>CM035173.1:36592364-37792364 GCA_020205615.1 Panax quinquefolius
GAAAGATGGTATGTGCCCATTCAATTTGTAGATTATTCTTTTCCTGTGTATGTATATTCAAAACATTCAATACAATCTGATCCTTGTGCAGGGTATTTCTGTCCTGCTATGTCTAAAGCCTTAAAAAACAATGAAGAAGGAAGAGAAGGTCCTCCTGACAGTGAAGCCACAATGTATGTTGGTCTCAATTTATCAAACTAAGCTTTAGTCTATACGATGTATTGAGTATCATTTGTTTCAGATGCATTTGGAGAATGGTAGACCTGCAACTGGAGATGAGTGTGCTGTACCACCAAATGCCATCCTTCACATAACTCTTGAACTGGTTTCATGGAAGACTGTTTCAGAGGTTACCAATGATAAGAAGGTTGTAAAGAAAATCCTAAAGGAGGGAGAGGGATACTTAACGTCCAAATGATGGGGCAGTTGCCATGGGTAAGTTTTGCTACAGAAAATTGATAAAACTAATCTATGACTGATATCATATGCTAAATCTTAGGTTTATTAATTCACTTTTTATGCTATATGGCAGTGAAATTGATAGGAAAACTGCAAGATGGAACTATCTTTTTGAAGAAAGGATATGATGAGGAGCCTTTGAGTTCAAAATAGATGAAGGTAAGAACCATTTTGCTAATCAATTGCATAAAATATATATTTTGTACTGCTAGTCTTAATGTCTTATTGTATATGAGAATCTGTACCACTTAAAATAGATGAGACAGATTCTGGATCCTCTTGTTGTTTAGTCTTGTCTATGCTAACTCTAATATGGACTTAAATTTTGGGCAGAACAAGTTATTAATGGACTTGATAGAGCTGTGAAGACTATGAAGAAGGGAGAAATTGCATTAGTAACAATTCATCCAGAATATGCATTTGGTCCGGCTGAATCAGCTCAAGAATTGGCCATTGTTCCTGCCAATTCAACCGTGTATTACGAGGTTGAGATGGTCTCCTTTGTCAAGGTTGGTGAAGTAGCCTTGGTTCTCACTATTTCTTATGTCTCTCATTTTCAAGGAAATCAGTCATCAGGTGAAAGCAAAATAACACTAATTATTACCATAATTAAATACAGGAGAAAGAATCTCGGGACATGAACACGCAAGAGAAGATCGAATCAGCTGGAAAGAAGAAGGAAGAAGGGAATGTTCTTTTTAAGGCAGGGAAGTACGAAAAGGGCTTCAAAAAGATATGAAAAGGTAAATAACGTGAGTTGATGAAGATGTATGGGTTATTTATTTAATTTACACCAACATTTGGCTCATCATGCAATGAGATTGCCCCTGCTGTACAGGCAGTGAAATTCATTGAATATGATTCCTCTTTAGCGAGGAAGAGAAGCAACAGGCCAAGGTGCTTAAAGTCACTTGCAACTTGAACAATGCAGCATGCAAGCTGAAACTGAAGGAGTACAAACAGGCTGAGAAGCTCTGCACCAAGGTTTTGAAATTGATAGTAGGAATGTTAAAGCACTTTACAGAAGGGCACAAGCATATATACAACTTGTTGACTTGATTTGGCAGAAGTGGATATCAAGAAAGCCCTTGATATTGACCCAGATAACAGGTAATCTTTTAAAATCTTACTAAATATAAATGTTCTAGAAGTATGTTCTAGGTGTCTATAAATATGATGGATAGGCATTTCTTTAACACTGGGCAACAAATCATCCAAATGAACTTGACCGTTTTGGCTGTTTCATCACTTGGTAAAATGATTTTTGATGTCAATCATGAAACATGCATGTTACTTTGGGGTTATTAATTATTTTCCCTCCATTTGGACAACTAACATTTTCCTTGGAAGGAATAAATATGAATCTAGTCGCTTCTAACTATTCCGAGCTCTACTTTCTAGCTTCCAGTCATTTTTTTTTTTGATGATAGAGAGTTGTACCTTCATGAGAAAAACAATCTTGTTTAAAGGACATTCCAAACTTTACTTTCTAGTCATCTACCCGTTAAATGTTGCTCATGTTTGTGTCGACGCCAGGGATGTGAAACTGGAGTACAAGGTTCTGAAAGAGAAAGTGAGAGAGCATACAACAAGAGGGATGCAAAGTTCTATGGCAACATTTTTGCCAAGATGATGAACAAACTAGAGCATGTAAAATCTGCAGCAAAGCAGGAGTTGGTGCCCATGACCATCGATAGCAAGGCTTAAGCATCTTTTATCTCTCTAATGTGCTTAATAAGTAGGATTAACATGCGTACCTTGATTTCCTTATTGTAATAAATTTTATGGAGTCCTTTGTGTTTGTGTTATGAAAGTGGGTTGTAATTCCTGTCTTTATCTAAATTGAATTAGACATATTACGTGATTTGTGAAGATGATAGCTTCTTAAATAGGATTATAGAAGTTTATAAAAATTATTAAAATACACAAATATTTATATTTATTAAGTATAATTGATATCATAATAGTCAGTTGTATCATTGAAATGAAAATGATTCAAATACTCTTTAGGGTTTTAAGTTATAGGATCTATAACAAATGTTTTATGTAGAAATATTATTTTTGTTGTGAATTTATTAATTTTTATTTTAAATAAATAAAATGTGTAATTTTTATTAAAACATACATGAATAATATTCTTGGTGCACATAATATTATTTTTTTAATATGTGTAATTTTACTTTACTCTTTTAGAACGAATGAGTATTTGATAATAAAATATGTTTCTAACTATTGGTCGATACAAAATTTTTTTTGCACGATTACGGATTACCATGCTTGTGTGGCAGGAGCATGGGCGTAATTAGGGCGAGGGGTCATATGATCCCAATTTTGAAATTTAAAATATGTTAATATTAGTTAAATTTGATCTTTGTTATGAGATGATATTAATTAATTTATTTATTTGTCTCTTCACCTATAATAAATTAAACAATATTATTATAGATAAAATAATATTAAATAAGTTTAATAATTAACAAATTAATATTACAATTTATTTATCTTAATGACTTAATCATACATTGGTATCGCTTTTTGTAAATAAAAATAACATAATTCATTTTCTTTTGCTTGATGGATACTTCATTTGTTCCAAAAAGAAACAAGAACCACAATATAATGTTTTGATATATAATATTATAATTTATAATTTATCTATAAAAGTAGCTAATCAAAGACTAAAAAGTCAAAATCATTAATAGTATCATAGTTCGGGGATATTAATATATATATATATATATATATATATATATATATATATATATATACACACACACACACACACACACACACACACTTAAAGTTATTAGACTCACAATTTATAGTGTTTACAATGGTTGGAATAAAATGTGAAAATATTATAATTGGGCAAAAATAAATTTGAAAGAAACATCAAGTGTTAATAATAAATAATTTTTTTAATGATGTATTTTGATCCCCTCAGAAAAATGCTCTTGTTCAATACCAGCAAGAGTATATATATATATGGTCAGATTCTATGACAACGTTGTAAAAAAGTGTATATCTTAACAACAAATCTCGATCGTCCATTTGAATATCTAACGATCTATATTGCTCTTGTCCGCAATTTAATTTTCAATATTCCGCAGTTTAATAATGCAGCCAGGACAAATGTCTTAAATGTCCCTCCTTATAAAAGTCTCTCGCCTCCAGATTAAACTGGATATAAGACCCCAACTTATTATAAATAAAATCAATTTCCTATTTATTATCTTGAAATAATAAGGTGATAATTTGATATAATACTTTGGTTATGGGTGAAATGTGCAAATTTTGCAAAATAAGTTAAGTGGTTATAAAATATTCTATCATTGTTTTAATATTCGTTTGGTACGTGGAATATTCTCATATCTGGGAATATTCGTATTTACGGCGCGGCCCATTTCGGGCCCCATAACCAATAACTCATGGACGAAGAAAACGACAAGTTTGAGTTTTTATAAATAACGACGTAGTTATTACTGCTAACACCGTTGAATACCGTGGTTAAAATACAGAATACGCGGTGGTCGCACAAAGAGCAAAATCTATAGACGCACAAAGATTTTTGAATTATCGATTCTTACGTAAGCATAAGCACTTTACTCAATAATTGTTACAAGAATTACCGCTCAATATTTTATTTTATCGATTCAATAATTGATCGCTAATATTTTATATTATTGTTGTTTCAATAATTGTCAACCGCACAAGATTTCCCCATTATCGATCAATAATTCATATTATTTGAATAATATTATTAGATAAGATTATCGATAATGTTCTGAAAGTTCGCAATGAGAGTTTCGTCACCTAATCAAGGCTACCAAGAAGGAGAAAATCCTTATCGAAAAGCCCCTTTCCTGGTGAATCTACCGGCATTATTATTATTTGTGATTCTCAGTAATATTATTTATGAATAATTAATTATTGATTTATATGATAAAAAATATTTATTCAATGTGGATTTAAACGGAGTAATTTTATTAGCATGTGACATTTGTTGAAAGTTGATATTTTATCTTCTCCAATAAAATATTCTTTCAAATATATTATTATAATATATTATAATTATTTAAATAATAATATTATTATAATATATATTTAAACATGTGAGAAAAGAGGTGAACGAGTTCGTTTTGAAACTCTTATTTTCAAATTTAGTGTGCAAGTTTATTGTTATGGCACTCCTTCCAAACGAGGAATTTCTCCCGCAAATCGAAATTGTGTTTCTATGTGTGGACCCAAACAATTGAAAAAAAGGAGTGAGCAAATGGTAATTGAATGTTTAACAAGATAAAGCATTGTTCTTTTTTATGCTAATTGGTTAAGGAATTCTCCCGCAAAGTTTTGTTGCAAAAGTGTGGGCCTCCACTATTGCAAAATGTGAATTACTTGCAAAGCTTTTTAGTTTTTCAAAGTGTGGCCCCAAGGAAGAATGGATCAAAGTTAGGTATGTACAAAAAGATTAAAGTGAGAAAAGTCGGCAAAAGTTAGGCGATTCATTTTAACTTTTCTCCCTCCGTTGCAGACTATAAAGGATGGTTACCTCCATCCTCCTAAAATCACATCATTTTCAAATTCGTAAATTTTTATTCTAAAGTATTGTGAGTATTTTCGAAAGTATAAGGATACCTCGAGTGTAGTTTTTCCGCAAGATTTTCTCAAAGTAATATCCGATATTCCAAATAAATTCGCTTTCTAAAGGTAAATGATATTATTTTATTGCAATACTCGTGAGAAATATTATTTTCTTTCATACTCCATATTACGTAAACAATATTATTTCATCTCGTATTCCTAAATTTGAACTTACTATGGTAAGTATTGTTTATAATTCTCAAATGATTAGAAATTTCGCTTTCATCTAATATCATTTCATAGGAATATTTGTGACGCCCCAAAACAGTATACATCACCCATCTCGAGTCGCCAAATACATGGTACAAAATTCAAATACAACTTAATTATACAAATGAATGGTAAAATACTTACAAAAACATAATCTAAGAGTTTTGATAAGAATATTATCATCTAGACAATATCCACACTCTAATGGAGTCCTCATTACATTTATTGTCACACTTTTTAATGTAATAGTGAGGACTACTAATGCTATCATCCGACCGTCCTCCCTCCTCCTCGACTAGTCTCCTTGCCACGCTTCATTTCCTAAAGAGAACAAAGTTGAAAAAAGGGTGAGCTCAACTAGCCCAAGAAGAAATATTATGACTAAGATAATGCGTAATAAATTATCCTTAGCCTTCAACAAAGATAACAACCCATAGAATATAATAGACAAATAAGTTTAATCTGCGCATTGAAATAAGCAATCCATTGAAGAGTCAAGTAGAAGAGCATAAAATCTACTATCTTTTATGATTTAAAAGATTTTCATCAACTTTATCATTGAGACTCAAATTTTAATAAATAAACCACAACATCTCCGCACTACTTACCAAGGATATTCATGTAATCATCAATGGTCACGATTATACCGAATAATCCCTCGGTCATAATCATACCAACAACCGTCCATCAATGAACTACAAGCCAATGAGGACTTTTACCACATCATTCGTCACATTACGCTCAACGATTATACCGAATAATCCCTAGTCATAATTATACCAAGTCCATCTACGCACGTAAGCCAAAGATGACTTTTAATCACAATATAAGTATTATTTATGATGATGACAAATGACATAATAATTCAATAAAACAAGTTCAAGGATAAATTTTAAAGATTTATAAATTAATTTATCCGTAAATCAATAACGCCCAAATTGTCAATATGATACTTTTTCGCGGAGTAAAATTCAAGAATGTTCGTAAGAATATTTCCATGAAAAGATATCGGGATTAAGCGCAAATATCAAGGATATTCCACTAATTTCATGGAGTATAGAAGCCAAAACTTTAACCAACCGAGTATAATAGAATATATGAAATTGCAAATGAATTTTTACAATGCGCAGAATCCACGAGAGATGATCACTTCTACAATTTAATAAAGAATGAATACGAAGGATCATTCACCATACATGTGGTAAATCCATGTACGCATGTGTTATTCCAACAGTAATAATAAAGAATGGAATAATGTAAGAATTCACCACGTGCATGCAGAGTCCATTTAGACCGGTTATTCCAATAGAATAATAAAGAATGGAATAATGTAAGAATTTCACCACGTATGCAGATTGTGATGACAAGTTATTCCAACATAATAATAAATAATGGAACTGTGTCAGAATCCGCATGCATGTGATATTCCAACAAAATAATAAAGAATGGAACTGTGTCGCCAGAATCCGCATTTATAGATATTCCAATGTATCAATAAATAATGGAATAATGTAAGAATTTCACCACGTATGCAGATTGCTTGCATGTATAAAGTTATTCCAACATAATAATAAAGAATGGAATAATGTAAGCCTCTTCATGAATACGAAAGAAATAATACCCTTACCTCAAAAGAAGACCGGATAATCGGAATAAGTGAGGTAGCAGATTTCTCTTATTCTTTATCTCTATAATTTCTCTCTATAATAATTGCTTCGACGCCGGGATTTTTGAGTGTCCTTTTCGTTACTTTGTTCTTTGGTGTTCTCATGTTAATGTGAGATTTGTTTGAAAAATAAGTGAAAAGGTCCGATATGTATAATGTCGACGATTGGACTTTAAGAGTCGCCAACAGTGTATTTAATCGTCGCACTAACGCAACCAAAAAGGTTTGCACATCGACCCAAAGATTTGACAATCGCTAAACGGGTCTCGTGAAACCGAGATTCATTTTGGGTCCGGGGCTTGATTATGCGAGGGAAGGTGTTAGCACTTCTCGACATCCGTGTTACCACTACGACCGCCACTTTTCAAAGAAATTGTTATATGAATGTGTGTGTTTGTGTGTGTGTGTGGATCAATGTGCAATTATTTGAAAGTAAAGGCGAGGCCTCGTTCGCACTTATATACACAAGGTTTGAATTTTATAGAAAAATCCAGCTTTTAACCAAGATATAGCAATGAAGTTTTGTAAAAGAGGTTTTTCAAACCCCGTGCTCAATAGAATCGAGACCTTTTCATACTTCCATTTTATTATTAAATGTTCGATTTGTTTGCTTTTATTTTCGAGATGCAAAGCATTCTCGAGAAAATAATATACAAAGAAGCGTCAACTCCTCATGGGCACGACAAATGCATCCAAGGAAATTCGACACTCAGAAAATAATGTACAAGTCCGCTATAAATGAAAAATGTCCATCATGGGAACCAATCTAGATTCAAGAATCAACTCATGATCACATGATTCCTAGGCTCACATGATACCGCAATTTGTATGGAAAGCAAGTAGCAATTATATATATAAAAGTTGTAAATATATATATATATATATATATCAACCACCACGAAGCAACTCCATGGGGATCGAAAATGTAAATATATAAAAGCGTAAATATATATATATATATATATATATATATATAACGGATATGATCAACCACCACGTAAGTAAACTCCAAAGTGACGAAATGTAAATAAAGTCAGAAAAGCGATCAACTCGCCACGTAAGTAAACTTCAAAGCAGACAAAAATGTAAATAAAGTCAGAAAAGGCCACGAAGTAAACTCCAGCTCCGACATAATGAAATATATATATATATATATATATATATATATATATATAAATATATATAAATATACCGATGTAAAATCCAGCTCATCGAATATGTCTCATAACAATTATATATATATATATATATATATATATATATATATATATATATATATAAGCGTTTAAACGCATTACGCACTGTATGTAAAATCTGTGCTCATCGATATTAGTCTATATATATATATATATATATATATATATATATATATATAAGCAATTAAACGCCTGCATCAAGTTCAGGCTCAATCGAGGCATAACTCGATAATGTTAGTCCATATATATGAAATATATATATATATATAGTATATATATATGTATGTAAATGAAAACCACTTGATCGAAGTCCGGCAAACACACAAACACGACTCTCAATGTGTAATAACAAAGGTGCTATATGAGAAGAAGGGCTTTATAAAATGTAAGAAGGCTTACAAAGGGCACGCCAAAGTAGACTTCTATGACTTTAAATGGATAAACACTCAGCCTCACACTGGATAAAAAGATAGCTATATGTGAGCTAACTAGTGTTTAAAGAAGAGGAAACACTCAAAAGATGTGTATGCAGAGTAAAATGGATGTGGCTTCCTCGCTTTTTCTTCTCTCTCTCTCTTCAAATGGTCAACCCCAAGCCTCAGATATATAGATCGATGGTCGCAGTACACCAATGCATGCTTTGTACCGGGGTCGGTGGATCCGAGCCATGGGTCCCGGCCTGTCTCGTAGTAATGACGCACGCACTCATGCAATCGTAATGTCCGTTCAACTTGCGTAACTTCAATCCGAGCATCCAAACGAGGTATATCCGACCTTCTTCTGATCAATGTGTCGAGAGTTACGAATGACATGGATTAGAGGTCAGACGTAAGTCGAAGAGGGTCTATGCCCATGGTCTTCAAGCTTCAAATTCTATCCAAAGTATCGCCACACGTAATAGTCACCGATTGTCAATCCTCGCTCTCGTGGGACATTGTTGATGTATGATGTATGAAGTGTCGAGACGACGCGCCATTTGTCGAAGGAACAAGACGACGCTTGACTCCTCACCGGGTTATCGCCGGCTGAGTTGAAAAGTAGACGCCGCTCGTGGTTACAAACGAGATTGACTACTTGTTGGTATGCCGCGATATCATCTTGTCGACGACGTAAAGATGACGCAGTGACTCTCACCGGGTTATCGCCGCTTAAGTTTTTAGCGTAGTACGCTGCTCGTGGTTACATCCGAGATCGGGTCGCTTTGTTTAGATGCCCACCGCTATCCGTGGATGTTCCTGCGCCTCCCGCTGTTATCTCCGGTTCGAGGTGTGTGTGCCTCGGCTGTGATGTCTCGAGGTCAAGTCGATCGCATATGTTTGAAATAAGCATTTTCGGTTATCACCGAATCGCAATGGCATCCTCGGGGCTATCACCAAGGATGGGGTTGCTACTCCCAAAGGTTGTCTCTCGGACCGAACCGAACGTCATGGCAGTTATCGCCGAGACAGAATCGCCTTCTCCTGTGTTGTTGCCGGTTTTTGATCTCGTGATATCTCTCGTTATCTCCTAGATTGAAAACGACATTCCTGTGGTGTTCCGGTTGATATGATGTTCCCTGGCCAGGTGTTTGGGTTGAAATTGAACTTCCGAGTAGTATCCTAATGGATGTAAGCCGCCTTCGTGGTTATTCTCCAAAAGACAAATCTACCCTCCCGCAATGTTAGTAATAGAGTGCAGCAAAATTTCGAGTGTTATAGATGCCCTCTTTATCATATTCATGCAATGCAAGGCATGGATAGATAAAGAATCCTAGACACTTGAAATGCAAGCAAGATAAACATGATGCTATATGCAAAGAACATGATGCAAATGTATGTATGAATGCATGAATGATTGTCGTGTAATCCCGCCGGGATGACAATCAAATGATGGCTTGACACGCGATCCAAGTTTTCAAGGATGTCGACGCTGGGACTACCACCAAAGTCTTCAATCCTGCATACCGGCTTATACTCCATAGAGGTACCTCTTTGTGTGGAAGAGATCCGTGGGGATAAGGCTTTATCTGCTTGAGGATGTGTATAACATGTTCCCTCATACCGTCGAAAGTTATCGCCAACAAAGTTGTTGCCACGCTGTGGTCACCTCGACCTTCGCTGATGTGTGTATCACCGATAGATCCTCGGTGGGTGTATTGTCAAGGTCGCTTGACCTTCATCGATGTATGTGTCAATGGTAGATTGTGTTATAGCCCTCACATACGGGAAGGTTACTTCGATGGGTTTACTTCACATCTACCGATATGACGCCAAGGTCAGCTGACCTTCATCGATGTGTATCAATGGTTATCATCATGTAACTTCTGCCGGGATACGAGATTTGAAATATGCGTTGTGACTTCACCGGGGATATGTAGATGCTTGATAACTTCACATTGTAATTTCCACGGGGAGGTTTGATATTTCGTGGTTTTTCATATCAGAATTCCCCACCGGGATACGCTGTGGTCGCTCGACACTCATCGACCATCGACCTTTGGGGTATTGCACGAGCATGATCTGTGGAAAGTCGAGCTCATCGGTATAAGATACCCCGCATTCAAAGCATAATACCGCTGAGGCGACGGAGTTTAACTCGACCGACAAGAAACCAGATTTCAGTTATTCCGCCAATCGCTGAAGCATTTTTATTCCCGATTCGGCTTTTTTCAAATTGTGAGACCTCCTTTCAACTCTAACTCGAGCGAGCCGAGGTGTGGGACCCATGTAGGGGCCGCAGTACACCGCAGAGCCAGAGGTTAGCTCTAGCCTACCACCGTGCAACCGCTAATGTATAGTGGTCGGTTGCTTTCATAAGTCATTTTCAAGTCATAGCAACAAGGAAATCCGAGAGCTCTTCTTCGATCTCATTGAGTTCGGGCAACTTTCTCGCATATTCTATCACCGCATAAGCGTTCTTCATCGTTCCCGTAACACATGCATGTATTTTTTTCCAATTTCTATCCGGCTGAAAATGACTTATCGCATTTAAATGCATTTAGATATAGTAGTGTGAATATGCATGCCGATACGACTTGATAAAAAAATATTCAACATAGCAAATGTTAGTATTAAACCATGCCGAATATAATGATGTGAAAAAATTAACTTTTAAAATCAAATAAATTGCACCTTTTATCGCCATTTCTTATCCTATATGAGGACAAATGAGTAAAGGTAGAATAGTAAAATAATCCCGTAATTAGACTACACTTACGGATTTTTTATCGCAATGTATTGATGCATACAGATGTATATGATCGTGTAGGTAGTGTTACATCGAATGGCCACCTAGTCATGCCTATGTATGTGGATATAGTCCCATTTACAAAGGGGCTATGGCAAAATTTTCCCAAAATGTAGGTATTGGGTAGTCATGCATTTTAACTCTCATCAGAGATGTATGTTAAAGCAATGCATGCATGCATGTAATCATAAAATGCATTTTGAAAAGACTCTGTAAGAAATTACCACACCCTTTCTCGAGGTGATTTGAGACTTGTTGTCCGTGATATCATGGATCCAGATCACCGAGAGTAGTTCCCGCAGACCACTTCGTGTACGGAGGAGGGCTTTTGAAGAGCCTCAAATGCCGTTGCTCGTGAGACAACCTCGTCAAGTCATGGAGGCGGCTGATGATACGCCCCTATTCGGCCGAGGTGCCGAATGTCGAGGACGAGGAGGAGGATGCACCGATCGAGGTTCCTCGCCTCACAGACGTGTTCCCCATAGGGAATCGCCAGTATTTCAAGGGCGAACCCAGCATCTTCTGGGTGACTTTAGTAGGCATCCTTCAAAGATACCGCGCACGCAAAACGAGGTATGGTTAGATCTTTAATCTTCCTTATTTCCTATCGATGAGGAGTCAAGGAGTCTGATGTCGATCTCAAGATTTGATGTAGGTTCCCGCCTTCACACAAATTTCGAGGGAACTGGTTTAGCATCCACTCTATGATCGTTCTTCATGCATGATGACTATAGAGCGATCATTGTCATGGTCAGGGATTCGGAGGTTCTTCTCCATTCTACCTCGTCATTGTCCCCGGGTTACCTCGTGGCATTGTCTGAGCGCTGGGTTTCACCGCACTCTTACCACCCATTTGCCGGATCGCGAGGTGATGATGATGCCGATGGATCGGCGATTTATCATCATGTATGGAGTTTGAGGGAGCCGGTGCAGCTTTTCACGACGGATATCACCCCACCGCCGCCGATCCTTGTTGGGAGTTCCGCATCCTACGGAGCCGCCAAGGGCGGATCTGCTCAGACAGTCCTTTGAGCGTAGATGCTATGAAAGGGCCGCTGAAAGTGAGCCTATACCCGGCGATGATGAGAGTCGTGATCGATTCTTCTATGATTGTTCCTCGATGATCATTAGGGGTCGCTTTATAGCAGATAATTCTCTCTACGGTGTCTTTCGCTTTTGATTAACGCCACTCGACACGCGGACCGTGATAGAGAGTATGATTGGGGTTCCTACACCTTTGCCTACTTCCTCGTGGGAATGCGCATGCGATCGCAGGGCTTCACCGAGGCGTGGTTAGATTCTACCCATTTCACCGGTGAGTGTTTCTCTCTGTCTTTTCCCATGTATAGGGTTAAGAGTGTCGATCGACAAAGATGTTTGCCTTTATGTCATGCTTTTGGGCCCATGAGAGAGGCTTCCTTGTTTAAGGCCCCGTGAGCGCAGTTAGGGTTTAGACACCTATCCACGAGGACGGAGATGGCATCATTCCATACCGAAGAGAGTCCCCGCTGTTTGAGGGTTTCACTCATTGTCGCCACAACCGGAGCTATCGACAAATGATGTCATCACATGGATTCCCTACTCGAGAGCATTTGGGAGTCGGCTTTGAGGATGGGTACCGACCGAGTAGAGTACGCCATTTCCACCCACAGGATTCCTCTCTTTACAGATGGAGGATGGGAGCTCTATTTAGAGAGCGCATATCAAGAGCACTATAGAGAGATTCAGAGATGCCGATCTTGCCTCCCCGCCAGTGTTATCGGGTTTGCTTCAGCCACCCATCATTAACATCCCATTGATGGGGATCGACGCTTTTACATTATCAAAGGGCCCCTGCTCGTGAGATGTCCAAAGATTGGTGGATCCCTCGCACGATCGGAGCTCGCACTCCGCCACCACACGCTTTATGGGGATATGGTTCCAAGATCCGTGATGATGACGGATTGCTAGCCTGTGTCAAAGATCCGACTCATGTGACACAGATTGACAGATCGACTCAAAGAATTTGACCCCATCACATCTTTTCATTCTAAGATTCGGGCGTAGATCCCGCAGAGGTAGATACTTTTGATCCTTCCAGCCGCAGCGCCGGGTCCCTCAGTGTGACCCATATGGTTTTGCCGGCAGATCCTCCTCAGATCGGCCCGACATCCCCGTAGATAGAGATCCAAAGACTCAGAGGAGTTACATCAGTGGATAGATCGATGATGTAGACATCGATACTATCGACTTTTTCTCGATGTATTTCTAGTTATCTCTTTTCGATAGGCCTCTCATAGCATCCGGGTAGCTTCGCCCCATTCTCGCTATATCTTTTGATAGGCCTCTCGTTGTATGTCAGTAGCTTCACCCCATTTCCCTCATATTTTAGTCAGATGTAGAGATGTATTAGATGATGATATACTTAGAAATGTATGTACGCTTTTCCATTCCCTATATCATATTTCCATCTATCAGATGTATCATGCATGTTATTATGTTATGATATGTATGTATGTCCGTAGATATTCAAAGATTTAATTTCTCGATGGTCTTATATTACGGCCCGCATGTATGTCTTCTTCGACAGCTAGTCAGATTGATCATACCCCACCATTTGTGGTGGTAAATGTATATGCGATCATGGTATGATAGTATATCACCATCGATATGGTGATCATAGATGATTTGTCGCAAAGATACTATGACCTTTTACCGATGTTTCAGTGTTCCTCCAGATTTGTAGAGGGTATGCTAGAGCACCGGGTACCGGATGACAGTGTTTTCGATTTGGGACCCGTGAGTCGACTCCTACTTTGAGGAGTACGCACGATCGATGATGTCGCCCGGGATGCACTCTCAATGCATATGGTGATGGGAGACATGAGTAGACAGCTTACGACTCTCACAGATCGAGGCGAGAGTGGTCCAGTGATGAGATTACATCCGCCACGTTATATCCCAAAGATTTCGCTTGATGTGTTTGGCTCGAGGATAGTTATGCATGGCATTCCGGGATTTCACCACACCGAGGAGGATCATCGCTCAAATGCAGAGTAGATGTATCGCTTTCTACGCGAGATTGTCATACGCCTCATGCCACAGATACGGATGAGCTAGATATCGCCGCTGCCATTACGGCAAAGGAGAGCTCTCGTGGAGGGTCATACCATTATTCCGATGATCATCAGCAGAGACCTTGAGGTCGCCTACATATCGCCGCACTTATCCCAGGAGAGTATTCACAGTAGCTCGGTCATGTCAGATGTGTGGTTTATGCCACACTTGAGACCGATCGGCACATTTATACATCATGGATTTTGTTTCACCCATGATATAGCCATGACGTATTCCTTCCAAAATTCGCAGAGTGTACATGATGTCGCATCTTGGTCCGCTTTTCGCAAGGATTAGAGATCCATTTGATATATTGCCGTGTTCGTGGCTTACCACCCTACAGCCTTCATTACTCATGCTCCGCATGGATTATCTCCTCCGGGCGGATTGAGGGGCATGATCACTTACCACCCATCGGGCCGTGATGTGTCGGGCTTGACCAGCTTTTAGGATTTCCATCCGTATGAGGGGGGCAGCAAGGAGTCAACAGCTTTCGCCACACCGCTTGTCAATGGAGGACAGATCCAAAGTCAGATGCTCCGCTGGGATCAACGAGAGTCATTGAAGCTTTCGTTACCATCCGGTTGTTCTACAGAGTATTCCGCATGGATGGAGACAGAGATCGATCGGCCAAGTGCAGAGATCCACAAAGGTGGGACCGATTCTCGACGATGAGGAGCCTATGTAGGAGGCCGTTATTCCCACCGATGATTTAATCACTGGCCACCAAAGATTTGTGATGGATTCTCCCACCCCGAAAAGCCATCATTACTCAAAGATTCTAAGACAAAGATTTGGAGCAAGTAGCTTACATCCGATGACCCATGATAGAGATCAAAGTAGGGTCGCGATGTCGATAGCTCTTCGATGAGAGAGATACCGCTCTATTAGAGAGGGATGAGGCTAGATCACCAGTGGATGTATCGATAAGGGAGCTGGATGTCGCTTTATCTCGCTAGGGATGTGGCCATTGCAGAATAACACTTCAATTAGATCCCAGATGACCGCTGGCCTTGCCGATATGAGTGCTTACATCGATGAGCATTATGCCACCATGCGCAGCTAGCCTCCCATCTTCTAGCTCGTAGATACCTCAAGGTGAGCTCATAGCTCTTCCTCCGCCTTCGTAGAGGGATGCTATGTTAGATCCGATAGTCCGCATACACACAGATCCGTAGATAGCTTTGTATTTTCCTCGCATGCACTAGCTTAGCCATTTTGTCATGTACAACATGTATGTATATATCAAATAAAGATTATATATGGCAGGAAATATATTTTGATTCACTTCCCTTTTAGTTATGCCTTGATACTTGCTTGATGTTTGCCTGCTTCTTCAGGGCCTTGTGATCTTGATGCATTCTCGAACTTATCCTCGATAGATGGACATCGAGACGCCGCAAGATCTCTCTAACGGATCATTGATTTCGTGAATCCCTACCATCTTCGTGTCTTCGGGACCGGTATCTCAGATGGAAAAGTGGAGAGGAGGTGGTTTCTTCCTCTCTCGAGATCGACCGCACTACGATGGTCGCCAAGATTTCTATTTGTGAGAGAGCCTAGTTAATTCCATCTCTTATGGGTCAGGTATTGCTTTTTCGAGGCACGATCGCAGCCTTAGATGGTCACCGAATCTTCTATTTGTGAGAAGAGGTCAGGTAATTCCATCCCTTTGATCCAAACCGATGAAATGGGGTGAATCAAGATTGATCCCAAATCGCGCAGACAAGTATGTTGTTCGGTAGGGGTTAGATCGCACCATGAATGGTCGCCACGCATTCCTATCAAGAGGAGATCAAGTCACGCGAAGTTCAACCCTAGTGTAGAGGGTTCAACGTCGAATGCGAAAGGCGTATGGGTGTAGAAGTATTTTTGTTGTTTTTGTTGTTTTGTAGAGAAATGGTAGAAATGTTTTTGTTGTTTTTTTTTGTCATGACCGCCATATAGAATATGGTCGCCCACGCACTCGTGTATCATCGTGGAGATCAAATGACGAAGTTCGCCTCGTGACGAAATCAAGGCAAAGAGAAGTGTAAATCCCATGCAAAGCTATATCATGGGGAGAAGAAAGTTTGATCCCATAATGGGGATAAACCGCAAGTGTGTAAAAAGTTTGATCCCATCCTCGTCAGACAAACCGCAAGCGAGAAAAGTTTAATCCCGCCTTCGTGATAAACCGCAGTGTGAAAGTTTAATCCCGCCTTCGTGATAACCGAAATTGAGAAAGGTTCAATCCCGCCTTCGTGATAACCAAATTGTATGGAAGGTTTGAAATGAAGTAAAACCAAAGTTGCTAGCTTTGAAGTGTATGTTTCCTCGAGGGGCGTAAGAGCATGTAAAAAGGGTGAAAGGGTTCAAAACCGAATGACCGGTGATTTGGTGATCAAAACCAGATGTTTGTTTGATGGTAACTTCGCATATAGTACCGCTTCACTCACTGTCCCGAGTTGATAAGTCGTGGAAATTCATCGCCATCCATTTCCGTAATCTGAGAGCACCTCCTATCAATACTTCTTTCGACAATAAATGGGCCTTCCCGCTAGGAGCAAATTTTCCTTAGATTGATCTTCGTTGTCAATGATCTTCTTCAAAACCAAGTCATGTTGTTTCAATCGCCAGAGTCGACTTTTTCTCGTCAGTAGATCGTACATCCTTTGCGATATAACTCGACTACGGAAGATAGTCGCGGTTCTCCTTTCGCTCATCGTAGACAATTGGTGATACCGCCTTGTACCCATAGGTCTTCATCCAACCGAGCATCCATCAATACTCGAGGGATTCCATTTCCACTTCTACGGGGAGCACTACTTCCATCCCATAGACTAACGAGTAGGGGTTGCCCTCAAGGAAGTTCGTATGGAAGTTCTCAGAGGCTAATAAAGTCGAGGCAAGAGGTCGTGCCATCCTTTTATGATCAGCGACATTTTCTCATGATCTTTTTGATGTTTTTATTAGCCGCCTTCAACAAAGACCATTCATCTTTGGCTCAGAGACGACGATTTGAGTCGAGATGTTTGATGTGAATTTTCTCGCATAACTCCTCCATCATTTTTTTGTTGAGGTTCTTAGCATCGTTCTACACAACGACCTCTCGTTGTCCATATCGACAGATGACATTATTTCTTCGATGAAAGCAATGATAACTTTTTAGTAACCTTGGGGAAGGATGTCGCTTCACCCATTCGGTGAAGTAATCGATCGCGATGAATATGAATCGATGTCCATTATCGGCTTTGGGCTCGATGGGCCCGATCACGCCCATTCCCCACATCGAGAAGGGCCACGGCGAACTCATATCAGGGAGTTCCTCGAGGGGCGTGATATAATATTCCCATGAATCTGCATCGATAACATCTCTCGACGCGATCATCATAGTCACTTTGAGTGTGAGCCAATAATGTCCCATTCTCGAGAATTTTCTTGACAAGTAGGGGTCCGCCATGAGAGGGCCAGATACTCCACCATGGATCTCATCCATGAAGTCACGAAGCTTGGTCTTTGTCCGTATATCCGAGGAGACCTAATCTCGCATCTCTTTTGTAGAGTGCATCTCCGCCAGTAGAATTTCATAAAGAAGTCGATGAATCCGCTTTTCTCGCTTAGGCTCACCTCAAAGGTGTAGATCCATCTCGCAGATATTCCTCGATGTGTTGGTACCAAGAGTCAGGATGGGAGGTAGTTCATCCGATACTTCTCCAATGTAATTCCCATAGATCGGGCTTTTTGCAGAGCAAACGTGATGCATGGCATGTTTTCCTTGTTAGTATGTAAACCAAGGAGGCCAACGCTGCTAATGCGCCTCAAAAAATCATTCCTATTACGAGGAATGTGTAGAAAGAGATTTCTTCAACTCCAAAGCCATCTCAGAAACTTGCCGATGGTAAGGCAAAGAAATGTAATTTTTGTTTTGATAGATTCCTCGTGGATCGCTTGATTACCAATTCGAATCCCCAAAGACAAGCTTAACCACCGATGCCCATCGAATCGGGCAAGTTTTAGCCCCATGATACAACCTTCATACTCACCGTGGTTGTTGGTGCCGATAAACCGCCTTCAATGGATCAAAATACCGCTTCCACATACGGATATTAGGATCGCTTCCCTTCATCGGAAAGTATGTTTCAAGGGTTTGTAATTCTCATTAATACCCATCCGCAATTACATTTTGATGACTTTTACATCACGTAGATTTATGTCAAATTGTTGTCAATCGCCATCCGGATAAATATAACCCCTTCAACACATACTTGAGAGGATCCAGTACGCTTTGTGACCAAGGAGGTAATTGTAAATAAGCCCATGCAAAGCACAACAAGTCTTCTCAATCGTAGTGTATCCACAATTCAATCTTTTGTCGAGGTAATAGATAGACTTTTTACCTCTATCACGCTGACGATGCAACCTATAACATCATCCCGGAGGAATGGGGAACATCATCCTCGGAGGTACCAAAAACAGAGCGTTAATCACCGCTTTTAATGGTAAGGAAGGCTTTCGACACTCATCGCTCCATTTCATGGAGGAGTTCTTCCTTAATAATTTGAAGATAGCTCACAAAGTTGTCACGTGAGTCGAGAAATGAATCGCTAATGAAGTTTATCCTTCCCAAAAATCCCCGTATTTCTTCTCTCGTCGTGAGGAATGGGCATTTCGATGATGGCCCGGATTTTGGTAGATCCAGCTCAATCTTTGTGGTCGATTAGTAGTTTAGCTAAAGAAACTTGCCTCGACTTAACACCAAAGGCGACTTCATGGATTCAACTTCAAGTCAGACTTACGCAACCTCGTTGAAAAGTTTTACGAGATGGTCTAAGTGGTCCTCCTCCTTCCGGATTTAACAATGATGTCATCCACGAGATCTCTATCTCTTTGTGCATTAAATCGTGAAAAAGAGCCATCATAGTCACCGATAGGTCGCCCCAAGCATTGATGAGGCCGAATGACAACCGCTCTCAGAAAGTAAAAAGGTTCCCAAGGCGTGATGAAAGCAGCTTTTCACGATCTTCCTCAACACTATAATTTGATGGTACCCCGCAGCAATCAAAGAAAGGAGTACATGCCAGATTGAGCATTATTGTCAATAAGAATGTGGATAAAGGGCACGAAAAGCTATCTTTAAGGCAAGCTTTGTTCAAATCCCGATAATCCACGCAGACTCGCACCTTTCCCCCGTTTAGGCATCGAACAATGTTGATATCCACTGATATGTAGACACCATGATGATGCCACTTTGAAATTGTTTCACAATTTCTTCTTTAACCTTTAAACTCCACTCAGTTTCAATCACCGAGCTTTTTCCTAACCGGCTTGAATCCTTCTTTAATGGGAAGGCGATGAAGAACAATGTTAGTGGACAAACCCACCATGCCTTCACGAGACCATGCAAACACATCCTCGAATTGGGTTAAGCAGCAAACCATGTCATTCCGCCGAAGTCAGGTAAGGTCCGAACCAACTGGATTAGCTTAGGGTCATTTCTAAGGTTCCAAGATCGAAAAGGAGTGGTTTGATCAAGATTGGTTTTGGGTTTGTCTCACGACCCATTCCTTAATCTCTCGAGGTGTCTCAATGTCCTTCGATGTCCATCAAGTCCGAGTCCAACTTTGCATCAAAGTATACAACCCTCAGGAGAGAAGGCACCTCATCGCTAAGTACATGTGTACATCTAAATTCGTAGTCCTCAAACAAAAAGATGCTTTTTACTTAATATATGCAACTCGCTCGATCATACAAAAGTGTTAGTATGTACGTGATAAAATAACCGCTAGTGTCAGTAAAGGAAAGCAAGCAATTAAAGTTATCTACAGGCGAGGGATTTTCGCCCATTTTACCCTCGCCGACCAATGCATGGAGTCCGCCCCAATTGTCGAGGGCAAAGTCCTCAAGGATCGCAGTGATGGAAGGATCATCCATGTCTTCCTTCTCCGAATGATAACCATGACATCCGGGCAATCATCGTCTGGGTGTATCTGCTTGATATTCATCATGAACAATGACGCTGATGCCCGCCATCATCAAGGCAAGGTCATGTTTACGCTTCGCCTTTTCTTCCACTTCGGATGAGGAATCAAACTCTTTAGCTTTGATTAGCACCGGTTTTAAATAGCATAGCCAGCCACAAGATGGGTCGGCACCTTTATCGAGATCGTATTAACTCATGAGGTAAAGGTATAGAAAATCATCGCGGCGGCGGAAGCTCGAGGAACCCGCTTCGCTTATGAGGATTCCTCGTGACTCGAACTAGAAGAATAACCTAGCCCTACTGCTCCAATTTGACCGACATTCGATAGGTGCTTAATACCTCGCTGATCCTTACCAAGTCCTCGTCCAAAGTTGATGACCCAATGACATCATTTCTCGAGCGGCCGATATAACCTCGCAAGAAAATTCGGGTACGGAAGTGGCGCCCCATAGAATGGTATCACAGGTTACTCACTTCCAAAGTATGGAAATCGCTTGCTCAACTTCCGAATCAAGTCGATAATTGGTAGAATTCCTCGTTCAGACAATCCTACCAACGCCGATGCAAAGCGACTAGACTATTTTTTGATGATGTATTTGAGTTGTTGATGTAATGTGGATGAATACCCCAACCATGTATCCATGGTCTCCCAATAAAGAAGTCAGATCCTCGAATCTATCTTCGAGGACGGAAAGGATATATTGAATGTATTTGACCAATCTCAATTGGCAATTCAATCTTTCCGATGGCATTTCGCTCGATCCATCAAAAGCTCGATGACCGTATGGGTCGCTTTGGATCCGCTGAGATTGATATTCATTTTTACCAAGGTGGCATAAGGACGTATATTTAGAGATGAGCCTCCATCTATCAATACTACTTTTATCATGTACCCTAAGACAACATCGCGATGTGCAACGGCTTGAAATGACCGGTCCCTTCTGGAGGTATATCATCATCAAGCAAGGATATCATATCATCGTTGTTGAAAATGTGATCAACCAAATGTTGAAATTTTTCCACATCCACCGATTTTGGCAAGTAGGCTTCTTCTAAAACCTTCAACAAGATCTTCCGATGATCCTCGTAAGAGAAAACCAAATCCAAAGATTGAAATCAAAGTGGAGCTTCACGAAGCTTAAAACCACTTTCGCTTCATTACGACCCATAAGACGGAGGAATTTTTCAATCTTCTCCATGGGCAATTTCCCTTTGCTTCGCAAAGTAGGTTTGATAACCCGCCGAGGAAGGTACAATGGATTTTCTTCGACAATCGTAGCAGTAGTATGAGACGGATCCTTCAAATTTCCCATAATTCCATGGAACTTTACGCAAGTCGACAACAGATGTCAGGGTCTCGCAAGGTAAAGGAATCGCTCTAGCGCGCCACTTTCAAAGGATTGTCATTCCTTCGAGTCAATTGGTCAGATGAGAAATACTTTGACAGCTTTATCATCCACTTCGAGATAATCGCAATCGATCCTTCCATTGGGTAGGTATGCATTCCCACCCTCGAGTCAGACAAAGGTAATCATCTCATATTGCAGACACCGCTATCAATAAGATTCTCAATAAGATGGCGAGTGCCCCAACATTCTTCCGTGGCCGCGACCATGAGAATGTGAATGATATCGACACATTTCATCGATTGAACCGCCTCGAAGCTGGGATTGATTGAGGGAGAAGGAATGTGATTCTTCTTTCATCGATCAACATTTGAAGTATCTCTCCATAGATCGCCCAGATAGGTGAATTCCTTTGATCGCAAAATCCCGACGGCTTTAGTACTTGTTCGCTTTTAACAACCTTATCCTCCATAGCTTCACTTTCAAGGTGGTGAGGAGCATTTATAACAAATGGAAGGAGATAGGCATGCTCCTCGCCGATTAATCGGCGCAGACTTGATGTCGATGGGTCACCGCCTCGCCAATTGCTCAATTTGTTTGAAAGAGCTTTCATCTTTCGCTCCACGGTAAACCGGAACTTTGATAATCCCATTTGTCAACACCATCTTTGATGGGTCGATGATTCGCCATTAGAATTGAACCTCAGACAAAGGCTCCAACCGATCACGTCTGACCTCTTCTTCTTTCAGGTCGAGGAAGAGGGTTGTCTCAAGCACATGAGGTTGATCCGGTTTGGTGACTAAAATCTCACCGCTGTTCATCGATCCCTCGAATCTTATGTTTCAAGGCCCAACAATCTCGAGTATCATGTCCGGTGCCCCCCATGATAAGCACACTTCCGAGAGAAGATTAAAACCCCTACCATTAGGGTCAATCGGTGGAAGAAGATGTAATTTTCTTCCGAAAGCAATGTAAGAGCAAGAATATTCTCGAGCGAATCCCCTAAGGGTGTGAACGTCCGAGGTCGCTTTTACTTCCACTTTTAGGCAATGGAGGGTTCAAGATCAGTGCCGAAAAGGGAGTTGTTTTTCCTCCTCAGACAGGCATGCTTGATCGACTTTTTGTCCTCAGAAGATCAAGGAAACATCCTCCTTTTCTTTTTATGGACCTCCGGGTTGTTGTTTCCATAAGATCCGGATTGATGTGCTCAAAGAATGCCTTTAAGAGCGGCTTAGGTCTTGAATTTTACCGACTTCAATCCCATTTCAAATTTATCTCACAAAGTTGTTTGATCATTTCGTAAAAATGGTTTGCCAATACTACCAGAACTCTTTCATAGAAAGGAGCTTCTCAGACATCTACGAAAGTCACGACCATTTCTCGATTCTATCATGGAAGGAATAACTTGAGCAAAGAAGGCGCCTCCACCTTTGAGCGCATACTTCTAAACGACTCATTAGATCGCTTTCGACCTTGTGATTTGGTACCGTCAGAGCCATCTAAGATTGAAAAATCAGATTGAGGAGGAAGGTGTGAGCCAGCCTTTCCCAAATGCATGGATCTTAGAGTCAGTTTAACTGCATACCATGAACGCAGCTTCTCCAAATGACTTTTCTCAAAAACAAATGATTCTCGAGCTTTTCATTTTCTCGCGTGATAAGACCCAAGTTTTCCAATGAACACCTTTAAATGTGTATAAGGATCCCCTAATCCGCCATATTTTTCAAAATCGTGGGTCTTTAATTTCTCCGATATCAAACACCGTGAAATATGCAAAGGTACGATATGAAACACCGCCACGTGTTCCAACTCCTTTGAGAACGTGGATAGTTTCTCCATTCAAGGACCTTTTTCCCGATATCACCGGTGTCCGGATCTCTTTTGAGATGGGTGCCTTCGTGGTCTTTGTTGTTCAGATCCAATCGATGATCCGGAATTGTTTTTTCCGCACTTTGAACTCCCCTCAGGTAGAGGATTCTCAGATGTGTAGGTATCTTCGCACTCGAGTAGACTCGTGTAATTCTTTTTAGTAGAACAAACCAAGTTTGTGATTTGTTTACTCAATCCGCTAAATTCTTCTCGTGAAATGTGATTAGACCGTCTAAGAGGACATGATCGGGTCAGAAGTTCGTAGCCTTTTTTTGGATTTTGACGGCAATGTGCCCAATTGTTTCCCTATAAAAGACTTGCGTAGTTTAGTCTTAGGGTAATATAAATGTTATCATAACATGTCTGTTTTAGGAATTTATCCTGCAAAACAGGTTGTTAATTGATAACATGTCATGTATATACAGATATTCTTCATATTTTCCATTACATATGGATGAACATGGAATAAAATTACAAGTAAATACTTTTACAAGTAATTGAAAATGGAAAGCATGAAGAAACTTTCTCCGCTTTTGTTTATCGTAGGTCGACCTATCCTAGGGTTTCTCTCGCTGCTTTTTCTGCATGAAGGTTCCCGCATCATCGCAATCTACTCGATGGGAATTTAATCCTATTGCTCAACCGAACGAAATCCGAGTGGTGCCTTTCCCGAGCCCCGGAATTATTCTTCCCACGAGTCCAAAGAATCAAACACCGACAGATAGCCTCCCCGGTGGAGGGACCACACAACATACATTCACATACAACGTGTCTCACCGCTTATGCAAAATGATGATATATGTGAAGCACTAATATCACGATATAGATATTTAGCAAAGGCAAAGAATTAAAATGCATTTATACACATTCATCAGAAATGTAAATGCAACATTCACACATAAGCATATACCAATTTTGAAAAGCTTATAATAACGGCTTAAGCCCTCTTACTGGAGTCCCCAATAGAGTCGCCACCTGTCGACGTCGGGATTTTTGAGTGTCCTTTTCACATTTGTTCTTTTGGTGTTCTCATGTTAATGTGAGATTTGTTTGAAAAACAAGTGAAAAGGTCCGATACGTATAATGTCGATTTATTGGAATTTAAGAGTCGCCAAGAGGTGTATTTAATCGGTTGCACCAACGCAACCGGGTGGTTTGCACATCACCCCAAAGGATTTGACATCGCTAAACGGGTCTGTGAAACCGAGATTCATTTTGGGTCCGGGGCTTGATTATGCGGAGGGAAGGTGTTAGGCACCTCCCGACATCCGTGTTACCACGGTGACCGCCACTTTTCAAAGAAATTGTTATATGAATGTGAGTGTTTGTGTGTGTGTGTGTGTGGATCAATGTGCAATTATTTGAAAGTAGTGCGAGGCCTCGTTTACACCTATATACACAAGGTTTGAATTTTATAGAAAAATCCAGTTTTAACCAAGATATAGCAATGACATTTTGTAAAAGAGGTTTTTCAAACCCTGTGCTCAATAGAATTGAGACCTTTTCATACTTCCATTTTATTATTAAATGTTCTATTTGTTTGCTTTTATTTTCTAGATGCGAAGCATTCTCGAGAAAATAATATACAAAGAAGCGTTTAACTCCTCATGGGCATGATACCATCCAAGGAAATTCGCATATCGTAAAATAATGTACAAGTCGCCATAAAAAAAAATGTCCATCATGGAACCAATCTAGATTCAAGAACTCGAACTCGTGATCACATGATTCCTAGGCTCACATGATACATCGCAATTTGTATGGAAAGCAAGTAGCGCTATATATATAAAAGCTAAAATATATATATACAGATGATGATCAACCACCACGAAGCAACCCACGGGGGATCGAAAATGTAAATATATAAAAGCGTAAATATATATATATATATATATATATATATATATATATATATATATATATCAACCGCCACTGTAAGTAAACTCCAAGCGGACGAAATGTAAATAAAATCGTAAGTGATCAACCGCCACGGTAAACTCTGTGCATGACAAAATGTAAATAAAGTCAGTAAAAGACCACGTAAAGTAAACTCCAGCCCCGATAAAGAATGTAAATATATATATATA
Organism: Panax quinquefolius; assembly: GCA_020205615.1. Classification (NCBI taxonomy): domain Eukaryota; kingdom Viridiplantae; phylum Streptophyta; class Magnoliopsida; order Apiales; family Araliaceae; genus Panax; species Panax quinquefolius. The sequence continues at coordinate 36,618,122 of CM035173.1, forward strand.
TATACAAATATATATATATATATATATATATATATATATAAGCAAGAAACGCACCGGATGTAAATCCAGTGCTCAATCGATATGTTCGATAACAATTATATATATATATATATATATATATATATATAAAATAAATGCATTTATGTAAAATCCAGTGCTCATCGTATATATATATATACTTATATATATAATTGTTGTTAGATATATCTCGATGAGCCTCGATTTTACATCCTATGCATTTATTCGCTTTTATATATATATATATATATATATATATATATATATAAAAGTGATTTAAACGCACTCTGATGTAAAATCTGTGATCATCGTATGTAGTCTCACCACGCTTATATATATATATATATATAAGCAATTAAACGCCCGCATCAAGTTCAGGCTCAATCGAGGCATAACTCGATAATGTTAGTTCATATATATGAAATATATACATATATTAGTATATATATATAGACAAAAATGAAAACCACGGACCGAAGTTCGGGCAAACACACACAACACGACTCTCAATGTGTATAACATTGTGTGCAATATGAGAAGAAGGCTTTATAAAATGTAAGAAGGCTTACAGTGGGCTGCCAAAGTAGACTTCTATGACTTTAAATAGATAAACACTCAGCTCCCGCTGGATAAAATATAGCTATATGTGAGTTAACTAGTGTTAAAAAAGAGAAAACACTCAAAAGATGTGTATGCAGAGTAAAATGGACAGGGCTTCCTCGCCTTTTTCCTTCTCTCTCTCTCTCTCAAATGGTCAATTCCAAGCCTCAGATATATAGACGGATGGTCGCAGTACACCGCGCTACTGGTCGTAGTGGATCCGAGTCTCGCGTCCCGCTGTTCGTGAAGACGTGCACTCATGCACTGTAATATCCGCTCGAACTTGCAGAACTTTAATCCGAGCATCCGAACGAGGTATATCTGACCTTCTTCGGACTGCTGGTGTCGAGAGTTACGCAATGGCATGGATTAAAGGTTTTACGAAGTCAGGAAGAGGGGTCTATGTGTGACGCCCCCAAAATAGGTCCATTCCATCCAACCCATTCTGAGTCGCCAAATACATGGTACATAAATAACTACAACTTTATTATTACAACATATAAACTGTGAGTTTAAATACAAATATTGTCATCTAGACAATATCCACACGCAAATAAATCCCCATCATAATTATTGATACATTATTTTACAAAAATGGTGAGGACTACTAAACAACTATCTCTAGAACCTTCATTCCATACCCCACTAAGACTTTCGCCACATTCTCGCCTCCCGAGAAGAAAAATGGAACAACAAGGAAAAGGGTGAGCTCAACTAGCCCAAAGAAGAATATTACGACTAAGATAATATACAACAAATTATCGTTAGTCTCTAACAGGAAAAATCTAATAGTATACAATAGACAACCAGCTTTTAAATCAACAACTCGCAGCTGAAAACAACAATTCATTAGAAGAGTTAAGTAGAGAATGCAAACTACTATCTTCTATATATGAATTTAAAAGTTCATCGTCGATATTTTATCCCCGCAACATCAATCAATATATATCTAGAATCAAATATTCATCTTTGCACTACACAAGCCAAAGATATTCATCACCGATCATGTTCATCTAAACACTGCTCATCTTTACACTACGGCCAAAGATATTAATCACCATTATGTTCATCTCAACACTGCTCATCTTCATCACGCCAAAGATATTCATCAAGAAATCATTCATCTTTGCACCACAGCCAAAGATATTCAAGAATATCATCATTTAAGACCGAGGATGATGAAAATATTTCAAAGAAACGAATCCAAAGGAAACAAAATGACAAGGATTAAGGATTCGTACTTTATTTTATCCACGCTCAAAAATACCTCAAAAATAATCACAAGTGGTGTAAAATTCAAGAATGATCAAAACATGGATACAATCAAAGCTAGTATCCATAATAGATATTTTGACAAAAAGAAGAAATTTCATTTTTTCTATGAATAAAGGTCAGATTCGTGAATAAAGTCAGATACGTGAATAAAGGCCGTGATACGTGAATAGTAACTCCGACACCAAAAGATAGAAATTTCACAAAAAAACATCTTCACGCTTTCTGCTTAATAAGACTCGTGAATAAGAATCTCGTGAATAAGAACTCATGAATAAGAATCGTGAATAAGAACTCATGAATAAGAACTCGTGAATAAGAACTCATGAATAAGAACTCCGACATGAAAAAGTTCCAAATTTGATAAAAGTTCCAACCAATATTTCAAAGATAATGTTATCAAAGAAATAATATCATTCGAGAAGAAAATAACATCCCTTACTTCAAAGACTAAGATTTTAGTCAAAACACCTGATATAAAGCTATGACTTGAACTCGCACCGTATAGCAATACTCAAAGTATACTCAAAATACTCACAAGAATACGCCGATAATATAGAGAGAAAAACTCAGCCTCGTGTGATTTTCAATTCTAACCCAAGACCCTATTTATAGAAAATGCTTTAGAACACCAAAGCGTAAAATTGAATATAATATTAATATAATTATACAAATTTTCCTTAGCCCACCTTTTTGGTCAAAAAACACCACCACACATGTTAAATGAGGTTCACAAACTCACCAAAAATGTTTTTCTCAAAATAATTAATTAAAACTCCTAAAATCAATTATTTCTAACTCAAAACTTCAATAATTCATAATAAATAGCCCTTTTTATCACAAAATTCGAATCTCGCAAGTTTTTATAGGAAATTCAATTCTCTACAACTTTGCGTAAGAAAGTTTTTCCAAATTCCAAATGTAAATCGATCAAATTCATAAACTGACGACACAATAAAACACACGTGTTAAATATTTTTGATAACAAAATACTCCTCCTCCACATATACTCATATATCCCACATTCATCGTAAAAATATCATCATTAATATATTATTAAAATAATATATTTAAATAAATTATTTTATCGTAAAAGATAAAATATTAATTTTCAACAATTGTCATTTTAAAAATTTCTCCATCTATATCCACATAATATCAATATTTTCCTCATCATATAAACCAATAATTAATTATTCACAAATAATATTACGTAATCACAATATCGACAACCGTGCAGCCTCCTGTGAAAGAGGGGGCTTCCAAAAAAGGATCTCTCCTTATCATGCAATTAGGTGACCAAACCTCTCCTTGATGTAACTTTCTAGACATCGCTAATAATTTTATCCAATAATATGAATTATTGCTCCGATAATGAAAAATACTCGTGTAATGACAATTATCAAACAACAAAGAATATAAAATATCAATGCAAAGAATTATCAATCAATAAAATAAAATATCGAATAAGAATTATCGTAATAATTATCGAAAAGGCCTTCTCACGTAAGGATCAATAATTGCAATACCGTAGCCATCGCTCAACAACGCCAGACAAGGTGTTTTAACCACCGGGTATTCCAACAAGATAATTCAGAATAACTACGCCGTTATTTATAAACAACTTATATTTGTAGTTTTCTTCATCCAATCGCTTCATTATGGGGCCCATAAAAGATCATGGCACTGTCAATTTAATATTCCCCGACAAAGATTTAATATTCCACCACCAAACGAATATTCCCCGATAATAATGAATATTTTATAACCACTTGCTTATTCAAATATTTATGATTTTACCCATAACTATCCACATTAATCAAATCGAATCTTTACTATTTCAAAATAATAAATGAGGAAAATAAATTTCATTTATTAATAATTTTGGGGTCTTACAACCTCCCTCCTAATGAAATTTCGTCCTCGAAATCGGGACGACGCACTGTGTTTCAAAAGATGAGAATACCTCGCTTTCATTTTCGCTTTCCAACTCCCAGTGTCATTTCCTCAATAAAGCATGATTTCTCCACAAAACTTTAACTTGTGGTATAACCTCAGACATAGGACATGTTCTTTCCTATCCAAGATCTTGACAGTACCTCCTCGTGACGTTAAGTCTTCTACTATCTCGTCCGGCTTCTAACTCAACGACGTGGTTCGGGTCGTCTACATATTTACGTAACATCGATACGTGAAAAACGCGCATGAACACGCCATACTTGGCAGAAACGAGTCTATAGGCCACGCCCTATTCGATCGAGAATTTCAAATGGATTAATAAATCGAAAGTTTGAGCTTTCCTTACCTCACCGATTCTCGCTTTGAAAATAACAACTTCAGACCTCCTTCTTCAAATTCGTCACCCGCAGTGTAGCTTGAATACCTTTTAACTTTATCGATTAAAGTCGATTATACTCGATATCATCACGCGGGTACTTAGAGTTTTCATCTCCATCTCTATTATTTGTAAATTATATGAAATGAGTCTTTGACAATATCGTACTCAGATTTCAGATACGATCTTCTACTCAACACGCCACCTACCACGCTCACTTTTCCAGATGGCACGGTCGTAATATGTCAATAAACGAGTCTCCTCTCGAAGTTCTTCAAGCTCTTCCCACATTCTTTGCTCCATTCAATTTTGTATCTCTACGAAGTCACCAAGTTAATGGAATAGCGATTCAAAATATCCTTCAACGAATCTCCGATAATAACCAACTAAGCTTGTAAAAGCTACGATTTCGATTAATCGACTTAGGTTGTTCTCAACCGTGACTCATATCCCAACCTTGATAAAGACGTTAAATGACACCTATCGCTTTACTATCGCATCTAATATGGTGTCCCTTATGGAGAGTTCTGCCTTGCTGCATTCCACAAAGGAAGTCACCAGATAAAGGCTCAGTACCAAATTTATAGTTGAATTTTTAACTCCCCGGTTCAATAGAGCCATTCGATATGAGATTTTAGAAATGAGTTTTGTACCGGGTTCAAAGTCGATACAAAATTTAATATCGCTTTAGGAGTAAGCCAAGAAATTCTTCAGAAATACGCCAGAAAAATCAATAACAACAGTGAATATTATTCAAATCGACGTGTCTTTATTCAAATCCATAACACGGGACTAAGAAAACTTGACATCCGTAAATAAACGAATGACTTCATGGCTTGATATGAAAATGTTTGACTACAATGGTTTGATTGCTTGAATTCAATAACAAAGTTGCTTAGGAATATGAAAACTAACAACCTTACAAAAGCAATCAATTTGGCAATGATGAGTAGTTAACCTTAAAATCACATCAAAAGCAAATATCTCTATAGAAATAAGGTTAATGTGTAATGTGATAGTGCCAACCTGAATCAAGCAAGATTTCTAAACAACTGATGTAATGAAAGTTTCTCCCAATCTGAGTCTCCATAAATAGGTCAAAGTCTAATTTCTCCGTAGTCAAGTTCAAACGCTGAGCGCAAGCAAGAGAGATAAAAGAATGGGTAGAATCCCAGATTCAAGTAGGTATAAACTTCGCAAGAATTTATAATTAACTAACCTGCTAACTTCGTCGGGTTCCTCGATTTTGACCGGCCACAACAAACGCCTTCCAAGAACCATCGACTTTGACTTTTCTCGGGACATCCTTTCGAGTCACCATTCCCGCCTTGACCGGGTTTCGATACTCATACAATCTCGAGTGATATGTCCTTCTTTCCACAATTATAGCATACCTTAAACTGCTAGGGCGCTTTGATGATATGTCCTCTTCCCGTGATTTGTAACATACGACCGGTGGTCTTTCTCCTCCCTTGAACCGGGGCTTACATCAAGGCCGACGCCTTCACATGGTCGTTGTTGAATCTCCTCTTTTAAAATCTCCTCCCACTCGCTTCTTCTATTTTCATGGCCACGATTACCACCGTGAGTGGTTACCGCCTTTGTCTCAGATTCTTCTTTCTCCGCCGGTTATCGTTATTCGATGATCGCTATCTTCTGAGATGATCCTCGTTATGGTCCCTCATTGAACGTATTCAAGTATCTCGCCTAACAATCGAGCCCCGCTGACAACATCCGAATAGAGAGAAAATTTATGAGAAATGAGATCAGAAGACCCCAAATTTTTAAAATAAAAAGGAATTTCCTTTATTTATTATTTTGAAATAGTAAGGGTTGATTTGATTAATGTGGATAGTTAAGGGTTAAATACGCAAATATTTCAAAATAAGCAAGTGGTTATAAAATATTCATTATCGCTTGGGAATATTCGTTTGTCGTGGAATATTCGTGATCGCTTGGGAATATTCGTATGACCACGCAGCCCATGTATGGGCCCCATAACTGAAAGCGATTGGATGAAGAAAACTACAAATATAAGTTGTTTTTAAATAATCTACAGTAGTTGTTACCAAGTATATCGTTAGAATACCCGCTGTTAAAACACACTAATACGCTGCTTGTCGAACAAGAAGACACCAGTATTGCACCAATTATTGATTCTTACGTAGTAGAAGGCACTACTCAATAATGGTTACGTAATTATCGCTCGCAAGATTTTATCGAGTTAATAATTGCCGCGTTGATATTTTATATCATTGTTGCTTGCTTAATAATTGTCATTACACAAAGATTTTTCATTATCGGCAATAATTCATATTATCCTAATAATATTATTTGATAACATTATTGGCAATGTCTAGAAAGTTCGCTTAAGGAGAGGTTTGGTCACCTAATCAAGCTACCAAAGAAGAAGAAATTTTATCGAAAGCCCTCTTCCTCTGAACCGCCTCGTCACAATATCATGATTCTCAGAATATTATTTGTGAATAATTAATTATTGATTTATATGATGAGGAAAATATTGATTTTATGTGGATATAGATGGAGAAATTTTTTAAATGATAATTGTTGAAAATTAATATTTTATCTTTTTCTCGATAAAATAATTCATTTAAATATATTATTTTAATAATATATTAACGATGATATTTTTACAACGAATGTGGGATATATGAGTATACGAGGAGGAAGAGTATTTTTGTTGCAATAAATGTTTAAAACATGTTAAACATGCTCATGGACCCCATTTATCGACCGAAATTTGATTATAAATTGTAAAATCGCCTGCTTGTGGATTTCTTTACCAATTTCTATTTGGAATTTGAAAAACTTTCTTCCGCAAAGTTGTAGAGAATTGAATTTCCTATAAAAACACGTGAGATTCGAATTTTCTGATGAAAGGGCTATTTATTATGAATTATTGAAGTTCAAGTTCAAATAATTGATTTTTGTAAGTTTTAATTATTTATTTTATGAAAAACGTTTTTATCATTTCTTTCTAGAAGGTTGGCATGTGGGAAATGTTGGGATCTGATTTCCAAAGAGGCCTAGGAAATTTATTAATAATAATATATTTTATTAAATTTTCTGCTTTTGGTGTTCTAAAGATTTTCCTATAAATAAAGCTTTAGTTAGAATTGAAAATCACACCGTAAATCAAGTTTTCTCTCTATATTATCGAGTTTATTCTTGTGAGTATTTTGAGTATACTTTGAGTATTGCTATACTAAGGCAAGTCCAAGTCATAGCCTTTATATCCTGTTTTTCAAATTTGTAAGACTCGATCTTTCGAGGTGTGGATATTATTTTTTTCAGAATGATATTATTTCTTCAATATCATTATACCGAAAATGTTGATCCAAGTTTTTATCAAATTTGAACTTTTTCACGCCTCGGGTTACTATTCACGAGTTACTATTCACGAAGTTACTATTCACGAGTTATTATTCACGAGTACTATTCACGGCGTGAAGATGTTTTTTTGTGAAATTTCTATCTTTTGGTGTCGAGTTACTATTCATGATACTAAGACTATTCACGATACTCAAGACTATTCACTTAATACTAAGACTATTCAATCGAAAAAATGAAATTTCTTCTTTTCGTCTAAAATATCTATTCGGATACTAGCTTTGATCAGATCCATGTTTTGATCATTCTCAATTTTACACCACTACGATTATTTTGAGGTATTTTTGGACGGATAAAACCAAGTACTAATCCTTAATCCTTAATCCTTGTCATTTTGTTTCACCGATTCGCTTTTTTAAAAAAATATTTTCATCATCCTCGCCTTAAAATGATGATATTATGGAATATCTTTGGCACAGTAGCAAAGATGAATGATTTCTTAAGAATATCTTTCGCTCAGAAGTAAAAGATGAATGATTTCTCAAGAATATCTTTGGCCCGTAGTAAAGATGAACAGTGTTTAAATGAATACGACTAATCGATGAATATCTTCGGCCCGTAGTGCAAAAAGATGAATATTTGATTCCGTGATGTATATCGATTGATGTTACAGGATAAAAGATAGATTTATGAACTTTTAAATTCATACATGTAAGATAGTAGTTTGCATTCTCTACTTAACTCTTCTAATGAATTATTATTTCATTATGAATATTGATTTAAAATTTGTTGCCTATCAGTATTCTATTATATTTTTCCTCGTCAAGACTAACGATAATTTGTTGTATATTATCTTAGTCATAATATTCTTTATCGGCTATTGAGCTCACCCTTTTCCTTTTTGTTCCATTTTTCTTCTCGTGAGGCGTAAAATATAATGTAGTATTTAGCCTGGGGTATGGAATGAAGGTTTTAGAAAGGATTGTTTAGTAGTCCTCACCATTTTTGTAAAATAATGTATCAATAAATGTGATGAGGATTTATTTGAGTATAGATATTGTCTGAAGATAATATTTGTATTCAAACTCACGCTTTATCATTGTAATAATAAAGTTGTAGTTGTTTCGCATCATGTATCGACAACTCGTAATAGGTGATGTATACCTATTTTGGGGGAGTCACAGAGATACTGACGTATGTCGGGTTTCAAACCTCTCAGAAACATCCGCGTCATATAAACTGTGAGTTTAAATACAGATATTGTCATCTAGACAATATCCACACGCAAATAAATCCCCATCATAATTATTGATACATTATTTTACAAAATGGTGAGGACTACTAAACAACTATCTCTAGAACCTTCATTCCATACCCTCACTAGTACTGCGCTACATTCTCGCCTCCCTCGAGAAGAAAATGGAACAACAAGGAAAAGGGTGAGCTCAACTAGCCCAAGAAAAATATTACGACTAAGATAATATACAACAAATTATCGTTAGTCTCCAACAGGAAAAATCTAATAGAATACAATAGACAACCAGCTTTAAATCAACAATCGCAATGAAACAACAATTCATTAAGAGTTAAGTAGAAATGCAAACTACTATCTTCTATATATGAATTTAAAAGTTCATCGTCGATATTTTATCCTCAGAACATCAATCAATATATATCTCGAATCAAATATTCATCTTTGCACTACAAAGCCAAAGATATTCATCACCATCATGTTCATCTAAACACCGCTCATCTTTACACTACGGCCAAAGATATTAATCAATGGCCAATATGTTCATCTCAACACTGCTCATCTTTGCACTACGGCCAAAGATATTCATCAAGAAATCATTCATCTTTGCACTACAGCCAAAGATATTCAAGAATATCATCATTTAAGACCGAGGATGATGAAAAATATTTCAAAGAAACGAATCCAAAGGAAACAAAATGACAAGGATTAAGGATTCAGACTTATTTTATCCACGCTCAAAAATACCTCAAAAAATAATCACAAAGGTGTAAAATTCAAGAATGATCAAAACATGGATACAATCAAAGCTAGTATCCATAATAGATATTTTGACAAAAAGAAGAAATTTCATTTTTCTATTGAATAAGGCAGATTCGTGAATAAGTCAAGATAATACGTGAATAAGGTGCCAGATAATGCGAATAAGAACTCCGACACCAAAAGATAGAAATTTCACAAAAAACATCTTCACGCTTATGAATAGTACTCGTGAATAAGAATCGTGAATAAGAATCACGAATAAGAAACTCGTGAATAAGAACTCATGAATAGTAACTCGTGAATAAGAACTCATGAATAGTAACCCCATAAATGAAAAAGTTCCAAATTTGATAAAAAGTTCCAACCAATATTTCAAAGATAATGTTATCAAGAAATAATATCATTTGAGAAGAAAATAACATCCCTTACTTGAAAGACTAAGATTTAGTTAAAACAACACCGATATAGGCTATGACTTGAACTCGCACCGATAGATAGCAATACTCAAAGTATACTCAAAATACTCACAAGAATACGCCGATAATATAGAGAGAGAAAACTTCAGCTACGGTGTGATTTTCAATTCTAACCTAAGACCTATTTATAGAAAAATGCTTAGAACACCAAAGCAGAAAATTGAATATAATATTAATATAATTATACAAATTTTCCTTAGCCCACCTTTTGGTCAAAAACACCAGCCACACATGTTAAATGAGGTTCACAAACTCACCAAAAATGTTTTTCTCAAAATAATTAATTAAAACTCCCAAAAATCAATTATTTCGGAACTCCGAAACTTCAATAATTCATAATAAATAGCCCTTTTATCACAAAATTCGAATCTCGCAAGTTTTTATAGGAAATTCAATTCTCTACAACTTTGCAGAAGAAAGTTTTTCCAAATTCCAAACAGAAATTGACCGAAATTCATAAACGGACGACACACAAAACATGTGTTAAATATTTTTGATAACAAAAATACTCCTCCTCCACATATACTCATATATCCCACATTCATCGTAAAAATATCATCATTAATATATTATTAAAATAATATATTTAAATAAATTATTTTATCAGAAAAAGATAAAATATTAATTTTCAACAATTGTCATTTTAAAATTTTCTCCATCTATATCCACATAATATCAATATTTTCCTCATCATATAAACCAATAATTAATTATTCACAAATAATATTACGTAATCACAATATTGACAACCAGCAGCGCTTCTGTGAAAGAGGGGGCTTTCAAAAAAGGATCTCTCTTATCAAGCGCAATTATTAGGTGACCAAACCTCTCCTTGTATGTAACTTTCTGTACATCGCTAATAATTTTATCCAATAATATGAATTATTGTCTGATAATGAAAAATACCGTAATGACAATTATTGAAACAACAAAGAATATAAAATATCAATGCAAAGAATTATTGAATCAATAAAATAAAATACCGAATAAGAATTATCAGAATAATTATCGAGTAAAGGCCTTCACGTAAGGATCAATAATTGGTGCAATACCGCAGCTACCGCTCAACAACGCCAGATTAGTGTGTTTTAACCACACCGGTATTCCAACAAGATAATTCAGTAACAACTACGCCGTTATTTATAAACAACTTATATTTGTAGTTTTCTTCATCCAATCGCTTTCAAGCATGGGGCCCATAAAAGATCGCTACCGTCAGCATTTAATATTCCCCGACAAAGATTTAATATTCCACGACCAAACGAATATTCCCTAATAAATAATGAATATTTTATAACCACTTGCTTATTCGAAATATTTACAGATTTTGGAAAGTTCTCTTTCCTGTAGAACGACACAATTGCCCGAAGATCATGTGATTCTCGTAATATTATTTGTGAATAATTAATTATTGATTTATATGATGAGGAAAATATTGATTTTATGTGGATATAGATGGAGAAAATTTTTAAAATGAGAATTGTTGAAAATTAATATTTTATCTTTTTTGATAAAATAATTCTTTTAAATATATTATTTTAATAATATATTAACTGTGATATTTTTATAATGAATGTGGGATATATGAGTATATGAGGATGAAGAGTATTTTTGTGGCATTAAATGTTTAACACATATTTTGTGTGTCGATGGACACAATTATCGAATCGAAATTTGATTATAAATTGTAAAATTGCCCGCTTGTGGATTTCTTGGCCAATTTTTGTTTGGAATTTGAAAAAATTTCTTCTGCAAATTTGTAGAGAATTGAATTTCCTAAAAAACTCAAGCGAGATTCGAATTTTCTGATAAAAGGGCTATTTATTATGAATTATTGAAGTTTCGAAGCTCTGAAATAATTGATTTTTGGAAGTTTAAAATATTTAAAATAGGAAAAACGATTTTTTACACTTGTGGGCCTCATAAAACATGTGCAAAGTGCTGAAGCTAGAGGATTCAAAGTGGGTGTAAGAAAATTTATTTATATATTATATTAAATTTTCTACTTTGGTGTTCTAAGCATTTTCCTATAAATAGGGTGCTTAGGTTAGAATTGAAAATCACACCAGAAACTGAAGTTTTCTCTCTCTATATTATCGAGCGTATTATTGTGAGTATTTTGAGTATACTTTGAGTATTGCTAGAAGTACTATCTTTCGAGGTAAGGGATGTTATTTTATTCAAAATGATATTATTTCTTCAATATCATTACGCCGAAATATCGGTTGGAAATTTTATCAAATTTGAACTTTTTCATGCTTCTGGGTTACTATTCATGAGTTACTATTCACGAGTTACTATTCATGAGTTACTATTCACGAGTACTATTCACGGCGTGATGATGTTTTTTTGGGAAATTTCTATCTTTTGGTGTTTGAGTTACTATTCACGATACTAAGACTATTCACGATACTCAAGACTATTCAAGAATACTAAGACTATTCAATTTAAAAAATGAAATTTCTTCTTTTTTCCAAAATATCTATTCCGAATACTAGCTTTGATTGTATCCATGTTTTGATCATTCTTGAATTTTACTCCACTCGATTACTTATGAAGTATTTTTGAACTTGATTGTTTAAAATACGAATCCTTAATATTTGTTCTTTTGTTTCAATCGGATTCGCTTCCTTTAAAATATTTTTCATCATCCTCGGTCCTAAATGATGATATTATCAATATCTTTGGCCCAGTAGTGCAAAGATGAATGATTTCTTGATGAATATCTTTGGCCCGTAGTCTGAAGATGAGCAGTGTGTGAGATGAACACGACTCTTCGATTAATATCTTTTGCCCGTAGTGCAAAGATGAACAAGTGTTTTGATGAACATGACCAGCTGATGAATATCTTTGGCCTGTAGTGCAAAGATGAATATTTGATTCCGGATATATATTGATTGATGTTACAGGGATAAAATATCGACGATGAACTTTTAAATTCATATATGTAAGATAGTAGTTTGTATTCTTTTCTTAACTCTTCTAATGAATTGTTGTTTCATTGCATTGTTGATTTAAAACCGGTTTCATCGATTGTATTCTTATTAGATTTTTCCTGTTGAAGACTAACGATAATTTGTTGTATATTATCTTAGTCATAATATTCTTTATCGGGCTAGTTGAGCTCACCCTTTTCCTTTTTGTTCCATTTTTTCTCGTGAGGCGAGAATATAAATGAGTACTTAGTCGGGGTATGGAATGAAGGTTCTACAGAGAGTTGTTTAGTAGTCCTCACCATTTTTGTAAAATAATGTATCAATAATTATGACGAGGATTTATTTGGGTATGTATATTTGCCAGAAGACAATAATTGTATTTAAACTCACAAAGATATATGTTGTCAGTATTTTGCACGACAAATGTATTAATAAAGTTGTAGTTATTTCTGTATCATGTATTTTGCGACTCAGAATGGGTTGGATGGAATGGACCTATTTTGGGGGCGTCACAGGATGTCTGAGGTTGAAACTGATTGCATACATTTGAAACAAACATTTCCGGGGTTATCGCCGGAACTGCAATGGTATCCCTTGGGGCTATTACCAAGGATGGTGTTCTTACTCCAAAGGTTGTCTCTCGGACCGGAACCGAACGCCATGGTGTTATCGCCGAGACGTAATCGCCCTCTCTGGTGTTGTCTTGGGTCTTTTGATCTCGCATATCTCTCGGGGTATCTCCTAGATTGGAAACATTCCTTCGGTGTGTGTTCGTGTTGACACGACGTTCCGGCCAGTGTTCGGGTTGAATTGAACTTCTGGTAGTATCCGGGATGGATGCAAGTTGTCTTTCAGGGTTATCTCCAAAAGACGAATCTACCCTCCTGCAATGTTAGTAATAGGAGTGCAAAAAATTTCGAGTGTCTACAGTCATACAAGTATTATCAAACTTGCACTACCTTCCCTAATAGTAAATAATGTGAATCAATAGTTCAATCATGTGAATCAATAGTTATAATCATGTGAAAATACGAATTACAGTATAGTACCTCCATCTATACCTCTATTTTTAACTTAGTCATGCAAGTATTATCAATCTTGCACCACCTCCCCTAATAGTACAAGAATGTGAATCAATAGTACACACATATGAACAAATAGTTATAATCATGTGAATTAATAACAATTAATTGCTCATTTATCCGGTGAATTACCCGATTGATCAATATAACTTCTAGACATCAATTATCATCGAAATAAATGTCAATTTCCACTAACACTAATAATTCCCACACAATGGAACTATCAATTTCTTCTTTAATCAACACGAACACATTAATATTATAATTCACAATATTTAACAACCAGGTCATTCCTAGGAAAGAGGGGGCTTTCCGATAAGGATTTCTCCTTATCAAGCAGCAATTAGATGACCAAACCTCTCATCGATGAACTTTTAGACATCATTAATATTGCAAATAATAATATGAATAACTTTGCCATCTCAATTATTGATTTAATAATATAATATATTATACAGATGATACTGTGACAATAATTGAATCAATAATATGAGAGATATGATGCAACAATTACTGTAGCAATAATTGAGTATAACTGAGTGACTTCTTACGTAAGCATCAATAATCAATACCGTGTGCTACTATGCAACCACGCGTATTATTGTATTTTTACTACCGGGTAGTTCAACAGTTTTAACGGTAACACTTTGGCCGTTATTTTTATAAAATGATAATTCTTTCGTTTTCTAACTACGAAAATACTTCCGTTGTGGGGTCCACCAATGATTGTGCCGTCGTACGGATATTTCCTGACAAAAAGAATATTCTCCGACCAATCGAATATTTTATAATAACTTGTTTACTTTGCAAAATTTATAAATATTATCCACAACTATAACATTATATCAAATCCACACCATAATATTCAAAAAAATATTTCGAGAAATTTAAATTTTTATTCATAAAATTTGGGGTATCACAATATTGGTCTGAACTTTTTAATCAAATTTAGAACTTTTCATGACTGAGTATCGTTTCATTCACGCATCGCTCACGATTCATCGCTCACAAAAGAAAAAAAAATTCTTCCAAGTTATCAATTGTGACCCTTATTCTTGAAATTGAATCCATGTTTTGATCTTCATTCTTGAATCTTACTCCATTATGGTTTATTATGGAGTATTTTTAAACTTGAATTATATAAAGTACGAATCTCTAATCTTTATCCTTTTATCACACTGGATTCGTTCTCTAAAATATTTTTCATCATCTTCAGTCCTTAATGGTGATACTTGATGAATATCTTTGGCTTGTAGTGCAAAGATGAATGATTACTTGATGAATATCTTTGGCCGTAGTAAAAGATGAACAGTGTTGAGATGAACACTGACCAACCGGTGATATAAATGAATATCTTTGGCCCGTAGTGCAAAGATGAATATTTGATGCAAGATGTATATTGATTGATGTTACAGGGATAAAATATTGATGATGGACTTTTAAATTCATATATGATAGTAGATTTCATTCTCTACTTAACTCTTCTAATGAATTATTATTTCCGCTGCAGTTGTTGATCTAAAACTTGTTGTCTATTATATTCTATCAGATTTTTCCCTGTTGAAGACTATGGATAATTTGTTGTATATTATCTTAATCGTAATATTCTTTATTGGGCTAGTTGAGCTCACCCTTTTCTTTTTTGTTCCATTTTTCTTCTCGTAGGCGAGAACATAAGCAGAACCGATGAAGGTATAGAGTGATGGTCTGAGATGTTGTTTTAGCGATCCTCACTATTTTTGTAAAATAGTGCATCAATAATTGTAATGAGGACTTTATTTGGGTGTGGATATTGTCTAGAAGACAATATTGTATTTAAACTCACATTATGTGTTATCGTATTTTGCACGATAATTGTATTAATAAAGTTGTAGTTATTTTTTGTACCATATTTTTGGCGACTCAGAATGGGTGATGTATACCTATTTTGGGGGCGTCACAGCGGAGCCTCAAAAATTAAAAAAATAAAACTTTCGCATTCGCAGTATTAAACTGTGGAGCCTTCTCTTTGGTATTATCTGATTGATTCCTTCCCTTTGTATTGGTCCTTCTCTTTCTCTCTATCCTCTACGTTTCTCTCTCTCTCTCTCTCTCTATGTCCTTTAGAAATACGAGAGAGAAAATGTGATCATTCTGTCATGGATTCAACCAACGATTCCTCGATATTCCACATCCCCACTCTATATATTTTTTTTAAGTTATATATTGACATTCAATTTTGTTTGGTTGATTTTTGTTGACAATACTTAATTCTTTAGATTTTTTGATTTTGTTTGTTCAGTAAGTCTACTATCACATACAACCGCTTACATACACTCATATGCATATTTTGATGGCCCACGTGTAGAGCAAGTCACGTGGGGCCATCAAAATATGTGTGAGAGTGTATGTGAGTGGTTGTATGTGATAATAGACTTATTTTTGTTTGTTTGGTGAATTTGGAGGGCAGGGATCGAGCTCATTAACCATTGGGGAGAAACTGTTTACTGCATGCATTATACCCCCATACTTGAAGTTTTGTTCTTCACCGTTTCTGGTTGTTGTGATTTCAAAAACTTACACCCTCTTAAAAAAAGAGTGTTCGAATACTTTGAGTTGATTCGACTGGCCAATGAATTTCACTGTAATTTTGTATTTCTATATTTTTTTCTTCTAAAAATTATTACTTTTTTATGGGTATATATTGAATTTGGAGATATGAATTTTTGGTGTGTTTTGTTATGTTGCAGTTAATATCCAATAAATTAAGGCATTAAGGAGGAGGAAAATAGAAAACGGAGTTTTCACCGCCCAACTATCGTTTGCACAATTAAAGTGCGGATGTTTTCCTTCCCAACTTGTTTGTTCTTTCCTCCTCACTCTATGATTTCTCTATTCTCACTATACGATTTTCTTTCAAGTGCTCCCGTGCATATTATATGTGTTCTCATGTAGTCATTGCATATACTTTAATAACCAATTTGTGTTCTTGTTAGTTTATGTTTTTACTCAGATTTAGTTTCTTTCTTTTCTTGTTTTATATTTATAGTAATTTTGAAGAATCTTTTAGTCTCATGTACTTGCTAGAATGTATTATATATATGTATATATACTACTATCTTAAGTTTGGTTGATCGCCCATTCTCCTATATTTTTCTGAACAAAAGGTGTGGGTGAAAGAAGAGAGAGAATAATGTGACAGTGAAGCCCAACTTTTTTTAGATTGGTTTTATTTTAGGCTCCACAGTTTAATAGTGCGGATGTCAAAGAATTATTTTTTTTCTAAATTTTTCAGGCTCCGCAGTTTAATACCGCGGACAAGAGATTTTTACAAGGAAGGACATTTAGGACATTTGTCCCATCTGCGGTATTAAACTGCGGAATACTGAAAATTAAACCGCGAACGAGAGCAATATAGGTCTTTTGATATCCAGATGGACGATCATGATTTGTTACAAGGATAAATACTTTTTTACAACGTTGTCAATGGATCAACCCCTATATATATATATATATATAAGGTAGTGATCCATGACAAACAGTTACTATGGATACAATTTCAGCAAATAAATTTTACACCATTAATTTAGAGATCAACGACCCAAATTTTTTTTTACTGGTCGCTACTCTTAGTAGCGGCTAGAGAATATCTTTTTTTGCTCGCCGCTATAATATTTTTTTGCTGGCATGTACTAAGAGTAAAGACCAAAAGAAATGTCTTAAACAAATTGAAATAGTTTCAATATATTATTTTGTAAGGTAATTATAAGTTGTATTACAATATGGAGTTTTAGTTTTAAATAATCAAATTGTCACACTAATTGACAATGTTAAATTATATTACATAAGAAATTATTTATACAAATATTTTATAAAAATAAATACATTAAATATAGTTGACAATATTAAGTTTTATTACTTAAAAAATTATTCGTACAAATAAATACATTAAATATAATTGATAATTTTAAATTTTATTACTTAAGAAATTATTTATATAAATATTTTATGTAGTTTTGAAAAAAAATCTCTAGCTTATCAGAAGACCCCAAATTTTATGAATAAAGATTTAATTCTTTCGAAATATTTTTTTTATATTATGGTGTGGATTTGAGATAATGTTATAGTTGTGGGTAATATTTATAAATTTTGCAAAGTATGCAAGTTGTTATAAAATATTCGATTGGTCGGGGAATATTCATTTTAACAGGGAATATTCGATTTACACCTGACAATTATTGGTGGACCCCACAATGTAAGTATTATCGTAGTTAAAAACGACGTAATTATCTTTTTATAAAAATAACGGCGGAAGTTTTACCGTTAAACCGTTGAACTACCCTAGTAGTAAAAGTAAAGAATGTCTGCGTGGTTGCGTAGTAGCACACCGGTATTGATTATTGATCTTACGTAAGAAGTCACCACGCTTATACTCAATTATTGCTACGATAATTCTTGCGTCATATCTCTCATATTATTGATTCAATTGTTGTCACATTATCATCTCGCATAATATGTTATATTATTAAATCAATAATTGATACGACAAAGTTATTCATATTATTATTTGCAATATTAACAATGTCTGAAGTTCATCGAGGAGAGGTTTGGTCACCTAATTGCGGCTACTAATAAGGAGAAATCCTTATCTGAAAGCCCTTCTTTCTGAACGCGTCCGGTTGTTAAATATTATGATTTATAATATTAATTATGAATAAGTTCGTGTTGATTAAAGATGAAATTGATAGTTCCATTGTGTGAGAATTATTAGTGTTAGTAGAAATCGACATTTATTTCGATAATAATTGATGTCTGAAAGTTATACTAACACATCGGGTAATTAATCGGATAAATTAATAATTAATTGCTATTAATTCACATGATTATAATTATTTGTTCACATGTGTGTACTATTGATTCACATTCATGTACTATTAGGGGAGGTGGTGCAAGATTGATAATACTTGCATGACTAAGTTAAAAATGGAGGTATAGATGGAGGTACTATACTATAATTTGTATTTTCATATGTATAGAACTATTGAGTCACATGATTGAACTATTGATTCACATGATGTACTATCAGGGGAGGTGGTACAAGTTTGATAATACTTGCAGGACTAAATTAAAAATGAAGGAAAAGATGAAGGTATTATACTGTAATATTTTGAGCCCCAAAACGTGCAATTATCGAAACTATATTTTCCTATAAATAGAAGCTCATTCTTTCTTCATTCTCACCAATTCACTAAGTCTCACAAGAGTAATTATAGAGAGAGAAGCTATAGAGAGATAATCTATAGAGAGAAAGAAGAAGAGTAGTCTGCTACTTCACTACTCTAATATCCAGTCTTCTTTTGAGGTAAGTGGTATTATTTATTTCCTATTCTGAAGAGATATTATTTTTCGTATTCGTATGAATATTATTTTTGTTCAATATTCATAAAGAATATTATCTTCGTTCAATATTCGTAGGAATATTATCTTCGTTAAATATTCGTTGGAATATTATTTTCATTCAACAGTTGTAAGGGATGTTATTTTTGTTCAATATTCGCTTGAAATAATATTTTATTCCATACTTTGTAGTATGTAAGTAATATTATTTCGTTTCAGATTTTGAATTCTATACTCATTTTGTTGAAGTTTTGGCTTCTATACTCCATGAAATTAGTAGAATATCCTTGATATTTGCACTTCATCCAGTATATTTTCATGATAATATTATTCTGAGCTTTCTTGATAATTATTGATCTTTTCATTACGGGATACTATTCATGAGTTACTATTTACGGAGTTCTTATTCATCCAGTTACTATTCACTCAAATATTATTCACTTTAGTATTGAGGACACTTTTCACGTGCGAAAGACTATTCATTCATCGATTCTTATTCACCCAATTACTATTCACTTCAATATTATTCACTCGAATATTTGGGGTACTTTTCATGTCGGGGTACTATTCACGAGGTACTATTCCCGAAATACTATTCACAGGGTATTATTCACGGGATACTATTTACCCGAAAAATATATTTTTTTTTGTCCAAATTATTTTTGGTACATGAATATTATTCTTGAATTTTACTCTACAAAGCAGTATCATGTTGAAAATTTGGATACTTTTAAATTTGGATAAATTTAAAGTCTTTAATATTTATCCTTGATTTCATTTGATTTGATTTCGTTTGATTAATGCTTATATCATTGTCATCATCCTCATACTTATATTGTGATGAAAGTCATCTTTGGCTTACATGCATGGATGAACTGTTGATTGGTATGATTATGACCACGGATCATTCTAAGATAATCATGACTTGTAATATTACAAATGATGTGGTAAAAGTTCTCATTGGACCGTAGTGCATTGATGGACGATTGTTGGTATGATTATGACTAGGATTATTCTAAGATAATTATGACCATTTATCGATGATTATATGAATATCCTCGGCGTAGTGCATTGGATGATTCGATGATGTGATTTATTTATTAAGTTGAGTCTCAAATATAAAATTAATGAAAAACTTTTAAATCATATAAGATAGTAGATATCATGCTTCTACTCGACTTTCTTCTAATGGATTCTTATTCCACTGCAATTGTTGATCTAAAACTTGTTGTCATTATATTCTATCGGTTGTTATCTTTGTTGAAGGCCAAGGATAATTTATTCTGCATTATCTTAGTTATAATATTTTTACTAGGCTAGTTGAAATTTCACCATTTTCTTTCACCGCTCTCTTTGAAATGAGAATATAACCTTGGACTAGTCGGAAACAGTGTGATGGTCCGAGATGGTGCATTAGTAGTCCTCATTATTATGTGAAATAAATGATAATAATTGTAATGAGGACTCCATTTGAAATGTGGATATTATGCTGAAAGACAATATTCGCTTTTAAAACTCTCACTATATTTTGTCGTATATTATACAACAGCTTATATAATTAAGTTGTATTTGATTTATGTCTCTACGTATCCGGCATTACCAAAAACGAGTGATATATACCTATTTTGGGGGTGTCACGCTTATTAGGAGTAAATACTAAATTTTTTTTTTTTTTTTAAAATTATTGAATCTCTAAATTAATAATATAAAATAATAGTGTACGTATTAACAGTTTACTATAGATGATATATATTTATATATTTATGTTGATAAGCCTAAAACTTTAACCATTATAATTTGAGTCTATCCAATCCGATTACACAAATCTAAAGTTATGAATTGTACTTCAATTTATTTTGGTAACTAAATCATGATTTTTTTTAAGTCTACACACTGTTTTTTTGACCAAAATATTGAACATTTAATATTTTTTTGTTTTTTTATGATTCTTAAAAAATATATAATATTTATTTTAATGAATTTTTATAAAATATAATATTTTTTAGGTTGTAATTTAGATATATATACAAAATAAAGTTGTATGATGAATCGCATAACTCTATTTTCAGTATATGTATTCAAATTATACCAAAATATTATATTTTATAAAATTTAGGTTAAAATAAATACTCAGTATATATATTTTAAGTCACAAGCAAAAAAAATAAAAATAAATTGAAAATATCCGTCCAAAAAAAGCTGTGCCAAGACTTATTATTTTCTTTTAGCTTTACGTAAGTTCCAATCTAGAATCACCCTATAGTTACACGTGTCTTCTACAATAAACCGTACAAACAAAGCCAGAATCTCCTACATCCAGCATCATTCTTTCCATCCAATACCCATAAATTAAATTACTAGAATACCTCTACTTCCGCCACGTTTCGAGCTATGCATGGCTAGTACATATATCTATATCTAAATCCGGTAACACCGTAATATTTATCCGGATCTTTAACATCGCGCCGTGTAATGGTAAAACTGAAGAACAGTCGTAGGGAACTAACTCTGTCTGTCTCCTAAATTTTCTGTACAAAAATGGAAGGCTGATATGGCTATTTAGAGAGAGAATCATTTGATCGATTTGACAAATTCGTTTGTTATTATATGACAAAATACTCTCATCACCCTCGTGTTCCATGAATTTTTTCTGAAAAAAATTGTCAAGATTTCCTTCGATTTTATCGGCAAATCAATTATGTTGTCGTTACAGAACGATCTCCGGCAGCTGCATCAGCAGCAACAGCAGCAGCAGCAGATGGTGGCTAGGGTTTCTTATAATGATCACCGTGAGGGTCCGTTCCTACTGAAATCGGAACCTGGTTTGAATCTCAAACTCGCCCCTAAATTGGAGTCTTGTGAAGGTTAATGCTTGATTCTCACTACTTGATAGGGAAATTTGGTTTTAGGGTTTGTATGTTGGTAATTGGTGATATGTGGAGTTATTTTGATTCCTTTGATTGGTGCAAGTTGGAAATTTTAGGGTTTTGGAATTTTAGGAGTTCTAATTTATAATAAATAAATCACAGTAAAGATTTTTTTTTTGAGTTAACAATGCCAAATAGGGTGACAACTTACAATGTGATCCTTCCTACTATGTGAGACTGCTCGTAATTTATTGGTTTTCCAATTGGTCTAATTATGCTTGAATTGATCGGATAGTTTGGCTTGATGCTTGTACTGTTCTTGCTTTTACAACTTGGACTTCAGATGTGGACGGGGAGGAGGATTGTGCGAGTGAGTGGTAGGATCTTTCTTGAAAGTATCCAGTTAATTGAATCTAACTGCGACGATGATAGAATTAATTTTTTTTGGTAAGATGTAATTGCCTCACTAAATATATGAAGATCCAGCTCGTGCTCATGTTGTGTTCCAAGATGATAATTTGCTGTCATTATATAGTTGGTGATCAGACAATTTAAATGACAGAGACTTTGCTTTCATTTTTGGCTGAATTTTTGATTAAAAGGGGCAGTAACAAAATACATTGCTGGTTTTGGAACATTGCCCTCCCAATTGATAGACATTAATTGTATAGATCCTATAAAGTTTGATTTGTATTTACAACTTGGAAGGCACATATTTTTGGGCTTGTAGATTTGATTTTAGAAAACTTGTAAAATGGAAGGTACTTGTCATTTGATTAAGTAGCAGAATGATCAGTCCAGTAGTAGAGCTCATGAGGGGGTAGGGGTGGAAGTCCAATCGGATGGCTTGAGCTTGATTTGAGCTCTATTCATACTTGAGTTGAAAATTTTGAGCTAGACTTGGACTCGTTAATTTGAGCTACTAAAGGTTTTGCTTCCTACTTATGTAACTCTGTACTTGGTTAGGAACATAAGATTAGAATTGGATAGTCCTAGCATAAGATTCTACTGAAGAAGCCTGAATTCCAACTCGTGGAATTCTGCTGCAATCTTCTGTCTTATAATTCAGCTCTTCGTAAAGTGTTGCATAGTCAACTCTGTATCTGTAAGCACGTGTTAAAACGGGCAGATAGTTTGGCTAATTGAGAAATTGACCAATTTAATTAGTCTAAACAAGGACTACTTTGGTACATGTAAGGGTAAAGGGGATGTTTGGACACTTTTGTTGTTTGCAATAGTTTTTTATTGGTCTAATTTTCTTTTATTGTTTGTTGTTGAAAGTGCCATTTCTTCATGTGTTGCAGTGGATGAAGACACTCTCTTGGCCCTCGCTCATCAAGATTATAAGGCTGGAAATTATACGAAGGCAGCAGAAAATAGCAAGGCTGTTTATGAGAGAAATCCACAGCGTACTGATAATCTTCTTCTGTTGGGTGCAGTTCATTATCAGGTTAGTTATTTATCCCGTCCTCCCATGTTGTGTGTGGTTTTGTCACAAGATATATGTAAATCTGACCAAATACCAATGCCATTTGTTGTTTTTAGTTGCTTGAATTTGATTTGTGCATTGCAATGAATGAAGAAGCTCTTCGAATTGATCCTCATTTTGCTGAGTGCTATGGGAACATGGCTAATGCTTGGAAGGTGACTTGAATTTTTTTGTCAATTGCAAGCTTTTCTGGACAACTTTTCAGGATTTGACACAATAATCTCTGCTTTATGTACACAGGAAAAAGGAAATATCGATGTTGCAATCCGCTATTATTTGATTGCTATTGAGGTTTGTATAAACTGTAGATCTGATTTTATTTTGAGGGTCCAATTATTTACAGTATATTTTAACTTTTGCGGTTATAGTCCAGTAGTGGTTAGAAAGGGACGTATACATTTTGGTTTCATTGGAATTTTTCTTTTTATTTGTCTGGTGTATAGCTATATAATTCACATGAGGAAGTTCGGTTATATCATCTAGATTCGCGAACAAATGATGTCAGCAATATTTTCACCTGTTTGTCCACAACTTAAATAGCAGTTCAAGGTCCTCTGAAGTCTAAAATTTGCTCAAGACCTTTCACATTATTGTCTAAAGTTGTCTAAAGTGCTTCAGACTTGATATTACATGTAGTTATAGAACCACAAGATTTGAGGGTAATGACAAAAGATGAACTCTTTTCTAATATTTATTTGATCTGTCCTTGAAAGAATGACTTGAGTACATTTTCCTACACATAAGAAAATCAATACTTTTCTCTAGCCGTTGGCTCTAAAATAATCCTCATTCTCTAATAGTGGGCCCCAAAAATTTATATCTTGTTATTTTAATGAATAAAAGTACTTTTGCATGGGGTCCACAACCCTTGTAACTTTGACTTATTAATTGCATCCATTCTTTTGGGACAATTTCTTCTCCAAAACAGCCAAAGGAGTACTTGTGTATCTAGTAGTGAGTACGATCTTCCGACACATTCTGTGAAGTTGCCGGATCAAACTTGATGGCAGTTTTTTGGGTTAATAGTGCCAATAATAAGGTGTGTACTCATGTGTACCTCTCTCTTTCTGTCAGGAGTGAGCTGGTTGACAGCAATTATTGGTGTGCCAAATGTGATGTACAGTAAATTTAGGTTACTTTGGTTACACAGATCCTAAATTAATGAATGGGTCTGGTTACTTATGAGTTATATCTGCCTTAGATATGAAAGGTAATCTTTTTTGAAGATCTAGTCTTGAATCTTTAGATAAAACACAGTAGAAATATGGATAGTACTGAAATTCTTTTGAGTGATAGGTTTTCACATAATGAAACGAGTATTATTCCATAAGTATTGAGCGTGAATTAATGGTTAGTGTATTGGTGATTTTTCCTTGAGGTCCTCTTGAAATCATATATGTTAGGTACTTCAATGGGTGCTGAGAATTTGGGTAGATAAGTCTATGGTAACATAATAAGGGATTATTTGGGAAGATTTATGACAAAGCAATAAGTAGTTAGTTAAAAATGACGTACAATGGAAGAATGGTGAAGGCACAAGTTCTTACAATTTATTTGATAGGAGTTTAGGACTAACTGACCTCTCATACTTGAAATACTTCTGCGCAAACACGATGTTGAAATGGCATCTTGATCCAGGGAAACATGGATGAGGGATTCCTGCTGCCACTTTATAGGCAACCATAGTGATAATATATTCTCTTTTCTTTTTGTTACTACTCTTTTGCCTGGTTTTGTATTCCCTTGTGTTAAACTGACTCTGTTCATTGCAGCTTCGTCCCAATTTTGCTGATGCTTGGTCAAACTTGGCTAGTGCATACATGCGGAAAGGGAGGCTAAGCAAGGCTGCCCAGTGTTGTCGCCAGGCTCTAGCCTTAAACCCTCGTTTGGTACACCCTTTTTCTCAGTTGTTTATCTGTTTATAATCTAGTTCTGTGAGATAGCTCTTTAACATTGCAACTGCTTCAGGTTGATGCACACAGTAACCTAGGAAACCTGATGAAAGCTCAAGGATTGGTGCAAGAGGTACGGCAGTATTGAATTGTAGATTTGGTTAGTTCTTCCTGATTTTCCCTGGAGTTCTGTTAGGTGCAAGTGTAAATATGGTGTTTAAAATTGTTGGAGGGTTACTCTGCCTTGTCTTTTGTCTTCCATTATCGAGCAACTAATGATGACTTGGCCCTCGTTTCATGTATATATGCTTTCAATCAAAGTGTCATAGATAAGTTGGAAGCCTCCTACATGCAAGTATATTAGAACCTTTTTTAACCATCTCTGTATAGTGTCTTCGTATTTTTTTATGTTGTATTTTTAGATTTTTTTTTTTTTTTTTTTTTTGGGGGGGTGTGTGTGTGTGTGTGTGTGTGTGTGGTGGATGTAGTGAAAGATTTTTGGACCAATTTGGTTATGAAAACCTTTATTGGACCAAGTCTTTCAGAAGGATCTTTTAGTGTGCGTGTCTGGTTCCTTTTTTGTTCTATTTCTACGTCTACTGTCATAGTATGGTTGGTATAAAGTAGCATAACTTTAAAATTCCATTGTGCTTGCAGTTATTACCTTTGTGAAACTAGAGTTTCTTATCATATTATTTGGTTAGTTTCAATCCAGTTTCTTCCTCAATAGACTAACCATTTTTGATTTGTATAGGCATACAGCTGCTATATTGAGGCTCTCCGGATACAGCCAAATTTTGCAATTGCATGGTCCAATCTTGCTGGCCTTTTTATGGAGTCTGGAGATCTTAATAGGGCTGTCCAATATTATAAGGTATGTACTGGATTTTTTCGACAATTATGATGTTTTGGAACATGGATGCTGAAATTCATGCACAAGAACACTCATTACTAAACATATCTTACATCAAAAGTCAAGACTATATGATAAATTTTGCTTCCATTATGCAAATTTGTTTTCTTGTTGTCTAGGATTAAATTGCCCTCTTCATTTCAAATTTCCCGTCAACTTCAATACACTCAGTGATAACATTTTTTAATATAGTCTTTTCAAAATTACTTTAAGCTTGAGTACAATTTTATAAGGGAAATATGCTAAATATTATTTATAGCTGTATCATTTTCACATCTTAAAAGCTGTGCCACGTATCGTTTTGAACTATGACACCCAAACTTGAAGCGAGAGACTATCATGATTGCTGTTTTGTTATTTCAAAAAATCTATTTCTTAACTTGAATGTAATGGCATACTAATTTTCAGGAAGCTGTTAAGCTCAAACCAACATTTTCAGATGCTTATCTGAACTTAGGCAACGTTTACAAGGTAAGTTCACTTGTATGTATTTAGGTAGTAAACCTGCAAGTGCCTGTTAAAAAAGCTCGTGTGAATGGAAGTTTGTGCTTCATTTTCCAGGCTTTGGGGATGCCTCAAGAGGCTATTGTCTGTTATCAGTGTGCTCTTCAAGCACGGCCAGATTATGCTATGGCTTTTGGTGAGAGCTATTTCCTGCAACTTTTTTAATCTGTGTACCCATCCATTAATATATACGTTTTAGTTAGACAGGTCCTTCTGCCAGATTCAACTGTGATTTTTTTTTTTTTACTTTAAAAATAATAATAATTTAGGTCACTATGTTGAACCAACTGTTTATTTATTTTTTGATAAGAATTTAACCTGTTGGGGTTCATGTGTGATGTATTGCAATTCAAGCTTCCTTAAAGAGTTTGAGCTGGCTTGTTATGGTTAAAGTTCTCTCCTCAATTTGTAGTTGTAGAATGTGATGTTTGGTGGTTTTTACGACTAGATCACAATGTTTGGTTTTAAGTTAGATATAAACATGGAGACTAGTAAATGGCTAAGGAATTTTCTTTCTTTAAAACCAAGTTCACTGCCATTTATCAAATAATAAGATAAATTAAAATAAATAAAAGACAAAACGATGTGTATTACTGTTAATGTTGATCTATTTTTCCATTCTTTTCCCCACTCTTTAATTTGGCAATCAACTATGCAGGCAATTTGGCTAGTATATTTTATGAGCAAGGCAACATGGACATGGCGATACTTAACTATAAGCGAGCCATTGCTTTTGATACTGGATTTTTGGAGGCATATAATAATTTGGTTGGTCATTCATTTCCTTTTCAATCTTAGATTCCCCCCACCCCCACCTGAAATGTAAGTTTTGTATCAAGATTTCAGCTTAAAAAGTCCTTTGTTAATATTTTTCTTCTGTCAGGGTAATGCTCTGAAGGATGCTGGTAGAGTTGAAGAAGCTACTCACTGCTATCGTGTAGGTTCTTTTCTACTTTTCTGCCTTTTGATCTAGCTTATATTTTCTTTCTAGCTTACAGTCTGATTACAACTCTGTTATGTTGTCCAGCAATGCCTTTCTTTGCAGCCAAGCCATCCTCAGGCTCTTACTAATCTTGGAAATATTTACATGGAATGGTATGTCTAATTTTTAAATAAATGGATGTATTACCTTATATTTTCTAATGGAAGTTCCTTTGCATCTCATGACATTAAAGAAATATTTTTAAGTGGTCCATAATTAGTTAATTACAAGGTAAAAATACTTATAATATATAAGTGGTCTTTGATATAATGATATGACTTTGAAAAGAGTATTCTGATCTTGTAGGAACATGACGCCAGCTGCTGCGCAGTGTTACAAGGCAACATTAGCTGTTACAACGGGACTTTCTGCACCTTTCAACAATTTAGCAATCATATATAAACAGCAGGTAAGCAGCTTCTCATTTCTTCTATGTTTCTCTCTCGCTATATATGTATATTTATTCTCTTGATCTATCGACCTTTATTATTATGTTGTTTAGTGGGACATTGTTCTAAGAACATTTGTATAATTTCTGGAAGGCTAAAGAATTATCATATTCTTCATTACTCCTTGCCTTAGCCAAAGTTCTAGTATGGAGCTAATACTTATTTTTTTTCAAAATATTGATTTCAGGGTAATTATGCAGATGCTATATCTTGCTATAATGAAGTTCTCCGCATTGATCCTCTAGCAGCTGATGGACTTGTCAATCGGGGAAACACCTATAAGGAGATAGGAAGAGTTAATGAAGCAATTCAGGACTATTTACGAGCTGTTGCGATCCGGCCAACCATGGCGGAAGCTCATGCAAATTTGGCTTCAGCCTACAAGGATAGGTAATAACAACTCTTAGTATTATTTGTTTTTGCAAACAAACTACAACTCTTATTCATAGTTGTTAAGGCATTGCCTAAGCGTCCAGGCGATGAAAAATTGATACGGCGATGGGCGCCTTGAGGTGGAACTGCTAAGGCGGGTACCTTGAGAGGTCTTGGGACGCATTGGACACCTTAGCAGTTGTAGCCCAATCAAAATATTTTATAGTTCTGATTCATTAATTAAAAACCCATGACCCATAGATTAAAAACTAGGGAGAAAGGAAATAAAACCCTAAAAAACTTATCAGTAATCGGATTCGACACATCTTTATCAGACTACATATTTGTGATGGTTGTAATTTTATTTTCTTTGTGGTGTTTGTTGAATTCTTTATTTCTTTTACTAATTTTTAATATCAAGTGTTTTGTTTTTGGATTGTTATTGCTAAGTATTTACATAATTATGCCTTTAATGTTATTCCATAGTGTTATGTTTTGAGTTTTAATGTATATGAAATTTTATTGCCAATATACTTGTTAAGTAAAATAAATAATATATAAATTGCACACCATACGGACGCCATGGCGGTCGCCTAGGAGTCCAGGCAGCTGGCTACCGCCATGACTTGTCGTGGCGCCGCGACAACTATGCTCTTATTTAGGTAGTCCAGACATATATAAGTTGGACCTTAGGTAGTCCAGACGTATATAAATTGGACCTTAGTAGATTTTCATGTATTCCCCATGTTAATTCTGAGTCTGGATAAATCTGTAGTGGACTTGTGGAAGCAGCTATCAAAAGTTATATGCAAGCTTTGGTTCTGCGTCCTGATTTTCCAGAAGCAACTTGTAATCTTCTCCACACATTACAGGTATATCAATAAATAATATGTATGCAACATTGTCATCTTGGTTTGTTTTTGCATCAATTTTATTATTTGCACATGAAATTTAAATAGGTCTTCTAGTCCATGTGATTTCGTGCTATTCCTCTCTAGTGTGTATTTTTTTGGTTTCTGTAACTTTTTTTTTTTTTTTTTTGTTGTTGTTGCACGATTTTGCTTGCTTCTTCTTTCAATAAAAATGGGGGTGGTATTCTTCTTTTTAAGCATGTGTCAATGGTATTAATCATTTCTGCCATGTGCAACCTTCCTTGTGAGTCCATTTGTTTAACATTGCTAGACATGTAAATCAACAAATAAAAATGTCTCAATTGCATTAGCAGTTGCTAGGTTTAAAATTTTAACAGAGAAGTAGGAACCCCCAGTTTGTATTTTGAGTCGTATGATTTGTAAGAGTTCCTCTGAATATTGAGTGTACCATTTCTAGGGAAACTTTTGGATGGTCAGAAAGTGGTACGGTTTTTTCTTTCTATAGAAAGTACTGTGTGGGCTTGTAGTGCCACTTATCCTTGTTTACAGTCCTCACATTATATTGATATTTAGAACTAGAGAAGTCAACGTAGTTCTTTACTCCAGATGTGTCAAGGTTTTCATATGATTATTGTGGAAAGTAGAGGGTTTGTCAAGGTCTTTCGAAAAGAATAAATCTTGTTTTTAGAAGTTTACATTATTCAGAATATTATTGAGTCCTGCGTAAGGAAAAAGAATTTCAAACTCTACGTTACGATAGATTCCAGGCTTTTATTAAATGAGAGAGAAATCCGCTCAATTTTTCCCGCACTTGCTGTGGATATTCATTTCAAATTTGTAAATGTGGTAAATTGACTTAAAAAAGTCAATCTTGATCTTATATTTTGGAAAGAAGGGAGTATTTTAACGGGACATTAATGTGAAGAGGCTTTTTGTCTTTTTGATAAGTAGAAGTGTATTACTAGTAAAAGACGCCAAAAGGGGGCGTCATGCCGATACATCCAGAGTAAACAACAAAAAAAGAAAAGAAAAGATGTTCTACTCAGATTTATTTCTCAAAGTTTATCTGGCTTGATGACATATTTTGCAGTGTGTATGCGACTGGGATGGCCGGAAGAAAATGTTCATTGAAGTTGAAGGGATTCTTCAGCGACAGATTAAGGTTTCATCTCATATGCATGAATTTCTCTCTCTTTTTCTGTATGTTTATGTGTTTGATACATATGGTAATTGCAGTTGATCTATTCCAGCCAAAACTTGAAGTCTGATTTTTAATAATGTCTTTCAGATGTCAGTTATTCCTAGTGTGCAGCCTTTCCATGCAATAGCCTACCCCCTTGATCCGATGCTTGCACTTGAGATCAGGTGAGGAATTTAACTTATGTGACTGCAATCATGAACATTTTTAATCTCAATGCTCATCTAATTTCTTTGTTGTTGTAGCCGAAAATATGCTCAGCATTGTTCCATGGTTGCGGCCCGTTATTCTCTTCCTCCTTTCAACCATCCTTCGCCACTCCCCATAAAGGGTGGTGGTAGGAATGGTCAGTTGAGGGTTGGGTAAGTATGAATATAGATTTTTCTTTTGAAAAATATTTCTCACTGCTTCACTGGGATCTGAGGTCTGAAATAAAGATAACCTTTTGCCTAACTGGATGTTGCTTTTGGTTTTAGGTACGTGAGCAGTGATTTTGGTAACCATCCATTATCCCATCTGATGGGCTCAGTGTTTGGCATGCATGATAGAGAAAATGTCGAGGTTTGCAATTTTATACTATTTCATTTGGTTCCATTGGATTGCTAAATCAAAAAAATTCTTAAGTTATAATAATTTTATATTGAATAAATTCTATGTTTTCTTTTTAGGTTTTTTGCTATGCTTTAAGTCCGAATGATGGCACTGAATGGAGGCTGCGCATCCAATCAGAAGCAGAGCACTTTGTAGATGTGTCCGCTATGTCGTCTGATATGATAGCTAGGCTGATTAACGAGGATCAAATACAAATCCTTATCAACCTTAATGGTTATACCAAGGTTTGAAATAAATGCTAATTTGATCATTTTTTCCAAAGATCATATTAAACTAATATTATTGTAAAGAGTCTAGTGAGCTTTGATTCTCTTCATTCCAGTAGCTAGTTTAGTGAGCTTTGATTCTCTTCATTCCTCTGTTTGTCTGCTCTAACACCGCCATATAAAACAAAAATAGAAAACGTAAGAAAATATATGTCCCGGTAATTTATAAACAAATAAAAAGATAAAAATATTCATCAGTTCTAGTTTTCATCTCTAGGTAACACTTTTGAGTTGTCTTAATCATCCTAAATTCAGATTCAGGATTTTTTTAATTTGCACTGTTAGCATAAGTACTTGAGTGGTGAGTGTTTTTCTTCGTCGCTCTTCTCTCTATTTGAGTTCCTGATTTATTTCAGTTTTCATTGTAGTGGTTGTTTTAGACTTCTGGTCATATTTATTTCCTAAAGAACTTGTGCAAATTTGCAGGGGGCCAGAAATGAAATATTTGCCATGCATCCTGCTCCAATCCAGGTTTCATACATGGGATTCCCTGGAACCACAGGGGCAACCTACATAGACTATTTGGTCACTGATGAGGTTGGATAGTTGCGGCGCATACCTCAGGTGCTACTTTTTATATCTCATTTCATCAGTTTTTTAACATGTCATTTCTGTTGTGGCAGTTTGTTTCACCTACACAATTTTCTCATATATACTCAGAGACACTTGTCCATCTTCCTCACTGTTACTTTGTAAATGATTATAAGCAGGTAGTATCTCAAACTTGAATACTTATTTAAGATACCTGTCTACGAAATTTGTTAATATTTTTGATTCATACACCATGTTCAACTGTATTCTGACTCTGTATTATTTTCCATTTTTCCATTTGCGTTTAGAAAAACCGTGATGTACTGGATCCAACCTGCCAACCCAAGCGATCAGATTACGGATTGCCAGAAGACAAATTCATTTTTGCTTTTTTTAATCAGCTGTACAAAATCGATCCTGAAATTTTCATGACTTGGTAATTTAATTAGTTTTGAGTCTTTTGACAGTGTATTCAGTAGTGTTTTCGATTTAATGTTATTCCAAGTCTGGCTTCAAAATTTTCAGGTGCAACATTCTCAAACGTGTTCCTAACAGTGCACTTTGGCTCCTCCGATTTCCAGCTGCAGGTGAAACAAGACTGTGTGCATGTATGTAACACTGCTAGCTTTAGTTTTATGTTATTTGAACGGGACTTGTATAGGATTGTGTTTGCTTTTCTTTACACGTCTATTGTTTTTCCTTTTTTTTTTGGGGTGTAAGCTAAATTACTTAACCAGGTTGATCTTGTATGTCCAGATGCTGCTGCACAGGGTGTGCAACCAGACCAAATTATTTTCACAGATGTTGCAATGAAATGCGAGCATATCAGGCGTAGTTCTTTAGCTGATTTATTCCTCGACTCGTATGTTGCATCTTTTATTTCAGAAGTTATTTAATGTTCAGTGTGGGGAATCCTTATACTATCAAGTATTTTCCAATTTTATATATATATATATATATATTATATTTTTTCCCTCAAGCAGGCCTCTATGCAATGCACACACTACAGGCACTGATGTTCTTTGGGCTGGTCTGCCAATGGTGACTCTTCCCCTTGAGAAAATGGCAACCAGAGTTGCTGGCTCACTGTGTTTGGCCACTGGACTTGGAGAGGAGATGATCGTCAGCAGGTAGATTATTTTTAGAGGAAAGGTAGTAGGCTTAGATGCTACCTATTAAAAAGTATATATGTACTTGTTTATTATTTCCGTCCTGTTGATTTTTTGTAATGCACCAAGGTTTTTGCATTAACAACACGTAGAAATAATTTTTCTAATAACCTTATTCCAAAAATAATTTCAGTCATGTAGTAAGAAATTTATCAAAAAAGTTGTCTAAATGTATTATAATTCCCTTGATATTAGTTAAAAATAAGTAATAAAAGAAAAAAATAAGTCGAGCGTAATAGGACTTATTTCTTGAGATGATATAACTTGAGCGACCTTGTAAGATGTACACAATTGAGGGCATTGTCTATAGACTGTTTAATTGTGTGTATTTGGTGTTCTTGCATCGTGTCTTAGAGTTTACTTTCCTTAATTTTTAAAAACTGCTCATAAGAAGTATAATGGTCATTTTAGTTATTAATTACTCGCTGCAATTTGTGTTGTAACCATAGTATGAAAGAGTACGAAGAGAAGGCAGTATCACTAGCATTAAATCAGTCAAAGCTCCAGGATCTTACCCACAGACTCAAGGCATCCCGCTTGACTTGCCCTCTATTTGATACAGCACGTTGGGTGAGTGAACACTGAACTGTATTTTATCTGCTAGTTCAAAAGTTCTGTTTCTCTTTATTCTGTCCCTTTTGACTTATCCTTTATCTGATTTTGTACATTGGGTGAGTGAAGAGTATTTAGTTGCTTTGGAGTTTAAGTTAAAACTTTTTCCCCCACTCGTGTTATTCCGTGTCTTTGTTCGTTTTTCCTTATTTATACTACAAAATTAGTTGTATCTACCCAGTAGACTGTGGGGGTACCTGGACAGCATGAACCTAAACCTTTTATTCTCTTATATAACCATGAATGCTATATTATGTCAGTAAGTAATCTTATTTATATAAAAATCCGGACAATCTATTGCAGGTGAAGAATCTTGAGCGAGCGTATTTTAAGATGTGGAATCTGTACTGCTCTGGCCAGCATCCTCAGCCCTTTAAAGTGACCGAGAATAATTCAGAATTCCCATATGTCCGGTAGCATTCTAGGAGATAGAAGGGAATGTAGGTAATTTAAGAGAATGTAAAGCTATCTATTACCTTGATGGTTAGATTGCTTGGTCTGGATAAATGCTGAATATGACATAGAGCTTCCCTCCCTTGTAAAATGCTTACCATATTTGTTGAAAATAGAGCCTTGAATTTATTGCTCATAAAATGTATTTCATTCTTCTCTTTGATTGGAGTTTTTAACACTGGCTCGTAGTAGGTGTGTTTTAACCGATCGAAGGCAGTCTGACTTGAGGGAGTTAGTGATGTAGCGGCTTTGAAGTTGGTTGGAACCCATCATGTGCCTTGCTACCGACTTAGATTAATAAAAAGCATCCTATGGAAAGCATGATGAAATTTGGTGTGCAGTGGTTTTTTGCTCCTCTTTTTGCAAGGGGATGAGCTCTTTACTGTAAAAATTGCTGATTATAGGGAGTAACTAGGCAGAACACCTGTGCCACGGGAAACTTTGAAGGTAAGAAAAATACTAAACTTTTGGTTAGACTTAGCTTGGGTTGGGTGACAAGTTTGGAATGGATTGATTGAATTTGTTTTATGGGAATCGATATTGTCACAAGTAAAAATATGATAGTTTCACAAAATCTCTCATGTAAATAGTACATAGATTTTATGAGCGAGAACTTGTGAAAATATTAATTTTTACTTATATAAATATCAATTCCCTTGTTTTAATTAATGTGGTAATGCAAGTGGAAACGCATCATTTTATTCTGAACTTTAAAACCAGGAAGACATGGCAAGAAAGCTCCCAAGGGGAGATCCTTAAGGTATATACTTGGCCTTCTCACAAATAGGGAACAAGAAGGTAGATGTAAAACTTGGAAAATTAATTTTTAGTAGCGGAACCTTGTATTTATGCACTAAAAAAAAGTGTTTATGGTAAGGACAAAAGGACCTTGTAGAACTCACAAAATAACTAAACACAAAAATGGACCATAATTTCTTTCTATCTAAACAACCAATAATGCAAACAATTTCAGCTAAATATTTCACCATATTTATTAAACCACATTACAAAGGCAACCATTGTTGCAGCAAAGTTCCACTTGTATATTAAAACACACAAACACACAGCATACTGAAAATCACCCAGAATCATCTTCTATTTAGTAACAGGTGAAGGTCCAAAGTGCAACAACTGCTTCGACTTCTTCCACGGCTGCACCACCACCTCCGCCTCATACGTCGCCGCAGCCCCACCGGAAGTAACCGCCGCGATCTTCAAGTAATACTTGATTCCCGACACCACCTGCTTCTCGGCTGCCACCACCTTCCGAAACTTCAGATCTCCTCCGCCGTTCTGGCCGCTCCCCTTCTTATGCTGCTGTTGATTATACTCGTTCACAGAGTATTTTCCCAAATCCTGAACCTCCTTGTTCGTTTCCACATCCGTGATCTTCGTTCTTCCGCCCACTTTACCACCTCCCAAACCCCTTACTGGTGCGGCAGAATACGCAATGATGAAAAAAAATACGACGGAAGTCGTTAGAATTAGTGATAGTGAAGGTTTTACCATGGTTATTGGGATGATTTGGGTTATGGGTATTGGGAAATTTTGTGAGGGAAGTTTGCTTGTATATATAGAGGAGAGAGAAAAGGGAGAGAGGTAAGGGGGAGTGTTTGGAGACGTAAATATAGGGTGAACGGGTTTGGCAGCACGAACGGCGTGCCGCGTTTTTGAAAAGCGTGTGGGGGGTAAAGACGACAGTTTTTGGACGGCATATTCTGCTTCCTCCGTTTGGAATTTTGGATAGCCATAGCTTTTTTGTTTTCCACTTTTGACCTCGATTTGTATGGGTTATTACGTCATGTGGATATTTTATTATTTTTTAAAATAATTTTTCAATTGTTATAAATAATTTATATTTTTACAATTTAATTTTAGATATATATTTCAATTAAAAAGTCTTAATTGACTTTTTTTTTTCTAAATCCCTTTAAGGGAGCACCCCTGACATCATAAAACCGGAAGAGAGTAAATATTTGACTTCATCTTAATGCATCTTAACAGTTTATCTCTTAATGTTTATTAAAAATTCACATATTTGTATTTGTATTAAGAGTTCCTCTGAATAGTTAAGATACAAATACAAGTCTAAACTATTTAAAATACCTCTTAATATAAAAATATGAGCACTTAAAAATATTAAGATGTTAATTATTAAGATATACTAGGATAAAATCACCTTAAACATCTTTAATCACTAGTCAACCCCTTGGAGTTGTATAGAGATTTTTTTGATGATGCATATAAGTTATATTCGGATAAGGCTGTAATCAGTAATTCAAATGGGAGGGAGCCGAAAAATTTATGAAAATCTTTTCACCACTAAAAAGTATTAATGTAATATTAAAAAATATAAGCGTAAAATAAAGTTTTATATATTTACATATATTATCATTATATTTATTTAATATCATGGTGGATCTTAAGAATTTCATTACATATCAATAATATAATAATAACATGTATATTTAAAATAATTTAAGAGATTAAATTTGAGATACCTAACCTAACATTAGTCATGATATTAATCTTATTTGACTTTAAAACTAAGTTAATTTTTTTTAATATTAAGCTTATTTACCAGTCATGGGCTTTGAAATATGTTAAAACTTGAAAATAAATTATATATATTATTTTAAGTATAGTATAATATAACTTTTTATTTTTAAAATATGAGTACTAGGAAAATATTTATGTAATAAGAAAGCGGACAATACTAATATTAACATAAATTTATATATTATATTATAAATAAATAGGAATAGGAGTAGGTATAGGCCTATAGGGAGTAGAGCTAGGGTTAGTGAATAACGGACAATAACGTAATGTATATGTGGTTAGAAGTGAGCATTCAATTATTACTCGAACCGAAGAATCGAATAAGCATTTTGGTTATAATTGAAAATCGAAATTCCACTATTTTGAATATCATATGATAATCGAATAACCGATTGCTTATTTGGTTATTCAGTTAATAATCGAATTTAATAATTTGCAACTTTGCCTAAATTAACAGCAGTACAATCTACAGCAGCAAATTGAATCAAGTGTCAAGACAGCAGTAATCAACTACATATTACAAAAGATTAACAGCAACAATCAACTACAAAGGATCAACAGGACTACATGAGCAATTAATAACATGCAGCCAAGCCCAACAGCAACAACCAACAGGTTTAAAATTTTTGGAAGGTTTCTTTGCCTTTGGACTATTCTCAGTCTGTTGAGTGTTGGCTGAAAATCACTAAATCATGCCGCTTGAATGATCAGTGACTTCACACAATGAATAAAAACAGTTCTTACATTATTTGTCAAACTGCATTGAATAAAAAGAAAGAAATTACATCAGTAATTTCACACAAGTTTCTGTTTTGAGAACACAAGTTTTAGTGTACCAAAGAAGTATTAAAAATTTTCTTATTGTCATGGAAACAACTCATTAGTTTCTTTCTTCAACATATATCTACCTAACAGGAGAATTAGATATACTCCATAGTCCCTCCGTTCCTAATTATTTGACGTTTTAGAGGTTGACACGAGAATTAAGATAATGATTGAAAAATATTAAATATAGTAATCAATTGTCTATAATACCCTTAAATCTTTTGTTGAAATAAGAAAGAGTTTTGTTGGGATAAGGAGAGAGAGAGTTTAATGAGGGGTAGTTTTGGAAAAATTGTTATTAATTCTCCTAGATTTGAACAAACATCAAATAATTAAGGACAAATAAAAAACTCTAAAACGTCAAATAATTAGGGACAACGGGAGTAGCATGTAGCCTAAGGAACTATGATACACTCAAAGACTTCAAACAGAAATACAAGAGAGAATAAATCTTAGTTTAGTGTTCATGAATATTAAAACAATTTAGGATTGAAAATAATTAGAAACATTAACAAAGAAAGTTTAAAAAGTATATATCAATCAAAAACTTCAAGCAACAAGTTAAGAAATATCGTACATTTAACTAGTAGTGTCTGGAAACAAGCACATAATAATGTTCTCATTTCTCAGTACATCAAACTTAAATCAAATCCAGTTTCTTTAGAAAATAAAGCAACCCACATAAATCATCAGCTTTTGGTTACGACTAGACACAGCTCCAAAATTATTTGACAATTAACTTCAAGACAATAGGCAACAATAAAAAATTAATCCCAGGTATATACCATAAATAACTAACAAACGACTCTTCCACACTGCTACTACACAACAACGTTTACATTATCTCACACACACACACACACACACACACACACACAGATATATATGATCCGGATCAAGTGCATACTCTTATCTTATTCACCCGTGCTCACCCCCCTTTAACGACGGACCCGACGACGGTTCGGTCATACAACCGTCCTCTATACTTTTAGCGACGCTATATGTTGCCCGTCGCTAAAAGTATAGACGACGTTTGTATGACCGAAACCGTCGCCGGGTCCGTCGCTAAAGGGGAGTGAGCACAAGTGAGTAAAATAATGGGTATGCACTTGATCCTTATATATATATATATAGTCCGGATACAGTCCGGACTCCCGCATTTTCTTAAAATGCGGACTTTTTTTTTTAAAAAACAACTAAATTTTTTTTAAAAATATTTTATGGAACTGAATTTTTTACATAATACAGTGTTTTGGATGTGATTTGGATACGTATAACAAAACATGTATGTACGATGCATGCGTGCATCGTATATACATTTTTTGGTATAAATATCTAAATCACGTCCAAAACATTGTATTATGGAAAAATTTCAATTCCATAAAATATTAATTTTTTTTTAGTTGTTTTAAAAAAAAAAGCAAAATAAAATAAAATATAGGGTCCGAATTTTCTCCCATCGTGAGTCCTGGACTGATCTATTTTCTATATATATATATATATATATATATATATATATATATATATATATATCACGGTCCAGATCTTAAGCTCACCTTTGTTTCAACTCACCCAGAGCTCACCCCCATTTAGCGACGGATCCTATGATTTGCCTCTGGCAACTCGTCCATACTTTTTAGCGATGGACAACATATAGCGCTAAAAGTATAGACGATGGTTGTATGGTAGAGGAACCGTCACCGTCCGTCGCTAAAGAAAAAGTGAACTCGAGTGATTTGAAAAAAATAATTTATATATATATATATATATATATATATATATATATACAATGGACACATTTGTATGATGTATTGTGCTTAAAATAGTTTTACTAATTAATCCATGTTCCATCTAAAATTACAAATTAAATTTATTAAGGGAATCAATAACATATATGTGAAGAAAAGTGCTTTTAAATGTGCTTGAAGAAAATATGAAGGTCATTGACATTGGGATTGTTTTGAATTTAATAAATGTAGTTAACTGGCCTAGGTTAATTTTATTGTTGAGTGAACGTGGATGTTGGTTTTAGTTGTTTCCTTAACAAATTTATTTTTTCTTGCCAGTCTCGATTTGTAAATAATGAGCATGTAGATACAATTTGTGGCAAAATTGTTGACTTCTTTACTTTTTGGGTGGGATGTCTATCTTGATTAAAATTTTTCTTATTTATAATAAATATTTATAATAAATAATTACGAAATTATCTAATTTTTATCAAATATATACTTTTTAAATATTGTAACTCATATTTTTCATTTAGATTCATCTTTAGGTATTAAATAATTACACGAGTATTCGTAGTGCCATAGGCACGGGTTCACCCTAGTATATATATATAAGACAATAATTTCTTAAAACTGTAGCAGATTGGAATTTATTGTTTGACAAAAAAGGAGGTACTACCCTGAAATCCAAACCGTAATTCAACAAGCAAGAGATTCCCACATTCAACCAGAATGGAGAAAGAGTAACTTTTTAATTTTTTTGACAAGTATATCTCAAAACTTTACAGTTACTATGTATTGTATGGGAGAAAACAGAGTAATAATATCTCACATTATAGAATCAGTTTCATAATAATTGAACATAAAACAAGAAAAAAAGATACATCATCCAAACTAATTTGTTAACTCTATCTTTATAAGATTAGCATGGAGAATTTCTTATTGTCAGTTTTGATGTTATGATGTATATATTTAATTATTTATACACAAAATAAAGAACAAAGAACAAATTGGCCCTATATTAAATTAGATAAATTAAAGTTTTTAGAACTCATAATTTAAGGAAAAATAAGTAGTACAGATAAGATTTCGTCCAAACTCGGAGCAGGAGATGAGGTTCCGTCCAGATTTTAGTCCGCAGTTCGGAGGCGGAGTGGTGTCGCGACTTTCGACGTGCGATTTGGGGCTGAGATTTTGGCTTTGGGTTAGGGACTTAGGGTAGAAACATATATAAGAGATCCAGATCGAGATCTGAGGGATGAGAGATCGAGATTGAGATGGACTTTGGCTTTTGACAGTGATGAGTGATGAGTGATGAGTGATGAGTGATGACCAACGATGAGGCGATGAGAGATTGAGATCTGGGGACTGGGCTAGTGGGCTGAGAAATGAATTGAGATCAGATAACTAGTAAAGGCAAAAGACTTCATATTATTATTTTAAGTTTAAGGTTTTATTTTAAGGTTTTAACTTAATATTGAAATCCATATTAACTAATCGTAAATCATAAATAATTTCAGATATAATTAAATTGTTAAAAATAATCGAATTATAAAAAAAAATCGATTACATTATTTCGGTTCGGTTATACCCGTTTTTTGCTCAATCCTATATGTGGTCACGATTTTTGTCATTTTGTAGACTTGTTTCTTTAATTAAAGGGTGGAAATTACTGATAAATCACACACACACACACACACACACACACACACACACACATATATATATATATATATATATATATATATATATATAAAAAAATATATATATATTTGTCACAGAAGATATACGCTTATAACACTATTTATTTTTTTTATGTCTTCTGACGGTTTGTTCAACCGTCGTCATAAATATTCTGGTTTATGACAATGGTTAAATCGTCGCTATAGCCCAAAAAAATCGTCGCCATAGTACGACTATGTACTACACAAATGTGTATATATATTTTACATATTTGTGTAGTACACAGTCGTGCTATGACAACGATTTTTTGGGGCTATAACGAACCATAGATATTCTCGGTCTACATAATTCAATTCAATTGAACTGTCGCTATAAATATCAAAAAATCCGTCACCATAAAGACGCATCGCAGTATCGCATAAATATAGATATACATATAACCCTCTATATATACGTGTGTGTATATATATATATATATATATATATATATTAACGAATCGACTATGGGTCGGTCGAACCGTCGCCATAAAACAGAAAGTCGTCACCTTATGTTATGGTGACGACTTTCTATTTTATGGTGACTATGCCTATCTGCACTGCATACCGATGATTAGATTAACTAACCAATTCACTCTTGAGATTATATATATATATATATATATATATATGTAAATGTAAAGAATAAATTTATGTTATAATAAAAAATATTTAAAAACTAATAAATTTAATTAATAGTTTGAATGTTAAGATCTATTAATTACCTTTATTCCTTCTATTTATGTATAATTTTTTAAGTATACTTTATACATATAAAATCACTTGTCTTGCAAACAATGTACACCATGTAATTTGATACTGAATCATATCTTTGCACATATTTAGACACAAAGCAGACCCCAAGTCCGTGGTAAATACCAAAAAAAAAGTGAAAATTTAGTAGCATTTTTTGGCCATTGCAATTTAGCCTTTTGGCCTACCATCTGAAGCCCATTCATTTTGGGCCCCAAAAAATATCAAAAAAATAGGCATAAAACACCTCTACCGCCTAGTGAACTCCATGAACTTTGGGCTTACATTTTACTGACCATGAAACCCTAAGTAGTTTAGCTTCGACTTAAACCCATGCCTTGCTTGGTTTTGCTGTGTGTACATATTATAAACTCATTACAACCATAATTATCAAAAATTATCTAAATATACAGATTATTACAAATTTTTATTTTTTATTAAATATGAATCACATCAACTATAGTTGTTAAAATTTCGAGAATTGATTTCAAATTATTAAATTACGACATTTTTCTTGTGAAATAATATGATTCACATCTAATAGATAGTTAAATTGAATGAATCTAAAGTTGAGCAATGATCTGAGCAGAAGTAATTAAATGATGTACTTCTTGTAGCCTATTACAAATTTCATTTACCATGCATTCCCTACTTTTTTTTCCTTCTCTTTTCTCACTCTTCCATCCCTCCACTTCATCAATTTTAATGGTTTTCATCTCATCCTAGCTATTCTAAAATTTATTATGTACTTTATTTTTTTTCTCAAAGAGCTTTACCTTCATATATATATATATATATATATATATATATATATATATGGGAAATGATCCATAGTAAGTATTTGCTATGGATAAAAATTGGGCAAATAGCATCATAACCATCCATTATAATAATCAAGGGCGAAGATTAAAAAGGGCATAACGCCTTTCGCTAGACGAACTAGCGGACGCTACTTAACAAATTTTCGAACATATTTGACCTTAATTCAAAATAGTCATCGGTAACCTTCAACTAGCGTACGACACCCTCCCTCTCTCTCCTGCTGCGATTTCGAAATCATAACCTTCCTCTTGCTGCGATTCCTAAATCAAACTCAAACCCTCCCTCCTGCTGCGATTCCTAAGCAACAAACATTGCGATTTCATCCATACCACCCTCGCTTCTGCTCCTGCTGCGACTTCGAAAACCAAATCCTCAAACCCTTCCTCCTGATGTGATTCCTAAATCAAAGACAAGGATTTCAAAATCCAAATCGAGCTGCGACTAAACCAAATCCTCTCTCCTGCTGCAATTTTGAGTTCAACTAGCGTACGAGCACCCTCAATTCCCTAAACCAAACCTTCCCTCCTGCTGCGATTGATCAGGTATTTTTGTTTTTATACCAGGTTCGGCTGATTTTGCTACCAAGTAGTTTGTATCAGTGTTTAGTTTTGCTTATCTGATTAATCTTATGGTATATATTTTCTAGTTTTAGCTGGGTTTTATAGTAGCTGTAGTTTTGGTTATTTTTTATTTTGGGCTGATATTAGGATTCAGATAATACTGTTCTAAGATCAGTTTAGTGGAGATTTGTCTAGTGTTCCGATTTTTGGTAGCATTGGAGGAACTTGTTTTCAAATTTTGGAATTTCTTAAATTTTGGAAAGCCTCAAAATCAGTATTGTTTGAGTTGTGAAAGACTTTCAATTGAAAAGTCACATGATAACCAAAGTCATTCATCTTGATCTATATCACTACTGGTTTCTTAAAATTAAAGGACCCATTTGAAGGACATAATTATGTTAAGGTTAGTTTGATTGATATTTTACTTGTCATATTAACTCGCTGGTTCCCCAGCCTTTTTTCACTTACTTTGTGGTTGGTCAATGACATTGTCCTTGGTGTGTGAACATATAGGAGTGTTATCTTTTGTTGTATATAGTGAGAAGAAACAAAGCTTTTTTATCCGTAAAGTAGAGTTTTCACCGTTCTTGTGAAAATAGTGTGTTTGTTGTTATTTAATTGATTACTAGAAGTTTACTTGTGCAAAAAAAACTAAATTCCCACTTTTTTACTTGTGACAAATGTATGTGCTCTTCAATTTGTTGCATCTCTTTGCTGTAAATGTGTAACCTATACTTGAGATGCTTTCTCATTGTTATATGGTAACACGTCAGTTAATTTTAGGCCATATGTTAGATTGGTTATTTGATTCTTTCAAACAAAAGTAATTTTTTTTTCTTATTTCTTACTGATAATTAGTATTTAGAACACGTACTTGGAGAGTGATGTCTTTGTTTATTATATTTTTC
Source organism: Panax quinquefolius (assembly GCA_020205615.1). Taxonomy (NCBI): domain Eukaryota; kingdom Viridiplantae; phylum Streptophyta; class Magnoliopsida; order Apiales; family Araliaceae; genus Panax; species Panax quinquefolius. Next base: position 36,662,636 of record CM035173.1, read on the forward strand.
ATTTTGCTCATATCCATTTTTGATGAGAATTTTTATAGATTATTTAATACTTGACATTTTGATGAATGTTTAGGAAACATATGGATATTAATCCCAGACCTGCTAATCCTATTGTGTTATGGTACCACGGTAATCACGTATCGTCAGACTTATGGCAAAATATTGTAAGTTTATTAATGTATAACAAATTTCATTTTCTTAAACATTGGTTACAAACATTTATGTTGTGACGATTTATGTTTTTATGTTGTTGGACGTGTATGATAGGGGTGTGTTAGAAATTTGTCAAATGTCTGCAAAATTAACTGAATAGAACTTGACTGAACAACAAGAATATCTACTGAAACAATTAGGTTTTGGTATATTTTGTCATCAAGCTATAGTGTCAAAGATTGATGCATCTCTTGTATCTGCTCTAGTTGAACGTTGGAGAAGTGAAACAAATACGTTTCACTTAAATTGTGGAGAGATTAGCATTTCTTTAGAGGATGTGGGATTTTTATTCGGGTTGCCCGTATTAGGAAAACCTTTGACTTGCGGAGAATTAAAAAATTCCAAAAGCTATTTTATAAGGGTTTTTGGGCAACAAGTTGTAGTAGATATGAGTGTGAACAATGCTATAAAGGGGGGCATACGTTTGCCTTGGTTAAGATAGAGATATGGTCAAGTACACGTGATGCTACTCAGGATGATGTCGTAAAAACATACTAAGGCATATCTGTTGTACTTGTGTGGCGCTTATTTTGTTTCCAACCAAGAGTAAAAATGTTGTGCATCCTAGATATTTGTTGTTACTGAAAAGATTGGAAGACGTAGTTACATATTCTTGGGTGGGGGGTGGGGGGGGGGGGGGGCGGCAGTTTTAGGGCATTTGTATAGGGGTTTGCATGAGGCTACTCGTAAAATAAAGAAAAAATTCGCAGGTTGTGCAACCCTTCTTAGGATGTGGGCTCATGAACAGTTCAACATTAGTCGTCCTACCCCTAAGCCTATTTCCCAGAAGTTGATACCTAGGGCATTATCCTGGGCATACTCCTCTTTTGATCCTAATTAGAAACATTATCAGAGCCTTAAAAATCCACATCACCATCTTCTGTTTTACCGAGGAGAGTTTGATAATATGTTGGAAACAGACGGGGTGTGGCGTCCATATCAGTTATTTGATAGACGTTTGTCTTGGGTTTTTTTTGAGGCAAGGTTAGGTGGAGCCGCTCGTATACCATTAATACATTACTACATTGTTGAGTTCCAAATGCCTGACAGATTTATGAGGCAATTTGGATATTTGCAGACGTATCCATCTAATGCTGAAAATATGGTTGAATTGCGGAAGGAACATAAATTATTTGAGAGAATAAATTTTGAAAACCATAGGGCCAACTATATTCGATTGTGGGATGATAAGTGGGTTTTACACCTACTTATTGGATATTAATTTACGCGAATTATGCTCATCTCAAGTACATTTTAGTATGTTTTTAGCTGCATTCCATGTTATTTCACATTGCATTTACTTAAAACTCCTTTGGTGGAACAATTGCAGGATATGGCATAATTGGTGGTGTTCGATGGCATGAATCTAATGGATGCATGACGTGAGGAGCTAGTGGAACAAAGGGATTGAGAATGAAGGAATGAAGGAGAAGAATGAACAATAAGCGAAAAATACTGCGAACCGTAACTGAATCAATACCGAATCGCAGATCGCGAAGTCGCATGCCGCCACATGACTACACAGCCTACACACGCACGCCTTGCCGCGATGCCGGATTGCCAGATTTCAAGACTCGCCCACGCGAGAATTACAAAGGAAGGCCGCGCTGTAGCGCCGCTGCTGACGATCGCCGATTACGATCGGCTTGCGATTCTTTGAAATTTTTATTTTAATTTTTAATTTTGAAGAGTGGTAATCAATTAGAAACTATTCTGACTGGTGTCAAACATATCATTCATTACTTTTAACGTATTTTTATATTGTAACTAGGGTTTACACTTAGAGAGAGATTCCAACGTAGAACGAAGCCTAAACTCCATCTTTTCTAATTCTTCGTGGGATTTTTTATCATTGTGGATTACTATTGTTATTTTGCTGGAATTATATGAGGATTTGAACGTTAATATTGGATTATAATCAACAATTGGGTTTGATCGTTTCTATCCCTTCATCTATCAATTGTTTGCTTATTAGCCATGTTTAGTTTTGATCCCATAATAGCTTTTGGTTCAGTCATGAACTAAACTCCATTATGGGATTCTAACAGATTTTAATATGTAGTTTGGTTGCATGCTTGATTGTTGGGGCTTTTTTACTTATCATGTGGGATTTCTATTATGATTGTTTTGCATGTATGAATACTTGATCACCATTCATTTTCAGTACTTGTATGGAATTGACAATGAACATGCGAGTATGGATTGTAATCATGATAGCATAGGTATATGGGGCTATTTTGTATGGCTTGTGTATTTCGTGAACCAGATAGACATATACTGTTTCACCGTATGAGTTAAAATAAGGGCTTGTGCTTAAATTCAAAGATGATTGCAATTTCACATGTATATATAGTGATTTTGGTTATATTGATGATTACATGGAGTCTATCGTCATGGATGTTTGTGTAAGTAGGTCATAGTACATTGAAAAATGTCTATGGCTCTATTAGTGCTCTTGATTACTTTTCTTTGATATGTGAACAATTCTTGCATGATAGTGGTAATTAGATGAAGTATTAAATGAAGTTAGGATCCCATTATTTCCAGACTTGATTTATTATATTTTTATTCGTGCTTTAGTTGATATTTGCAATTAGAGTAATTCACAAATATAGTCATTAGTTTAAGCATAGTGATTTAATTGATGCATAGTAGTTTAAATTTGACAACTTTCTCTGTGGGATCGATACTCTACTTACTCTGTATTACTTGTTGACACATGTATGCTTGCATGAGTTAGAGCTCTTTTATCAGAACTAAAAAAGAGGTAACATGGGATGCATACATGGAGAGTTTAGAAGGACAAGTGTTGGAGGCTTTGCAACATATATCTACCGAGGATTATATGATATGGTACAAAGAAATTACTCAGAGACGGATACACCATCCTCGACCCTTTAGGCATCAATGGGACAATTATGAGCCACGGGTATTCATTGACCAATATGTGGCTGTAAACACATTAAGTTATTTAATTTATAATATTTATTAATGTTTTTGTGTTTTAACTGATTATCTTGTTTTATTAATATAAATTTTTTATTTAATTGTAGATTGAGAGTGCAAAATCCATATTTGAAAAGTTGTTGTCAATTGGACATCCACTTGAGTTAAGAACCATGTATGACACATGGTTCAATACATTATACCAGCCGTTCATGAATGACTATAGAGGGGTTCCAATCAACGCAGCCTCAAGTTGGGCAGATGGAGATTAACATACTACAATTCAAGAGACTCAGCCTAGCGTTGGCCCTTCTACTAGACATAGCAAGAAAGTGCCAGCTAGAAGGATGGAGAGAACAAAGCACACTCACTTTTTCAAGTACTTAAAGATGGAAAAAATCAATTGGCTAAATCATCATTGGTTTAGTCCAACTCACGACCCATCAGACTTTCCTCATAACCATCAAGAAGGTCTATACAAGTTTGAATTTAAAGATGTTAACTATTTGAGACCCAATGGTTGGTTATGGGAACATGTCTTGGATGCTTATTTGTTGTTGTTGCGAGACAGAGAAGCTAAAATGTGTAAAGAAGGTATCGAAAGATAGGCTCGATTTTATTTCATGCCAACACAGTTTGCGTTGTTAGGTACCCAAAACTTACCAAGTGTCGGAGTAGACATGCCAACCATACGAAAATTTCTAAGAAGTTACATCAATCCTACAGTTGGTGCCCCAGTACATGAGTGTGATTACATATTCGTTCCAGTCTTCAACGAAACCAACAGTCATTTTTGCTTATTTATTTGGAGTGTCAACAAGTGAAAGTAATGCTACTTGACCCACTTTATGATGACAAACCATTAATGCCTTTGTCACAATTATACCAAAACTTCTTTGCGGTTGTGGTGAGTTCATTAATATATTTCTTATTTTTTATGTCATTAAACAGACATGTAATGACTACTACTTTGGACTTATAAGTAATGGGTTTCTGGTTTATAGGTGGAGTTAATTCCTTTGTTTGCTCAAATCAATAAATCCTGCAAAAAAGTGGCCAAAATCGAAGTTTAAAGTTGAAGTCTGTGTGAATAGACCGAGACAATGGAACGAAGACGATTGTGGCATATATGTTGCAAAAACGTGGATTTCTTTTTGCACCGTATAAACATCATGGTGGAGCCGAGGTGGACTCTTAACGAGGCGTATAATTTTAGATTTAGAATAACACATGAGCTTAAGATGTGCAAAGCTAGGGACATTCCTGAAAAATATATTTGTAACGAACAAACTTTAGCTTCAGATTCAAATGAAGACTAGTGAATATATATTTTGACTAACTTTTGTAATACGTTGATTCAATGTCATAATAATTTTGTGGTTATTATAATTTTCTTGGGAGACTAAAGCATTCTGTATCATATAAAACCATAGGTATATGCTACTATTTGTCCAATCTAAAACCATAGGTATATACTACTGGTGGTTGAAATTGATTTATTTTATTGGATATGGTATGTAGAATTTAGTGTCTTGCATCACCTAAGTTTTTATAATTTACTTCCTTCATATTCTTTTGTTTGGGTATTTCACATCCTATGTTATGGTTTCTTAGAGATTTCAGGATTGAAAAACCTTGATTCAGACATATTTTTAATGTGCTTTCTTACTAAAATCTTCAGACGTGTATGTTCAGATCATAAGAAATTCTGATCGGGAAGAGTTGCAAGAGTTAGAATCGGGCACTTTTGGAAAAGTTTATCATGGAGAAAAGAGAGCAGCAGAGGAACCTCTTGGTCATACCGCTGGAATAATTGCTGATGTGCTTGAGAATGCTGAAACAAATCATGTGATTGCTGCATCGCAGAAGCGAGATCTTCTTCAAGAAATGGCACTGAAGCTGTCCTATAGGTTTTTTTATATGGATGTCAATGCTTAGTAGTGAGTTTATTTGATTAACAAAATATACATAGAATATATGTGGCACAGCTGTATATGTGCAGATAGCTACGCCATCGATTTTCTTTTGTTATTTTTTATTCACTTTTTTGGGGCGAAGAGGAATCTGGACTGTTAATTGCTAGCAAGTCATATATATAATCTTCTCAGGCATTTGGATAAGCATTTCCTCATAAATATGTATTCTTTCATCTGGTGGACAATTTTTTTTGTCATTAAAGTACACTGAATCTCTCTCTCTCTCACACACACAAACACACAATCTCATCGAAGGATTTGTCTCACGCAGGTGAACTCTAATACATATTGCATCTATTATGCCGGATGACCTCAAAACATGTTTTAGGGGAGAGTTTTGAGGTATGATTCAACAGACACAGGCAGGGTTGTCATAAAGTTTAACTGAGCCGATTAAAATTTGAAGCAAATAACACCTTTAGAAATATTGGGTTGCAGACCAGCTAAATATTGTTGGCAATATCTTTTAATGGACCTGATGGCCAATTAAACCCTGTAACATATTGATCTGCCCTGCAGGTCTTACTAATTCCGGCGAGTTTCAAAAGTCAAATAAAAATTAGGGATATTTGGAAATACAAGCATATTGCATATTGCACACTTTCTCAATTGTTTACGACTTACAGCCTCTTCGATCCCACTCTTTATTCTTGTAGCTTTTTTTCGCCCCTTTGTTTGCGAACAAATAGGATCCAATAACGTCTCATCTTCAATGGGCTGATCATCATCTTCTCGAATATCAGAAACCTCTTTTACACTAATTTCATCAGGGTCAAATTTCTCAACAATGGGTTGATTGTCAATGCACAATTGTACGACGTGCTTAAAACCATCAATTGAGCATGATCCTGTAGAAGCTAATCGCAAGAGCAACGTCACCAAATAATTATAACGCATCGTCTGAGATTCCTCGTAGTTGGACATTTCAGTCAAAATCTTTGGTAATTCAGCGTTCACTTTATTACCATCTTTACACCACCGTCTTAAAACGTATTTATCAGGTATCTTTTTTGTACTTTTGGTAATCATATGCCTTATAATGTATTTACAAAGCATACCAGAATGTTCAAATTTTTTACAATTACAATTTATATCTCCAATTTGAACATTACTAACAATAGTAACGTACCTATTTGATTCTTCGTTGTCACTTGCCTTGAACAATGCATACGACTTTGTATCCGATGTTGTTAGATGTTGAAGCTTCTTCATTACGTACTTATGAGATTTTATTATCTCAATCTGAAAGCGTCTGAACATTTCCTTTGTATAAATATTTGCTCCATGTGTTTCCAATGGTGATTCAAGAGTCATATTTCGGGTTCGATGACAAGTTACGTAGTCAGCTTTTCTCTCTCTCATGACCTACTTCTCAAGTGTTTTTTCTATATTTACGATAAATTCCTTGATACTCGTTGTCGCATTCACATATTCATTGAACAAACTGTTCATTCCCTCACTCCCGGATGTAGTCGTCATTCCTGCTGCAAAAAAATTCTTATTGTATGCCTTGATCCATTTGTGCTTAACCTCATAAATTGATTGGAGCCAATCATGGTCATGTAGTTCGTAATCTATCATTAACTTTTTCCATCTCTCCTCAAAATTCGCAACAGTCAAAGATTTATACACACAACAGTTAAAATCATGCTTAAATGTTGGGTACTGTTCATACAATGTATGTAATTTCTCTGGAAATTTGTTGCTAATATGCCATGTGTAAAGAGCATGGTGTATTTCTGGAAGAAACTTAGCAATCGCATTGCTCATAACTTTGTCCTGATCAGTGATAATGGTAACCGGTGCCTTGTTGTTCATCGCTTGAAGCCAACTTTCAAAAACCCATACAAAAGTATCCTCTGCTTTGATTCACGAATCAAAGCAAAAAACCAAACAAGATGGAATGATAATGATGATTTACCCCCGTGAACGGAATAAATGGCATAGAATACTTATTCGTTCGATAAGTTGTATCAAATGTCACTACATCCCCAAAGTTTTTGTAAGCTATCATTGATCGATAATCTATCCACAAGATACATTCGATGTCTTAATCTCGTTTGATATCGTAAAAAAATAGAGGATTTTCTGCCGAGAATTTTTTTAAGTACTGCAATGCTGCTTGGGCATCGTTTGAATCTATTGTGTCACGTCTTATATCTCGTACAACATTCTGAATATCCTTATCACTAAAACCGACATTTTCCACCCCTCCTCCTATTTCACTAAATACATTCATCATTTTACTTGGCTGAACTCAAATTTCGTGAAAGTTCCGATTAAACTTCGGGCAACATGAGTTATATTTTTCTGTGTTTGAATGAAATTTTTCTTGCTCAGAGTCACCAAATCATGATTGTGAGACAACTCAATTTTTGAAACTTTCCAGGTATCTTCTTTCTTTAGATGAATAACAAACATTCTAGCTTTGCAGATCATCCGACCTATAGAATCCCTTTTTCTTTTGACTTTACTACCATCAACTTCATCAACGTCTTATTTCTTTCTTTCAATTGGTTTTCTAGCTTTCTTACATGTAAAAAGTCGGTTGGAAAAATTGTTGGAATGAACATATTTATGAGTTGTCCCAATTTTTATTTCAAATCCACAACTACGTGCATATGTTCTATAAAATTCTTCCGCCTCTTGGATAGTAGAAAAAATCTGACCCTCATATGGATTTTTTGAAACGTCCATATGCGATTGGTTCGTGTTATGAACACCAATATTATCCATGTCAATGTTATCATGAGAAGAATTTGAAGAACTTGAATTAAACATGTCTTTAGCCATAATTGAAAACTTACCAGGATGATTTTGACCTGCAAAGCCTTGATTGATTTATTGCGCAATTTTCTTCTTTAATATTTTTTTGGAGGATATTTAAAAGAAATTATCAGGAATAAATATGATAATAATATAAGATTTGTATATTTTTACTACTGGAATTTCGTGCGAGTTTTTTTTATTTTAATATGAAGGCTATCCCATATTTTTGTATCCTTCTTTGATTTGGATTTGATTCGTTCTGTGATTCTCTAATCCTATTTTATTCATTCTGTAATTTTATTTCAAAATCATATTGGATTGTATTTGCCGTTTCTGTGATTGATGCGTTGACTGTTGGATTATATTGCCATGACTTATGGTGCGTTGACTGTTTTATTATATTGCCATGATTATTGGCTGGCTTATACATTGCCATGACTGTTGGCTAGCAGCCAATACATCCGCTTGGCTTATACATCCTCTTGGGAGTAGTTGGGGGTAGTTTGGGGATTGTAATTCTTTTTTATAATGCGCTTGTTCGAGTAGCAGAAGGGCCTTGTCATGTTCTCATAGCCCGCTAGTTCGTCTAGCGGAAGGCGTTATGCCCTTTTTAATCTCCGCCCTTGATTATTATAATGGATGGTTATGATGCTATTTGCCCAATTTTCATCCATAGCAAATACTTGCTATGGATCATTTCTATATATATATATGTGTGTGTGTGTGTGTGTGTGTGTGTGTGTGTGTGGGTATATCGTAAAATTTCAATATCTTAATAAAGTGTTATTTTCTTTTAAGAATTCATGTGGTGTAAGAAAAGGAGAGAAGGAAATAGATTTAAAAAGGTAAAGAGTTAACTATTTTATGAAGAGAGAATGTAAAAATGGAATTTAAATAACCACATATTAGGGACATTTTAGACAATTAAAATGTTTCCAATCATTTTTTAATAAGTGTGCAAAAGCTTCTACCCGCATTTAAATAGGGACGGAGGGAGTATATTATGTTGTTTCTTATAAGCACAAAAGAGATTTATAAGAGGGTTGAATGGATCTTTTAAAAAACTTTTTTACTTATTAAATAATGTATTACCACATAATTAATTAATCAATGTTAATTAAGCACATCAGAATATTAGTTTAAAATGTCCTTAAAGATTTTGTTAAGAATATACATGAGAATGTTATTCCTATTTTTATATGATTTGATTATGATATAAATGAATGAATATGAAAGTATGCTTGCATTAAGGAAAGTTGTAAAGTCTTTTGATAGATAATAGGAATATATGTACAATGACTTAGAATGAATTGATCAAATATGTTAGGTTGATCCTACATAAGCAAAACAACTTTGTAAAGTCCTTAAAAAGAAATGATGTACAAGGACTATAAATATAGAAAGATCAAGCTTGTTAGGTTGATCTTATAATGTAATAAATAGGCATGTCTAATCGTCGAACACTGGACCAGCATCATAGTCTGCCAGGATAATCAAGGAAAACTCGAGAAACTATCAAGGCAGAATTGTAGTCTGCAAGATAGTAGATCTTGGAGTTTGTAGTGTGCCAGGAGAGACGAGGAAGGATCGTAGTGTGTCGAGAAGTACTTACTCAGAGCCGTAGTCTGCTGAGGAAGCCATGTTTAGAATCGTAGAGACAGTCTGTCTAAGAGCCGACTGAGCATCTGCCAGAACCAAGTTAAGAATCGTAGGCAACATTTGAAGTAGTAGAGTCTACTGATCATATCAGAGGCAGAGATCGTAGTCGAGCCAGATCAGACGAGGACAACAAGCATGAAGACAAAAATAGTAGACTGTCAAGATCCGTTCTCGGAGTTGTAATGTTTGCAGAACCAAAGCTTAATCAGAAGTGCTCACAATGCCAAGGCAGAATTGTAGAGCCAACACGGTTGTCAATAAATGAGCACTCCCAGAATATCCAAAGTATGAAGCCTCTGGTCTGAGTTGCAAAAATACATTCCACCTGAAGGAAACCAGAGAGCACTCAATGAATGGCATGCAAGCTACAAGAAGATCTAAGCACCAACCCAATCAACATCCAGATTGAGTTGTGAAGCCATTCAAGATAAAGTCTTCCATAAGTCAATCAGAAGAAGACTTCAGTAAAAGTGACTGACTAAAGAAAGTCAGCAAGTGCATTAGCTATCAAAGGAACAGAAGAAAATGATCTTGGGATTAACCAGGATCGTAGTGTTTGCCAAACAAAGTAGGAACTGATGTAGTTTACACAGAGATACTGGCTAGCTAATGAAGAACAAGGCGAAAGTGATTAAGCATGGGTTAGACCATTGATGATAAGTGAACGGGAGATCACAAGGAGAAAGAGAGTTGGGCATGCCACAAATCTAATGTGTCTTGAAATTCAGAAGATGCCAAAACAAGAAGTCAAGCTTACCGCCTCGAGATCACCAAGGTAAAATGTATGTTGAAGCATCAAGACAAGAGAAGGAAGAGGTGTTCTACATTGAAAATCCAATGAACACTCTTCAGAATCATAGTGTTGTCTTAACCAGTCAATGAACAACAGTCTATAAGACACACTACGATTAGGTCCAAGAACATCTACATTAAAATTGTAGAGTTAGGTCATTTGAAGATTAAAGCAGTGACAACGGTTCAATCTGAAAGACTAATATTCGAACATTGCTAATTGATAGCATCGATGCAAAAGGACAATTTCTGATGCTCTAATCAAGAAGTCATAAAGAAGAAATAAAGATGGCTACCAGCCTGACACAGAAAGCTGACAACTCTGAGGCGGTAGGTAAGATAGCAGACTGCTGTGTCAGTAAAGGCATAAAGGAGCTGTCACGTCTCATCAAGCAGTCTTCACCAAATAACTCGAGATCTACGAAGCAATTTAAATAGCTTCTAACGACTATATTCCAACGGGAAGATTGTGAAGGAGTATAAATCAGCTAGATCTTCAAAGATCAAAATGCTTCTAGCTGAGAGGAATAATAGTTGAGTTATTGGAATGCTATATTGTTGACTCTACGAGTTCCACCAGAGCCAAACAGAACAAGTCTCAGTAGTAGTGAGACTACGAAGGTGGAAGTGAAGCAGATTTGAAGAAGGACTTGAACACACTAAAGCTTCACTCAACAAGGATGAGAATGCCACTGAAGATGGCAGCTAAGTTGAGAGCCGAGAAGGCCAAAAAGATAGCATTCAGAAAAGTGGTAGAGCACAAAGAAGATCCAGAGAGCCACTCTATGAATCACCATGAACCAAAAGCTGAAAAAAATAGATGCAGAACCATGTTTGCAAATCATTCAAGAAGGGTTCAGGGAATGCTAAGTACCAGACGAAGTCTACCAAATGCTCAAAGACTTAGCAAACCCAACTGGTGATGATGCACATCTGACATCAAATGGAGATGAGATGAACGGAATGAAGATCAGCTGCACCAGAGAAGAGGTAGTCCAGACCTTATGTAGAATGCAAAGAAGACCATGTTAAGCTGCTAAGTACAAAAGATGTTCAAGCTTCAAGACATCTTAGCAACTCAGCACCAACAACAAGTAGCCAGGGTGTAAGACCCCAACTTTTTTAAAATAAAATAAAATTTCCTCTATTAATTATCTTAAAATAATAAGGTGTTAGTTTGATATAATGCTTTGGTTATGGCTGAAATGTGCAAATTTTTGCAAAATAAGCAAGTGGTTATAAAATATTTATTGTTGTCGGGAAATATTCATTTGGTCATGGAATATTCTTGTTGTCGAAAAATATTCGTACGATGGTGCAACCATTTGTGGGCCCCACAACAGAAAACAGTCGGATGAAGAAAATGACAAGTTTGAGTTTTTATAAATAACGACGTAGTTGTTATAGTTAGCACTGTTGGAATACCTGGTAGTTAAAGTACAATAATACACGTGGTTGCACAGTAGCACACAATATTACACAATATTTTTGGATTATTGATTCTTACGTAAAAAGGCACTACTCAATAATTGTTACAGTAATTACTATTCAATATTTTATTTTATTGATTCAATAATTGCTACGTTGATATTTTATATTATTGTTGTTTCAATAATTGTCACTGCACAATATTTCCCATTATCAGATCAATAATTCATATTATTTGAATAATATTATTAGATAGCATTATTGGTAATGATTAAGGAAGTTCTGTCTAGGAAAGGGGTTTGGTCACCTAATTGTGCGCTAGTAAGGAGAAATCCTAATCGGAAAGGCCCCTCTTTCCTGGGAACGACCTGGTTGTCATTATTGTGATTCTATAATATTATTTGTGAATAATTAATTATTGATTTATATAATAAGAAAATATTTATTTTATGTAGATATAAATGAAGGAATTAATGTTGAGGTATTTTATCAGTATTTTGTCAGAATGGAGGTATTAAAAATCATCCGTATGTGGATTTCAGACATTTTTTGTTTGAAATTTTGAAAAACTTTATTCTTCAAAGTTGTAGAGAATTAAATTTCTTATAGAATGGACATAGAATTCGTTTTTTTCTGACAAAAGGGCTATTTATTATAAATTAGTGATGTTTCGGAAATTTTTTTTTATTAAAAAATGGGCGGGCCCCACTCTTGTCCTTTGTTGGTGAAATGTGCTGAAATATTTTTCAAAAGTGGTGGGCTAAGTTTTCAAAGAAGGATGCCACCGGTAACAGGTTGGTCTACTATGGCGTTCTGCCATTTTTCTATAAATAGGGTGCTTAGTTAGAATTAAAAATCACACCATAATCAGAATATTTTCTCTCTATAATATCGAGTGTATTTTTATGAGTATTTAGATACTTTGAGAGTTGATAAGCAGTGCACGTTTTCTTCAGCATTATATCCGATATTTCATTCAAAAGTACTATTCTTTTGAGGTATGGGATGTTATTTTCTTCGTAAATGATGTTATTTATTTTAATATCATTATACCGAAATATTGGTATAAATTTTATTGTGAAATTTTTACCTTTTCGTGTCGGGGTTACTATTCACGTATACACTATTCAAGATTACGACACTATTCACCGAAAAATAAAATTTTCTCTTCTTTGTCCAAGATGTCTATTATGGTTACAATCTTTGATTGCATCCATGTTTTGACCTTCATTCTTGAATTTTACTCCACTATAGTTTATTATGGAGTATTTTTGAACTTGGATTATCTAAAGTACGAATACCTAATCTTTGTCTTTTATCTCACTGGATTTGTTCTTTAAAATATTTTTCATCATCCTCAGTCTTTAATGGTGATACTTGATGAATATCTTTGGCCTGTAATGCAAAGATGAATGATTATCTGATGAATATCTTTGGCCCGTAGTGTAAATATGGACAAGTGTTGAGATGAACATGACCAACTGGTGATATAAATGAATATCTTTGGCCGTAAAACAAAGATAAATATTTGGTTCAAGATGTATATTGATTGATGTTATAGGGATAAAATATTGATGATGGACTTTTAAATCATAGAAGATAGTAGATTTCATTCTTTACTTAACTCTTCTAATGAATTGTTATTTCCGCTGCGAATATTGATCTAAAACTTATTGTCCATTATATTTTATCTAGTTTGTTGAACGTTAACGATAATTTGTTGTTCATTATCTTAGTCATAATATTCTTTATTGGGCTAGTTGAGCTCACCCTTTTTCTTTTTGTTCTATTTTTCTTCTCAGGAGGCGAGAATATAGCGGGAACTAGTCGGGGTATGGAATGATGGTTCTGGACAATTGTTTTAGCAGTCCTAACTATTTTTCGTAAAATAGTGTATCAATAATTATAATGAGGACTTATTTGAGTGTGGATATTATCTAGATGACAATATTTGTATTTAAATTCACAGTATATGTGTTGTCGTATTTTGCACGATAATTGTAATAATGAAGTTGTAGTTGATTTCTGTACCATGTATTTGGCGACCAAGATGGGTGATGTATACCTATTTTGGGGGCGTCACAGTTGGTATCAGAGCTTAGGGATATGGTCTCTGGTGGAGATTGGGGAATAAAACTAGGAGGGGAAAGACGAGTAAATCCTTCGTTAGTGTGTCCTACCTAAGCTTATTTGTTGGTTGGTCAGAATATAGAGGTATTATGTGGTATGTCAATATCTTTAATTAACCCTTGTTTTGTGAGAGTGTTTAAGAATGACAGCTGAAAATGTTAACAATGGAGTGAATGAGACCGTGGAGACACCTTTAATCATCAACCAGGGGAACGTGCAATAGGAAGGCAATATTCCTCTTGTAAACAACACTACCGAACAAACAATGAATGATGGGATGTTTAGAAGCTTTTTGCAGTTCATGCAAAATCAGACGAGGGAGACTCATGTATAAAATACGGGTGGAAACGATAGCAACGCGCGGTTTATCACAACCAAGCAATTAAAAGAGTTGGGACCACCAAAGTTTTTGGGAAAGCCGGATCCGATTAAGACAAAAATGTGGGTTAAGCAAATTACCAAGATATTTGATGTCTTGGGATGCACGGAGGAACAGAAGGTTCCATTCGCCACCTTTATGTTCTATGGTGAGGCGATTCATCGGTGAAAATCAGGAAGTATACCCACCCTTGCTTTTCGATAATACGTCTTGAGAAACATTTTAGAAACTGTTCAATGATAAGTAATTTCTTAAAAGTATTCGTCATATGAAGGAGTTAGAGTTTATTAGACTGGAGCAGAATTGTTAGTTCCCAGAGGCACAATAGTTATCTAGAAAGGGGGGTGGGTTGAATAAATATTTTAAATTCTTTCTTTTCAAAATACTTGTTAGTTTTGATAATGATTTTAAACACAGCGGAATTAAGATTTGTTTATTTTTCCTTCAAGATATAATGAATTAATAGGAGTAAAGCAGTTGTGACAGTTGTAAAATCCCAAATTTTATGAATAAATATTTAAATTTCTCAATTTTTTTTGAATATTATGGTGTGGATTTAATATAATATTATAGTTGTGGGTAATATTTATAAATTTTACAAAGTATGCAAGTTGTTATATTATATTCGATTGGTGGGGAATATTCTTTGTGTCGTGGAATATTCGTGATTTACTCAAGACAATCATTAGTGGACCCCACAACTAATTATTATCACGATTAAGAAAATGACAAAATATTTTTATGAAAAAATAACTACGAAGTTTTACTGGTTGATCTTGTTGAACTACTCAAGAGTAAAAGTACAAGAATACGTAGGGTTGCATAAGTAGCACACGGTATTAATTATTGATGTTTACGTGAGAAGTCACTCAATTTTGTTCAATTATTGCTACAGTAATTGTTGCATAGTATCTCACGTTATTTGATTTAATTATTGTCGATATTTTATATATTATTAAATCAATAATTGAGAGGACAAATTTATTCATATTATTAAATTGTAATATTTATAATGTTTAGAAGTTCTGTCAAGGAGAGGTTTGGTCACCTAATTGCTCGCCAATAGGGAGAAATCCTTATTAGAAAGCCCCCTCTTTCCTAGGAACAACCTGGTTGTTAAATATTGTGAGTTATAATATGAATGATGAATAAGTTCGTGTTGATTAAAGATGAATTTGATAGTTTCATTGTGTTAGGATTATTTATGTTAGTAGAAATCGACATCTATTTCGATGATAATTGATGTTTGGAGGTTATATTGTTCAATCGGGTATTCGGGACACTTTTTGTAAGACCCCGAATTTTATGAAATAAAAGTATTCAATTTTCCTATTTAGTAAATGGTTAAATTGATAAAAGGTTAAAGTTAAGGGTGATATATGAATTTTTTTCAAAATAAGAAAGTGGCTATAAAATACTTATTGTTGTTTGGGAATATTCGTTTGGTCGTGGAATATTCTTTTCCGTCGGGAATATTCGTGCGACACGTTTTAACCATTTATTCAGGGCCCCATAATGTAATAATAAGCTTGATGAAGAAAATGACAAGTTTGAGTTTTTATAAATAACTGCAGAATTGTTATCGTTAACACCGTTGGAATACCCTGTAGGTAAAAGTAAAGTAATACGCATTGTTGAACAAAGAAGACACCAGTATTGCACCAATTATTGATTCTTACGTAAGAAGGCACTACTCAATAATTGTTACAAAGAATTAATGCTCAAAGATTTTATTGATTCAATAATTGTCATATTGATATTTTATATTATTGTTGTTTCAATAATTATCACCGCACAATATTTCTCATTATCGATCAATAATTCATATTATTTGAATAATATTATTAGATAGCATTATTGGCAATGTCTAGAAAGTTCATCAAGGAGAGGTTTGGTCACCTAATTGCGCTACCAAGAAGGAGAAATTCTTATTGAAAGCCCCTCTTCCTGAACCGCCTTGTCATTATTATCAGATTCTCGTAATATTATTTGTGAATAATTAATTATTGATTTATATGATAAGAAAATATTTATTTGATGTGGATATAAATGATGGATTTATTTATGTATTTATAAGTGAAGGAATTAATGATGAGGTATTTTATCAAGATTTGTCGAAATGGAGAACAAAATATGGGATTTTCGTAAAAATTAGTTTATTACTTGATTTTGTAAAATCCATAACTCTTTGTGTATAATGAGTTAAGAGATGAGCCATATATCAAAAGAAAGCCCTAGAAGTAAGCTAATCTGTAGAAATTTGAATCACCCAAAAATTCTTTGTAGATATTTCGTGGTGAAATTTTGAATGAAATCGTCCAAAAGACTAATAGTCCAAAAATCGTTGTTCTTCAAATATATATTGCGTGAGTTATAAATTTTGATCCGACCGTTGGATCGTTGTAATTTTTGGATATGTTATACATATATAAGTTGAGTATATGTCCACAAATTTTGAACCGTTAAAATGAACGATGATTTGTTATGAATTTTAAGAGGTAAATCGATTCTTAAATTAAGTTTTGGTGTAAAATTCTAGAATTGAGTGGGCCCCACTCTTGGTTGTTGGGGAAGATGGCTGATTTTTGTGGGTGGAATAGTAGCGGTAAAGCCATCGTAGCAGTGTCAAGTCTTCTTCTAAGCGTCTAACATTTTCCTATAAATAGAGGGCTAAGTTAGAATTGAAAATCACACCGTAAACATAAGCTTTCTCTTCTCTCTCTAGATTATCGAGTGTAATTTATGAGTATTTAGATACTTGGTGAGTTGATATTCATCGCTGCAAGTTTCCTTCAAATATACATCCGATATCCCGTCGTAGTCTTTTTTTTGAGGTAAGGGATAGTAAGGGATATTATTTTTTTCGTAATGATATTATTTCTTCAATATCATTATCTTTGAAATGTCGATCCAAGTTTTATCAAAATTGGAACTTTTTCATGTCTGGTTACTATTCATGAGTTACTATTCACGAGTTACTATTCACGAGTACTATTCATGAAGCGTGAAGATGTTTTTTGTGGAATTTCTATATTTTGGTGTTTGAGTTACTATTCACGATATCTAAGACTATTCACGATATACTGATCTTATTCACGAATACTAAGACTATTCAATTTAAAAATGAAAATTTTTCTTTTCATCTAAAATATCTATTCGGATACTAGCTTTGATTGTATCCATGTTTTGATCATTCTTGAATTTTACACCACTATATGATTATTTTGAGGTATTTTTGGATGTATAGATTAGGAGTTATGGATTTTATGAGAAAAGACTATTTTAAAAGTAACTATTTATAACTCCTTGCGGTTAACTCCAAAATTGATGAAATTTTATTGAGAGTACATCTATATAATATCGAAGTACTCTCGTGAATTTCTAATTTTTGGATAAAAGTACAATTTATGATAAATGTTTAAATATTCTATGGTTTTGGCCATATGAAAAATAGTAAATGAATTTTTAAAATTTCGAGAAAAATATATGTTCAATATGGGACTATTTTATGCTAAATCCCAGAAAAGAAATATTTTTTTGAACTGATTTGGTATTTTTCATGAAAATGTTCTAGTTATGAGCAAATGAATTAAATATGTTATGTGAAGTAAGAAAATTAGAAAATATGATTTTATGGTTTGAGAATCATATATGAGGTATATGCAGATTTTTGATGAGGGTTTTAGTTATTGGTGATGAAATTTTATGAGTTTGGCATTTTATGATGATTAAATGCATTAATTAGTAAAGTGTAAACAATTTAATTAAATTGTTTATAAGTTTGAGAAATGATTAAAATATTATTATAATATTAATAATATTAGATTATGAGATTTCTAAGTGATTTATAACATTTGGATTAAGGTGTTATAAATATGGATATGAATTTTATTATGAAACTTTATCTTTTCGTGTCGAGGTTACTACGCATCGATATACGGACTATGTATTTAATCACGGGTACTATTCACAACAAATTGGTTTCTTCTCCCACCAAATTATCGTTGATTTATGAATCTTACTCTTGAAATTAAAACCATGTTTTGATTATATTATTTTTATATAACATTCTTATAACCCTAATGATGATATTTCTCTTTGACTTGAGTGTAAAGATGGGTAGATTATTGGTATGATCGTGACCATAGGTTCTCTTTGGCCAAGATGGTGCAAAAGTTGAATTGTTGACCGGTATGATCATGACCATTGAATTTACAATTGAATATTTTTAGCTTAAGTGCAAAGGTGAATCGATCAACATGGTTATAATTATTGTTATATAACTTCAAATGATTATGTATTTCTTTGATATATGAATATCTTTGGCTCGTTGTGCAAAAAGATGACTGTTGTTGAATATCTTTAGCTTTGAGTGCAAAGATGAATTATTGATGAATATCTTTGGCTCGTTGTGCAAAGATGACCTTGTTGTTGAATATCTTTACTTTGTAGTGCAAAGATGAATTATTGATGAATATCTTTGGCTCAGAATGCAAAAGATGACTGTTGTTGAATATCTTTAACTTTGAGTGCAAAGATGAATTATTGATGAATATCTTTGGCTCGTAATGCAAAGATGACTGTTGTTGAATATCTTTGCTTTGTAGTGCAAAGATGAATTATCGATGAATATCTTTGGCTCGTGAATGCAAAGATGACTTTGTTGTTGAATATCTTTAGCTTTGTAGTGCAAAGATGAATTATTGATGAATATCTTTGGCTCGTAATGCAAAGATGACTTCGTTGTTGAATATCTTTAGCCTGTAGTGTAAAGATGAATCTGTTGATGAATATCTTTGACCGTGGTGCGAAGATGAATTTATTAGTATGATTATGAGCAGAACGTGATTTGGTATAACCATGATATTTGATGTTTCGTAAAGACAAGTGATGAAAATTATCTTCGTCACCGGATGAGAAGAGGAATTTAGAATCACAATTATGATTATGAGTTATTCATATGATTGTGGAAAGGAACCGCTGATTGATGTTACAGGATAAAATATTGTCAGTGGACTTTTAACGTGGAGAAGACAATAGACTTTATAGTCTATTTGACTCTTTTAATGGATTGCTTCGTTCACCGCAACTATGGTTGAAAAGTTTTATCATCTACCATATGTTCTAAATCTCGATTCATTACTCGATGAAGACTATTGATAATTTATTTATCTTTAGTCATAATATTCTTTATCGAAAGCTAGTTGTGATAACCCTTTTGTTTCACAATTCCTTTCGTGTAATAAAAGTGTAGGCTGGGTTGAAATGGGATAACAAGGAATAGAATCTGGTGGTCTATAGTTGTTGAGGTTCTCCCAAAGAGTATGAAAATAATTTTATTGAGGGCTTTAGTGTGTTGTATATTATACATCATTTAATAGTTATTTTGGTGAATTAAATAGGGTGAGGCGAACCCAACTTTGGAAGGGTGTTTTGTCATTATCATACAAGATGTCTATTGACATACAAACTCGTGTTATCATAAGACATGGTTGTGCTCATCCACTTGCCGAGTATATTTACAAGCACTACTTATATAATCTTGGTGTTTGTTTGGAGTATAATACCCAATTAGAGACAAAGGAGATAATGATATGTCAAGAGAAGACTCGCCATTGGGAAGAATACGATAGTAATCTTCTCGCTTTTCTTTGGGGTCTATTAATCAACCAAGGATAATTCGTGGGCCATATGATATCTACCATAACCTAAAAGCATGGCCTCCCATGTACGAAGGTTTCCTTGAGCACTTCCCAAAGATTCTAATTTCTAAAACAGCTTTTGACTATACCTTTATGTAAGGTGTCATTGTGACGTACTACGATTGGTATATATTTGTATCCAAACTCACAAAGATATGTGTTGTTGTATTTTGCACGACAATTGTTGTAATAAAGTTGTAATGTTTTAAATTACATATTCATGGCGACTCGAATGGGTTGGATGGAATGGACCTATTTTGGGGTTGTTACACTTTTTGTGTCGAGTTACTATTCATGAGTTACTATTCATGAGTTACTATTCACGATTTACTATTCATGAGTTACTATTCACGAGTTACTATTCACGAGTTACTATTCATAAGTTACTATTCACCCGAATAATATATTTCTTTTCGGTCCAAATTATTTTTGGGTACAATATTATTCCATGAGGAGTTGTCTTTATTTTTTTCGCATCATTGGTTGAATTTATAATAAGAAATCAATATGGATCATTGGTTTAAAGTTTTAATAAGAAATCAATATGGATCATTTGGTTTAAAGTTTTAATAGTGAATCAGTTTGGACCGTTGCTTTAAGTTTTAATAGTAAATCAATATGGACCGTCCGTTTAAAAGTAAATCAATCTAGACTGTTCATGAATTAGTTACTATTCAATCCATTCTCCTATAAATAGAAGCTCATTCCTTCATTATTTCTTACGAATTCACTGAAACTCAAGAAAGAGAAATTATAGAGAGAAAGAAGAAGAGTATTCTGCTACTTCACTACTTCGATATTCAGTTTCTTCTTTATAAGGTAAGGGATATTATTTCTTTCTTATTCATGAAAAGAACTTCTGTTATTCCATTCTTTATTATTATGTTGGAATAACCTGTTTATGCGAAGTATCGCATACATGGTGAAATTCTTCTGTTATTCCATATTTATTATTCTCGCTGGAATAACTCAGATACGCTGCTACCCTATACTTAGTGAAATTCTTCTCATTATTCCATTCTTTATTATTCTGCTGGAATATCCTCGCATACATCGCTTTTACATCGACTCGTTCCGCCTTTTTATTATTCTGTTGGAATATCACGTGCATGCGCTTTTACGTGGGACTGATTTCGCTTTTTATTATTCTCATTGGAATATCCTGTCACATGCATTTTACGTTGGACCTGGTTCCGTCTTTATTATTCTGTTAGAATATCCTATCTGTGCATTTTACGATGGACCTGGTTCCGTTATTTATTATTTTGTTGGAATAACCTGCCTGTGTGGTCTATCACATGCCTGGTGATTTCTTTTGTTATTCCATTCTTTATTATACTCAGTTGGTTAAAGTTTTGACTTCTATACTCCATGAAATTAGTGGAATATCCTTGATATTTGCACTTCATCCAGTATCTTTTCATGAAAATATTCTTCTGAGCATTCTTGAATTTTACCCTACAAAGAAGTATCATGTTGACAATTTGGACGTTATTAGTTCCTGGATAAATTAATTCTTGAACTTGTTTTATTGAATTCTTATATCATTGTCATCATCATCATGTTTATATTTTATTGAAAGTCATTTGTGGCCTGTAGTGCATTGATGGACTTGGTATGATTATGACCAGGGATTATTCGGTATAATTATGACCGTAATGTTACAAATGATGTGGTAAAAGTCCTCATTGGCCTGTAGTGCATCGATGGATGCTTATTGGCATGATCACGACCATTGATGAATACACGAATATCCTCGCCCGCAAAGGCAATGGATAATTTGTGGTTGTGATACTAATGAATATCCTCGGCCAGTAGTGTGCGGGGATGATGTGGATTATTTATTGTTCGAGTCTCAAATGATAAAAGTGATGAAAAACCTTTTAAATCATAAAAGATAGTAGATTTTATTCTACTTGACTCTTTAAATGGATTTCTTATTCCGATGCAGTTAAACTTGTTGTCTATTGTATTTTATCAGTTTAACATTGTTGAAGGCTAATGATAATTTATCCTGCATTATCTTAGTCATAATATTTCTTACTGGGCTAGTTGAGCTCACCCTTTCTTTCATTGTTCTCTTCAGGAAATGAGAACGTAGCAGGGACTAGTTGGGGAACGGAGTGATGGTCCAAATGATAGCATTAGTAGTCCTCACTATTCTATGAAATAGTGTCATAATAATTGCAATGAGGACTTATTCTGAGAGTGGATATTGTTTAGAAGACAATATTTGTATTAAAACTCACAGCTCTTGTTGTATATTTAAGATTGTATTTGTATTTTGTACCATGTATTTGGCGATTGAAGATGGGTGATGTATACCTATTTTGGGGGCGTCATAACAGTTATAGCAGTTATGACAAGAATATAAGAGACACAGTGATTTTAATTGGTTCAGAGCATTCAAAGCTCCTAGTCCACTCTTCTACTCCTCGAGTAGGAAATCCACTAAAGATATCTTTACAACTTCTGAATCTCATAGATTCCTTCAAGACCAGCAGTCTTGGAACTTTTTAGTTCACTATTGACCTCTTTAAGTCTAGCAGACTTGGTACTTCTCAGTTCACTTAGAACTCTTCAAGTCCTTCTGACTTGGAAATTATTCCTTTACTTGATAATAGTTGAGTTCTTGAATGGTGCTACTCAGTTTCTGTTAAGCTTGTGTTCGAAAGAACTGAGTGGCTGAGCAAGCTTTCTTTTTTATATCGTAGAGTTGAGCTAGCGTTAAGTGTTCTTCAACATTAAATGCATTTGATGTTTCAGAGCTTTGATGGAGAGTTTTTGCACAACTTCTGATTAACAGACTAACCCATTGACACAACAGACTGCTGTTTCACCAAACACCTGAAAAAGTGTTTTCTACTGACCCAAAGTACTTTCCTTAGCTTCTTCAATACATTTCTTTATTACATACTAAGGATGACTATTGTGTCATTGGGACTTCCGAGGACGTCATCGTCTATAGCACATTCCATATTTGTTGTGATTTATCTTTAAACAAATGGACGAGGCTCCATGCTTTTGACACAGACAGATGAAGCTCTACGATTCTGATCGTGGTGTCTTGCCTCCTTGGTGCTTGATCTGATACTGCTAAATGAGAACACTATGATTTCTCTTAAGAACTGGTACACTACGATCTTTAGTTACTTGACTTGCAGACTTTACGATTTCGAGAACACACTACGACCTCTAATTTGGCTCGGCAGGCGTTTGGACCACTCTACGACTTCGGAGAGGCCCTTCAAAGCATATACTATGATCCTTGATGCTCTACAATTCTGCCTTGTCTTCTGCAATCTCTTGATCATCTCGATAGACTATGATTCAGTGGAAGCCTATCTTATTACATCTCAAGATATAGATCAACCTAACAACTTTGATCTTTTCTTCAATACATTCATTTACAGAATGATAAACATTAAAGTCCAGATCAACCTAACAAGTTTGATCTATCACTAAGTCCTTGTACATGTATTCTTTTAAGGACTTTACATATAATCATGAACATTTACTTTTTAACATCAAATTTTAAATATGCAATCTCCCAACAATCTCCCCCTATTTGATGTTGTCATAACCAAGGAGATTTGTATCATGATTATTAATTTCTAGATGCAGTTGCTAGAAAGTAAATATGACTTAGTGTTTCAGTGAGTAGCTGAAACCTCTAGAGAATAAGCATGAATTTATTGATGTTCGTAAAAATAGATATTACAGTTAAGCTTAGTTACATCAATAAGAAATGAGCTTCAACTTATCTCTATTTCTTTTGCATTTTGTTCCTTGGAGGATTTGCATACTCTTGAGCTCTTCTTTTCCTGCTGACTTTATCTCTCCATTCTATATCTTCCATCTCACTTTGACTTAGCCTTTACGAATGATCGTGTCTATTCATGAATGCAGGATCTCCAATTGGCATTCTTAGACCAGTGGTCGTCACTTCTTGTGAGCTGGGAGAAGGTGTGACGCCCCCAAAATAGGTCCACACGACCCTTTCTGAGTCGCCAGATATCATACTATAAAAATCAAATACAAACTTCATTTATACAACTATTGAACTGTGCAAATGCGAATCACTTTACCACAATTAAACTGTGAGTTTTAATACAAATGTATGTAACTCTCATGGTGCCTTGACCACAACCTTACAATTGTACCTTACATAAAAGTACAGTCAATAACTTTTTTAGAAATTAAAATCTTTGGGAAGTGCTCAAGGAAACCTTCGTACATGGGAGGTCATGCGTCTAGGTTATGATAGATATCATATGTCCATAGAATTATCCTTGGTTGACCCAATAGTCCCCAAAGAAAAACAAGAAGATTGCTATCATCTTCTTTCCAATGGTGAGTCTTCTCTTGACATATAATTATCTCTGTTATCTCCAAGTGAGAATTATATTTCAAATAAACTCCAAGATTATATAGGTAGTGCTTGTCGATATACTCAGCAAGTGGATGTGCGCAACCCTGTTTTATGATAACACGAGGTTGTATGTCATTAGACATCTTGTATGATAGTGGCAAAACACCCTTCCAAAGTTGGGTTCACCTCACCCTATTCGGTTCACCAAAATTAAATATCAAATGACGTATACAATACGACACAGTTATCTAAAGTTCTCAATAAAATTATTTCCATACTATTTAGGGAGAACCTCAACAGCTATAGACGACCATTCTATTCTCCTATTACCCCCGCTAGACCCAGCTACATTCTTATTACCTGAAAGGAATTGTGAAGCAAAAAGGGTGAGCACAACTAGCCCAGTAGAGAATATCATGACTAAAGATAATTTACATCATCAATAGCCTTTATCAGTAATAAATAAGAGATTTAGAACATATGGTAGATGATAAAACTTTTCAACCATAGTTGCAGCGTAATGAGCAATCCATTAGAAGAGTCAAATAGACCATAGGGTCTATTATCTTCCCCATGTTAAAAGTCCACCAACAATGTTTTATCCCCGTAACATCAATCAACAATTCCTGTCCACAATCATGTGAATAACTCATAATCATAATTGTGATTCTAAATTCCTCTTCGTACCCAGGACAAAGATAATTTTCATCACCCGTCTT
The DNA here is from genome assembly GCA_020205615.1 of Panax quinquefolius. Classification (NCBI taxonomy): domain Eukaryota; kingdom Viridiplantae; phylum Streptophyta; class Magnoliopsida; order Apiales; family Araliaceae; genus Panax; species Panax quinquefolius. Next base: position 36,687,721 of record CM035173.1, read on the forward strand.
TACCTGAAATATCAAAAATCATGGTTATACCAAATCACAATTCTTGTTCATAATCATACTAATAAATTCATCTTTGCACTACGGGCCAAAGATATTCATCAACAATTCATCTTTGTTCTACAAGCCAAAGACATACAACTGTATATAGAAGAGTCAAGTAGAGCATGATATCTACTATCTTCTAAGAATTAAAAGTGTATTATCAATATGTTATCACTGAGACTCAGCTTAATAATTGATCCACATCATCGAATCATCCCTGCGCTATGGCCAAGGATATTCATTAGTATTACGACCACGAATTATCCATGCACTACGGGCCAAGGATATTCGCGTTTTTAACAATGGGCATGATTATACCGAATAATCCTTGGTTATAATCATACCAACAACTGCCCATCAATGCACGTAAGCCAAAGATATACAACCAATAATCAACGGTCCATCTTTGCACGTAAGCCAAAGATATACAACTATAAAACCAATAATCAACAGTTCATCTTTGCACGTAAGCCAAAGATATACAACTATAAAACTAATAATTAACAATCCATCTTTGCACGTAAACCAAGGATATACAACCAATAATCAACGGTCCATCTTTGCACGTAAGCCAAAGATATACAACTATAAAACTAATAATCAATAAATCCATCTTTGCACGTAAGCCAAAAGATATACAACTCAGAAAACTAATTATTAACACCATCTTTGCACGTAAGCCAAAAGATGACTTTCATCACAATATAAGCATAAGGATGATGACCATGATATAATATAAGCGAAAAAACAAGGATAAATATTAAAGACTTTAAATTTATCCAAATATTATCAATCACCTGAATAAACTCATAATCTAATATTATTAATATTATAACAATATTTTAATCACTTCTTAAACTTATAAATAATTTATTTTAATTATTTACACTTTACCAAATAATGCATTTTAATCATTCAAAAATGCCATACTCATAAGATTTCATCACCAATGATCAAATCCCTCATCAAAAATCTGCATATACCCTATATAGGATTCCCAAGCAATAAAATCCTATTTTCCAATTTTGTTACTTCACATAACATATTTAATTCATTTACTCATAACTAGTTTATTTTCATGAAAAATACCAAATCAGTCCCAAAAATATTTCTTTTCTTGGATTTAGCAGAATATAGTCGCATATTGAACATATATTTTTCTCGAAATTTTTAAAATTCATTTACTATTTTTCATATGACCAAAACTGCCGAATATTTAGACATTTATCATAAATAGGACTTTTGTCCAAAAATTTTGAAATTTACAGGGTATACTCCTGTTATATACACGTACTCCTAATAAAAATTTCACCAATTTTGGAGTTAACCCCAAGGAGTTATAAGGGATTACTTTTAAAATAGTTTTTTCCCATAAAATTCATAACTCTTAATCTATATATCCAAAAATCTCCATCTTTGGACACAATATAGAAAACTCTTTAAATTATCATTTCAAATTTTTTCAGAATTTTTGAGGGTCATAACAATTACGAAACTGCAAATTTATTTTCACCAGCCATGCGGTAATCCACGTAGACAGATCATTTCTACAATTTAATAAGGAATGAATACAAATGATCATTCACCATGCATGCGGTAATCCACATAGACAGGTTATTCCAACAGAATAATAAAGAATGGAATAACAAAAGAATTCACCATGCATGCGATAGATCGCATGCATGAAAGTATTCCCAACAAAATAATAAAGAATGGAACCAGTCACGCAATCCGCCGCACAGCATGGATATTCCAAATGTAATAATAAAGAATGGAATAACAACAGAATTCACTAGGCATGCGATAAACCGCACGCATAAAAGTTATTCCAATGTAATAATAAAGAATGGAACCGAGTCATGCATAATCACTTGCAGTATGGGATATTCCAATAGAATAATAAAGAATGGAATAATAGAAGAATTTTACCATGCATGCAGTACTTCGCATAGAGAGGTTATTCCAACATAATAATAAGGAATAGAATAACAATAGCTCTCTTCATAAATATGAAAGAAATAATATCCCTTACCTCAAAAGAAGACTGGATACTGGAATAGTGAGGTAGCAGACTTCTCTTCTTCTTTCTCTCTATAATTTCTCTCTATAATAATTGCTCTAAAGCTTTAGTGAATTGGTGAGAAATGAAGGAAGAATGAGCTTCTATTTATAGGAAAATATAATTTCGATAATTGACGTTTTGGGCTCGAAATATTACAAAGATAATACCTTCATCTTTTCTTCATTTTTAATTTAGTCCTGCAAGTATTATCAAACTTGCACCACCTCCCCCTAATAGTAAATAATGTGAATCAATAGTTCAATCATGTGAATCAATAGTTATAATCATGTGAAAATATGAATTACAATTAAGACTTCCATCTATACCTCCATTTTTAACTTAGTCATGCAAGTATTATCAATCTTGCACCAACTCCCCTAATAGTACAATAATGTGAATCAATAGTACACACATGTGAATAGATAGTTATAATCATATGAATTAATAACAATTAATTGCTCATTTACCCGATTAATTACCCGGTTGGTTAATATAACTTCCAGACATCAATTACTATCGAAATAAATATCGATTTCCATTAACACTAATAATCCCAACACAATAAAAATATTTTTCTCAACAATTTCATTTTTGAAATTTTGAAGTTTGACTTTTTCCAAAAAAGTCAATTGTTGACTTTTTTGACGAAAAAGTCAACCCCGACAAATTTTGTGTTTATAGTCTATTTCTACTAATTTCATCATTCCGGACTCAAATATCACGTCCGCGTCTCCAAATTCAACTCCTAACTTAAATATGATTTTTTAATAACATTCATCATTAATATTATAACTCAGAATATTTAACAACTAGGTCGTTCCCAAGAAAGAGGGGGCTTTTCGATAAGGATTTCTCCTTATTGGCGCGCAATTAGGTGTCCAAACCTCTCCTTGACAAAACTTCTAGACATTGTCAATATTACAAATAATAATATGAATAACTTTGCCGTCTCAATTATTGATTTAATAATATAACATATTATGCAGATGATACTGTGACAATAATTGAATCAATAATATGATAGATATGATACAACAATTACTGTAGCAATAATTGAGTATAACTGAGTGACTTCTCACGTAAGCATTAATAATCAATACCGTGTGTTACTATGCAACCACGCCAGACATCGCATTTTTTACTACCGAGTGTTTTAACGGTTTTAACTGTAACACTTTCATTTATTTTTATAAAAGATAATTCGTAGCTTTTCTTAATACGACAATACTTCCATCAGGAGTCCACCAATGATTGTGCCGTCCTACGGATATTCCCCGACAAAAAGAATATTCCCCAACCAAACGAATATTTTATAACAACTTGCATACTTTGAAATTTTTTTACATATCACCCTTAACTTTAACCTTTTATCAATTTAACCATTTACTAAATAGAATAATTATAAGAAAATTGAATACTATCATTTCATAAAATTCGGGGTCTCAGAGAAGGCCTTTGACTCCTTAGTGGTTGTGCCATAAGAATTTACTGATGTTCTGGTCATGGAGTCTGATTGCGAGATTGTCTTGCAGGAGAACTTGCAAGAAAATTTCTTGAATTGAGAAATTTTTCCTTTGCCTTTGCCTCCTTTGCCTCTTCCTTTGTCTCATTCCCCTTTATTCTCCCCCTTTATGTCAGCATCAAGGGTGCGAATATCTTCATATAGTCGAGTCATGCCTTGTACAAGCTTGTGGAGTTGAGTCTTGGATTGATCAATGTCTGCACGATTTTTTTGGATCAGAGAGTGAGTGGGGGCTTCTCTCTTTTGCAGAATGGCCAAGATATTTTCTGTTTGTTGCATTTGACCCGTGGAGAATGCTTGGAATTCTTTCATTTGGGTTTTTAGACTCGTGAGATTTTCCATCAGAAGTTTATTTTGGGCTTCCTGAGTATTTTGTAAAATAAGAATAACATCCCTGTGTTTCTTGGCAGCTAAAAAGTGGATTTGATCTCTTTCATTAATACTCTGAATCATCTCTTTTATTATCTCCCTAAGCTTTCTTGTCAGTTCAGAACTTAGGTTGCTTGGGAGAGCATTGACATCATCAATCAAATGAGTCAGCCTCATATGAACAAGTTCGGAGTGAACTTCAAGATCTTCTTGTATGTCCTTGGTCACTTTTTTAGTTACTTCTGACAACTCTATTTTGGTAGGGAGATCAGATATAAGCTCAAGGAGTTGCGAATTATTTGGAGGGGAGGCTCTTGTGTATTGATCTTGCATGTTGCAGAGAGCAAGATCAAGATTGAAATATTCATTTGTTGATGAGGAAGGGACATCTGTTGGAGGGGCTGGTGTGTGTAATTGAACTGCAGGAGGGGGTGACTCTACGTTTTGAGCAAGTGACTCTACGATTGGATGTGGCTCAATAATCGTAGAGTGAGAGATGATAGGAGATTTGATTAACACAAAGTTTGGCTCATTTAGTTCATCAGTTACAGATTATTGGGATTCTGTAATTGGAAATTGATTGAGTGGATGAAGTATCACTTCCAACCACCTTGGTGATTCATAGAATTGATTGAAAAATGATGGTGGAAAGTGATTTACCCTAAAAGAGATAGGAATAGTTTGTACCTTATGCCCATTTTCTGAAGATGGGCTGTTGGTGATCAGTTTTTAGGCAAAGTTGAGTTTGCCTGGGAATCCATGAGCTAGCACCAAGATTGTTGGATAGGCTTTGAAGGTCCAGAACATGTGATCCTAGGAGTTGAGGATTTGGGCTCTGTGAAATGGCATTATAGGTAGATAGGAGAACAGTTGATTGTAGTTAGCTCTCCTATGTCCATCACAGCCCACATCAATGATTTCAACTTTGTCATCCTCTTCTTCTTCTTCTTCTTCTTCTTCTCTATCTTCATTTGAAATTTCCACCACATCAATTATCTCCATTTGACTTCTTTGTTCTTCTGCTCTCTCATCCTCTATAGCTTCAAAAATTTCCATTTCTGAAGTTCCTGAAGCTAGAGTCTCTTGAGGGACTGTGAGAGATTCATGATGATCTCTTGGCAATTCTTCCTCGATTCATGATCTTTTCGACATAACCTGTATTTCGTGAGGCTCCCCCTTAACTTGATCATCATTTTGAATTTTGAACGACTCCCCCTCACCGGGTATTTTTAGTATAAGAACTTGAAACTCCCCTCATCCGGAGGCCGTATTTTCTTTATCATCTTGGTAGTAGCCTTTTGTCGTGCCTATCCTTATATCTTTTATTTTAACACCTTTTCATTGATAAGGATGTATTTCTTGACCAATTTTCTCCTTGACTTTTTAGGCTGAGCTACAACCTTAGAACTTTTTCAGCTTCAGCTCTAAAAGATTGATCAGGCTGAGAAGCTGTTGTAGCATCTTCTTCTCGAGTGGTGTCAAGTCTGGACTCTACGATTGGTAGAGACTCCACGATTGAAGAGAAATAGGGCTTCTTTGACTTGTGACTCCGCTTTCCTTTCTTGAAAGCAAATGAGAGAGGTGGTAGCTCTGTCTTCTTCTTCTTCCTTAGATCGATGTTCTTTTTTTTTTCAATTTCTTTAGAGTTTCATTGCTCAATTCTCTTGAGGTACCTTAGTAGTCGAAACGTTGAGGCTCCTCCGCCATTCGAGCCTTCATTTTCTTTTTCCCTTTCTTTTTTCGATTAAAACAATGGGTTCTTCCTTGTTGATTTCTTCTTCTTCTTCAGTTTCCTTTACAATGGACATGTTTCCTAGTATCCCAGACTTCTTTGCATCACCAGTTCTTCCACTGGATTCAGATATCATCCTGACAATGTTAGCTGGATTTCTTTTCCAGTTTTTAAACAGCTGCTGGGTCATCCTCTTGTTGGGATTGATGGATTCTCCTTTATTATCTCTAATTTTGTCACCCAAAGGTGTTGCGCAGATGATGCTTATAAATCGCTTGTAGAGCATCATCTTACGAGCTCTTTGATTTCATTGAATTGAGAATCCACTTCCCAATCCAATCGATGAGTAGGGCTCCAAACTTGAGTTGGATTCCATAGCAGATTGTTGTTATAAGCTTCAGTTGTACTTCATTCACGGAGTCGTGGCCAGAGCTTTTGCAACATATGCACTTTCCAACAATGTCAGCCAAAAACTCATATTTTTGGGGAAACTCCTTCTTCTTGTACCCCTTGACAGTCTTATTCTTTTTGTGATGCATTCTCTCAGTCCTTCATTTAAGTCGATGACCTCTATCGACATGAGTCCCTTTGACTTGAAGCCTAAGGCCAGATTTATGTCTTCAACCTTGAGTTTGATTTATACTCCCCTGACTCTTTTGGTGATGGTGTCATTCTCAAGAACTCTGTTGCTGTAAAACTCCTTTATTAGCTTTGGCTAGATCCATGTGCGGGTGCCCGGAGCTTCTTCAAGACCAGCTTTCTTTACCAGAGATAAGATTTTGTGGAATTTGGGGTCAGCTATCTTGAACTCATTGAAACAGAGTCGATAACTAGTGATAATATTTGAAGCCGCCATTAATTTCTTTGCACTAAGGATGGTTGAGCGATTCTGAAAGCTAGGGTTTCTGTTGGTAGAGAGAGAGAGAGAGAAATAAGCTTTTTGAACTTCTGATTTCAAAAAGATATTTTCAAACAGTACCTTTAACTTCCCTCCTCACAATTTTCTTAGTGGGGTATGTGCCAAGTTCTGCTTGGCTCCACGATTTTAATCTTAGGTGTAAAATACTGATTTGCCCTTAGCTCCTTCTGAGCTAGTGTATTCTTTGGGAGAACTACGATCGTCGAGGTAGCACTACGGTTGTTGAGATTATCATTGTGGTCGTTGAGTCCACTGCTGTATTTGCTCTACGAACATCATCTGCTCTGGTCCTTGTGATGAGCTTTTGACTCAACATTTCTCTCGAGTTAAGGTAGCTCAGAAAGAGCCAACCTCTTAGAGTGAATTAAGGGTTAGGTTTTTCCCTGATGCGCTTGACAGAGGGATTTCTTTGATTTGTTGGAACTTTTGTCATCACAGGATGCTTCTTTGTTTTGTTGAGGAAGCTCTACGATCGTGGTCTTTCGTGTCACTGCAAATCTACGATTGTGGACTTCCTTTGGTCATGTCTACGATTTTGAACATAGCCTTTATATCTGCACGGTTAGTCCAACCTAGAGCATAGGTTTTATGGTTGTAGATTTAGCATGCCTAGCTCACTAATTAGTTTATTAAATCTGGATTCATCTAGAGGCTTTATAAAGACATCAGCAAGTTGATTTTCAGTAGGGATGTATTGTAAAGATATGGTTCTATTTTGAACATGCTCCCTAATAAAATGATATCTAATTTCTATATGCTTAGTCCTAGAATGCATGATAGGATTGTGTGTTATTTCTATGGCACTTGTGTTATCACAATGAACATGTATAGATTTAAAGTCAAACCCATAATCTGTTATCTGATTTTTCATCCATAATATTTGAGCACAACAGCTGCCAGAAGCAATGTATTCAGCTTCTGCTGTTGATGTAGATACTGAGTTTTGATTCTTGCTAAACCAAGACACAAGTCTGTTTCCTAGCAGTTGACAGGTGTCACTAGTACTTTTTCTATCTATTTTGCCGCCTGCAAAATCAGCATCTGTATATCTTGTCAGTTCAAAAGAGGACTCCTTGGGATACCAAAGCCCCAAGTGAGGTGTGCCTTTGAGTACACCTAAAAATCTTATTTACAAGTGCTAAGTGTGATTCCTTAGGATTAGCTTCAAATCTAGCACATATGCATGTTACAAATATTATTTCTGGTCTACTGGCAGTTAGATATAGAAGAGAGCCTATCATACCTCTGTATTGAGTTATATCAATACTTTTACCTTTCTCATCTTTGTCAAGCTTGGTTGCTGGAGAAATTGGGGGTTTTATGGGAGAGGCTGATTCCATGTCATACTTTTTAGGTAAGTCTTTAATGTACTTGGCTTGGTTTATAAAAATTCCTTCATCAGTCTGCGTTACTTTCAATCCAAGAAAGAAGTTCAGCTCACCCATCATGCTCATTTCAAACTTGCTCTGCATAAGCTTGACAAATCTCTTACACAACTTTTCATCAGTAGAACCAAAGATAATGTCATCAACATATATTTGAACTAATAAGACTTTGTCTTTATGCTTTCTATGAAATAATGTGGTATCTACTCTACCTCTAGTGAATCCATTTTCAATAAGAAAGTTAGTTAGTATTTCATACCATGCTCTAGGTGCTTGTTTAAGATCATATAAGGCTTTGTCTAATCTATAGACATAATTAGAGAGAGTTGAATTGATGAAACCTGGAGGTTGTTTCACATATACTTCTTCTTGAAGTTCACCATTCAGGAATGCACTTTTGACATCCATTTGAAAGACTTTGAATTTTATGTGAGCAGCAAAAGCAAGAAATATTCTGGTGGCTTCTAATCTAGCAACAGGTACAAAGGTCTCATCGTAGTCAATGCCTTCTTCTTGAGAGTAACCTTTGGCCACTAGTCTTGCCTTATTCCTCGTTATTACTCCATCTTCATCCATCTTGTTTCTGAAGACCCACTTGGTTCCAATGACTGGATGGTTTCTTGGTCTTCGAACTAATCTCCATACTTTTCTTATTTCAAATTAATTCAGTTCTTCTTGCATGGATTCTATCTAACTGGAGTCTTCCATTGGATCTTCTATCTTCTTTGGTTCTATTTGTGACAGAAAGCTTAGATAGAAACACTCGTTCTGAGTGGCAGCTCTTGTTTTGACCCTTAGATTTGGATCTCCAATGATTAAGTCTTGAGTGTGATCTTTTGCCCATCTATTTCCTGTTGAAACATCTATCCTTATGCCTTCTTGTCTGAGACTTTCAAGATCAATTTTTGTTTCTTGATGTGGAGGTTTGTTGTCTTACGTAGTTCTCTCTACGATCTCCTCACCTTGTTCGACGATTTCATTTTTTGGGACTACGATTGTGGTGTTGAGCTCGACGATTTAGTCTGAATTGTCATTCATAGTGTGTTGGGGCACTGTTTTGTCTAAGTCTGTTTCATCGAAGATGATGTGGATCGAGACTTCAACACTCAGCGTTTTCTTGCTGAACACTCTATAATCCTTATTGTCTGTGGCATATCCGAGAAAGATTAATTTGTCTGACTTGGGTTGGAACTTTGTCAGATACGACTTCTCATTGTTCAGAATGTAGCACGCAAAGCTGAATATATGGAAGTAGGTGACATTTGGCTTTCTTCCTTTCCACAGGTCGTAGGGAGTCTTCTTTACTGTAGGGTGTATAAGCGATCTGTTCTGAGTGTAGCATGCAGTGTTGACAGCTTCTTCCCAGAAGTATTTAGGCAGATGGGATGCTGCTAGTAGAGTTCTTCCAACTTCTATCAACATTCTGTTCTTTCTCTCAGCTACTCCATTTGTTGAGGAGTTCATGGAGCTGAGAAGTTGTGACTGATGCCATTGTCTGAGCAGAACTGGTCCATCTCAGAGATGTCGAATTCTCTGCTATGATCACTCCTTATAGCCTTTATTTTCTTCCATTTCTCATTCATCACTAGTCTGAACATCTTGATTAGTTGGGAACTCATTTCATCTTTTTAGTTTAGAAAGAACACCCGTGTGAATCTGGTGTAGTCATCCACTATGACCAATGAGTATCTCTTTCCTCCAAGACTTGTTGTTAGAATTGGCCCAAATAGATCCATGTGAAGCAGCTGCAGAGGCTTTTCAATTGAGTTGACAATTTTGCTTTTAAATGAGCTTTTAATCTGCTTTCCAAGCTGACAGGCATTACATGGCCTTTCTTTGACGAAGCTGAACTTGGATAAACCTGCTATTAGATCCTTGGAGGCCAGTTTAGACATACTTTTAAAGTTGAGATGAGACAGTCTTCTATGCCGTAACTAGCTCATTTCTTCAGATGCTTTAGCCAAAAAGCATATTGTCTCGTCCGAGCTTAGTTGATCAAGATTGACAGTATAGACATTTCCTTCTCTTGTTCCAGTGAGCTTTATAGAAGATGTCTTCAGATCTTTAACTTGACATTGATTATTGAGGAAAGTGACTTGATGACCCTTGTCACATTGTTGGCTTATGCTCAGAAGATTGTGTTGTAAACCTTCCACATAGGCTACTTTACTGAAGGATACTGCACCATTCCCAGCTAATCCATATCCTCTTGTCTTGCCAGAGCTATTGTCTCCGAAGATGACTGACGAACCTTCTTTTTCTATGTAATTAGATAGAAGGGCTTTGTTCCCTGTCATGTGCCTTTAGCATCCACTGTCCAGATATCAGGTTGTGATCTTAGAGCTTGGTTCCTGTGGTAAAATAAAAATCTCATTTTGGTACCCATACTTGCATGGGTCCTACTTTGTTAGTACCCTTGGGAACCCAAATTTGCTTAATTCTAGGTCTCACATGCATAGGATTATGTTAGCATATTGTCGCCTTATGACCAGTCTTATTACATATGAAACATCTAATATAATGCATGCTTGTGTGTGTGTGTGGATTCTTCCTCCATTTGGACTTATGTGGGTTTTCAGCAATCCTTCCTTTATACTTATTCTTTTTTTTCCATGTGTCCTTGTGTTTCATGATTTGTGAAGAGTGAGGCTTAACTTTACTATTCCTTCCTAGTTGGTTCATGGAGTCAATTTTGCTCGACTTTTGAGGTTGGAGAGTAGGGACTGAGTTACTCCTCTTTTTTGAAACCTAGGCCAGTATGAGATCCTTTATTCCTTGGAACATAGATTGGATCTGAAGAGGAGGGTTGGACTAGTTCTTCCTTTTATGAGGATTTCACAAATGTAATGCTTTTACTAAAGCTTGAAACATTATTAGAGCTAGTTTCCTTTATTTTGTTCACATAAGGTTCTAAGGTGGATTCCCCAAAACCTAAACCAGTTTTGTCAGATGTACTTCTCTGACTGAAGATCAGGGAGTCCATGGAAGAAGAGGATTTATTCCATGTAGAAATTGTCCTTTCTAGTTCCTCAATTTTAGAGGTCAAACTTGACTCTCTTTGTGCATAAATTTCATTGGTCTGTTTTAAGAACTTATTCTCAGCTTCAAATTTGGAGAGAGAGTTAGTACTTAGAAGAGCTGTTTCCAATTTTTCCTGAACTTTCTCTTCTTCTTTTTGAAGAACAGAATAATCTTTAGACAAACTCTGAACCATTTCATATATTGATGTAGATCAGATGTTATGCCATGTAGAGCAGTTCTTAAGTCATCAATATCTACATCAGGAGAGTTAAAGTCAAATACATCATCTATACTTACTTCAAGTATGTCAGAGCTCTTCTTATCCTTTGCATGTTTGGCCATCAGACAAAGATTTGCCATTTGAGGATCTTTATCATCTCCTGATTCGGGAGTTGAGTCGTTGTCTGAGTCACTCCACGATCCTCCAGCTATAAGAGCCTTGCCTTTCTTCTGGAGCCTCTTATTTCCTTTGAATTCTTTCTTTGTATTTGATCTTTTCTTGAGTTCTTCTCTAAGAGTCTTGTTGCAGTTTGCAATGAAATGGTCAGGCTTTTTGCAGTTGTATAATAAGTCATTTATTTGTTCCTGGCTGTTGTAGCTATTGAACTTCTTAGGTTTGTTGTTTCTGCCTAGACGCATGAACCTTCTGAGTCTTCTCACCAACATTGCAAAGTCCTCATCATCATCTTCATCATAGTCAGAGTCATTCTCAGTGTTGGCTTTAAAAATGTTGTCTGTTGCTTTTAGAGCAATCCCTTTGTCCTTCTTTCTTCCTTCAGAAAGAGTTTCTGCTCGTTGAGTTAGCTTCAGTTCATACGTGAGAAGGTTGACAAATAACTGTTGGGCTATCATTTCATGAAGATTATTTGATTCTCTGATGGTAGTGGTTTTGGCATCCCATTTTTTAGGTAGGGCTCTTATGAACTTTATGATTAGATCTTTATTTGGATAGATCTTTCCAGAGGCTCGGAGAGAGTTGAGCGGAACATTGAATCTTTCATAGGTGGAAGTGACATTTTCTTCTTGAACGTGTGCAAACATTTCATATTACTGAGTCAGGAGAGATTGCTTGTTTTCTCTGACTTCTTCTATTCCTTCATGCATGATGAGTAATGCTTCTCATACTTCCTTTGCTATTTTGTTATTGACCACATTCTCAAACAGGTCATCTTCTAAAGATTAGAACAAAATGTTCTTGTCCTTTTTGTCAAGTTGGACAACTTTCTTTTCGTTGTTAGTCCATTCTTCTTTGACCTTGATCTGAATTCTGTTTGGGTCGTCTGCAGTAGAAGCAAGCTTGGTAGGAATGTAGGGCCCATTTTAAACAGTTTCAAATAGATCTTCATCTATTGAATCCATATAGGCTTGCATACTAACTTTCCAATTGGCGAATTTATCTTTGTTGCACATAGGTGGCTTGCTGCCTCATCCAGTCTTTGATTTGCATATCAGATGTGCCATTGGATCTGTTTAAGCTTTGTAGGCGGTTTGATAGAACCTGCTTTGATACCAATTGTTAGTTCCCAGAGGCACAATAGTTATCTAGAAGGGGGGTTGAATAGATATTTTAAATTCTTTCTTTTCAAAATACTTGTTAGTTTTGATAATGATTTTAAACACAACGGAATTAAGATTTGTTTGTTTTCCCTTCAAGATATAATGAATTAATAGGAGTAAAGCAGTTATGATAGTTATAGCAGTTATGGCAAGAATATAAGAGACACAGTGATTTTAAGTGGCTCAGAGCATTTAAAGCTCCTAGTCCACTCTTCTACTCCTCGAGTAGGAAATCCACTAAGGATATCTTTACAACTTCTGAATCTCACAGATTCCTTCAAGACCAGCAGTCTTGGAACTTTTTAGTTCACTATTGAACTCTTCAAGTCCAGCAGACTTGGTACTTCTCAGTTCACTTAGAACTCTTCAAGTCCTTCTGACATGGAACTTCTTCCTTTACTTGATAATAGTTTCATTGTGTTAAGATTATTTATGTTAGTAGAAATCGACATCTATTTCGATGATAATTGATGTTTGGAGGTTATATTGTTCAATCGGGTATTCGGGACACTTTTTGTGTCGAGTTACTATTCATGAGTTACTATTCATGAGTTACAATTCACGAGTTACTATTCATGAGTTACTATTCACGAGTTACTATTCACAAGTTACTATTCACCCGAATAATATATTTCTTTTCGGTCCAAATTATTTTTGGGTACAATATTATTCCATGAGGAGTTGTGCTATTTTTTCAGACCGTTGGTTGAATTTATAATAGTAAATCAATATGGATCGCTGGTTTAAAGTTTTAATAGTAAATCAATATGGATCATTTGGTTTAAAGTTTTAATAGTGAATCGGTTTTGAACCGTTGCTTTAAGTTTTAATAGTAAATCAATATGGACCGTCCGTTTAAAAGTAAATCAATCTGGACTGTTCATGAATTAGTTACTATTCAATCCATTCTCCTATAAATAGAAGCTCATTCCTTCATTATTTCTTACGAATTCACTGAAACTCAAGAAAGAGAAATTATAGAGAGAAAGAAAAAGAGTATTCTGCTACTTCACTACTTCGATATCCAGTTTCTTCTTTATAAGGTAAAGGGTATTATTTCTTTCTTATTCATGAAGAGAACTTCTGTTATTCCATTCGTTATTATTATGTTGAATAACCTGTTTATGCGAAGTACCGCATACATGGTGAAATTCTTCATTATTCCACATTTATTATTCTCATTGGAATAACTCAGATACGCTGAGCTACCCTATACTTGGTGAAATTCTTCCATTATTCCATTCTTTATTATTACTCGCTGAATATCCTGTGCATGCGCTTTTACACCGACCGGTTCTGTCTTTATTATTACTCGTTGGAATATCCTCGCATGCGTTTTACGTGGGACCGATTTCGCCTTTATTATACTCATTGGTTAAAGTTTTGACTTCTATACTCCATGAAATTAGTGGAATATCCTTGATATTTGCACTTCATCCAAAGATCTTTTCATGAAAATATTCTTCTGAGCATTCTTGAATTTTACCCTACAAAGAAGTATCATGTTGACAATTTGGACGTTATTAGTTCCTGGATAAATTAATTCTTGAACTTGTTTTATTGAATTCTTATATCATTGTCATCATCATCATGTTTATATTTTATTGAAAGTCATCTGTGGCCTGTAGTGCATTGATGGACTTGGTATGATTATGACCAGGGATTATTCGGTATAATTATGACCGTAATGTTACAAATGATGTGGTAAAAGTCCTCATTGGCCCGTAGTGCATTGATGGACGCTTATTGGCATGATCATGACCATTGATGAATACATCTAATATCCTCGGCCCGCAGCATGGATAATTTGTGGTTGTGATACTAATGAATATCCTTGGTCAGTAAGTGCGGGGATGATGTGGATTATTTATTAAGTCGAGTCTCAAATATAAAAGTGATGAAAACCTTTTAAATCATAAAAGATAGTAGATTTTATTCTCTACTTGACTCTTTAAATGGATTTCTTATTCCGATGCAGTTAAACTTGTTGTCTATTGTATTTTATCAGTTTAACATTGTTGAAGGCTAATGATAATTTATCCTGCATTATCTTAGTCATAATATTTCTTACTGGGCTAGTTGAGCTCACCCTTTCTTTCATTGTTCTCTTCAGGAAATGAGAACGTAGCAGGGACTAGTTGGGGAACGGAGTGATGGTCCAAATGATAGCATTAGTAGTCCTCACTATTCTATGAAATAGTGTCATAATAATTGCAATGAGGACTTATTCTGAGAGTGGATATTGTTTAGAAGACAATATTTGTATTAAAACTCACAGCTCTTGTTGTATATTTAAGATTGTATTTGTATTTTGTACCATGTATTTGGCAATTGAAGATGGGTGATGTATACCTATTTTGGGGGCGTCACAACAGTTATAGCAATTATGACAAGAATATAAGAGACACAGTGATTTTGAAATTATTCCTTAGAACTCTTCAAGTCCTTCTGACTTGGAAATTATTCCTTTACTTGATAATAGTTGAGTTCTTGAATGGTGCTACTCAGTTACCGTTAAGCTTGTGTTCGAAAGAACTGAGTGGCTGAGCAAGCTTTCTTTTTCAGATCGTAGAGTTGAGCGCTGAGTGTTCTTCGACATTTTTTTTCAGTGCTTGCTTGATCCTTTCATCTGCTAATGTTCTGTATATATGATGTCTTTGAAATGTATCCGTTGAAGACACCCGTTAAAGCATTAAATGCATTTGACGTTTCTGAGCCTTGATGGAGACTTTTTGCACAACTTCTAATTAGCAGACTGGCCCACTAACACAGCAGACTGTTGTTTCACCTAACACCTAAAAAGTTGTTTTCTGCTGACCCAAAGTACTTTCCTTAGTTTCTTCAATATGTTTCTTTGTTACATACTAAGGATGACTGTTGTGTCATTGGGACTTCCGAGGATGTCAACGTTTATAGCTCATTCCATATTTGTTGTGATTTATCTTTAAACAAATGGACGAGGCTCGATGCTTCTGACACAGACAAATGAAGCTCTACGATTCTGATCATGGTGTCTTGCCTCCTTGGTGCTTGATCTGATACTGCTAAACGAGAACACTACGATTTCTCTTAAGAACTGGTACACTACAATCTTCACTTGCTTGATTTGCAGACTCTACGCTTCCAAGAGCACACTACGACCTCTGATTTGGCTCGGCAGGCGTTTGGACCACTCTACGACTTCGAAGAGGCCCTTCAAAGCAGATACACTACGATCCTTGATGCTCTACAATTCTGCCTTGTCTTCTACAATCTCTTGATCATCTCGATAGACTATGATTCAGTGGAAGCCTATCTTATTACATCTCAAGATATAGATCAACCTAACAGCTTTGATCTTTTCTTCTATACATTCATTTACAGAATGATAAACATTAAAGTCCAGATCAACCTAACAAGTTTGATCTATCACCAAGTCCTTGTACATGTATTCTTTTAAGGACTTTACATATAATCATGAACATTTATTTTCAACATCAAATTTTAAATATGAAATCTCCCAACAAGAACAACATGACTGTATCCCAGTACGAGGCTAAGTTTGCGGAGTTATCCAGGTTTGCACCTCATTTGGTAGAGAATGAGGAACGTATGACGCGGATGTTTCTGAGAGGTCTAAAACCCAGAATTCGTCAATACCTTATCTCTCACAAATTTTCTCTATATTCAGATGTTGTGAGCAGGGCTTAATTATTAGAGCGAGATAATGAGTATGTTCAACCGAGGGACCATAACTAGGGTCATATCGGTGGCAGCAGTCATCGGAGCAATGATAACCAGCAGGGGGAAAATACGGACAAAAGAGGTAACCACTCTGGTGGTAATCGTTGCCATGATAATAGAAGAAGTGAGTTGGGTGGAGACTTCAAAAAGAGAAGGTACAACAATGACAACGTGAAGACGTCAACACTAACATCAATTGTTTCTAGGGGAGGAGAACTGTGACGCCCCCAAAATAGGTATACACAACACCCATTCACGAGTCGCCAAATTTGATAAAAACTTGGATCAACATTTCAAAGATAATGATATTGAAGAAATAATATCATTACAAAAAAATAATATCCTTACCTCGAAAGATCAAGACTTCTAGTTGAAACAGGATATAGGCTATGACTTGAACTTGCACCGTATAGCAATACTCAAAGTATACTCAAAATACTCACAAGAATACGCCGATAATATAGAGAGAAAACTTCATTTAATGTGATTTTCAATTCTAACCTAAGCACCTTATTTATAGAAATTCTTAGAACACCAAAGCGTAAAATTTAATATAATATTAATATTTATTTTCCAAAACCTCCTACGCATTACCTTGCCAACTGAATTCAGCTCCTACACATGTTAAATGAGGCCACCTAACATTCCAAAAACGTTTTTCCTATTTAAAATATTTTAAACTTCCAAAATCAATTATTTGAGAGCTTGAACTTCAATAATTCATAATAAATAGCCCTTTCATCAGAAAATTCGAATCTCGCAAGTTTTTATAGGAAATTCAATTCTCTACAACTTTGCGAAGAAAGTTTTCCAAATTCCAAATAGAAATTGGCCCAAATCCACAAACAGTGATTTTACAAGCTATAATCAAATTTCTATTAATAATTGTGTCCACCAACACACAAAACATGTGTTAAACATTTAATGCCACAAAAATACTCTTCCTCCTCATATACTCATATATCCCACATTCATTGTAAAAATATCACCGTTAATATATTATTAAAGTAATATATTTAAATGAATTATTTTATCGAAAAAGATAAAATATTAATTTTCAACAATTGTCATTTTAAAAATTTCTCCATCTATATCCACATAAAATCAATATTTTCCTCATCATATAAATCAATAATTAATTATTCACAAATAATATTACGAGAATCACAATATTGACAACCGGCGGTTCCTGGAAAGAGGGGCTTTCCAATAAGAATTTCTTCTTCTTGGTGGCGCTTGATTAGGTGACCAAACCTCTCCTTAGATGTAACTTTCTAGACATTGCCAATAATGTTATCTAATAATATTATTCAGATAATATGAATTATTGCTTCGATAATGAAAGATATTGTGTAATGACAATTATCAAACAATGAAGAATATAAAATATCAACGCAGCAATTATTAACTCAATAAAATAATCGAATAAGCGGTAATTCACGTAACCATTATTGAGTAGTGTCTTCTTACGTAAGAATCAATAATTGGTGCAATCTGGTGTCTCTTGTTCAACAACGCGTATTAGTGTGTTTTAACCACCGGGTATTCCAACAATGATAATTGATAATAACTACGCTGCTATTTAAAAAACAACTTATATTTGTCGTTTTCTTCATCCAATCACTTTCCGTTATGGGGCCCACACATGGTCTGCGTCGTCAGCGAATATTCCCACAAAGATCTGAATATTCCACGACCAAACGAATATTCCACGACGATAATGAATATTTTATAACCACTTGCTTATTTTGAAATATTTGCGTATTTAACCCTTAAATATCTACATTAATCACATCAACTCTTACTATTTCAAAATAATAAATAAAGGAAATTCCTTTTTATTTAAAAAATTTCAGGGTCTTACAAGAACGACCACCGGTCGTATATTATAAATGCGAGAAAGAGGGACATATCAGCCCAAACTGCCCACAACAATTCAAGGTATGTTATAACTGTGGAAAGAAAGGTCATATAACTCGAGATTGTTCTGTAGCAAAACCAAGTCCAGCGGGGATGGCGACTCCAAAGGCTGTCTCGGACAAGTCAAAGTCAGTGGTTCCTGAAAGAGCGTTTGTCGTGACTGCCCAAAATGCGAGGAACCCAAATGAGGTGATCACGGGTAAGCTAATTATAAACTCTTGCAAAGTTTATACCTTATTAGATACCGGTTCTACCCATTCTTTTATCTCTCCTACTTGTGCTCAACGTTTGAACTTGACTACAGAGAAATTAGACTTTGACTTATCTGTTGAGACTCCATTAAGAGAAACTTTCATTACATCCACTATTTATGTATCTTGCTTGATCCAGGTTGGCACCATCACATTACCTGTTGATCTTATCTCTTTAAAGATACTTGCATTTGATGTGATTTTAGGGATTGATTGGTTAACCACTCATCATGCTAAAATTGATTATTTTCGTAAAGTTTTTAGTTTTCGTATTCCTAACCAACCTGTTATGCGAATTCAAGCAACCAAACCACTAAAGTCAATAACGATCATATCAAGCCATAAAGCCATCGTTTATTAAAAAATGGATGCCAAGCTTTCTTAGCACATGTTATGGATTTGAACAAAAACACGTCAGATTTTAATAATATTTCTATTGTTAGTGAATTTCCTGACGTATTTCCTGAAGAACTTCCCGGTCTACCCCCAGAACGTGAAGTTGAATTCTTTCTTAACCTTGAACCTGGTACAAAACCCATTTCTAAAACCCCATATCGAATAGCTCCTATTGAACTTCAGGAGTTAAAGGTCTATGTAAGACCCCAAATTTTATGAAATAAAAGTATTCAATTTTCTTATAATTATTATTTTATTTCGTAAATGGTTAAATTGATAAAAGGCTAAAGTTTAGGGTGATATGTGAAAATTTTTCAAAGTATGCAAGTTGTTATAAAATATTCGTTTGGTCGGGAAATATTCTTTTTGTCGGGAAATATCCGTACGACGGTACAATCATTGGTGGACCCCACAATGGAAAATGTCGGGAAATATTTATTTTAATTATTTACACTTTACCAAATAATGCGTTTACTCATTCGAAAATGCCATACTCATAAGATATCATCACCAATGATCAAATCCCTCATCAAAAATCTGTATATATACCTTATATAGGATTTTCAAGCCATAAAATCATATTTACCAATTTTTCAACTTCACATAACATATTTAACTCATATGTTCGTAACTAAACTATTATCATAAAAAATTACCAAATCAACTTATTATATTTATATCCTTTGTCCAAACATATATACATATATTTCATACACAACAAGTATTTTTTTTATAATTTTTCAACTCTCTTAAGTATTTTTCAAAAATCAATTTCTAATTAATTTCTTAAGAAATTAGCTACCTCAAGATTAACTCCAGAAATTCCCAAATCTTGGCAGGATCTTACACATGTTAACGTGAGCTTCTAGTTTAAATTTTATGGTCATCGGAGTTATAGAACTCCGTTTATAGCATTTTTCGTCGAAAAAACCTAAATATTAAAATAGTCATAACTTGCTCATTTTAAGTCGGAATGAGCTCATTTTTGGACAGTAGGTACTTTATACCATATATTTTCATGTCCCAAAAGGCCGAAATTTATTTCACAAACTAAGTGGCCTAAAATGCCCTTTTAAAGTTTTGGGCAGTAGTTTTTTGGTACTTTGCAGTTTTGACTCCTTTGCTAAAATCAGTCCACACGAAAATCTACAACACCTTTTTCAGTGATTCCACTTGGATAAGTTAGAAAACTCATAGATCTAACTCCAAAACTTAACCATACTAAAAAATTCGAAATATAATAGGAGATATGGTCAATTGAATTTTATGTTCCATTTTCACCAAAATCTGATTTTCAACCCTTTGTGATTTCTAAGAAACTTTCATGTTTTCATATAATAACCAACATAGCTTATCACAACACTTACTAATACTATATATACCCATGATTTTCATCAGTCCAATGCTTTTATTATGACTTTAATCATAATCAACAGTCCAATGCTTATATTATGACTTTCATCATAATCCACGTAAACAGATCATTTCCACAATTTAATAAGGAATGAATACAAAGGATCATTCATCATGCATGTGGTAATCCACATAGACAGGTTATTCCAACAAAATAATAAAGAATGAAATAACAGAAGGATTCACCATGTGTGCGATAGACTCAGACATATGTTATTCTAACGAATAATAAAGAATGGAACCAGTCGCGTGTAAATGCATGAGATGGGATATTCGACGAGAATAATAAATAATGGAACCGAGATCATGCGTAAACGCACAGACGTAATATTCTCGGCGTAATAAAAAAGAACGGAACCAGGTCAGGCAAAATTCGCACCGATAGGATATTCCAATAGAATAATAAAGAATGGAATAACAACAAAATTTCACCATGTATACGGTGATTGCATGTATATGTTATTCCAAATGAATAATAAAGAATAGAATAACAATGAATTTTCCCATGTATACTGGTGTCCACGTATCTGATTATTCCAACAGAATAATAAGGAATGGAATAACAATAGCTCTCTCCATGAATACGAAAGAAATAATACCTCTTACGAGTACAATAAATAATATCCCTTACTTTAGAAGAATCTGGATATAGGAGTAGTGAAGTAGCAGAATACTTTTCTTCTTTCTCTCTATAGTTTCTCTCTCTAGAGTTTTAGTGAATTTGTAAGAAATAGTGAAGGAATGAGCTTCTATTTATAGGAGAATGGATGAATAAGTAACTAATTCATGAACGGTCCGATTGATTTACTTTTAAGCGACTCGGTCCATATTGATTTACTATGCAATATTAATAAAATATTCTAATAAAACAAAATCTTTTAAATAAAATATAATATATTCTATTTATAATCTAATAAAATGAATAACTTTATAAAAGTATTCATTTTTATATAAAAAGATTTTACTATCTGAAATACTATCGCAGCCTTTATGCAAACATTATGCATAATAGAATATTATATATTCTATTTATAGTCTAATAAAATAAATAACTTTATAAAAGTATTCTGTTTTATATAAAAAGTTTTCTGTTTTATTACATTTATAATAATAATAAAATAAAACTTATTAACTTTATTATAATTCACAATATTAATCGACCAGGTCGTTCCCAGGAAAGAGGGGGCTTTCCAATAAGGATTTTCCCTATTGGCGCGCAATTAGGTGACCAAACCTCTCCTTGACAGAACTTCTAGACATCGTTAATATTACAAATAATAATATTAATAACTTTGTCGTCTCAATTATTAATTTAATAATATATAAAATATTGACAATAATTAAATCAAATAATGTGAGATCTTATCAAAGAATTCTTGTAGCAATAATTGAACAAAACCGAGTGACTTCTCACGTAAGCATCAATAATCAATACCGGTATTATTCTTATGCAACCACGCCAGTATAACTATACTTTTAACACCGGGTGTTTCAACGAGTTAACAATCTGAACTTCTCGTAGTTATTTTCATAAAATATTTTTATCGTTTTCTCAATCTAACAATAATTCCATCATGGGGTCCACCAATGATTGTGTCATTGCATTTAATATTACCTTATTAAAATGAATATTCCCCACCAATCGAATATTATATAACAACTTGCGTGCTTTTTTGCAAAATTTATAAATATTACCCACAACTATAACATTATATCAAATTCATTCTATAATATTCAAAAATGATATTTATAGAAAAATCATCTTTATTCATAAAAGTTGGGGTCTTACAACCTCACCTTCTTATGAAATTTCGCCCTCAAAATTAGGGTACGAACCTGGTAGTTTGAAGAGATGAGAATACCTTGCTTTCTTTTTGGATTGTACCTTCTCAGTTATATCCTCTGTATCATGATTTTTCCATTGCTCATCTCCTGTATTTTAGATATCATTCTAGAATATTTCTTCAAAACAAAGGTTAATTGTCATATCACAATTTGTCAACTTATCAAGTAAACAATTTCAGCTTAGGTAAGTCACACACTAGCGAAGTATATAACTCGTCTCTCCCCTCCTAGTTTTAGACTCTTATCTCCGCCAGCGACCATATCCTTAAGCTCTGATACCATTTGTGACGCTCCCAAAATAGGTCCACACGACCCATTTTGAGTCGCCAGATATCACTCTTTAAAAATCAAATACAAACTTCATTTATACAACTGTTGAACTGTCGTGCAGAGTACGACAACAGATAAGCTATGAGTTTCAATAAAAAATCTATGTAACTCTCATGGTGCCTCGACCACAACACCTTACAAAGGTACTTTACATAAAAGTACAGTCAATAACTGTTTTAGAAATTAAAATCTTTGGGAAGTGATCAAGGAAACCTTCGTACATTGGAGACCATGCGTCTAGGTTATGATAGATATCATATGTCCACAGAATTATCCTTGTTTGACCCAATAGATCCCAAAGAAAAACAAAAAGATTGCTATCATTTTTTTTCCCAATGGTGAGTCTTCTCTTGACATGTAATTATCTCCGTTGTCTCCAAGTGAGAATTATATTTCAAATATACTCCAAGATCATATAGATAGTGCTCGTAGATATACTCATCAAGTGGATGTGCACAACCCTGTCTTATGATAACACGAGGTTGTATGTCATTAGACATCTTGTATGATAGTGGCACAACACCCTTCCAAAGATGGGTTCACCTCACCCTATTCGGTTCACCAAAATTAAATATCAAATGACGTATATAATATGACACGCTTATCTAAAGTTCTCAATAAAATTATTTCCATACTATTTAGGGAGAACCTCAATAGCTATAGACCACCGTTCTATTCTCCTCATTACCCCACTTCGACCCACTACACTCAGACATTTGAAAAGGAATTGTGAAGCAAAAAGGTGAGCACAACCAAATTTCAAGAAAGAATATCATGACTAAAGATAATTAAATTATCAATAGCCTTCATCGAAATAAATCGAGATTTAGAACATATGGTAGATGATAAAACTTTTCAACCATAGTTGCGGCTTGAAACGAAGCAATCCATTAGAAGAGTCAAATAGACCATTAGATCTATTATCTTCTCACATTAAAAGTCCACCAATAATGTTTTATCCTCGTAACATCAATCAACAATTCCTCATCCACAATCATATGAATAACTCATAATCATAATTGTGATTCTAAATTCCTCTTCGCACCTGTGATGAAGATAATTTTCATCACCTATCTTCACCGAAACATCAAAAATCATGGTTATACCAAATCATAATTCCTGCTTCATAATCATACTAATAAATTCATCTTAGCACTTTCTACCAAAGATATTCATTAACAATTCATCTCTCGCACTACGGGCGCCAAAGACATATAAGCAGATAACTAATAACCAACAGTTCATCTTTTTGCACTACAAAGCAAAGATATACAACTCAGAAAACCAATAATCTTTGAGACTCGACTTAATAGTATCACGACCACGAATTATACATGCACTACGGGCCAAGGATATTCGTATTTTCAATTACGGTCATGATTATACCGAATAATCCCTGGTCATAATCATACCAAGTCCATTTATGCACTATGGGCCAAAGATGACTTTTACCACATTACGGTCATGATTATACAGAATAATCCCTGGTCATAATCATACCAAGTCCATCTATGCACGTAAGTCACAGATGACTTTCAACACAATATAAGAATGAGGATCATGACAATGATATAAAGAATCAATCAAATGAGATAAAGGATAAATATTAAACATTTATAATATAATTTATCCAGGGTTCAAGAATATCCCAATGTTATCAATCACTTAATAATCTCATAATCTAATATCATTAATAATATAACAATATTTTAATTTTTTCTTAAAACTTATAAACAATTTATTTTAATTGTTTACACTTTACCATATAATGCATTTAATCATTCAAAAATGTCATACTCATAAGATATCATCACCAATGATCAAATCCCTCATCAAAAATTTGTATATATACCTTATATAAGATTTTCAAGGAATAAAATCATATTTACCAATTTTTCAACTTCACATAACATATTTAACTCATATGTTCGTAACTAAACCATTTTCATAAAAAATTACCAAATCAACTTATTATTTTTCTATCCTTTGTCCAAACATACATACATATATTTCATACACAACAAGTATTTTTTTATAATTTTTCAACTCCCTTAAGTATTTTTCAAAAATCAATTTCTAATTAATTCCTTAAGAAATTAGCTACCTCAAGATTAACTCTAGAAATTCCCAAATCTTGGCAGGATCTTACACATGTTAACGTGAGCTTCTAGATTAAATTTCATGGTCATCGGAGTTATAGAACTCCGCTTATAGCGTTTTTCGTTGGAAAAACCTAAATATTGAAATAGTCATAACTTGCTCATTTTAAGTCGGAATGATGTCATTTTTGGACAGTACGTACTTTATACCATATATTTTTATGTCCCAAAAGGCCGGAATTTATTTCACAAACTAAGTGGCCGAAAATGCCCTTTTAAATTTCTGGGCAGTAGCTTTTTGGTACTTTGCAGTTTTTGACTCCTTTGCTAAAATCAGTCCACACGAAAATCTACAACACATTTCCAGTAATTCCACTTGGATAAGTTAGGAAACTCATAGATCTAACTCTAGAACTTGACCACACTCAAAAATTTGAAATATAATAGGAGATATGGTTAATTGAATTTCATGTTGCATTTTCACCAAAATCTGATTTTCAACCCTTTGTGATTTCTAAGAAACTTTCATGTTTTCACATAATAACCAACATAACATATCACAACACTTACTAATACTACATATACCCATAATTTTCATCAGTTCAATGCTTTTATTATGACTTTCATCATAATCAACAGTCCAATGCTTATATTATGACTTTCATCATAATCCACGTAAACAGATCATTTCCATAATTTAAAATGGAATGAATACAAAGGATCATTCACCATGCATGTGGTAATCCACATAGACAGGTTATTCCAATAAAATAATAAAGAATGGAATAACATAAGGATTCACCATGTAATATGCGATAGATCGCATGACGAGTTATTCCCAATGAATAATAAAGAATAGAACCAGTCAAATGCGTAAGCACGCATACAAAGATATTCGACGAGAATAAAAAAGAACGGAACCGTGTCAAAGTAAATTACATGCAAGACGGGGATATTCCAACGAAATAATAAAGAATGGAATAACAATGTAATTTTACCATGTATACGGTGATTGGCATGTATATGTTATTCCAACAGAATAATAAAGAATAGAATAACAACAGAATTTCACCATGTATACGGTAGTCCGCGTATACAGATTATTCCAACAGAATAATAAGGAATGGAATAACAATAGCTCTTTTCATGAATACGAAAGAAATAATACCCCTTACGAGTACAACAAATAATATCCCTTACTTTAGAAGAATCTGGATATAGGAGTAGTGAAATAGCAGAATACTTTTCTTCTCTCTCTGTAGTTTCTCTCTCTAGAGTTTCAGTGAATTCGCAAGAAATAATGATGGAATGAGATTCTATTTATAGAAGAATGGACTGAGTAGTCCATATTGGTTTACAATAAAATATAATATATTCTATTTATAATCTAATAAAATGAATAACTTTTAAAAAGATTTTACTATGCAAACACTATGCAGGCACTATGCAAATACTATGCATAATAGAATATTATATATTCTATTTATAGTCTAATAAAATAAATAACTTTATAAAAGTATTCTGTTTTATATAAAAAAATTCTATTTTATTACATTTATAATAATAATAAAACAAAACTTATCATCTTTATTATAATTCACAATATTAATCGACCAGGTTGTTCCCAGGAAAGAGGGGGCTTTCCAATAAGGATTTCTTCCTATTGACGCGCAACTAGGTGACCAAACCTCTCCTTGATAGAACTTCTAGACATCGTTAATATTGCAAATAATAATATTAATAACTTTGTCGTCTCAATTATTGATTTAATAATGTATAAAATATTGACAATAATTGAATCAAATAACGTGAGATACTATGCATCAATTCATCGTAGCAATAATTGAACAAAACCGAGTGACTTCTCATGTAAGCATCAATAATCAATACCGTGCTACTACTTATGCAACCACGCGTACATTATACTTTTAACACCGGGTGTTTCAACAGTTAACAGTACAACTTCCGCCGTTATTTTCATAAAATATTTTTGTCGTTTTCCCAATCCGACAATAATTCCATTGCGGGGTCCACCAATGATTGTACCGTTGTATGAATATTCTCTATTAAAACGAATATTCCCCGACCAATCCAATATTATATAACAACTTGCGTACTTTGCAAAATTTATAAATATTACCCACAACTATAACATTATATCAAATTCATTCCAAAATATTCAAAAATGATATTTATAGAAAAATCATCTTTACTCATAAAAGTTGGGGTCTTGCAGAAATTCTTATCGGAAAGCTCCCTCTTTCCTGGGAACGACCTGGTTGTTAAATATTGTGAGTTATAATATTAATGATGAATAAGTTCGTGTTGATTAAAGATGAATTTGATAGTTCCATTGTGTTGGGATTATTAGTGTTAGTGGAAATCGACATCTATTCCGATGATAAATGATGTCTGGGGGTTATATTGATAAATCGGGTAATTAATCGGATAAATGAGCAATTAATTGCTACTAGATCACATGCTTATATAACTATTTGTTCACATGTGTGTACTATTGAATCACATACTTGTACTATTAGGGGAGTTGGTGCAAGATTGATAATACTTGCATGACTAAGTTAAAAATGGAGGTATAGATGGAGGTACTATACTGTAATTCGTATTTTACATGATTATAACTATTGATTCACATGATTGAACTATTGATTCACATTATTTACTATTAGGGGAGGTGGTGCAAGTTTGATAATACTTGCAAGACTAAATTAAAAATGAAAGAAAAGTTGAAGGTATTGTACTATAATATTTCGAGCCCCAAAACGTGCAATTATCGAAACTATATTTTCCTATAAATAGATGCTCATTCTTCCTTTATTTCTCACCAATTCACTAAAGCTTTAGAACAATAATTATAGAGAGAAATTATAGAAAGAAGAAGAGAAGTCTGCTACCTCTCTATTCCAATATCCAGTTTCTTCTAAGGTAAGGGGTATTATTTCTTTCGTATTCATGAAGAAAGCTATTGTTATTTCATTCCTTGTTATTATGTTGGAATAACCTGTCTATGCGAAGTACCGCATACATGGTGAAATTCTTTTGTTATTCCATTTTTTATTATTCTGTTGGAATTACCTATCTGTGCGGTCTATCGCATGCATGGTGAATTCTGTTGTTATTCCATTTTTTTATTATTTTGTTGGAATAACCTGCCTGTGCGGTCTATCGCATGCCTGATGAATTTTGTTGTTATTCCATTCTTTATTATTCTGTCAGAATATCCTATCTGTGCGGATTACGCATGACCTGGTTCCATTCTTTATTATTTTGTTGGAATAACCTGTCTATGCGAAGTACCGAATACATGGTGAAATTCTTCTGTTATTCCATTCTTTTTTATTCTGTTGGAATATCCTGTCTGTGCGAATTACGCGTGATCTGGTTCCATTCTTTATTATTTTGTTTGAATAACTCTGTCTGCAAGCGGTTATCGCATGCACGTGAATTCATTGTTATTCCATTCTTTATTATTCGTTGGAATATCCTCGTGCATGCGATTACGCGTGACCTGGTTCCATTCTTTATTATTCTATTGGGAATAACCTGTCTGTGAGGTTTATCGCATGCATGGTGAATTCTTCCGTTATTTCATTCTTTATTATTTTGTTGGAATAACTTGTCTATGTGGATTACCGCATGCTTGGTGAATGATCCTTTGTATTCATTCCTTATGAAATTGTGGAAATGATCTATTTACGGGGATTACCGCATGGCGGGTGAAAATCCATTTGCAGTTTCGTAATTTTTCTGACCCTCAAAAATTTTGGAAAAATTTGAAATGATAGTTTGATGAGTTTTCTAGATTGTGTCCAAAAATGGCGATATGGATGTATAGATTAAGAGATATGGATTTTATGAGAAAAGACTATTTTAAAAGTAAACCTTTATAACACTTTGTGGTTAACTCCAAAATTGGTGAAATTTTTATTGGGAGTACATGTATATAACAGGAGTATACCCTGTAAATTTTGGAATTTTTGGACAAAATTACAATTTATGATAAATGTCTAAATATTCGGCAGTTTTGGCCATATAAAAAATAGTAAATGAATTTTAAAAATTCTGAGAAAAATATATGTTCAATATGGGACTATATTCTGTTAAATCCCAGAAAAGAAATATTTTTGGGACTGATTTGGTATTTTTCATGAAAATGAACTAATTATGAGTAAATGAATTAAATATGTTATGTGAAGTAACAAAATTAGAAAATAGGATTTTATGGCTTGGGAATCCTATATAGGGTATATGCAGATTTTTGATGAGGTATTTGATCATTGGTGATGAAATCTTATGAGTATGGCATTTTTGAATGATTAAATGCATTAATTGGTAAAGTGTAAACAATTGAAATAAATTGTTTATAAGTTTAAGAAGTGATTAAAATATTGTTATAATATTAATAATATTATATTATGAGTTTATTAAGTGATTGATAATATTTGGATAAATTTAAAGTTTTTAATATTTATCCTTGTTTTAGTTTGATTAATGTTTATATCATTGTCATCATCCTCATGCTTATATTGTGATGAAAGTCATCTTGGGCTTACGTGCATAGATGGATTTGGTATGATTATGACCAGGGATCATTCGGTATAATCATGACTTGTAATGTTATAAATGATGTGCTAAAAGTCCTCAGTGGCCTGTAGTGCATTGATGGACAATTATTGGTATGTAATCATGACCAGGGATTATTCGGTATAGTCATGACCATTGATGATTTAATGAATATCCTTGGCCCGTAGTGCAGGGATGATTTGATGATGTGGTTTATTTATTAAGCTGAGTCTCAGCGACAAAAATTGATGAAAATATTTTAAATCATAGAAGATAGTAGATATTATGCTCTACTTGACTCTTCTAATGGATTGCTTATTTCGCTGCAGTTAAACTTGATGTCTATTGTATTTTATCAGTTTAACATTGTTGAAGGCTAATGATAATTTATTCTGCATTATCTTAGTCATAATATTTCTTACTGAGCTAGTTGAGCTCACCCTTTCTTTCACTGTTCTCTTCAGGAAATGAGAATATAGCTGGGACTAGTCGGGAAGCGAAGGATTGGTCCGGATGATAACATTAGTAGTCCTCACTATTCTGTTAAATAGTGTGATAATAAATGTAATGAGGACTCCATTGAGTGTGGATATTGTCTAGATGACAATATTTTTATTAAAACTCATAACATATGTTTTGTCGTATATTACACAACGTTTGTATAATTAATTTTGTATTTGTATTTTGTATCATGTATTTAGCTATTAAAGATGGGTGATGTATACCTGTTTTGGGGGCGTCATAGTTGGTATCAAAGCTTAAGGATATGATCCCTGGCTGAGATGTGAGACAAGAACTAGGAGGGGAGAGACGGGAATTCCTTCGCTAGTATGACCTACCTAAGTTTATTTGGTATTTAATTGGTGGATTCGAGTATAGGGATAATATGTGATATGTTAATTAACCCTTGTTTTGTGACAGTGTTTGAAAATGGCATCTGAAAATGTTGAGATCAGCAATGAAGCACATGAGACCGTTGAGTCACCAACGTTCAATACCTAGGATAATGTGTAACATGAAGACGATAATCCTCAGGTAAATAAAAACACCGATCAAATAATGAACGATGGGATGTTTAGAGGCTTTATGCAATTCATGCAACATTAGGTAAGAGAGACTCCTGTTCAAAATATAGGTGGAAATAATGGCAACCCACGGGCCACCGCCACCGCTAGCGATTCAAGGAGTTGGGACCACCGGAGTTTTTGAAAACCGAACCACTTAAGGTGGAGACGTGGTTAAAGCAGATCACCAAGATATTTTATGTCTTGGGATGCTCCGAGGAGCAAAAGGTTCCCTTTGCCACCTTTATGTTGCGTGAAGAGGCGATTCATCGGTGGGAATCAGAAAAAGCGTATCCATCGGACGCACTCTAGATGTCTTGGGAGAAGTTCCAAGAGTCATTCAACGACAAGTACTTTCCCGAAGTATTCGCCACATAAAGGAGGTGGAGTTTATCAAGTTGGAGTAAAACAATATGACCGTGTCGCAATACGAGGCTAAATTTGCGGAGTTATCCTGGTTTGCATCCCATTTGGTCGATAATGAGGAGCGAATGACGTGAGTGTTTCTAAGAGGTTTGAAACCCGATATACATTAATACCTCATTTCTCACAAACTTTGTTTATATTCAGATGTTGTGAATAGGGCTCAGTTATTGGAGCGTGATAATGAGTCAGCACAACCAAAAGGCAACGACCAACAACACGATAATAATCATACCGGTGGCAACGACCATCGGAACAATGATAACCATCGTGGAGGAAATTATCATGCCAAGAATGGTAACCACTTCGGTGGTAATCATGGCCAAGACAATAAGAGTGGACATTTCAAGAAGAGGAGATTCAACAATGATGGAAAGACGTCAGCACCAGCACCCGCTATTAAGGAAGGAGAACGACTGCCGGTCGTATGTTACAAATATGGAGGGGAAGGACACATAAGTCCAAACTGCACAATGCAGTCCAAGGTGTGTTACAATTGTGGAAAAGAAGGTCACCTAGCCCAATTTTGTCGTGCACCAAAGTCAAGTCCAGCTGGGAAGGAGGCATCAAAGGGTGTCCCAGACAAGACAAAACCGATAGTTCAAGGGAGAGCGTTTGTCGTAACCTCCCAAAAAGTGAGGAATCCGAATGAGGTGATCACGGGTAAACTAATCATAAACTCTAGCGAAGTATATACCTAATTTGATATCGGTTCTACCCATTCTTTTATTTTTCCTACTTACACTCAATGTTTAAATTTGACCCCGGAGAAATTAGACTTTGACTTATCGGTTAAAACTCCGTTGGGAGAAACCTTCATTACATCAACGCCATTTGATGTGATTTTAGGGATTGATTGGTTAACTACTCATCATGCTAAAATCGATTATTTTCGTAAGGTTGTTAGCTTTCATATTCCAAACTAACCTATTATACGAATTCAAGCAACCAAACCACTAAAGTCAATCACTGTCATATCAAGTCATAAAGTTATTTGTTTATTGAAAAACGGATGTCAAGCTTTCTTAGCCCATGTCACGGATTTAAATAAAAATACGTCAGATTTAAATGATATTTCTATTGTTAATAAATTTCTTGACGTATTCTTGAAGACTTCTTAGCCTACCCCTAGAGCGTGAAATCAAATTTTATATTGACCCCAGTATAAAACCCATTTCTTCAACCCTTAAATATTTCTTCAACCAAAACGAACGAATAATGCGCGAAAGACGTTGGCTCGAGCTGTTGAAGATTAGGACTATACCATTCAATATCATCGTGGAAGAGCGAACGTGGTAGCTGACGCGTTGAGTAGAAGATCGTATGCGTTTACGAGTGCGATGTTGTTAACACAAAAACCCATTTCGTATAACTTACAAATGATGAAGATAGAGTTAAAGACTCTATGGACCCACGTGAAGATAACGAATATACGAGTAGAATCGACTTTAATCGATTAAGTTAAAGCCGCTCAAGCTACACACCCGAATCTGATGAATGTGAAGAAGAAGGTTCAAGAAGGCGTTATCTCAACTCTCGATTTTATTGGCCTATTTGAAATCCTTGATCGAGTAGGAACTGTAGCCTATAGACTCGTTTTACCGCCAAGTATGTCGCGTGTTCATAACGTTTTTCACGTATCGATGTTACGTAAATATGTTGATGACCCGAACCACATTATTAAACTAGAACAAGATGAGATAGCAGAAGATTTAACGTATGAGGAGATACGTGTTAAAATCTTGGATAAGAAGGATCGTATTCAACACTCAAAGGTTATACCTCTAGAGTTAGAATCTGAAATGAAGTTAACGTATCCTCATCTCTTTGGCATACCAGGTACATACGTAATTTCGAGGGCAAAATTACATAAGGAGGGGAGATTGTGAGACCCCAAATTTTATGAATAAAGATTTAAATTTCTTGAAATATTTTTTTGAATATTATGGTGTGGATTAAATATAATGTTATAGTTATGGGTAATATTTACAAATTTTTCAAAGTAAGCAAGTGGTTATATAATATTCAATTGGTCGGAGAATATTCTTTTTATCGGGGAATACCCGTACGACGACACAATCATTGGTGGACCCCACAACGAAAGTATTGTCATAGTTAGAAAACGACAGAATTATCTTTTTATAAAAATAACGGCAAAAGTATTACCGTTAAAACTGTTGAACTACCCGGTAGTAAAAGTACAGTAATACGCGTGGTTGCATAGTAGCACACGGTATTGATTATTGATGCTTACGTAAGAAGTCACTCAGTTATACTCAATTATTGCTACAGTAATTGTTGCATCATATCTCTCATATTATTGATTCAATTATTATCACAGTATCATCTGCATAATATGTTATATTATTAAATCAATAATTGAGACAAAAAAGTTATTCATATTATTAAATTGCAATATTTACAATGTCTAGAAGTTCTGTCATTGAGAGGTTTGGTCATCTAATTGCGCGCCAATAAGGAGAAATCCTTATCGGAAAGCCCCCTCTTTCTTGGGAACGACCTAGTTATTAAATATTGTGAGTTATAATATTAATGACGAATAAGTTCGTGTTGATTAAAGATGAAATTGATAGTTCCATTGTGTTGGAATTATTAGTGTTAGTGGAAATCGACATCTATTCCGATGATAAATGATGTCTGGGGGTTATATTGATAAATCGGGTAATTAATCGGATAAATGAGCAATTAATTGCTATTAATTCACATGCTTATATAACTATTTGTTCACATTTGTGTACTATTGAATCACATTCTTGTACTATTAGGGGAGTTGGTGCAAGATTGATAATACTTGCATGACTAAGTTAAAAATGGAGGTATATATGGAGGTACTATACTGTAATTCGTATTTTCACATGATTATAACTATTGATTCATATTATTTACTATTAGGGGAGGTGGTGCAAGTTTGATAATACTTGCAGGACTAAATTAAAAATAAAAAAAAAGTTGGAGGTGTTGTACTGTAATATTTTGATCCCCAAAATGTGCAATTATCGAAACTATATTTTCCTATAAATAGAAGCTCATTCTTCCTTCATTTCTCACCAATTCACTAAAGCTTTAAAGCAATTATTATAGAGAGAAATTATAGAAGGAAGAAGAGAAGTCTGCTACCTCTCTATTCCAATATCCAGTTTCTTTTAAGGTAAGGGGTATTATTTCTTTCGTATTCATGAAGAGAGCTATTATTATTTCATTCCTTATTATTATGTTAGAATAACCTATCTATGCGAAGTACCGCATACATGGTGAAATTCTTCTATTATTCCATTCTTTATTATTCTATTGGAATAACCTGTCTGTGCGGTCTATCGCATGCATGGTGAATTTTGTTGTTATTCTATTCTTTATTATTCATTGGAATAACTCGTCTGCATTTGATTATCGCATGCCCGTGAATTCATTTGTTATTTCATTCTTTATTATTACATTTGGAATATCCACATGCTGTATGCGGATTCGCATTTGACCTAGTTCCATTCTTTATTATTACATTGGAATAACTTTGTCATGCCAAAATCTCGAATACATGGTGAAATTCTTCTATTATTCTATTCTTTTTTATTCTGTTGGAATATCCTGTCTCGCCTGATCTGGTTCCATTCTTTATTATTTTGTTTGAATAACCTGTCTGTGCGGTCTATCGCATGCCTGGTGAATTCTGTTGTTATTCCATTCTTTATTATTCTGTTGGAATATCCTATCTGTGCGGATTACACATGACCTAGTTCCATTCTTTATTATTCTGTTGGAATATCCTGTCTGTGCAGATTACGCATGACCTGGTTCCATTCTTTATTATTCTATTGGGAATAACCTGTCTGTGAGGTTTATCGCATGCATGGTGAATTCTTCTGTTATTTCATTCTTTATTATTTTGTTGGAATAACTTGTCTATGTGGATTACCGCATGCATGGTGAATGATCCTTTGTATTCATTCCTTATGAAATTGTGGAAATGATCTATTTACGTGGATTACCGCATGGCGGGTGAAAATCCATTTGCAGTTTCGTAATTTTTCTGACCCTCAAAAATTCTGGAAAAATTTGAAATGATAGTTTGTTGATTTTTCTAGATTGTGTCCAAAAATGGCGATTTTTGGATGTATAGATTAAGAGTTATGGATTTTATGGGAAAAGACTATTTTAAAAGTAAACCCTTACAACTCTTTGTGGTTAACTCCAAAATTGGTGAAATTTTTATTGGGAGTACATGTATATAACAGGATTATACCCTATAAATTTTGAAATTTTTGGACAAAAGTACAATTTATGATAAATGTCTATATATTCAGCAGTTTTGGCCATATAAAAATAGTAAATGAATTTTAAAAATTCCGAGAAAAATATATGTTCAATATGGGACTATATTCTGCTAAATCCCAGAAAAGAAATATTTTTGAGACTGATTTGGTATTTTTTATGAAAATGAACTAGTTATGAGTAAATGAATTAAATATGTTATGTGAAGTAATAAAATTGGAAAATAGAATTTTATGGCTTGGGAATCCTATATAGGGTATATGCAGATTTTTGATGAAGGATTTGATCATTGGTGATGAAATCTTATGAGTATAACATTTTTGAATGATTAAATGCATTAATTGGTAAAGTGTAAACAATTGAAATAAATTGTTTATAAGTTTAAGAAGTGATTAAAATATTGTTATAATATTAATAATATTAGATTATGAGTTTATTAAATTATGGAAATGATCTGTCTAAGTGGATTACCGCATGGCGGTGAAAATCCATTTGCAGTTTCATATATTCTATTATACTTAGTTGGTTAAAGTTTTGGCTTCTATACTCCATAAAATTAGTGAAATATCCTTGATATTTGCGCTTCATCCAGTATCTTTTGATGGAAATATTCTTCTGAGCATTCTTGAATTTTACTCTACAAAGAAGTATCATGTTGACAATTTGGACGTTATTAGTTCCTGGATAAATTAATTCTTGAACTTGTTTTATTGAATTATTATGTCATTGTCATCATCCTCGTGTTTATATTATGTTGAAAGTCATATGTGGCCTGTAGTGCATAGATGGACTTGGTATGATTATGACCAGGGATTATTCGGTATAATCATGACCGTAATGTTACAAATGATGTGGAAAAAGTCCTCATTGGCCTGTAATGCATTGATGGAGAGTTTTGGTATGATTATGGTTATGGATTCTCTTGACCAAGGGTGCAAAGATGAATTGTTTTATGGCATGATCAAGACTGAGTTGATGAGAACACGATTATCTTTGGCGTGTAGTGCATGGATAATTCGTGGTCGTGATACTTAAATAATATCCTTGGCACAGTAGTGCGGGGATGATTTGATGATGTGGATTATTTATTGAGCTGAGTCTCAGCGATAAAAGTGATGAAAAACCTTTTAAATCATAGAAGATAGTAGACTTTATTCTCTACTTGACTCTTCTAATGGATTGCTTGTTCATTGCAGATTAAACTTGATGTTTGTTATATTGTATCGGTTTAACACTATCAAGGCTAACGATAATTTATTCTGCATTATCTTAGTCATAATATTTCTTACTGGGCTAGTTGAGCTCACCCTTTCTTTCACTGTTCTCTTCAGGAAATGAGAATATAGCTGGGACGAGTCGGGAAAAAGAGTGACGGTCCAGATGATAGCATTAGTAGTCCTCACTATTCTGTTAAATAGTGTGATAATAAATATAATGAGGATTCCATTGAGTGTGGATATTGTCTAGATTACAATATTTGTATTAAAACTCATAGCATATGTTTTGTCATATATTACACGATGTTTGTATAATTAAGTTTGTATTTATATTTTGTACCATGTATTTGGCGACTCAAGATGGGTGATGTATACGTGTTTTAGGGGCGTCGTAATCTGGCTCGGAGGGATTTGTCATCTATAGTGATGCTTCAGGCAAAGGGTTAGGATGTGTTCTCATGCAATATGGGAAAATCATAGCCTATGCCTCTCGACAACTCAAAGAATATGAGAGGAATTATCCTACTCATGATCTAGAGTTGGCAGCAGTCGTTTTTGCACTTAAGATTTGGAGGCATTACCTGTATAGAGAGAAGGTGGAGATCTATACGGATCATAAAAGCCTCAAATATTTCTTCACTCAAAAGGAACTCAACATGTGGCAACGACGATGGCTTGAGTTGTTGAAAGATTATGATCATACCATCCAATACCATCCTGGAAAAGCGAACGTAGTAGCTGACGTATTGAGTAGAAGATCATATGCGGGTACGAGTAAAATATTGTCAACGCCAAGACCCATTTTGTAAAATATTGTCAACTCCAGGGACCCATGTGATGATGGCGAATATACGAGTGGAACCGACTTTAATCGATAAAGTTAAAGCTGCTCAAACTACAGACCTGAAGCTGATGCGTATGAAGAAGAAAGTGCAAGAAGGTGTTATTCCGGAAGCAAGAATCGATGAAAAAGGAATACTTCGAGTCAACTCCAGACTTTGTGCTCCTAACGATTCTGACTTGAAGTATAAAATCATGATGGAGGCGCACAACACACCGTTTACAATCCATCCTGGGAGTACCAAAATGTATCGTGATCTTCAACATATATTTTGGTGGAGCAATATGAAGAGAGAGATAGCGCTGTTTATCTCAAGGTGTCTAACTTGTCAACGAGTCGGTGAGACATCAAGTCCCAAAAGGTCCATCAGCAACCACTTAAAATTCCAAAATGGAAGTGGGAGCACATTACCATGGATTTCGTTACTGGTCTTCCCAAGGTTTCTCAAGGCATAGATGCGATTTGGGTCATTGTTGATAGATTGACCAAATCTGCTCATTTCTTACCAATACGAGAAACTTTTACACTTGAACGTCTTGCTAGTATGTACATAAACGAGATCGTAAGATTTCATGGTATTCCAGTATCCATAGTTTCTCAAGGCATAGATGCAATTTGGGTCATTGTTAATAGATTAACCAAGTCTGCTCATTTCTTATCGATACGAGAAACTTATACACTTGAACGTCTTGCTAGTATGTACATAAACGAGATTGTAAGATTGCATGGTATGCCAGTATCCATAGTTTCTGATCGAGACCCAAAATTCACTTCAAGATTTTGGGTTAGTTTACAAAAAGCTATGGGCACGGATTTACGATTTAGTTCAGCATATCATCCTCAAACGGATGGGCAATCAAAAAGGACTATTCAAACTTTTGAAGATTTATTAAGACTCTGTGTCCTTGACTTCAAAGGAAGTTGGGACAAGTTCTTACCATTGGTGGAGTTTTCTTACAACAACAGTTTCATGACAATATAAGCCAAATATGACTTTATGCATGTAAGCCAAAGATGACTCTATGCACGTAAGCCAACTTTTATGAATAAAGAATAATTTTCTCGAAATATATTTTTAAATATTATGGTGTGGTTTTATATAATGTTATAGTTGTGGGTAATATTTACAAATTTTGCAAAGTAAGCAAGTGGTTATATAATATTCGATTGGTCGGGGAATATTCGTACGATGGCACAATTATTGGTGGACCCCACAACGGAAGTATTGTCGTAGTTAAAAATGACATAATTATCTTTTTATAAAAATAATGGCGGAAGTTTTACCGTTAAACCGTTGAACTACCCTAGTAGTAAAAATGCGATGTACTGCGTGGTTGCTTAGTAGCACACGGTATTGATTATTGATGCTTACGTGAGAAGTCACTCAGTTATACTCAATTATTGCTATAGTAATTGCTGCATCATATATCTCATATTATTGATTCGATTATTGTCACAGTATCATCTGCATTATATGATATATTATTAAACCAATAATTGAGATGACAAAGTTATTCATATTATTAAATTGTAATATTTAAATGTCTAGAAGTTATAGAGCAATTATTATAGAAAGAAATTATAGAGAAAAAGAAGTAGAGAAGTTTGCTACCTCTCTACTCCAGTATCCAGTTTCTTTCTATGGTAAGGGGTATTATTCTTTCGTATTCATGAAGAGAGTTATTTTCTTTCAATACTCATAAGGGTTGTTATTCCATTATTTATTATTCTGTTGGAATAACCTGTCTGTGCGGTCTATCCCATGCATGGTGAATTCTTTGTTATTTCATTCTTTATTATTACATTGGAATATCACATGCATGCGAATTATGCGCTGAACACGGTTCAATTCTTTATTATTACGTTGGAATAACTTTTGTATGTGCGGCGGCCTATCGCATGCATGGTGAATTCTTCATTATTCCATTCTTTATTATTACATTAGAATATCATATACGTCAAGATTACACACGACCGGTTCCATTCTTTATTATTCTGTTGGAATAACATGTCTATGTGGATTATCACATGCATGGTGAATGATCCTTCGTATTCATTCCTTATTAAATTGTGGAAATGATCTGTCTACGTGGATTACCACATGGCGGGTGAAAATCCATTTGTAGTTTCATATATTCTATGATACTCATTTGGTTAAAGTTTTGGCTTCAATACTCCATGGAATTAGTAGAATATCCTGGATATTTGCGCTTCATCCGGTATCTTTTCATGGAAATATTCTTTTGAGCATTCTTAAATTTTACTCCACAAAGCAGTATCATGTTGGACGTAATTGATTTCAAGATAAATTCACTTATAAATCTTTAAAATTTATTCTTAAACTTGTTTTATTGAATTATTATGTCATTATCATCATCCTCATGCTTATATTGTGATGAAAGTCATCTTTGGCTTACGTGCATAGATGGACTTGGTATGATTATGACTAGGGATTATTTGGTATAATCATGACCTGTAATGTTATAAATGA
The DNA here is from genome assembly GCA_020205615.1 of Panax quinquefolius. Taxonomy (NCBI): domain Eukaryota; kingdom Viridiplantae; phylum Streptophyta; class Magnoliopsida; order Apiales; family Araliaceae; genus Panax; species Panax quinquefolius. The sequence goes on from CM035173.1 coordinate 36,727,211, forward strand.
TATGGTAAAAGTCCTCAGTAGCCTGTAGTGCATTGATGGACTGTTTTTGGTATGATTATGACCAGGGATTATTCGGTATAGTCATGACCATTGATGATTTAATGAATATCCTTGGCCCGTAGTGCAGGGATGACTCGAAGATGTGGTTTATTTATTAAGTTGAGTCTCAGCGATAAAAATTGACGAAAACGTTTTAAATCATAGAAGATAGTAGATATCATGTTCTACTTGACTCTTCTAATGGATTGCTTATTCCGCTGCAGTTAAACTTGATGTCTATTGTATTTTATTAGTTTAACATTTTTGAAGACTAATGATAATTTATTCTGCATTATCTTAGTCATAATATTTCTTACTGGGCTAGTTGGAGCTCACCCTTTCTTTCACTGTTCTCTTCATGAAATGAGAACGTATTTGGGACTAGTCGGGAACTATGAGTGACGGTCCGGATGATAGCATTAGTAGTCCTCACTATTCATTAAATAGTGTGACAATAAATATAATGAGGACTCCATTGAGTGTGGATATTGTCTAGATGACAATATTCTTATTAAAACTCTTAGATTATGTTTTGTCGTATTTTACACGACTGTTGTATAATTAAGTTGTATTTGAATTTTGTACCATGTATTTGGCGACTCAAGATGAGTGATGTATACCTATTTTGGGGGCGTCACACACGTAGACAGATCATTTCCATTATTTAATAAGGAATTAATACAAAGGATCATTCACCATGCATGCAAAGAATCCACATGTATTAAAGTTATTCCAACACAATAATAAAGAATGGAATAACGTAAGAATTCACCGTGAATGCGATAGGCCACATGCATGGGTTATTCCCAATGAATAATAAAGAATGGAACCAGTCATAATGTAATTCGCACAGCATGTGAGATATTCAATGAGAATAATAAAGAATGGAACTAGGTCATGCGTAATCCGCATAGACAGGATATTCCAACAGAATAATAAAGAATGGAACCAGGTCATGCGTAATTGATAAGTGGATTTTATATACGCGATTCAATGTCCATTTCATGCTTATTGGTTGCTAATTTCTTGTGATTATGTTCCTTTTCACTCGTTTTGTGTTATTGCTTGTGCAGGAGGGTGGGTGTAGTATTTAGCGTGCATTTGGAACTATTCGGTGTAATTTGAAGTCAATTAGAGTAAAATTAGAGTACAGCATGAAATTCAGCAAAGTCATCTTGCAGAAGACAAGCCCGTCGAGGCGGTCTCATTTACACTATACACCCCCGCTGGGGCAGGGGGGGTCTTGATACTCAGTTAACAGAAAGGAATCCCGTCGGGGCGGGCATATTTATACTATATACCCCCGCCGGGGCGGGGGGTCTTCAATTATGCTAGACAGAAAGGATGCCCGCCGGGGCGGGCGTTGATAGTACATGAACCCCCGCCGGGGCGAGGGGTGTCGAATCTGAAGTGTCCTATTATGTTTGTAATTCTTTTTTGGGCATGTTTCTAGTATTTGCATGGCAATGTAACTCTAATTGAAGGAAAGTTCGGCTGGGACTTGTGTGTTGGACATGATATACTCAATGAATAACAACTTTAAGAAAAAAAAAACAAGACATATTACGAAGATCGAAGCTCTGTTTTGATAGCAAGCGTGGAGGAGTATTTCGAAGGGATTTTCGAGACAATTGCGATTTTAGACTACGTGAAGGGTGTTTTTCAATATTCTTCGTGTTAGGCTATTATTTGTAATTGAAAGAATGATTTTTATGATTTATTCAGTGTTTATTTTGTTTGTCATGAACTAATTCACTTTTTAGGCTTATGGTGGATCCTTAAGTGAATCGATGATTTTGTAAACTTTAATTTCTAATTTATTAATCTATCTCCAGTTTATCTAAAGGGAATCGCAGACATAAAGAGAATCAGCCCTTCATTTTTCATGCACAAGATCTTAATGGAAGATGAGGCAAAACCAATGGTGGAGCAACAGCGATGACTTAACCCGATTATGAAGGATGTTGTGAAGAAGGAAATTTTGAAGTGGTTAGATGCCGGCATCATCTACCCGATTCCGACAAAGAAATGGGTTAGTCCAATCAGGCAAAGGCGTAAAAAAAGGAAGAATAGCGATTAGTGCGAGAATGAGGACAATGAAATAATACCGACTAAAACAGTGACAGGTTGGAGGGTTTGCATGGATTATAGAAAATTGAACAAGGCAACCCGAAAAGACAATTTCCCGCTGCCATTTATTGATCAAATGTTGGATAGATTGGCGGGACATGCGTATTACTGTTTATTGGATGGGTACTCGGGCTGCAACCAAATTGTCATCGCTCCGGAGGATCAAGAGAAGACCACATTCACGTGCACTTACGGCACATTTGCAATACAGCTGTAACTTTCCAACGGTGTATGATAGCCATTTTTTCAGATATGGTGGAAAAAAATGTTGAGGTCTTCATGGATGACTTTTCGGTCTATGGGGACAGCTTCGATACTTGCTTAAAGAATCTGGTCATGGTGTTGCAAAGATGTAAGGACACGAATCTCGTACTAAATATGGAAAAATGCCACTTCATGGTCGAAAAGTGCATAATTTTTGGCCATAAGGTATCGGCTCAAGGATTGGAGGTTGATAAATCAAAGCTGAAAAATATTGAAAAACTGCCTCCACCGAGCTCGGTTAAGGGTATTAGAAGTTTCTTGGGACATGCTGGGTTCTACAGGAGGTTTATAAAAGACTTCTCTAAAATTGCGAAACCAAAATGTAGTCTTTTAGAGAAGGATGCGACGTTCAGCTTTGATGAAGAATGCAAGATAGCTTTTGACTAAAGCCCCCATTATAGTCGCACCAGATTGGAGCATGCCATTCGAGCTTATGTGTGATGCAAGTGACTACGCGGTTGGGGCTGTATTGGGCCAACGTCGAGACAAGGTGTTTCACGCCATATACTATGTAAGCAAAACACTTACAGAAACTCAATTGAATTACACAACCACAGAAAAGGAATTGCTTGCAGTGGTGTATGCGTTTGACAAATTTTGGGCTTATTTGATCGGGACTAAGGTTATAGTTTACACAGACCATGCGGCGATTTGGTACGTGATAGCGAAAAGGGATGCTAAGCCACGCCTTATCTGGTGGATTCTCCTACTTCAAGAGTTTGACTTAGAAATAAAGGATAGAAAGCGTACGGAGAACCAAGTAGCCGATCACTTATCTAGGTTGGAAAACCAAGGGAAAGCGAAAGACGACAGATGTTAGATTAATGAGTCATTCCCAAACGAGCAACTATTTGGGATTTCAACAGAAAGTCCGTGGTATGGGGATTATGCAAATTTCATTATGAGCAACATTATACCACCTGACCTTACAAGACAACAGAAAAGGAAATTTCTTCACGACGTGAAATGGTACATGTGGGATGAACCATATTTGTTCAAGCAGTGCGCCAACAACATGATTTGATGGTGCGTCCCATATAGTGAAGTGAAGAATATTCTGCATGAGTGTCACTCATCGGCGTATGGCGGACACTTTGGTAGTGAGAGGACAGCAGCAAAGGTGTTATAAGCAGGTTTTTATTGGCCTACATTATTCAAAGATGCCCACCATTTTGTCAAGCAATGCGATAGGTGTCAAAGGGTGGGCAACATTTTGAAACGGAATGAGATGCCTCTGCAAACGATTCTTGAAGTGGAAATCTTTGAAGTATGGGGTATCGATTTCATGAGGCCATTCCCTTCATCATTGAACAATCAGTATATTCTACTCGCAGTGGATTACGTATCGAAGTGGGTTGAAGCTGTAGCATTGCCATCAAACGATGCCAAGGTGGTCCTCAAGTTCCTACAAAAGAACATCTTCACGAGATTTGGCACACCAAGAGCATTAATCAGTGACGAAGGTAGTCACTTATGCAATAAGTCCTTTACGGCTCTTTTGGCCAAGTATGGGGTCAATCACAAGGTAGCTACAACGTATCACCCTCAAACCAGTGGACAGGCTGAGGTGTCTAACAGAGAAGTTAAGAAGATACTAGAGAAAGTGGTGAATCCTAGCAGGAAAGATTGGTCGCTTAGATTGGACGATGCACTATGGGCATACCGGACGACATACAAGACACCAATCGGAATGTCACCATACCAATTACTGTACGGGAAGGCATGTCACTTACCGGTCGAGCTACAGCATAAGGCATATTGGGCGGTGCAAAAACTCAATTTTGATCAAGCAGCTGTAGGAGAGAAAAGATTACTTCAATTGAATGAACTCGACGAAATTTGCCTTCACGCCTATGAGAATGCCAAACTATACAAAAAAAGGTCAAAAGATGGCATGACCAGAAAATTATGCATCGAACATTCGAGCCGGGCCAATCAGTACTCTTGTTCAACTCACGGCTACGATTGTTCCCCGGAAAGCTTAAATCGAGATGGTCGGGACCATTCACGGTCAAGCGGGTATTCTCTCATGGTGCAGTCGAAATTTACAGTCGCAATCCACTAGAAACATTCAAAGTCAAAGGACACCGTCTAAAGCATTATTGGGGTGAAGAAGCCAACACCGACGTGATCGCCATCACATTGACTGACACAACATAAGTAGGAAGTAGTCAGGCTGAACGACTTAAAATCATGCGCTAATTGGGAGGCAACCCAATCTTTAGTTCTTTATCATATTTTCAATTCACATTTGTTTAATCATAGTTTTCATTAAATTACTAGGTAGAAGAATAATAAAAGTCTCATTAATATCTCCACATTATATTATGTTATCAATAACTCACTATTTCTCATGTGTTAAATCTTGCAGGATGGAAAATGGAGCATTAAGTGAACTACATGAAGCAGAACAAAAAGCTCGACAGAGGTATGCCATTTGGGCGGACCTTTTCAATGTCTGAACCGTAGGAAATAGTGGGGTCCACGAATCCAAGATAGATCGAAGCTCACCGTATGGCCTTCCTATCTAATACCCATCACGGGTGCGGCGTTTTGGAATTCAATGACTTTGGGCGATTCTGAGACTTCTTCACTTCTCAATAACATACCACTTTCCCACTTCCCCACTACTTCATAACTCCATAACCACCACCCATTACCATTACTTCTACCCCACTACTCCCAATACTCCATTACTCTTATCCACCTCTTCAATCCACCAATGGTAGCCATCCTTCTCCCTCTATATATATCACCACATCTCATACCAAATCTCTCACCACACTTGATATAAAGCAAACATATAGTATACTTGTGAGCTAGAGAGGATAAAATTGAAAAGTTTGGGGGAGAGTTAAGGCAAGTCCAGCAATAGGGAGAGACATAGCTTCACAATCATCATCTAAACGCTAAAGGGGAGAAAGCTCACGGTCATCTCAACCAACCCGCACCTTCGATCGCCAAAAATTTGCAAGTGCCGCCGCTGCCGACCGGTATGACTACATGCTCACCAAAGCCCTTACACCGGAGCGGGGGTTGGCACCGGATCCTAATGATGGGGAGCTGATACCTCAAATTTACCAAAAGGGATGGACCAAATTCACCGAGGAGCCAGAACCAGCCGTCGTTAACATCGTCAAAGAATTCTACGCAAATGTTGAGGACAAAGAACCATTCCACGCATTTATGCGAGGTCGGTTGGTTCCATTCGGTGCCGACGCCATCAATACCTATTACCAACTACGGGTACCTCGCCATTGCCAGTATGCTCATCTCCGTAATTTTGACCCGGACTATGATGCTATAATCACGAAGATGACAAAGCCGAGAAAATCGTGGATCAAGGGTCGAAAGGGAGGCACCGTGTTTCATAGCAAAGACCTTAGCTGGTATGGAAAAATCTGGTACGCATTCCTATGCGCAAAATTGCTTTCATCCCAACATACCTCGAACATCACCAAAGATAAGGCGTTACTGTTGTACGCCATTGTGCAAGATTTTATCATTGACATCGGGGCCATAATTTGTTCATCAATCCGCCGGTACTTACGTGGGAATTTTTCTGGAGGCTTGCCACACCCATCTCTCATTTGTGGGTTGTGTCGCAATGCAGGAGTTAGATGGTCCGACGACGATCCCACACAATTGCCGCTTACATTGCTTGATTCGAGAATGATAGCGCGATATTCTGTATGGGCAGGAGGCAAGTCACATCCACGTGGTGTGGGTTTCATTTTTCCATCGGATTCGGACAACGATGTTGATGCTACAGAGACATCGGGGGATGACGATGAAGCAATGGGTGATCAAAGGGCTGAGCAGGTACCGCAGGCCGAGGCCATATCCAGTTTTCAGTTGCTTGCTTTCCAAAATCAAATGAATGCGCATACCAAGGAAACTCGTCGGGAAAGGAGGCGATTGGCAATGAGGCAAGATCATATATTCGATGCTATGAACGCATTTTTTGCCTCTTTGAACACAACTCTTCAAAGCTTCAACCCGGCGGCACAATTTCTGTACCAACAGCCCAGACCAATGCCAAGGTTACCACCAAGTGATTCCGATGAAGAAAACCAACAACCACCTCCTCAGACTTAAGCAAAAGCAGGGAAGTCCTCACGTACTTAATTCGATTATTCTACCAATGAGGACATTGTATTACTTAAGTTTGGGGGATTTAAATACATGTTTGCATGCATTTAGCTCATTTAGGATTTAATTTACATTTTGTCATTTAAATTTCTGTATTACATATCTTAATTTAAGTAGTGCATGATATCTTAGGTGCATCCATAGTAGCTTAGGTTAATGTTTTTCATTGCATAGTAGATAATCTTGTAATGCATTTTGTTATCCATATAAAAAAAATTAGTTAGTTTAATATTATGTTTGCGTAAGTCCATAAATGTTGTAGTTCATATTATTTGTGGGCCAATGATGTGATTGATAATAAGTTAACAAATACAGCGTTGATTACTAGAACTGTGAAATAATTTTTGTTTATAAATCGAATCTGGAGCTTGTTTGAAACTGGTGTAGAAAAGGATAGCACGATTAATAACTTTTGTGTTGATTGGTCAGTTCAAATTGATACCTAAATGGTCTCTAAAGGATAATGCTAGAGTAAATGACAAAACGACAAGGATGGACAGTAAAGGCTAAAGTTAGGTAAGAACCTAAGTTTGGGGGATGATATGTGGGGTATATAAGCTTTATTTTGTATAAAAAAAGTATGAATAAACACCGTGGCGTACTTGTCTAGTTTTGTGGCCTTTGTTACTTGAGTAAGTAAGCCCGAGGGGATTTTCTTTACACCTAGCGCCCTAAGGTCTTAATGGTCTGGGAGTCATTGGTCGAAAGCTCGTTAAGGTAGCATTGAAAAGCCTAAGGGAATAAAACATTGTATAGCTATGTGTATAAAAAGAATAAAACGAGAAATAAGAGCAAAAAGCCCCCATATAAAAAAAAGAAAAGTATATGAATAAAGTATAAGTACCCTTCTTGAACGCCCGAGATTAGTGATTGTTTAATTTTAGTTGGAACTATCTATTTTTGATATTTTTAAGTTTATGCTGTGTGATTCCTTCTAAGAAATTGATTATGTATTGAATTTGAGTCTATTTCGGTTAGCATAGATGTTGATCACACACACACTATACCAGTGATAATGGCTTGAGATTTGAGGATTAAAATGGAATTGTAGATTGGTTTTTAGTGATTGATATTATATAGTTGCTTGTTTTCGTTGAGGCCGTTAAAATAATCTTGATTCTACAGTCTTGATAGATTATAAATCATATAGTTAGATCATATTTATGTCATTTTTGCATTGCATTGCATTGCATGTAGTTGTTTTGTGCTCGAAGACTAGCACGATTTAAGTTTGGGAGATTTTGATAAGTGGATTTTATATACGCGATTCAATGTCTATTTCATGCTTATTGGTTGCTAGTTTCTTGTGATCGTGTTTCTTTTTACTCGTTTTGTGTTATTGCTTGTGCAGGAGGGTGGTTGTAGTATTTAGCGTGCATTTGGAACTATTCGGTGTGATTTGAAGTCAATTAAAGCAAAATTGGAGTACAGCATGAAATTCAGCAAAGTCATCTGGCAGAAGATAAGTCAGCCGAGGCGGGCTCATTTACACTATACACCCCTGCCGAGGCGGGGGGGTCTTGATACTCAGTTAACAAAAAAGAAGCCACGGCAAGTGCATATTTATATTATATACCCCGTAAGGCTGGGTCTTCAATTATGCTAGACAGAAAGGATGCCCGCCGGGGCGGGGGTGTCGAATCTGAACTGTCCTGTTATGTTTGTAATTCTTTTTTGGGCATGTTTCTAGTATTTGCATGGCTATGTAACTCTAATTGAAGGAAATTTTGGCTGGGACTTGTGTGTTGGACATGATATACTCAATGAATAACAACTTTAAGAAAAAAAATAAGACATATTACGAAGATCGAAGATCTATTTTTGATAGCAAGCGTGGAGGAGTATTTCGAAGGGATTTTCGAGACAATTGCGATTTTAGACTACGTGAAGGGTGTTTTTCAATATTCTTCATGTTAGGCTATTATTTGTAATTGAAATAATGATTTCTATGATTTATTCAGTGTTTATTTCGTTTGTCATGAACTAATTTACTTTTTAGGCTTATGGTGGATCCTTAAGTAAATCGATGATTTTGTAAACTTTAATTTCCAATTTATTAATCTATCTCCAATTTATCTATATTGATTTGAGTTGAATTTATGAATTGCCTGATCAACAATTCTTTGTGGAATTGGATGAAACGAGAGAGTATATTAAAATCTAGACCTAATTAGTATAGCATGTGTTCATGATTTTGTGAATAGCTTAATCTTGATGAATGTTAAGGTAGAGATATGCTTGACATTGCATGTAATCGGATAGAGAACTTATTCTTAAACCTTCTTTAATTGTAATTCACATAGAGATATAGTGGGTTAGTTGATTAAGGTGTTTAACGGATTTCTATCTTAATTGTGGATTGACGTTAATAAAGTATTAGTGTATCTAGAGGTGGTTAATACTACATTCGTGTTCTTGATTAATAAACTGGGGTAGTGCATTGAATTGGAATAAAGGTGTTAAAATCAGAGTGAAGCTTAGGGTGAAATCATAAGTCTAATTCTCCATTAACTGTTTGAAATTTCCAGATTTTGATATTTGTGATTGTTCTGTGTTAGTTTAATTACTATTTAATTTAGAATCATTAGTTATAATTATTGAGTTGATTTACTTAATAAAATTAGGATTAATAGGAAATTGGTAACTGTAAGTTAAGATTATTGCTAGTTAGTCTTTGTGGGAACGATACTCTACTTATCACTCTATTACTTGTTGACCACGTATACTTGCGTGTGATGCGTATATAGGTTTTACCCAATAGTAATCCGCACAGACAGGATATTCCAACAGAATAATAAAGAATGGAATAACAACGAAATTCACTGCATACGATGATCAAGATTACATGACGGAGTTATTCCAATGAATAATAAAGAATGGAATAACAAAAGAATTTCACTATGTATGCGGTACTTCTCATAGACAGGTTATTCCAACATAATAATAAAGAATGAAATAACAACCCTTACGAGTATTGAAAGAAAATAACTCTCTTCATGAATACGAAAGAATAATATCCCTTACCTTAGAAAAAACTGGATACTGGAATAGTGAGGTAGCAGACTTCTCTTCTTCTTTCTCTCTATAATTTCTCTCTATAATAATTGCTCTATAGCTTTAGTGAATTGGTGAGAAAGGAAGGAAGAATGAGCTTTTATTTATAGAAAAATATAGTTTCGATAATTGCATGTTTTGGGGCTCGAAATATTACAGTATAATACCTTTCTCTTTTTCTTCATTTTTAATTTAGTCCTACATGTATTATCAAACTTGCACCACCTCCCCTAATAGTAAATAATGTGAATCAATAGTTCAATCATGTGAATCAATAGTTATACTCATGTGAAAATACGAATTACAGTATAGTACCTCCATCTATACCTCCATTTTTAATTTAGTCATGCAAGTATTATTAATCTTGCACCAACTCCCCTAATAGTATAAGAATGTGAATCAATAGTACACACATGTGAACAAATAGTTATAATCATGTGAATTAATAGCATTTAATTGCTCATTTATCCGATTAATTACCTGACTGGTCATTATAACTTCCAGACATCAATTAATATCGAAATAAATGTCGATTTCCACTAACAATAATAATTCTAACACAATGGAACTATCAATTGCATCTTTAATCAACACGAACTTATTCGTCATTAATATTATAACTCACAATATTTAACAACCAGGTCGTTCCCAGGAAAGAGGGGGCTTTCCGATATGGATTTCTCCTTATCATGCGTGCAATTAGATGACCAAACCTCTCCTCGATGTAACTTCTGACATTGTAAATATTGCAATTTAATAATATGAATAACTTTGTCGCCTCAATTATTGATTTAATAATATAACATATTATGCAAATGATAATTGTGTGACAATAATCGAATCAATATTATGAGAGATATGATGCAAAGTTATTATCAGTGTAGCAATAATTGAGTATAACTTAGTGACTTCTCACGTAAGCATCAATAATCAATATCGTGTGCTACTATGCAACCACGCGTATTACTATACTTTTACTACCGGGTAGTTCAACAGTTTAACGGTAAACTTCCGCCGTTATTTTTATAAAAAAGATAATTATATCGTTTTCTAACTACGACAATACTTTCGTTGTGGGGTCCACTAATGATTGTGCTTTCGTACGAATATTCCTTGTTAAAACGAATATTCCCTGAACAATCGAATATTATATAACCACTTGCTTACTTTGCAAAATTTGTAAATATTACCCACAACTATAACATTATATTATATCCGCACCATAATATTCAAAAATATATTTAGAGAGAAATTAATCTTTATTCATAAAAGTTGGGGTCTTACAGTTATTGTAATGAGATTGAATTTGAGTTTGGATATTGTCTAGAAGACAATATTCGTGTAAAAACTCTCAGCTACGCTTTTGGTCGTATTGTATAATTAAGTCTGTATTTGAATTTTGTACCATGTATTTGGCGACCCAAGATGGGTGATGTATACCTATTTTGGGGGCGTCACACTACCTGTATGAGGAGAAAGTAGAGATCTATATAGATCATAAAAGCCTCAAATATTTTTTCACCCAAAAGGAACTCAATATGCAGCAACGACGTTGGCTCGAACTGTTGAAAGATTACGACCATACCATTCAATATCATCTTGGAAAAGCAAACGTGGTAGCTAACGCATTGAGTAGAAGGTCGTATGCGAGTACGAGTGCGATGTTGTTAACACAAAGACCCATTTTGTATAACATACAAAGGATGGAGATAGAGATAAAGGCTCCAAGTACCCACGTGATGATATCAAACATACGAGTAGAACCAACTTTCTTCTACAAAGTTGTAGAAAATTAAATTTCCTATGGAATGCACATAGAATTCGTATTTTTCTGACAAAAAGGCTATTTATTATGAATTATTAAAGTTTCGGAAAAAAAATGTTTTTATTAAAAAATGGGTCGGTCCTACTCTTGTCCTTTGTTGGTGAAATGTGCTGAAATGTTTTTCAAAAGTGGTGGGCTAAGTTTTCAAAGAAGGATGCGTAGGAAGCCACCGGTAGTAGGTTGGTCTACTATGGTATTCTACCATTTTCCTATAAATAGGGTGCTTAGTCAGAATTAAAAATCACTCCAGAATAAAAAAAAATTCTCTCTATAATATCGAGTGTATTTTTGTGAATATTTAGATACTTTGTGTGACGCCCCTAAAATAGGTCCACACGACCCATTCTGAGTCGCCAGATATCACATTACAAAAATCAAATACAAACTTCATTTATACAAATATTGAACTGTCGTGCAGAATACGACAACACATAAGTTGTGAGTTTTAATACAATATTATCTCGTAGACAGTATCCAAACTCAAATTATTACAATGCCATATAAAATACAGCAGCAAATATTTCAAGACCCCAAAGAAGAACGAAAAGATTACTATCTTGTTCATTCTAATGAGGTGCACTTTTGATGCTTTCAAAGTCGGGTTCTCATCACCCTATTGTTGTTCACTAAAAGTAATTATTAAGTGACGTATAAAATACGACACACACATCTTAGGTCCTCAATACAATTATATATTGCATGTCATGCCGTTTTATAATGTATTGAGAAACTTCGACAGTCTCGGACCATCACACTATTCCCCAGTTATCCCCGCTCGACCCAGCTACACTTTTATTACCTGAAAGAAATTATGAAGCAAAAGGGTGAGCACAAATAGCCTAGTAAAGAATATCATGGCTAAGATAATTAATTTATCAATAGCCTTCATCAGAATAAATCAGAGATTTAGAACATATGGTAGATAATAAAAGTTTTCAACCATAATTGCAACGGAATCAACAATCCATTAGAAGAGTCAAGTAGAACATAATGTCTACTATCTCCTCCAAATTAAAAGTCCATCGTTAATATTTCATTCATGTAATACTCATCAACAGTTCTTTGTTGTACCCAAGACAAAGAGAACTTTCATCACATGTCTTCACCTGAACCACTAAAGATTATAATTAAGTTCACAATTCATATTTATAATCATATAAATCAACAGTTTTTTTCCTTGTCATAAAGGCTTAATAGAACGTTTCCTCAATATCCTTACCCCAAGGCTAAGGATATTCAAATGTAACAACAATGATCATACCAATCAATTGTCTATCTTTGCACTACGGGCCAAAGATATTCAATTATAAAACCAATGGTCATGATCATACCAATCAATTGTCTGTCAGTGTACTATGGCCAAAGACATTCAACTATGGTCATGATCCTACCAATCACATCATCGAATTATCCATGCACTACAGACCAAGGATATTCGTTAGTATCACCAGTGGTCATGATTATGTCATACACCTGTACATCTTTGCTCTATGGGCCAAAGCTATCAATCAAGAGTTCGTCTTTGCACGTAAGCTAAAGATATACAACTATAAAACCAATAATCAACAGTCCATCTTTGCATGTAAACCAAAGATATACAACTGTAAAACCAATAATCAACAGTCCATCTTTACACCATTGGCCGAAGATGACTTTCATCATAATATAAGCATGAGGATGATGACAATGATATAAGCATTAATCAAATGAAATCAATGATAAATATTAAAGACTTTAAATTTATCCAGAGTTTAAAAATATCCAAATTGTCAACATGATACTTCTTTGTGGAGTAAAATTCAAGAATAATATTCATGCATCAAAAATAATTTGAACGGAAAAGAAATAAATTTTTCGGGTGAATAGTACCCTATGAATAGTACCTAGTGAATAGTACCCCGACATGAAAAGTTCCCTGAATACCCGAGTGAACAATATTTGAGTGAATAGTAACCGGATAAATAGTAACCCATAAATAGTAACTCGTGAATAGTACCCCAGCATGAAAAGTGCCCTGAATACCCGACTGAATAATATTATAATGAATACTAACTGGGTGAATAGTAACCCGTGAATAGTACCCCGGTGAAAATATTGATATTAAATAAGAAAGTTCAGATCAATATTCCAACGAAACGATACTAGATGAAGCGCAAAAATCAAGGATATTCCACTAATTTCAGGAATTATAGAAGCAATACTTACCATATTAAGTTTAAATTTAAGAATATAAAAATAAATAAAATACGAAACTGCAAATGATTTTTACTTGTAATGCGATACGCAATCCGCGTAGAGAGATTATTCCCACAGATTAAAGGATGAATATGAAAAATAGTATTCCTTACAAAAACAACAAATAACATCCCTTACAAATACAACAAATAATATCCCTTACGAATATAACAAATTGTGAGATCCCAAATTTTATGAAATAAAAGTATTCAATTTTTCTATTTTAGTAAATAGTTAAATTGATAAAAGTTTAAAGTTAAGGGTGAAAAGTGAAAAATTTTCAAAGTAAGCAAGTTGCCAGAAAATAACCGGTAGTAAAAGTACAGTAATACGTGTGGTTGCAAAGTAGCACACGGTATTGATTATTGATGCTTATGTGAGAAGTCACTCAGTTATACTCAATTATTGCTACAGTAATTGCTGCATAATATCTCTCGTATTATTAATTTAATTATTATCACAGTATCATCTGCATAATATTTATTATTATTAAATCAATAATTGAGACGACAAAGTTATTCATATTATTATTTATAATATTGACAATGTCTAGAAATTCTGTCAAGGAGAGGTTTGATCACCTAATTGCGAGCCAATAAGTAGAAATCCTTATCGAAAACCCCCTCTTTCCTGGGAACTGTGACGCCCCCAAAATAGGTATACATCACCCATCTTGGGTCGCCAGAAAATACACTACTGACAACATCATTTATATAACCTGCTCGTAAAATACTTAATCGAGTATATCATGAGTTTTAATACAAATGTATGTAACTCTCATGGTGCCTCGACCACAACCTTACAATGGTACGTTACATAAAAAGTACAATTAAAACTGCTTTTAGAAATTAAAATCTTTGGGAAGTGCTCAAGAAACCTTCGATACATGGAGGCCATGAATCTAAGTTATGATAGATATCATATATCCATAGAATTATCCTTGGTTGACTTCTGAATAGACCCCAAAGAAAAAACAAGAAGATTACTATCATGTTCCTTCCAATGGTGAGTCTTCTCTTGACATATAACTATCTCCACTGACTCTAAGTGAAAATTATATTTTAAATAAACTCCAAGATCATATAGGTAGTGCTCGTAGATATACTCAGCAAGTGGATGTGCACAACCATGTCTTATGATAACACGAGGTTGTATGTCATTGTAGACATCTTGTATGATAGTGACAAAACACCTTCCAAAGTTGGGTTCGCCTCACCCTATTCGGGTTCACCAAAATTAAATATCAAATAGACGTATACAATACGACCACGCTTATCTAAAGTTCTCAATAAAATTATTTCCATACTATTTAGGGAGAACCTCAATGATTATAGACGACCATTCTATTCTCCTGTTACCCCATGTAACCCGGCTACATTCTTATTACACCTAAAGGAATTGTGAAGCAAAAAAGGTGAGCACAACTAGCCCGATAGAGAATATCATGACTAAAGATAATTTACATCATCAATAGCCTTTATCGAGAATAAATCGAGATTTAGAACATATGGTAGATGATAAAACTTTTCAACCATAGTTGCGGTAAGAATGAGCGATCCATTAGAAGAGTCGAATAGACCGTAGGGTCTATTATCTTCTCCGTGTTAAAAGTCCACCAACAATGTTTTATCCCCGTAACATCAATCAACAATTCCTGTCCACAATCATGTGAATAACTCATAATCATAATTGTGATTCTAAATTCCTCTTCGTACCCAGGACAAAGATAATTTTCATCACCCGTCTTTACCTGAAATATCAAAAATCATGGTTATACCAAATCACAATTCTTGTTCATAATCATACTAATAAATTCATCTTTGCACTACGGGACAAAGATATTCATCAACAATTCATCTTTGTTCTACAAGTCAAAGACATACAACTGTATATAGAAGAGTCAAGTAGAGCATGATATCTACTATCTTCTACGAATTAAAAGTGTATTATCAATATGTTATCACTGAGACTCAGCTTAATAATTGATCCACATCATCGAATCATCCCTGCGCTACGGCCAATAATATTCATTAGTATTACGACCACGAATTATCCATGCACTACGGGCCAAGGATATTCGCGTTTTTAACAATGGGCATGATTATACCGAATAATCCTTGGTTATAATCATACCAACAACTGCCCATCAATGCACGTAAGCCAAAGATATACAACCAATAATCAACGGTCCATCTTTGCACGTAAGCCAAAGATATACAACTATAAAACCAATAATCAACAGTTCATCTTTGCACATAAGCCAAAGATATACAACTATAAAACTAATAATTAACAATCCATCTTTGCACGTAAACCAAGGATATACAACCAATAATCAACGGTCCATCTTTGCACGTAAGCCAAAGATATACAACTATAAAACCAATAATCAACAGTCCATCTTTGCACGTAAGCCAAAGATATACAACTGTAAAACTAATTATTAACAGTCTATCTTTGCACGTAAGCCAAAGATGACTTTCATCACAATATAAGCATAAGGATGATGACCATGATATAAGCGAAAACAAGGATAAATATTAAAGACTTTAAATTTATCCAAATATTATCAATCACTGAATAAACTCATAATCTAATATTATTAATATTATAACAATATTTTAATCACTTCTTAAACTTATAAATAATTTATTTTAATTATTTACACTTTACCAAATAATGCATTTTAATCATTCAAAATGTCATACTCATAAGATTTCATCACCAATGATCAAATCCTCATCAAAAATCTGCATATACCTATATAGGATTCCCAAGCCATAAAATCCTATTTTCCAATTTTGTTACTTCACATAACATATTTAATTCATTTACTCATAACTAGTTTATTTTCATGAAAAATACCAAATCAGTCCCAAAAATATTTCTTTTCTTGGATTTAGCGAATATATAGTCGCATATTGAACATATATTTTTCTAAATTTTAAAATTTATTTACTATTTTTCATATGACCAAAACTCATTAATATTTAGACATTTATCATAAATAGGACTTTTGTCCAAAAATTCCAAATTTACTGAGGTATACTCATCGTTATATACACGTCTCTAATAAAAATTTCACCAATTTTGGAGTTAACCACAAGGAGTTATAAGGGATTACTTTTAAAATAGTTTTTCCCATAAAATTCATAACTCTTAATCTATATATCCAAAAATCTCCATCTTTGGACACAATATAGAAAACTCTTTAAATTATCATTTCAAATTTTTTCAGAATTTTTGAGGGTCATAACAATTACGAAACTGCAAATTTATTTTCAACAGCCATGCGGTAATCCACGTAGACAGATCATTTCTACAATTTAATAAGGAATGAATATAAATGATCATTCACCATGCATGCGGTAATCCACATGTAGGCGAAGTTATTCCAATGAATAATAAAGAATGGAATAACAAAAGAATTCACCATGCATGCGATAGATCGCATGCATGAAAGTTATTCCCAACAAAATAATAAAGAATGGAACCGGTCACGCGTAATCCGCATGACGAATGAGGATATTCCAACGAATAATAATAAAGAATGGAATAACAACAAATTCACCGGGCATGCGATAAATCGCATGCAGACGGTTATTCCAATGTAATAATAAAGAATGGAACCGGTGTCAATGCGTGAATCCTTAGCAGACGGGATATTCAAATGTAATAATAAAGAATGGAATAATAGAAGAATTTCACCATGCATGCAGTACTTCGCATAGAGAGGTTATTCCAACATAATAATAAGGAATAGAATAACAATAGCTCTCTTCATAAATATGAAAGAAATAATATCCCTTACCTCAAAAGAAGACTGGATACTGGAATAGTGAGGTAGCAGAATTCTCTTCTTCTTTCTCTCTATAATTTCTCTCTATAATAATTGCTCTAAAGCTTTAGTGAATTGGTGAGAAATGAAGGAAGAATGAGCTTCTATTTATAGGAAAATATAATTTCGATAATTGCACGTTTTGGGGCTCGAAATATTACAGTATAATACCTTCATCTTTTCTTCATTTTTAATTTAGTCCTGCAAGTATTATCAAACTTGCACCACCTCCCCTAATAGTAAATAATGTGAATCAATAGTTCAATCATGTGAATCAATAGTTATAATCATGTGAAAATATGAATTACAGTATAGTACCTCCATCTATACCTCCATTTTTAACTTAGTCATGCAAGTATTATCAATCTTGCACCAACTCCCCTAATAGTACAATAATGTGAATCAATAGTACAGACATGTGAATAGATAGTTATAATCATATGAATTAATAACAATTAATTGCTCATTTACCCGATTAATTACCCGGTTGGTCAATATAACTTCCAGACATCAATTACTATCGAAATAAATATCGATTTCCACTAACACTAATAATCCCAACACAATAAAAATATTTTTCTCAACAATTTCATTTTTGAAATTTTGAAGTTTGACTTTTTCCAAAAAAGTCAATTGTTGACTTTTTTGACCAAAAAGTCAACCCCGACAAATTTTGTGTTTATAGTCTATTTCTACTAATTTCATCGTTCCGGACTCAAATATCACGTCCGCGTCTCCAAATTCAACTCCTAACTTAAATATGATTTTTTAATAACATTCATCATTAATATTATAACTCACAATATTTAACAACCAGGTCGTTCCCAAGAAAAAGGGGGCTTTTCGATAAGGATTTCTCCTTATTGGCGCGCAATTAGGTGTCCAAACCTCTCCTTGACAGAACTTCTAGACATTGTCAATATTACAAATAATAATATGAATAACTTTGCCATCTCAATTATTGATTTAATAATATAACATATTATGCACGAGATGATCTTTGTGACAATAATTGAATTAATAATATGATAGATATGATCTGCAACAATTATCAGTAGCAATAATTGAGTATAACCGAGTGACTTCTCACGTAAGCATTAATAATCAATCTTAGTGTGTTACTATTAAACACGCCAGACATTCATGTACTTTTACTACCGGTAGTTTAACAGCTTTTAACGGTAACACTTTCATTTATTATTTTTATAAAAGATAATTACGCGTTTTTCTTAATACGACAATACTTCCGTTGTGGAGTCCACCAATGATTGTGCCGTCCTACGGATATTCCCCGACAAAAAGAATATTTCCCAACCAAACGAATATTTTATAACAACTTGCATACTTTGAAATTTTTTTATATATCACCCTTAACTTTAACCTTTTATCAATTTAACCATTTACTAAATAGAATATTTATAAGAAAATTGAATACTATCATTTCATAAAATTCGGGGTCTCAGAGAAGGCCTTTGACTCCTTAGTGGTTGTGCCATAAGAATTTACTGATGTTCTGGTCATGGAGTCTGATTGCGAGATTGTCTTGCAGGAGAACTTGCAAGAAAATTTCTTGAATTGAGAAATTTTTCCTTTGCCTTTGCCTCCTTTGCCTCTTCCTTTGTCTCATTCCCCTTTATTCTCCCCCTTTATGTCAGCATCAAGGGTGCGAATATCTTCATATAGTCGAGTCATGCCTTGTACAAGCTTGTGGAGTTGAGTCTTGGATTGATCGATATACGCACGATTTTTTTGGATCGGAGAGTGAGTGGGGCTTTCTCTTTTTCGCAGAATGGCCAAGACATTTTCTCATTTGTTGCATTTGACCCGTGGAGAATGCTTGGAATTCTTTCATTTGGGTTTTTAGACTCGTGAGATTTTCCATCGAAGTTTATTTTGGGCTTCCCGGTATTTTGTAAAATAAGAATAACATCCTGTGTTTCTTGGCAAATAAAAAAGTGGATTTGATCTCTTTCATTAATACTCTGAATCATCTCTTTTATTATCTCCCTAAGCTTTCTTGTCGATTCGTAACTTAGGTTGCTTGGGAGAGCATTGACATCATCAATCAATGAGTCACCTCATATATGAACAAGTTCGAGTGAACTTCAAGATCTTCTTGTATGTCCTTGGTCACTTTTTTAGTTACTTCTGACAACTCTATTTTGGTAGGGAGATCAGATATAAGCTCAAGGAGTTGCGAATTATTTGGAGGGGAGGCTCTTGTGTATTGATCTTGCATGTTGCAGAGAGCAAGATCAAGATTGAAATATTCATTTGTTGATGAGGAAGGGACATCTGTTGGAGGGGCTGGTGTGTGTAATTGAACTGCAGGAGGGGGTGACTCTACGTTTTGAGCAAGTGACTCTACAATTGGATGTGGCTCAATAATCGTAGAGTGAGAGATGATAGGAGATTTGATTAACACAAAGTTTGGCTCATTTAGTTCATCAGTTACAGATTATTGGGATTCTGTAATTGGAAATTGATTGAGTGGATGAAGTATCACTTCCAACCACCTTGGTGATTCATAGAATTGATTGAAAAATGATGGTGGAAAGTGATTTACCCTAAAAGAGATAGGAATAGTTTGTACCTTATGCCCATTTTCTGAAGATGGGCTGTTGGTGATCAGTTTTTAGGCAAAGTTGAGTTTGCCTGGGAATCCATGAGCTAGCACCAAGATTGTTGGATAGGCTTTGAAGGTCCAGAACATGTGATCCTAGGAGTTGAGGATTTGGGCTCTGTGAAATGGCATTATAGGTAGATAGGAGAACAGTTGATTGTAGTTAGCTCTCCTATGTCCATCACAGCCCACATCAATGATTTCAACTTTGTCATCCTCTTCTTCTTCTTCTTCTTCTTCTCTATCTTCATTTAAAATTTCCACCACATCAATTATCTCCATTTGACTTCTTTGTTCTTCTGCTCTCTCATCCTCTATAGCTTCAATAATTTCCATTTCTGAAGTTCCTGAAGCTAGAGTCTCTTGAGGGACTGTGGGAGATTCATGATGATCTCTTGGCAATTCTTCCTCAGTTGCAGTCTTTTCTGACAACTGTATTTCGTGAGGCTCCCCCTTAACTTGATCATCATTTTGAATTTTGAACGACTCCCCCTCAGCTGGGGTATTTTTTAGTATAAGAACTTCAGGAAACTCCCCCTCATCTGGAGCCGTATTTTCTTTATCATCTTCGGGTAGCCTTTTGTCAGCAGCTATCCTTATATCTTTTTATTTTAACACCTTTTCATTGATAAGGATGTATTTCTTGACCAATTTTCTCCTTGACTTTTTAGGCTGAGCTACAACCTTAGAACTTTTTTCAGCTTCAGCTCTAAAAGATTGATCAGGCTGAGAAGCTGTTGTAGCATCTTCTTCTCGAGTGGTGTCAAGTCTGGACTCTACGATTGGTAGAGACTCCACGATTGAAGAGAAATAGGGCTACTTTGACTTGTGACTCCGCTTTCCTTTCTTGAGCAGCTGAGAGATGGTAGCTCTGTCTACTTCTTCTTCCTTAGACTGATGTTCTTTTCTTTTCAATTTCTTTAGAGTTTCAGTGCCTGAATTCTCTTGAGGTACCTTAGTAGTCGAGCGTTGAGGCTCCTCTGCCATTTGAGCCTTCATTTTTCTTTTGCCCTTTCTTTTTCTAATTAAAACAATGGGTTCTTCCTTGTTGATTTCTTCTTCTTCTTCAGTTTCCTTTACAATGGACATGTTTCCTAGTATCCCAGACTTCTTTGCATCACTTGTTCTTCCACTGGATTCAGATATCATCCTGACAATGTTAGCTGGATTTCTTTTCCAGTTTTCAAATAGCTGCTGGGTCATCCTCTTGTTGGGATTGATGGATTCTCCTTTATTATCTCTAATTTTGTCACCCAGTGCTGACTGCAGGATGATGCTTATAAACCGCCCGTAGAGCATCTTACCAGAGCTCTTTGATTTCATTGAATTGAGAATCCACTTCCCAATCCAATCGATGAGTAGGGCTCCAAACTTGAGTTGGATTCCATAGCAGATTGTTGTTATAAGCTTCAGTTGTACTTCATTCACGGAGTCGTGGCCAGAGCTTTTGCAACATATGCACTTTCCAACAATGTCAGCCAAAAACTCATATTTTTGGGGAAACTCCTTCTTCTTGTACCCCTTGACAGTCTTATTCTTTTTGTGATGCATCCTCTCAGTCCTTCATTGAAGTCGATGACCTCTATCGACATGAGTCCCTTTGACTTGAAGCCTAAGGCCAGATTTATGTCTTCAACCTTGAGTTTGATTTATACTCCCCTGACTCTTTTGGTGATGGTGTCATTCTCAAGAACTCTGTTGCTGTAAAACTCCTTATTACCCCGACACACTTATCCCCGCTCGACCCAGCTACACTCTTATTACCTGAAAGGAATTGTGAAGCAAAAGGGTAAGCAAAACTAGCCCAGTAAAGAATATCATAACTAAAGATAATTAAATTATCAATAGCTTTTGTCAATAATAAATCAGAGATTTAGAACATATGGTAGATGATAAAACTTTTCAATCATAGTTGCAGCGGAACGAGCAATCCATTAAAAGAGTCAAATAGACCATCAGGTCTATTATCTTCTCCATGTTAAAAGTCCACCAATAATGTTTTATCCCTGTAACATCAATTAATAATTCATGTCCACAATCATATGAATAACTCATAATCATAATTGTGATTCTAAATTCCTTTTCGCACCCAGGACGAAGATAATTTACATCACATATCTTCACCTGAAACATAAAAAATCATGGTTATACCAAATCACAATCCCTGCTCATAATCATACTAATAAATTCATCTTTGCACTACAGCCAAAGATATTCATTAACAATTCATCTTTGCACTACAGGCCAAAGACATACAACTGTATTTTAGAAGAGTCAAGTAGAGCATGATATCTATTATCTTCTACGAATTTAAAAGTTTATTATCAATATTTTATCGCTGAGACTCAGCTTAATAAATAATTCACATCATTGAATCACCCCTACACTACGGCCAAGGATATTCATTGATATCACATCCATGAATTATCCATGCACTACGACCAAGGATATTCATTATTATCACATCCATGAATTAATATTTCATTGTTGAGACTCAGCTCAATAATTAATTCACATCATCAATTCATCCCTGCACTATAGGCCAAGGACATTCTTTTAGTATCACGACCACGAATTATCCATGCACTACGGGCAAAAGATAATCGTGTTTTCATCAACGATCCTGATCATGCCATAAAATAATTCATCTTTGCACCCTTGGCCGAAGAGAATCCATAGCCATAATCATACCAAAAATTGTCCATCAATGCACTACGGCCAATGAAGACTTTTGTCCATATAATTTATAACATTACGGTCATGATTATACCGAATAATTCCTGGTCATAATCATACCAAGTCCATGTATACACTACAGGCCACAGATGACTTTCAACATAATATATACATGAGGATCATGACAACGATATAAAGAATCAATCAAATGAGATAAAGGATAAATATTAAACATTTATAATATAAATTATCCAGGGTTCAAAAATATCCCAATGTTATCAATCACTTAATAATCTCATACTCTAATATCATTAATATTATAAAAATATTTTAATTATTTCTTAAACTTATAAACAATTTATTTTAATTGTTTACACTTTACTAAATAATGCATTTAATCATTCAAAATGTCATACTCATAAGATTTTATCACCAATGATCAAATCTCTTATCAAAAATCTGCATATACCCTATATAGGATTCCCAAGCCATAAAATCCTATTTACAAATTTTCAACTTCACATAACATATTTAACTCATATACTCATAACTAGTGCATTTTCATGAAAAATACCAAATCAGTCCCAAAAATATTTCTTTTCTGGGATTTAGCAGAATATAGTCCCATAATAAACATATATTTTTCTCGGAATTTTTAAAATTCATTTACTATTTTTCAAAAATCAATTTCTAATTAATTCCTTAAGAAATTAGCTACCTCAAGTTTAACTCCAGAAATTTCCAAATCTTGGCAGAATCTTACACATGTTAACGTGATCTTTCAGTTTAAATTTCATGGTCATCGGAGTTATAGAACTCCGGTTATAGCATTTTTTGTCGGAAAAACCTAAATATTAAAATGGTCATAACTTGCTCATTTTAAGTCGGAATGAGCTCATTTTTGGACAGGAGGTACTTTATAACATATATTTTCATGTCCCAAAAGGCCAGAATTTTTCTCATAAATTAAGTAGCCGAAAATGACCTTTTAAAATTTTTGGCAATAGCTGTTTTCCTAATTTTCACTTTTCGTGCTTTGCTAAAATCAGTCCACACGAAAATCTACAACACATTTTCCAGTGATTTCACTTGGATAAGTTAGGAAACTCATAGATCTAACTCTAGAACTTGACCACACATAAAAATTCAAAATATAATAGGAGATATGGTCAATTGAATTTCATGTTCCATTTTCACTAAAATCTAATTTTTCAACCCTTTGTGATTTCTAAGAAACTTTCATATTTTCACATAATAGCCAACATAACTCATCATAACACTTACTAATACTTCATATACCCATGATTTTCATCAGTCCAATGCTTTTATTATGACTCTCATCATAATCAATGTAACCAAATCATTTCCACAATTTAATAAGGAATGAATATAAATGATGATTCACCGTGCATGTGGTAATCCATGTGCGAGTTATTCCAACGTAATAATAAAGAATTGAATAACGTATGATTCACCGTATGCGATGCGATAGCACGCATGCATAAAGTTATTCCAAATGTAATAATGAATAATGGAACTCAGTCCCAAGCGTAAACGCACGCATGTGATATTTCGACGAATAATAAAGAACGGAACCGGGTGTCAAAGAAGTTACAGACCGAGGATGTTCCAACGTAATAATAAAGAATGGAATAACAACGAAATCACCATGCATGCGCAACTTTTCATAGACAAAGTTATTCTAACGTAATAATAAATAACGGAACCAGTCGGTGCGAAATTGCATCAACAGATGTTCCAATGTAATAATAAAGAATGGAACAACAACGAAATCACCATGCATGCGGTACTTACATAAACAAAGTTATTCCAATGTAATAATAAAGAATGGAATAGAAGAATTTCACCAAGTATAGGGTAGTCCACAGATACAAAGTTATTCCAATGAATAATAAAGAATAGAACAACAAAGTTCTCTTCATGAATACAAAAAATAATACCCCTTACGAGTACATCAAATAATATCCCTTACCTTATAAAGAAGAGTACTTCACTAAGGTAGGGGCGGGGATATACTTGAAGAAACTTGCACTACGCTCAAAGCTTTCTTAAACGCTAAAGAAATACGCTTCGAAGATTATAGAAGAAGAATTCTCTCTACGCTTTCTCTCTAGAGTTTCAAAGGAATTCGTAAGAAATAATGAAGGAATAAGCTTCTATTTATAGAAGAATGGATTGAATAAGAACCAATCCATGAACGGTCCGTATTGATTTACTTTTTAAACGGACGATCTAGATTAGTTTATAATAAAATATATTCTATTTATAATCTAATAAAACGAATAACTTTATAAAAGTATTCTATTTTATATAAAAAGATTTTACTATACAAACACTATGCAGCCTTATGCAAACACTATACATAATAAAATATAATATATTCTAATTATTGTCTAATAAAATAGATAACTTTATAAAAGTATTCATTTTATTTAAAAAGATTTTACTATTAAATTTAATAATAAAATGAATAACTTTATAAAAGTATTCTGTTTTATATAAAAAGTTTTTTTATTTTATTACAGTAATAATACTAATAAAACAAAACTTCATCATCACTTACTTTGAAAAATTTTCAAATGTCACCCTTAACTTTAAATTTTTATCAATTTAACTATTCACCAAAATAGAAAAATTGAATACTTTTATTTCATAAAATTCGGGGTTTCACAATCTCCCCTCCTTATGAAATTTTGCCCTCGAAATTTACGTATGTACCTGGTATTTCGAAGAGATGAGAATACCTTGCTTTCTTTTCAGATTGTACCTTCTCGGTTATTTCCTCTATATCATGATTTTCCTATTGCTCATCTCCTGTGTTTCAGATATCATTCTAGAATATACCTTCAAAACAAAGGTTAATTGACATATCATAATTTGTCAACTTATCAAGTAAACAATTTCAGCTTAGGTAAGTCACACACTAGCGAAGTATATTACTCGCCTCTCTCCTCTTAGTTCTAGACTCTTATCTCCGCCAATGACCATATCCCTAAGCTCTGATACCAAATGTGACGCCCCCAAAATAAGTATACATCACCCATCTTGGTTCGCCAGAAAATACACTACTGACAACTTCATTTATACAACTGTCATGCAAAATACGACGACAAGTATACTGTGAGTTTTAATACAAATGTATGTAACTCTCATGGTACCTCGACCACAACCTTACAATGGTACGTTACATAAAAGTATAGTCAAAAATTGTTTTAGAAATTAAAATCTTTGGGAAGTGCTCAAGGAAACCTTCGTACATAGGAGGCCATGAATCTAAGTTATGATAGATATCATATGTCCAGAGAATTATCCTTGGTTGACCCAATAGACCCCAAAGAAAAATGAGAAGATTACTATCATGTTCCTTCCAATGGCGAGTCTTCTCTTGACATATAACTATCTCCAATGTCTCAAAGTGAAAATTATATTTTAAATAAACTCCAAGATCATATAGGTAGTGCTCGTAGATATACTTAGCAAGTGGATGTGCACAACTCTGTCTTATGATAACACGAGGTTGTATGTCATTAGACATCTTGTATGATAGTGACAAAACACCCTTCCAAAGTTGGGTTCGCCTCACCCTATTCGGTTCACCAAAATTAAATATCAAATGACGTATACAATACAACACACTTATCTAAAGTTCTCAATAAAATTATTTCCATACTATTTAGGGAGAACCTCAATGACTATAGACCACCGCTTCTATTCCCCTCATTATCCCCGCTTTCGACCCAAATTTACACTCAGATTACCGAAAGAATTGTGAAGCAAAAGGGTGAGCACAAATAGCCAAATAAAGAATATCATAACTAAAGATAATTAAATTATCAATAGCTTTTGTCAATAATAAATCGAGATTTAGAACATATGGTAGATGATAAAACTTTTCAACCATAGTTGCAGTGAGCGAAGCAATCTATTAAAGAGTCAAATAGACCATCGTGTCTATTATCTTCTCCATGTTAAAATTCCACCAATAATGTTTTATCCTCGTAACATCAATCAATAATTCCCGTCCATAATCATATGAATAACTTCATAATCATAATTGTGATTCTACGAATTCCTTTTCGCACCCGTGACGAAGATAATTTTCATCACCTATCTTCACCAAACATCAAAATCATGGTTATACCAAATCACAATCCTCGCTTTCATAATCATACTAATAAATTCATCTTTTACACTACTACCAAAGATATTCATTAACAATTCATCTTTGCACTACAGGCCAAAGACATACAACTGTATTTTAGAAGAGTCAAGTAGAGCATAATATCTATTATCTTCTATGAATTTAAAAGTTTATTATCAATATTTTATCGCTGAGACTCAACTTAATAAATAATCCACATCATTGAATCGCCCCTACACTACGGCCAAGGATATTCGTTGATATCACATCCATGAATTATCCATGAACTACGGCCAAGGATATTCATTATTATCACATCCATGAATTAATATTTCATTCTTTGAGACTCATTTCAATAATTAATTCACATCATCAATTCATCCTCGCACTATATGCCAAGGACATTCTTTTAAGATCACGACCACGAATTATCCATGCACTACGCAAAAAGATAATCGTGTTTTCATCAACGATCCCGATCATGCCATAAAACAATTCATCTTTTGCACCTCGGCAAAGAGAATCCATAGCCATAATCATACCAAAATTGTCCATCAATACACTACGGCCAATGAGGACTTTTGTCCACATAATTTGTAACATTACGGTC
Source organism: Panax quinquefolius (assembly GCA_020205615.1). Classification (NCBI taxonomy): domain Eukaryota; kingdom Viridiplantae; phylum Streptophyta; class Magnoliopsida; order Apiales; family Araliaceae; genus Panax; species Panax quinquefolius. The sequence continues at coordinate 36,754,819 of CM035173.1, forward strand.
ATGATTATACCGAATAATCCCTGGTCATAATCATACCAAGTCCATCTATACACTACAGACCATAGATGACTTTCAACATAATATATACATGAGGATCATGACAACGATATAAAGAATCAATCAAATGAGATAAAGGATAAATATTAAACATTTATAATATAAATTATCCAGGGTTCAAGAATATCCCAATGTTATCAATCATTTAATAATCTTATAATCTAATATCATTAATATTATAAAAATATTTTAATTATTTCTTAAACTTATAAACAATTTATTTTAATTGTTTACACTTTACCAAATAATATATTTAATCATTCAAAATGCCATACTCATAAGATTTTATCACCAATGATCAAATCTCTTATCAAAAATCTGCATATACCCTATATAGGATTCCCAAGCCATAAAATCCTATTTACAAATTTTCAACTTCACATAACATATTTAACTCATATACTTTCATAACTAGTGCATTTTCATGAAAATACCAAATCAGGTCCCAAAAATATTTCTTTTCTCGGATTTAGCGAAATATAGTCCCATAATAAACATATATTTTTCTCGAATTTTTAAAATTCATTTACTATTTTTCAAAAATCAATTTCTAATTAATTCCTTAAGAAATTAGCTACCTCAAGTTTAACTCCAGAAATTTCCAAATCTTGGCAGAATCTTACACATGTTAACGTAATCTTTCAGCTTTAAATTTCATGGTCATCGGTTATAGAACTCCTATTTATAGCATTTTTATTTTAAAACCTAAATATTAAAATGGTCATAACTTGCTCATTTTAAGTCTGGAATGAGCTCATTTTTGGACAGAGGTACTTTATAACATATATTTTCATGTCCCAAAAGGCCAGAATTTTTCTCATAAATTAAGTAGCCGAAAATGACCTTTTAAAATTTTTTTGGCAATAGTTTGTTTTTTCCCAATTTTCACTTTTCGTGCTTTGCTAAAATCAGTCCACACGAAAATCTACAACACATTTTCCAGTGATTTCACTTGGATAAGTTAGGAAACTCATAGATCTAACTCTAGAACTTGACCACACATAAAAATTCAAAATATAATAGGAGATATGGTCAATTGAATTTCATGTTCCATTTTCACTAAAATCTAATTTTTCAACCCTTTGTGATTTCTAAGAAACTTTCATATTTTCACATAATAGCCAACATAACTCATCATAACACTTACTAATACTTCATATACCCATGATTTTCATCAGTCCAATGCTTTTATTATGACTCTCATCATAATCAATGTAACCAAATCATTTCCACAATTTAATAAGGAATGAATATAAAGGATCATTCACCATGCATGTGGTAATCTACATAGACAGGTTATTCCAACAGAATAATAAAGAATTGAATAACATAAGGATTCACCATGCGTCTATATATCGCATGCATGTGTTATTCCCAATGTAATAATAAATAATAGAACCGGTCCCAAGTAAGCACGCATGTATGGATATTTCGACGAATAATAAAGAACGGAAGGTCGTGAAGTTCGCACCGACGTGATGTTCCAATGTAATAATAAAGAATGGAATAACAACGAAAATCACCATGCATGCGGTGCTTTATGCAGAGCAAAGTTATTCTAACGAGAATAATAAATAACGGAACCAGTCGAGCAAAATTAAGACCAAGCGATATTCCAATGTAATAATAAAGAATGGAATAACAACAGACATTACCATGCATGCGGTGCTTGCGAGATAGATGTGTTATTCCAATGTAATAATAAGGAATGGAATAGAATAATTTCACCAAGTATAGGGTAGTCCACAGTATACAAGTTATTCCAATGAATAATAAAGAATAGAACAACAGAAGTTCTCTTCATGAATACAAAAGAAATAATACCCCTTACGAGTACAACAAATAATATCCCTTACCTTATAAAGAAGAGTACTCCGACGATAGGGCGGGGATATACTTGAAGAAACTTGCATTACACTCAAAGCTTTCTTAAACGCTAAAGAAATACGCTCAAGATTATAGAAGAAGAATTCTCTCTACAGTTTCTCTCTCTAGAGTTTTAGTGAATTCGTAAGAAATAATGAAGGAATGAGTTTCTATTTATAGAAGAATGGACTGAATAGTAACCAATCCATGAACGGTCCAGATTGATTTACTTTTAAACGGACGGTCCAGATTGGTTTACAATAAAATATATTCTATTTATAATCTAATAAAACGAATAACTTTATAAAAGTATTTTGTTTTATATAAAGAGATTTTACTATACAAATACTATGCATAATAAAATATAATATATTCTAATTATTGTCTAATAAAACAGATAACTTTATAAAAATATTCTGCTTTATATAAAAAGATTTTACTATTAGCCAAATAAAACGAATAACTTTATAAAAGTATTCTGTTTTATATAAAAAGCTTTTCTATTTTATTACAGTAATAATACTAATAAAACAAAACTTCATCATCACTTCCTTTGAAAAATTTTCAAATGTCACCCTTAACTTTAAAATTTTATCAATTTAACTATTCACCAAAATAGAAAAATTGAATACTTTTATTTCAAAAAATTCGGGGTTTCACAGGAACGACCTGGTTGTTAAACATTGTGAGTTATAATATTAATGATGAATAAGTTCGTGTTGATTAAAGATGAAATTGATAGTTCCATTGTGTGGGAATTATTAGTGTTAGTAGAAATTAACATTTATTTCGATATTAATTGATGTCTGGAAGTCTTACTGACCAGTCGGGTAATTAATCGGATAAATGAGCAATTAATTGCTATTAATTCATATAATTATAACTATTTGTTCACATGTGTGTACTATTGATTCACATTCTTGTACTATTAGGGGAGTTGGTGCAAGATTGATAATACTTGCATGACTAAGTTAAAAATGGAGGTATAGATGGAGGTACTATACTGTAATTCGTATTTTTACATGATTATAACTATTGATTCACATGATTGAACTATTGATTCACATTGTTTACTATTAGGGGAGGTGGTGGAAGTTTGATAATACTTGCAGGACTAAATTAAAAATGAAAGAAAAGTTGAAGGTTATGTACTGTAATATTTTGAGCCCCAAAACGTGCAATTATCGAAACTATATTTTCCTATAAATAGAACCTCATTCTTCCTTCATTTCTCACCAATTCACTAAAGCTTTAAAGCAATTATTATAGAGAGAAATTATAGAGAGAAAGAAGAAGAGAAGTCTGCTACCTCACTATTCCAATATCCAGTTTCTTCTAAGGTAATGGGTGTTATTCTTTCGTATTCATGAAGAGAGTTATTTTCTTTCAATACTCGTAAGAGTTGTTATTCCATTCTTTATTATTATGTTTGAATAACTTGTCTATGTGAAGTACCGCATACATGGTGAAATTCTTCTGTTATTCTATTCTTTATTATTCTGTTGGAATAACCTGTTTGTGCGGTCTATCGCATGTCTGGTGAATTCTATTGTTATTCCATTCTTTATTATTCTGTTAGAACATCCTGTCTGTGTGGATTACGCATGACCTGGTTCCATTCTTTATTATTTTGTTGGAACATCCTGTCTGTGCGGATTACGCATGACCTAGTTCCATTCTTTATAATTCTGTTGGAACATCTTGTCTGTTCGGATTACGCATGACCTGGTTCCATTCTTTATTATTCTGTTGGAAATAACCCGTCTGTGCGGTCTATCGCATGCCTGGTGAATTCTTCTGTTATTCCAATCTTTATTTTTCTGTTGGAATAACCTGTCTATGTGGATTACCACATGCATGGTGAATGATCCTTCGTATTCATTCCTTATTAAATTGTGGAAATGATCTGTTTACGTGGATTACTGCATGGCGGGCAAAAATCCATTTGCAGTTTCATATATTCTATTATACTCAGTTGGATAAAGTTTTGGCTTCTATACTCCATGAAATTAGTAGAATATCCTGGATATTTGTGCTTCATCCAGTATATTTTCATGGAAATATTCTTCTGAGCATTCTTGAATTTTACTCCACAAAGCAGTATCATGTTGACAATTTGGACGTAATTAATTTCAGGATAAATTAACTTATAAATCTTTAAAATTTATTCTTGAACTTGTTTTATTGAATTATTATGTCATTGTCATCATCCTCATGCTTATATTGTGATGAAAGTCATCTTTGGCTTACGTGCATAAATGGACTTGGTATGATTATTATCAGGGATCATTCGTTATAATCATGACATGTAATGTTATAAATGATGTGGTAAAAGTCCTCAGTGGCCTGTAGTGCATTGATGGACAGTTTTTGGTATGATTATGACCAGATATTATTCGGTATAGTCATGACCATTGATGATTTAATGAATATCCTTGGCCCATAGTGCAGGGATGACTCGATGATGTGGTTTATTTATTAAGCTGAGTCTCAGCGATAAAAATTAATGAAAATATTTTAAATCATAGAAGATAGTAGATATCATGCTCTACTTGACTCTTCTAATGGATTTCTTATTCCGCTGCAGTTAAACTTGATGTCTATTGTATTTTATCAGTTTAACATTATTGAAGGCTAATGATAATTTATCATGCATTATCTTAGTCATAATATTTCTTACTGGGCTAGTTAAGCTCACCCTTTTGCTTTTATTGTTCTCTTCAGGAAATGAGAACGTAGCCGGGACTAGTCAGGGAACGGAGTGATGGTCCGAGATGGTGTTATAGTAGTCCTCACTATTCTATAAAATAGTGTGACAATAAATGTAATGAGGACTCTATTTGAGAGTGGATATTGTCTAGAAGGCAATATTCTTGTTTAAACTCTCAGCTATGCTTTGTCGTATATTACATGACGTTTGTATAATTAAGTTTGTATTTGTATTATATACCATGTATTTGGCGACTCAAGATGGGTGATGTATACCTATGTTGGGGCGTCACACAAATAATATCCCTTACCAAACGAAAATAACATCCCTTACCTTAGTAGAAGACTGGATACTGTAATAGTGAAGTAGCAAAATATTCTTCTTCTTTCTCTCTATAGTTTCTCTCTTTATAGCTTCTCTTGTGAATCTCAGTGAATTGGTGAGAATGAAAGAAGAATTAAGCTTCTATTTATAGGAGAAATGACTAAATAGTAACTAATTCACGAACGGTCCAGATTGATTCACTATTAGAACGGATGGTCCATATTGATTACTATTAAAACCACAACCGACGGTTCAAATTGATTTATTTTTAAAACCACCACCGACGGTCCAGATTGATTTACTTTTAAAACCACCACTGACGGCCCAGATTAATTTACTTTTAAAACCACCACAAACGGCCCAGATTGATTTACTATTAAAACCACCATCAATGGTCCAGATTAATTTAACTTATTACACTTTGGTACCCATAAAGTTTTTCAAGTTTGCATTATTCCCCTCTAACTTTTGTAAATTACTTATTTTCAACAAACACATTCTTAATACTTCAATAATTATTCATCATTAATATTATAACTCACAATATTTAATAACCAGATCATTCCTAAGAAAGAGGGGCTTTCCGATAAGGATTTCTCCTATCATGCCGCAATTAGGTGACCAAACCTCTCCTCGATGTAACTTTCTGACATCATCAATATTACAAATAATAATATGAATAACTTTGTTGTCTCAATTATTAATTTAATAATATAAAATATTATGCGATATCTTTGTGTGATAATTAAATCAAATAACGTGAGATACTTATGCAATAATTATCAGAGCAATAATTGAGTAAACTGAGTGGCTTCTTACGAAAGCATCAATAATCAATACTGTGTGCTACTATGCAACCACGCGTATTACTATACTTTTATCACTGGGTAGTTCAACAGTTTAACGGTAAAACTTTCGCCGTTATTTTTATATAAAGATATTTACGCTGCTTTTTAACTACGACAATACTTCCGCTAGGGGGGTCCATAATAATTATATCGTCAGATTTAATATTCCTCACGAAAAGAATATTCCTCGACCAAACGAATATTCTCCGACACAACAAATATTTTATATCAACTTGCTTACTTGTAAAATTTTCAAATATCACCCTTAACTTTAACCTTTTATCAATTTAACCATTTACTAAATAAAATAATAATTATAAGAAAATTGAATACTTTTATTTCATAAAATTTGGGGTCTCATACTTTGAGAGGTGATAAACAGTGCAAGTTTTCTTCAGCATTATATTCGATATTTCATTTAGATGTACTATTCTTTTGAGGTAAGGGATGTTATTTTCTTCGTAAATGATGTTATTTCTTTCAATATCATTATACCAAAATACTGGTATGAATTTTATTATGAAGTTTTTACCTCTTCGTGTCGGGGTTACTATTCACGTATACAGCACTATTCACGTATACGGCACTATTCACGAATATGACACTATTCACTGAAAAATAAAATTTTCTCTTCTTTGTCCAAGATGTCTATTATGGTTACTATCTTTGATTGTATCCATGTTTTGACCTTTATTCTTGAATTTTTACTCCACTATGGTTTATTATATAGTATTTTTGAACTTGAATTATCTAAAGTACGAATCCCTAATCTTTGTCCTTTTATCTCACTGGATTCGTTCTTTAAAATATTTTTCATTATCCTCAGTCTTTAATGGTGATATTTGATAAATATCTTTGGCTTGTAGTGCAAAGATGAATGATTACCTGATGAATATCTTTGGCCCGTAGTGCAAAGATGGACAGGTGTTGAGATGAGCATGACCAACTGGTGATATAAATGAATATCTTTGGCCGTAAAGCAAAGATGAATATTTGGTTCAATATGTATATTAATTGATATTACAGGGATAAAATATTGATGATGGACTTTTAAATCATAGAAGATAGTAGATTTCATTCTTTACTTAACTCTTCTAATGAATTGTTATTTTCTCTGCGAATATTGATCTAAAACTTGTTGTCCATTATATTTTATCTGGTTTGTTGAAGGCTAACGATAATTTGTTGTTCATTATCTTAGTCATAATATTCTTTACTGGGCTAGTTGATCTCACCCTTTTCCTTTTTGTTCTATTTTTCTTCTCAGGAGGCGAGAATAAAGCGGGAACTAGTCGGGGTATGGAATGATGGTTCTAGACAGTTATTTTAGCAGTCCTCACTATTTTTATAAAATAGTGTATTAATAATTGTAATGAAGACTTATTTGAGTGTGGATATTGTCTAGATGACAATATTTGTATTTAAACTCACAGTATATGTGTTGTCGTATTTTGTACGAAAATTATAATAATGAAGTTGTAGTTGATTTTTGTACCATGTATTTGGGGACCCAAGATGGGTGATGTATACCTATTTTAGGGGTCCTTGTCCAGAGGGACTAAATGAAGTACCAAGCCTGCTGGGCTTGAAGAGTTCTTAGTGAACTGAAGTTCCAAGGCTGCTGGCCTTGAAGGAATCTTAATGATTCAGAGTGTTGCCCTTCCTTAGTGGAATTCCTGCTTGTTGAAGCAGAAGAATGGATTAGGAGCTTGAGTCTCTGAACCACTTAAAATCCCTTGTGTCTTTTACATTCAGTCATTTACTTTCTGTCATTTACATTAAGTACCTAACTACTATAAATGCTATATATGTATTAACTACTTACCACTACACTAAGTTCACGAACAATGCATAAATGTTTATGAATATATTAATGAAGGGGATCTCTTACTTATTCCGTTGTGTTTGAAAAGATTCTTATGTTTATCATATGCTAATTCATTAGCAATACAAAATAACAAGAAAAGTATTTGAAATAAAAAGGATCTAGATCTATTGTGTGCCTACTGGGAACTAACAGATTTAATGAAATCTCAATTATGAATAAAGTTCCTATGAATTTCAGTTACAGTAGATAATATAACATAATATAAAGATTGAATGTAAATAACACAAAAAGCTTTAAGTGGTTCGGAGACTGAATAATTGTTAGTCCACTCTTCTACTCTACGAGTAGGAAATCCACTAAGGATATAGATCACAAAGATCTTTTACAACTAAACTACTAAGATTCCTTCTAGTCATTTAGTCTCGGAATAGGGACACTTAGTCCAGATCACTAAGATCTCGTCAAGTCACTCAGACTTTGGATATTGTCACAAAGACAATGGAATCACTGATGGTTGAATGATATTATTTAAGGTGTTGCTAAGTTTACAATAAGCTTAACTTCTTCAGTACTTAGCAGCTTGAACAAATAGTTCAGTTTCGTAGAGTAAAACTCTGTTTACTTTGACGAAATTTTAGCTTATTAGTTCGTAATTCATACTTGGATTTGAATATTTGTACACTTTTATAGTCTGCCTAAAAGTTTCCTGTTGTAAAGTTCCCCTTGAGCATTTAATCCTCTGATACTCAAGTATTCTTGATGCTGACTTCTAAGGTAGTTGTGAGCTTGCATTCGGCTTCTTTAACATGTCACATCATTCTACAGTTTCACCAACTACATGAGGAAATTGCCACTTCGCCAAGCTAGTTGTTGGACATAAACATATTTTGAATTTTGATTTTAGCCAAGGATGTTTGGAGAATGCATTGGGCATATCAATCTTTAACGCTCCTTATTGTCAGTCCTTTGTCAGTTTTGAGTTGCTCTACGAACTGATCATCATAGAGTCTGATGAATAACGTAGAGTTTGAGCTTGAATTTACTCTACGAGTAGACGAGTTCTATGAGTAAAGAAGCACTCTACGATTGTTCACTACGATCTGCTCTACGACTTTGATCTCTACCATACTTGAACAAACTCTGTGAGTTACTCTTTACTATACGATCTTATCTTCACTCTCCGATCTTTTGTTCACTTTATGATCTTGAGTGAACTCTAGGATGAGAGTACAGACTCTGCAATCGAACACTTGATGTTCTACGAAGGTGTAACCATATTCATTTTACAAATAGGCAGAGTAACTTTTCGATCTTTTAACAATACACTACGATCCTATCATCTATACATCATTTTAGCTTTATAAGATCAACTTAATATATTTAATATTTTCTACTCTAAGTCCTTATACATTACGATCTCAGTAAAGACTTTACAAAAATTATTGGACAAATATACTTTAATCATATCATCATCAAATTAAACATGTGTCAATAAAACTAAAAGGACACTATATATATAAACTTATCCTAAGTTACCAAACTGCAAAATAAACTTATCAAGGCTAGTACTCAATACTATGTCTTTAAGACAATTATGCCCTTCGTATGGTGCTTAGAGTGCTTAGAGTTGATAGCACTTGTCTCCTAAGATACAATGACAACATATACTATAGTAGCACTCCAAATAGTATATCCAATAAACCAAAATAAATGCTCAAAACTATCTCTCAAAATAAGACTTTATAATGCTTGTGAATTTGTGAATGAAATGACTAACCATTTGAAAAGGTAATATTTAGTCAAAAGGCTTAACAAAAAGGGCGCGTCTGGCGAGGTTTTAGTCTTAGCCGTGGTTAGGTCATCTCTCATCCATAAAAGTGGAGTGCCCTTTGGAGCCCAAACTTAAGAGCAATTTTAATGTATATAAACTTATTAACTCTTTAGTTCTTAACCGATGTGGGACTTGGCTTCCCACATGTATTTATTATCATTTTCAAATGTAATTTTTGGGAGTTAATATCTCATTCATTACTTTATAAATTTGAGCTTTCAAATACTTAATTTAATCTATTCATGGAGTAAAAAAATATTGATATGTTGAATCATTACAAATAATTAATGACATCCATATTAATTTAGGCTCAAATTCTAACAACATATAGACTAACGCATTACATAAAAGTTTGCATTTCTAGATCTAACTTGAGTTTTATTTTTTTCTCATATCATTTTATTGTAGACATTAGCATGGTCCCGGATCTTAAAAATTCCTTATCTAACATACCTTGCTTCACTCTCCTTTAGCGTGACGATTAGGGCGACGATTTGGTCCGTCATTATATATAGAATCGTCGTCTTAGCTTTTTAACAACGTCTGACAACATATATATGACGGATCGAACGATATATGACGAATCAATCGTCATTCAATCCATCGCTAAAGTGGGATGAAGCGAATGATGTTAGATAAAGTAAGAAACTTAAGATCCTAATTAAGACAAACACTAATGCCACATGCATTAAGTGTATAATTAGTGCAAATATAAAGTAAGAATTTTATGAAATTCGTAAGACTAAATAAGAACATATAAAAACTTAAAATTAAAGAAGAACAAAAATAAAATTATAACTAAACTTACAAAAGGAGAAAAAGAACATAAATATAACGTCGAACCCTTTATTTAACAAGTGCATATCCTCTTTATTTATATATATATATATATATATATATATATATATATATATATATATATATACGAAAAAATTAAATGCATATTTTTTTATTTAACATATTTTCTTTCATCACTTTTATTGATGGATGAAGCGATGGTTAAATCGCAGATATATATGACGCATCGAATCGTCATGTCATAACATATAAATCGTTTATCTGTTCTATAGTGACGGATCAAATTATCGTCTGATCCGTCGTTAAAAATAATGAATATAGTATATAAAATAAAAAAATATGTACCAAAAATGGACTATATATATATATATAAATTATGAGTGTATTAAATTTTAACTCTGATCTAGATAAAGACATCATTGTTATCTTATAAAATCCCAAAAGAAAAGATATTTCCAATTTAAATCATATAATAATTATTATGGTTGAGTGTTCACTCCCTATGTAACGCCAAAAAGTAGACCATGGTGTCGTTGAAAAATGATCTCTCTCTCATGAAGTGACAGCGCACAGAAGTGGTGGTCACATAGCTGTGCCTATGTAGGCAATTAATCATCATAATTTAGGGGAGTGCGGTTAATATAAAATTAAATTTAATTAATTAATTAATATAATATCGACATGGAAATCGAAAAGAGATCTCTCTCTTTATATGTTAATATTATATTTATCTTTAGAGGTCTCGTAAAATTATATAAATGACGAGTATTTTTCTTATATATAGCAATAAACTCCAATAAATAATTTTATGTATTTTATCTTATTTTTAAAAAAATAAAAATATTTATATATTTAATCATGGTTTTGGGACATTGGAAGCATTAATAGATAGAAAGATGAGGGCAAAAAAAATATGGGAGAAGACGTCAGCTGAATCACAGTTCCCGGTGCCCGTGACACATAACACCAAATATATGAAAGACCGTTGCGTTCGTATCCCTATTATCATCTCATTCATATCCTACAGAAATACATATCCATTGGACTTCTGATCTCGGCACCAATACATGTGTTAATTAATGTTAATTAGACTCGTTGATATGGTGATATTGGTATTATAATAACTCAGGTCAAATCTCGAGTTCAGAATAAATTTTGGATCAAATGTCAAATCTTGAATCAAATAATATCATTGAGTATTTAAGTCATCTTATCTCATCACAGACTCGACCAAAAGTTTTTCATCTAATTGAATGTACTATTATTATTAACTTAATTATTTATATACAAATAAATTTTTCTCATATTTTTTGATGTAAAAATATGCTTCTCATATTTTTCATTGCTTTGAGTGGTGTAAAATTAATGCATTCTATTTTGTTGTTCTATAACAGGTGTTAGATATTTTATATTCAACCTAAACTTTCACAATATAATTTTTTGTTGGTCACAATGGACTAATTAAATGGAGCCTTAGATAAAAATTCAAGGAACATGATGCATATATCATGGGCCTATTATTACACAAGAAATAGTACAGTTGATGACTTGATGGTTTGTTGGGCTGCTGAATGCCTATTGGTCCAATAGTTCCTGTCACTTGTAAATTAGGGCCTTAAGTTTAATACAAAAAAGCAAAAACAAAGAAATTTTAATTTTTTGTTTTGGGTATTGTTGATAGTTTCCTGGGTTTAAGTTGATGAAGCGTTGGGCTTTTGGCCTTTTAATTTTCTAAATGAGACCCCATTTGTGTAGGAGATTTATCAACTAATTAAGTTACATATCATATGTAATTAAGAAAAAAAAGGTACATATAATATAAATGTATTTTCTTTGTATCAATTCATGAGTTAAAGAAGACATTTACAATGAATACTAAATACTCTCGTACCAAATAAAATAAATGCTAAATACTCGAAATACGAGAATTTCTCCAATTTCTAACTATTAGAAAGGCTAGACAAAACCAAGCCTCTCATGACTCAATGATAAAAAATTACTCATAAGACTTGGGTGCAGAAGGTCTTGGGATTCATTCTTGCCAAAGACAATAATGTTAAATTTCAGTCGAAACTTTAAACACACATGTCATGACTCCACGAAGATAATGATGACCAATACAGTGCTGACACGCAGAGTTTAACTTCTTATTGACTTTGGTAAAAACGTCATATAAAGGGCTTAACATTTTTATTTAATAGCTAAACCTCTAATTTGTATATTAAATATCATATTAAAATCGCATTAGGGGAGTTTGCTGTATAAAGAAAATTTTTATGGACTAATTACATATCTTAGTACATTTTTAGAAATAATTACAATAATAGTGCATAGATAAAATAATTATAAAAATAAAACACTTTTCCATATTTATTTACAATATTAGTGCAATTAGGATTCCTTAATTTAGGGGATTAGTATTAGTGGGCTGACATGATAAATCTGGTGGTTTTTTTTTAAACGCGTGAAATATTCTTCTTCTTCTTCCTTCTTTTTCTCTCAACTCCCATATCTTTTGTACTGGTATTTCTCTCTCTAAAATCTTCTTCTTCTTCTTCTCTTCGCCCTTACTATTTCTCTCTCTCATCTTGAAGCCACTCGTCGTCAGCGGACTGAATCTACTTCTTCAGACGATAGAGTTTTTGCTTTGGTAGAACCGCCTCCTTTTGGAACCTACCATGCGGTATGTACATGGTTGAAGTGATATTGTCATACTCTGAGTTTGTACTTCTGGTGACATTCTGTTTATGTTAAAAAAATTTATTGAAGGAATTTTTCTTTATCTCTATGACTGGGTTATTTGCGATAGACATCATTTAACAACATAATATTTGTTAAAGTGAATAATTATTTTAAAATTGTTTAGGCTCTTAACATATCTAGTCTGCTTTTGAATGATCATAATTGTCTCATCTTCATTTTGCCATTTTACTTCTGCATCATATACTGACACAAGACCAATTTATGGGGGCTTGATGTAATGCTTACGTTGTAGCTACGTCAAGCAATAAAAAATAGATACTATCATATAACTGTTTGATTACTTCTGCATTATATTTTGGTTACTGTTAGCTTGAAATTCGGATACCATTTTTGTTACCTTGATTTGGTATTTTGGTTACTTTTTTATATTGTTATGGTTACCGTGTATTTGCTTAGTATACATGGTTGACTAAACTGATTTTGGTGTACATGTTGTTTATGTATTGGTTACCATTAAAACATATTTTGGTTATTATCATATAAATATTTGGTTACTTCTTTAGTATGTTTTTGGTTACTTCTTTAGGATGATTTTGGTTACTTCTTCTATATGTTTTGGTTACTAACATATAACTGTTTAGTTACTTCAATAGTATATTTTTTGTTACTGTTAGCTTATGATTTGAATACCATTCTTTTTCTCTCAATTGAGATTTTGGCTACTTTTATATGTTATTTTGGTTACAATGTATTTACTTGGTAAACTGTTTATGATTACTAATGACTGTGTAAATCTGATTTTGTTTATTTGCAGTTATGAAATCTTTACTATGAGGAATGCAATAGAAAATTCATTGGAAAAGTTATATATTGGTGTGACATGGAAGTCCCCGGCATTATTACCAAGAAATTGAACCCAAGACAGTTGAAGAAGTTTAAGGCATCATTAGTTTGTGGATGTATTATTTTTGTAAATAATAAACCATGTATTTGCTTAGTATACATTGATGTATTATTTTTGTAAATTCCTTCAAATATCTTCTACAAGGGTTATGCTCTTCTAGAAAATTCATTGGAAAAGTTATGGTTAAATGTACATGTGAGAGTATACATGGGTTGCCTAAACTTAGTTGGATATACAGATTGTTTCTGTTTTGGTTAACATTAAAACATGTTTTGGTTACTTTCATATAATTATTTGGTTACTTCTTTATTATGTTTTGGTTACTGTTACCTTATGGTCTGGCTACTATTATTGTGCCATCAATGTGGGATTTCGGATACTTTTATTTTTTATTCTGATTAATATGTAATTGTTTAGTATACATGGATTGCCTAAACTGGGTTTAATTACATGATGTTTCTGTTTTGGTTACCATTAAAACCTTATTCGTTACTTATCATATAATTATGTGGTTCTTGTTTTATTATGTTACATTATGGTTAATGTTATTAGTAATCAGATAGTTACAAGCTTAGATCGTGACAAACATCAATTGTCAAATGTATACGTGTGAGTGTCCTATTTATCTACAAGCTTGTTAGTAATCGATAATTATCATAGATAGTTACAAGCTTGTTAGTAACCGAGATAACTATAAGCTTCAGATCAAGATCATATCAAGTGTTAAATGTATATGTTTTATTTATACCATGTCATCATGATAAAATAAGAAACTCCAATTAAGAGTTCTCATTTATATATATGATGGTCACTTATAGATCTCATATTAAAATAAAAATAGTTTAAGAGGTGCAGTTGGTAACCAAACCTGCATATAAGGGTAACCATTTAAGTTTTTGTTAGTAACCAAATAATTAACAACTTATATCAGAACAATTATCAAGTGCTTAATGTACATGTGAGGGTTCCCATTTATCTAGCTGATGGATACTTTTAAATTTCGTAGTTATAAAAGTTATTTGGAAATGGTCCATGCCAATTGGTAACTAAATATGAATATAGAGGTAACCATTTTATTTTAGATGGGTAACCAAATTTACATAAAAATATTTCAGAACAGTTACCAATTGTTCAATGTATATGTTTACTTTATATTGATAACTCATGATGGAATCAAAAATTAAAATATTAATCAACATCAATTTTGATTATTGTACACCATCAAAAATGTTACCAACCAAGTGGTTAATGGTTACTAATAGTAAACAATTATATATTCCTATAAACAATTAAATTTATTGTATTGGTTACTGTCAGTCTCCATTGTCTGACAACTGAATAAACATTGTAAAGTAACCAAATCAATATTAGACAGTAACCAAACTACATAATCTTAGTAACCAGAAAATAAACTAAATTTTTACATGCAAATTTGAAGGCCTAAATGATGGAATTCGACCAAAAAACTATGCAGTTCACCAGTGAAGCTTGTGATTTTTGATCGTTGACCCGTTTTCAATAAAATTAGGCTCCGAAAACGCAAAAATCCGACACTCCAAACTTGACAAAAATTATCAAATTGCCACTGGATCAAATCTTTTCAAAACTATAAAAAACATCAGTACAAGTGTACATTAATATTATTCAGCAACCAAATAAACGTTATACAAAAGAATAAATTAAATAGTATACAATAACTAATATATATAATCAGATTAATAATTTGTATGAAGGTAACCAATGAAGTCAATAAGTAACCACCAATATATAAGAAACAATTATAAAATACAATAACATTATACAAGAACTAAATAAACACCTTACAAAAGATCTAAATACATATTGAGATAAAGAACTAATATATCGATGAAGCAACCTTTTAGTATGTTTTTGGTTATTGTTAGCTTATAATTCTCAGAAAGTAATTAACTTTCAATGTCGACAAGAACTAAACTACATAATGTTAGTAACTGTAACATGAACTAGGGATAATATTATGCAAGAACTATCGCAATTTTACACAAAGAACCAAGTCAAAGATTATATACTAACCAAATTCAGATTAGATAAAGAACCAACAAATAAGCGGGAAGGTAACCAATGTATTTAATAAGTAATCATTAATATAAAAAATATCGAGAGAATAAACTTTAAAATTATAAAGCAAGCATATAAACATTATACAAGAACCAAATCAATAATAAACAAATAACTAAAATCAATAATAAACAAAAATCAATTTATATGTATTTAGTAACTAGAGTGTAAAACATTTTAAAATGCATTTTGCATTCAAAACATTCATAATTATTCGACTTTGTGACCATTTAAAGAGCAAAAAATTTGAGAAAGGTAACCAATAGTATTTAATACGTAGTAAACACGGGGTAACACTATGCATATAAATTGAAAACTCAAATACCTCAGTATACAAATTTGTAATGGATCAACAATCAGTGCAGTACGATCAACAATCAATGCAGTTGCAGTAAGTTTCTGGTTATAGATCTTGAAGTTGTTGTCGATCTTTTATGTTCTTCTCCGATCTGCAGTTCATCACTTTCTGGTTATAGATCTTGCAGTTGCAGTAAGTTTCTTCGATCTGTTCTTCTCCGATCTCAGAGTTGCTGTCGATCTTTTATGTTTTGTTCAGTTGCTTGAATTTAGAGAGAGATAAACGTGTAGGGAGAGATAAAGATCCGTAATTTTAGCAACGCAATATTATGTTGCGTTATTTTTGTAATTATGTTGTTTATATTTTATTTTTATAAATACTTTCTAATTATTGTATATTAGTGTTAAGGACCCAATTTTTATTGGAAGACAGAAGCCCACAAACATGTCCTTTTGGGCCAAATTACTGGGCCCAAAATTTACTTTTCTTCTTAAAAGATGAGCACTATTTTCACTTATAATTTTGATATTTCGTTTTCTCTCACAAGAGAGGAGGGTGGGTCCAATTTTTACGTGAGATGAGTAAAATATCAAAATTACATGTGGAAATATCATTTCCATTTTAAAATTGTTTACTTTTAAGCTGAAATTGAAAAGAAAATCAAAACAAAAAAAGAAGACTATAGGCTCCGTTTGTTTCACAGAAAACCTTTGACGGAAAATAATTCTTGAGAAAAATATTTAGTTGCTTAAATGAAAATTAGATGGAAAAGATCATCATATTCTCTACTTGAATTAATTATAAAGAAAATAGTGTACTCTGTCTTCTTCTGTTTTTTTTAATATACGCTGCATTATAATAAATAAATAAATATTACCATATCTATAATTTATTTTGAAAATAAATTGACAAAATAGGATTGAAAGAGACTAATATTACCAAATTTGAGAGGTTGAAGATGAATAAGAGATATAAATAAGAAAAAAGTAATTGAATTTCCTAAAGAGCGATGAAAAATAGAAATAGAATATAAGCCCCGCCTTATATTGTGATGCATAGTTCTTCAATTTTACAAATCTCAGATCTAACAATCATTTAGATATATACTTTTATTTTCACATAATTAAAGTCTCAATCCCACCAATTGTCTCCTAAAATAATTAGGGCTTCAAATTCATTTCATTTATTTGCAAAAATTTGAAATTTAACTTTAAAAAAAATAATTGAAATCCCACCAATTGCCTCCTAAGAATTTATCTTTTTTTTTAGTAATACTTTGTTTTATTTTTATTTTTTGAAATTTGAATTAGTTTGTGGTTTTGTATTTTTATAATATATGTATAAATTTAAATTAGTTTATTTTGATTTTTAATTCTAAAATCTATTATCCGATAAAGACAAATTTGCCCTTAAAAAATGGGGAAGGTTTTTGGACGGGTTACAGTGAAATTGAAAAAAAAGAAAGAAGAACAAATCGAATTGACATAAAATGCTACTTTAAAAACTCAATTCATGAAAAATAGACTTTAATAACTTTAAAAGTTTGTGAAAATTGTTTTTGCAACTGACTTTGAATACAACTTAATTTCAGATAATAAATAATTAATTTCAGCCGACAAATTTAGTCTATTCAACTATTTACCACTTGCATGTGAAGCAAACACAAGGTGTCTTAATTATTTATCATTTATTTTAATTATTTTTGCTTAAAATTCTATAAACATCTGACAAAACTATCTGTTAATAGAAAGAAAACTGAAACCATACTACTATAAAATGAGTTTAATCTAATCATTAACCTTCTTCAAACTTTGGATACCTTCAAGGCTTTGATTGGAGGAGACTTCTCATTCTATAGTTTAGATTTTTTTTATATATATAAAAAAATCGATAAAATTAAATACTATTTATTTCAAGTATTTAATTTCTAAAGAATTGGTAAAAATAAAAAATAATTTAATTTCTGCTGTCATATTGTGTCTCTCTTCTATGTATAGTTGGCCAATGTTTTCAGACTCATGGAGATTAGTCCGATTACGGTTGGAAAACTCCTAGTTATCAAAAAAAGAAGTAATAAATCTTTTACAGTCGTGATGTACATTCAAAAGTTTTCAGCTAAATTATGATTGTGACGTATATGTATACATGAGATAGGTAAGAATTAAGAAATGTCTCAATTTAATATATTTTATTTTATCTCATACACATTCACGTTGGTCGCAATTCAATTTCGTCAAATATTTATCGATATGTATATCGTTTTCCAATCTTTTATGTAATTCAGTCTTTCCAGAAAAATGAATCAGATCAACTTTAAATTTTTTTCAACTCAGAAAATAATACTAGTAAAGTTAATTGCAAGTCTTTTCCAAAAATTTTAAAAAGACAAAAATTTATTATGTGTTTAGTTGGTGAAAATTAACAAAATGGATATAAACAAAACCCAATTAAAAAAGGAATTACGATTTCATAATCTGCATATGCTTATTGCCTTCTTAAGGAAGATGACATATATATATATATATATATATATATATCTGATTTCATCATTTATGGTTACACAATTTGCAGTGACTTCATTTCCCTGGATTCCTACGACTTCTTTTTCCAGTATCCACTTGTGATTTTAAATGCTCTATATATATACACACACACAAAAATGCATTTTTCATAATTTTATTTTATGTGGACCCCACCAACCCTTCAAACTAAACAAAGACCACACCCTACCCTAGATTCCTTTTCCTCATCACTCTACCTCACAAACCTTTACCTTGCCATTCTAGATTTCTTTTCCTCTTTTTTTTCTTTCTTTTTTTAAGAATAAAAGGTCACAAAAAGTAGAGAAATAAAAGAAAAAGGAAATAATTTAAAGTCTCTTACTGATGTGCAGTGTGCCACCCTCCTCACTTCTACCTAAACATTAAAATAACTAAAAAAAACTCTTTTTCTCTATCATATTCATATTTAACTAAATGGAGTAGTATTATATTATTGTTGAGACGTGATTATTAGGGCTAAAATTATACGATGGGTCAAAGTTCATGTGGAAGTATTTATCCTGCGTAAAAGTCTAATTTGACACTTGAGTATTTTAAGGAATTAAAGATTCATAGTTACATTCAATTTTCAAGTGTCAAGATATGTTCTGACTTTCTTTTCTTTAAGGATATTTAATTCATTATCATTAAGAAATCATACCTAATGAGAAATTCTATTTATATACGGGGAAAGATATATACGGGGAAAGATGTGTGATCACTATAAATACAAGGTTATTCTTTGGTTATGAGGTACACACAATATTATTTATAGGACGTTATAAAATCTCCATCATAAACCTTATTCAAGATGATGTATTTCATTCCATGAAACTATCTCCCATTAAAAAGTCGTTAAGTGTTTTTGTGTGTGATTTACGTTTTATTGAAAATTTAACACGCTATTAATGATCGATGCGCGTTAAATTATTATTATTATCCATATTAAAATATATGATACAGTAACTTTCTTCACTTTTCCAACAATACATTAATCATTGCTCATATCCACCACATGACAAAGAGTTGCAGTGTAACAGGGTGTTGTGTGCCTGTAGAAGCAAAGCAAAAAAAAAAAAAGATAAATTAAAAGAATATAAATTTATAATTCTTCACCATTTTTAACCTTTCAATATATATCTTTACTTTCATATCATCTTCATTACAAGGAAGAAAAGAAAAGGGGGCCAGGAATAAAAAAAGGAAAAAGAGTAGAAGTAGGGTATGGTTGTAGTTTTTGTACCATGGCTTCCCATTCCATCATCTTCAGGCCATTTTCATAGTAGAGACAATTCATAGACCATTTCATTTTCAAGGAGAGAGACATTTCTGGTTCATGTTTAAGGCCCCAAGCGTCTATTACGGAGTTTTATCTTAAATTCTCCGTAATACTAGTATAGAAAATTAATACAACTCGATTGTTATACTTAGTGTTTACAAAATGTAATGCACAAGATACAAGATTACGAGTCAAAAAAACATGTCCGCCTAACCCTACCATATTTCTTCCTTATAAAATTGATGCTACATTTTGCATCCTAAATACATCTGTATTTATATTAGTAGCATACTGTATTTGTTGATTCAAATACAACGCACCAATTTTTCTATGTTGTATTCGAGCCCTAAAGGTTACGGCGGTTTGTGAGTTAAGTTAGCTGGGTTAGAAATAAGTTTCTTGTAAAAGAACAAGTTTCTCAGGTGCTTATGAACCTCCAAACGCTTCGTAAACTTGTGAAACGAACAGGTACTGAGACGTAATGAAATGTTTCAAAGTTGTTGAAGTATATAATATAATTAATTAATCTATTCTCCAAATAGGAGGTTAATCTAGAAACACACTTATTAATCTTCTGAATAGACTTGAGAACTTGCATATTAAAGGGAAGTAGTTAGCATGAAGTGAACTTCATAATAACATGAATGCAGATAGATCATCCTTCTGGCATGTGTGTCAACACAATATTAAACATGAAATGAACATATCATAAAGTTCACCACCCACTTTAGATACGAGAAATTAATGATTTCATTGTTTTAAAAAATTTGGACGGGATTTTGAAGTATAAAAAAAACGCGCAACTCATACCAGTGTTGAACTATTGTGATGTTATATAGTTATTCTTATAAAAGGTCAAACAGACAGCACCTTTCTTTTTTTTATTATCCATCTCCCTTGCTTCCTCTCCACTTTCCTCCATTTTTCATTCACTTTGTCTGTCTGCTAGCTTTTCTGGAATACAATATCTTTCTCCCACTTTTCTCTTCTCATTGAGTGAATTACAAGAACAATTCTACCATCACGTTAATTTCCCTCAACTTTCTGCTTCCTCATTTCTTCCAAATCAAGAACATTTTTTTGGCATAATTCTTGTTCTTGGTTTTCTTCATTTCAATTCCCAAATATGGAAAGGGAAAAGGTTTTCAAAGGAATCACAATTCCACCCACATGGAATTCCTCACATTTTGGGATAGAAATTCAAACAAATGAGCTGAATGAGCAAATTCCCAATTGTTTTTTCAATCCCAATTGGGATAATTCAATGGATCAAAGTGATCCCTTTGAATCTGCTCTGAGCTCAATTGTTTCCTCACCAGCAAATTCTAATCCTGGAATTCCAAATAATGGGGAAAATTTTGTACTCAGAGAACTGATTGGTAGATTAGGAGGTATTTGTAATTCTGGGGAAATTTCACCTCATTCTTATATAGGTGGAAATAATAGTACTAACACTTCTTGTTATAATACTCCTTTGAATTCCCCTCCAAAACTCAATTTATCAATTGAAAATCAGATCAGAGGGAATTTGAAAATTCCAGGAAATCAATTACCATTTTCCACAGATCCAGGATTTGCAGAAAGGGCTGCAAGATTTTCTTGTTTTGGTGGGAAAAATGAATCTAAATTTCCTCCAAAAACAGAGTTTGCTGGATCTCAAATGGGACTTCAAGAAAACAGAGATGGATTCTTGCAGGAGGGAATTGAAGTTTCTGATAAGAAATTCCATAGGTTTTCAAGATCTTCAACCCCAGAAAAAGATTCAATGGAGGAATCTTCAGTTTCTGAACAAATCCCAGGTGGGGAAATTGTTAAGAAAAGCCAGAGTGATGGCAATGGCAGGAAGAGAAAATCAATTCCAAGGGGAAAAGGAAAGGAAATCCCATCAGCTCCTTCTGCTAAAGAATCCATGGTATTTTAACTAAATCACAAACTCTTACATTTCCAAGTCCAAATTATGCGAGGGAAATGATATATATTTCAAATTTATGTATCCAAACTTTTTTGTTATCAGTAACTTGAATAAGTATTAGCGATAATTTTGTAAAGAGATTTGTAATATGGTGGGCTACCCTTAAAAATCCTATTCAGTCCTATGTATGGACGTATTTCGCATTTATAATTCGACCGAAAACTTTCACAATACACATGTAATTTATTTTTGTCTTTTTCAATTTCATAGGTGGTTGCTGAAAATGAAGAGTCAAATTCAAAAAGAAGCAAAGAAAATGAAGGAAATGGCAGTGGAAAAGTTACAGGGGAGGGAAATCAGAAACAGAACAAGGACAGTGCAAAGCCTCCAGAGCCTCCAAAGGACTATATTCATGTTAGAGCCAGAAGGGGGCAGGCAACAGATAGTCATAGTCTAGCTGAAAGGGTAAGAAAATAGAAATTTAAAAAAAAATTCTTTTTCTTTCATTTATTCTTACCATTACCATTAGTAGTAGGACTAGTATTTTTACATCATCCAATAGGAAACTCGATATTTTTAAGTCATCCTTGATTTTCTCTCAAAATGCGGAGTTGGCAGATTCCGATTGGATGGTGTAAAATCATTAGTTTATAGACAGTCCTTATAGAATTTATTCTCGTATTACAATCCAATTGAGCAGTCCCCTTTCTGCAAATTTTCTTCGGACAGGTTCGAAGAGAGAAAATTAGTGAAAGGATGAAGTTCCTCCAAGATCTTGTTCCGGGCTGCAATAAGGTGCTTAAAGATCACAACTTTTCCATCCCTTTGTGATACTAAATAAAGAAAAAATGTAAGAAAACTTACAAATTGTGCTTGAATTTTCTGACAGGTGACTGGAAAAGCTGTTATGCTAGATGAGATTATAAATTATGTGCAGTCATTACAGCAACAAGTTGAGGTAAATTCAGATTATCCCAACTCCATAATTTATGACTGCAATTCAAACTATGAGTAATTTAGCCAAATTTTGAATTGGTTTCTTCTTTTTTCCAGTTCCTTTCAATGAAATTATCAACTGTTAATCCTAGAATGGACTTGAACATGGAAGCTCTTCTTTCAAAAGATGTAAGTTAGTCACACATTTTTATTGCTCTATCTTGTGCTAATTCCATTAATATTAGTCTCTATAATTAATCATTTTTATGCTAACTTTCAGATCTTCCAGTCTCGGGTTTCTTTGCCGCATAACATTTTCCCAGCAGATTCATCAGCACAGGCTTTCCCTTATGCATATCAATCTCAACAAGGGCCTAATCTACATAGTAACATGCCTAATGGGAAAAAAAATCCATTTTCCATAAACCCTTTGACTGCTGCAATTCTTCGAAATACAGGAATGCAAATGCCTTCAGTTGATGGCTTTCATGAAGCTGCAGCCTCTCAGGTATTTAAAATTGTAAATTCATTAGCAACAAGAAGTTTGGAAACTTGGGGTGTTTTTTTTTTGGGCTGTCAGAGCGTAAATGATGTTGTCAGAGCAAATATGTATTTAGCACCGCCTTTATTCTTATGTAGAATGACTTTTTATCCATCTTCAGGTTCCAACATTTTGGGAAGATGACCTCCAAAGCTTTGTGCAAATGGGGTTTGGCCAAAATCAACATGAAATTCTTCATGGTGAGTTATTTTCCTCACAAATGCAAGCCTTAAATTTTATTTATTTAGTAGTTAACAACATTGAAATTATAATATCTCATGTGCAAGTCTTTTTGATGCAGGCTCAAATTCCACAAGCAGCCATATGAAAGTTGAGATATGATCACTACTTGTCAACATTGTTAAAATTGACTTGAGGCCCCAACAAATGAGAGGCCTCTGTATATACAGCGACAAGGCGGCAGTCCGAAAAAATATTTTATCCAGAAACAGAGAAGCATTTTCTCTTCCATTATTGAATTTTCTTCATAGTAATTGCATCTGCAACTAATATATATTTTTTGGAGGGTTTTTACAAGGAATCCATTGTATAATTCTAGAACTAATTGCAGCAAAATGATGTGCAAAAACCCTATAACCACATGTAATACATTGTGCTAGTATGGTAACAAGTGTGTTGTAGAGTAAATAAGGGAGTAAATTTTCATTGTAAGCTTCTTCTTTTTTCTTTTTCTTTTTTACATATTTTCTTACTATTCAGAAACTTATTGTTAATGCATTGAGTTTACCTTATGGCAATGTTTTATTTTCTTCAAGCTCTCTTTACTACATTACTCTTTTTGTTTCCTTACATTTGATGGGAAAAAAAGAGAGAGATCATTAGCATTATTTAGTTTCAAATTTTTGATTTTGTACCAATAAAATATGAAATTAAATATTTAAAAAGAATAAGAAGTACTTAACATAATAAGATTCTTGAAATAACCAAGTGGATTGATAAAAAAAAAATCATCTTGTTTCCAACCGGGATAATTTCAGAAGATATACTCTTGATTTAAAATTGTATGTGAATATAAGAACGATTCATAGCAAGCAGCGTTGGTTATAACCTTATTTTCAGCTAATCTATCTGTTACCGTCCATCTTTTTAGATAAATTTAAAAGAACAAAAGACGTATTAGCGGCTTAATTTTAGATATGCAACTCTATGACAACACTTAAAATACCTTAATTGTAATTAAGGCTCTAAAATGAATCAAATAGTTCAGTTCGATTTGAGCTCGACTCGAAATATAAATAATTCAACTATAAACACATTTTAAAGTTTGATAAATTATTTGAACATTTTTAAATTGCAATTTTCTATAAATAATAATTGGATCACATTTGTTCGAAAAGTTCAAACTAAATTGATCGGAATTCGAGATCGTTCTCGACTCGGTAGCTAAACGAGCGTCAATCAAACCTTATTTCATACTCGATAAATTTTCTAAACCAAATTTAAACAACTCAATTCATTTACACCTCCACGTTGTAATTGCATATGCACAAAACAAAAAAATCAATGGACTTAATTTTCTTAAATGGGAGGTATTATGCTAATTTTGACCACAAATTCTCCCCTGCTGTAATATTCTACTAAGACACACCTGTTTGGTTACTAGTAAAATAGAAAAAAAGTGGATAAGTTTACAACAACTTATCCAATCATAAAAAATAAGAGGATCCCATATCTCCATTTTCAATTTTTCTATGCAACCAAACAGAGAGAAAAAGTTAGTTGATGCTGATATTTCTTCTAAAAATGTCAAAATCAGTAGCAGCAAGAATTTGATATGGGGGCCTAAAGATGAAAGGACATCAAAATCGCGTGACTTGTGGAGGATTAGATTCTTAATTGTAACCAGCTGTTAGTGGGGACAAAATGGTCTGTTAAGTCCAAATGATTGATTAAGAATATATTTTGATATGGTTTTAGCTGGAATCCAAACTCATTTCTAGTGCTCCTCTCTTCTAATTTCCTATAAGGGTACATTTGGAATTTGAAAAAGTTAAAAAAAACAATTTTTTTTCTTTTAAAAAATCAATTATTATGGTATGAAAGTATTATTCTTACTTTGAAAATAGTACTCCCTCCGTTCCTTAATATAAGTCGTTTTAGAAAAATATTTTTGTTCCTTAATATAAGTGGTTTGAGAATTTCAAGTAAGCATTAATTGCTTAGTTTTCAATATTACCCCAAGATTAAATGTAACTTTCTTCTTATTATTATTTTTGTCCAATAAATAACAAACTCTCCTTCCAATACTGAGGCGATATATAGATAATTGATATTATAGTTAATCTTTATCATCATTACATTAATATCTTGTCAAGACAATACCCTAAAACGACCTATATTAAGGAACGGAGGGAGTAATCGCCTTAATTTTGGTCATTAGTAATATCAAAGTAATAATTATGTTGTCTAAATATTAATAAATGTCGCTAAAAAATTGAAGTGTCATTAAAATAAATATAAAATTATCGCTAAATATATATTTATTTCGATAATAAAATTATTTCTCTGATATTATTAACCACATTAAGTATTGGTCATTCACAGCAAAAAGAAACTTGTTTTCCCATCGAGTAAATAACACTAAAAATCAACCAACTTACACTTATTTTCTATTTTAAATAATTAAATACAATTTTTTTCAATTAAACATTAAAGTTTATTTTCTCTTTTTGTTGACTGTTACAATATTATGAGGTGGAATTATTAATAAATATATGGGGAAAAATAATATAAATAATATGGCATGGCTGTAAAACTTGTTGAAGGAGGAGTCCGACGATGGGGAGAGATGGCGGAAAGTGAAGAGGACCGATTATCCCAAGTCATCAAACGAGTTGATTTCTAAATGTCCTCTGTGAATTCCACTAATATATATAGTTATATAGAGAGATACAATCAATTCTATTAATTATATGCGAAGGGGAGAGAA
The DNA here is from genome assembly GCA_020205615.1 of Panax quinquefolius. Taxonomy (NCBI): domain Eukaryota; kingdom Viridiplantae; phylum Streptophyta; class Magnoliopsida; order Apiales; family Araliaceae; genus Panax; species Panax quinquefolius. Next base: position 36,781,241 of record CM035173.1, read on the forward strand.
AAAGGAAAAAATAAAATCAATTGCAGAAAGAGAAAAAGATGAAGAAATTGTGTGAGATCTCAATATTTGATCGATGGTCACCACCAGAGAAGCTCATAATGATTGGTATTTGTCTGGAATTTCGGATACTTAGAAATTAGAATGAATTGTTATATGCTTCTCTCTTGAAGATTGGAAAACGATCGTGAAAAGAAATTTTCAGAGATTGCATATTTGCATTCAACATGCTGATACAATTTTTCACAAAATGTGAGGGTTTAAGTTGACCCATATGACAAATATAACATTGGGATGAGACTATAAAATTCCAAAACGTATATCATTGACATTCAACATGATCCTAGCCTTGAAAACTAAAAAAAATTGAATTTAGCATCCGCAATTTAATAATACTGAATGCAACATTATTAGTTGGGCCATTTTAGTGCATATCTAGCGTCTACATGATTAAAATCGCGGACGGGGACTTTGCAAAGAGGAGCATTTTTCCCTCTCGTTCGTCCATGATATTAAACCGTGAAATCTCGAAAATTAAATCATGGATGGATCGGACCCTCTATTTAACCGTTCGATCTTCGGATGGAGGGTCACGATTTGTTATAAAAGTAATTTTAAATTGACACCGTTAGTTATAGATCGGTCCTCTTTCTCTCTCTCTCTCTCTATATATATGCATTCGTGTATGTATGTATTTAACTTGCCAACAATAAAATCCTTATTGTTAATTTATTTTATTAGATTTTTTATTTGAATAAAATTACTTTTAAAACATGATGAATGAAATTATATTTTAAATTATTAATAAATAAATTCATATCATTTTACTAACTATTTGCAAACTTATCAGTGACTTGCACAATACTGATTAGTGACTAAAATTTTGTGAGAAAAGCATAACTTTTGAGTTGATTTTTGGGAATATTAAAATTTATGATCAATTAAAAGACATGAAAATCAAGAACAACAACAACAACAACAACAACAACAACAACAAAAATTTTGAGCCACCAAATCACTAAAATTGAACTACTGAGACAACTCAAGATCAATTAAAATAATTTGATACTTTCTCGTTATATATTGTTATAGATCAGACTGAAAAATGGAGCATCAAATCCCAGGTTGGCAGTAGTGAAGTTATGACTTGGCTAAAGAATCAAATAACTTTTTGCAATCCTATCAACTTTAGAAAATTGGGAAGAAAGGAAAATAAGGCATGCAGTTTGGATAAATACAAGAAGAATAAAGTAGTGGAGTTCAGATTTAGATAGATACTCCCTTGTATACATAGACAAACTTTCCATTGAAAGGCTGTTAGCAGGAAAATCCAAGCTTCCAAACACCAACAAAAGAAATCTGCAGGCAACCCTTTTACTTTCTTCTGGTGGCTGACACACTAGAAATGCATGAGTATACCCAAAATAAAATAAATTATTTTTTGAATTTCACAAATATTAAGACTATATTTTTGAACCATATTTACTTTTGAAAATAATGCTTGATATTTGTTGGAATTTACTCATACTTCTGTGGGTTCGACAAATAACCGCTACGACTACTCCTATTTGGAGGTCTCACTCACCATAAGAAGTTAACGCCCAGTTCACGCAGAATTGGCGAGGTTGCATAAGTAGCAAATACTGAAATCAAGCTTAAGTGCAATTGGACTTAGGAATTTATTAGTAGCCAGATCTTGGGTTTGCTAATATATTGGGCCTCATGTGTTTGAGCTCATGTTATAGCAGTTAAGGGTTTTTCTAGTTATTATAAAAACATTGTTTGGTGTGTGAATCATTGTAGAGCGTGTGAGACATTTAATGAATACATCAGACAAGCAGGACTACCCAAATTGGTGAACCTGGGTATATCGCCATTGTGATGCCCACAAAATAGGTATACATCACCTATTCTGAGTCGCCAAATACATGATGTAATATCAAAATACAATCTTTAATATACAACAAGATAAATTGTGAGTTTTAATACAAATATTGTCTTCTGCATAATATCCACTCTCGTAATAAGTCCTCATTACATTTATTGTCACACTATTTAATGTAATAATGAGGACTACTAATACTATCATCCGACCGCCACCCGCTCCCCGACTAGTCCCGCCACGCTTCTCAATTCCTCAAGAGAATAAAGAAAGAAAAAGGTGAGCTCAACTAGCCCAAGAAGAAATATTATGACTAAGATAATGCGTAATAAATTATCATTAGTCTTCAACAATGTTAAACCGATAAAATATAATAGACATCAAGTTTAATCTGCAATGAACAAGCAATCCATTAAAAGAGTCAAGTAGAGAATAAAATCTACTATCTTTTATGATTTAAAAGGTTTTTCATCACTTTTATCATTGGGGACTCAAACTTTAATAAATAATCCGCATCATCCCCGCACTACTACCAGGATATTCATTAAGATCACAACCACAAATTATCCATGCACTACGGGCCAAGGATATTCGTATATTCATCAATGGTCATGATCATGCCAACAATTGTCCATCAACGCACTACGAGCCAACGAGGACTTTTACCACATCACTTATAACATTACTACCATGATTATACCGAATAATAATTCACAGTCATAATCATACCAAGTCCATCTATGCACAACAAAAGCCACGTAGATGACTTTCAACATAATATAAGCATGAGGATGATGACAATGATATAAGAATCCAATAAAACAAGTTCAAGAATTAATTTATCCAAAATTCAATAACGCCTAAAATTGTCAACACGATACTACTTTGTAGAGTAAAATTCAAGAATGCTCGTAAGAATATTTCCATGAAAAGATACAAGATGAAGCGCAAAATATCGAGGATATTCCACTAATTTCATGGAGTATAGAAGTCAAAACTTTAACCAACCGAGTATAATAGAATATATGAAACTATGAATGAATTTTCGCTTTCGCCATGCAGAATCCACGACATGATCATTTCTACAATTTAATAAGGAATGAATACAAAGGATCATTCACCATATACGTAAATCCACATAGATAAGTTATTCCAATGTAATAATAAAGAATGGAATAACGAAGGATTCATCATGCGTGCGATAGATCGCATGCATGTGTTATTCCCAAATGAATAATAAAGAATGGAACTGTGTCACGCGTAACGCATGTATGCGGATATTCCGGCGTAATAATAAAGAACGGAACTGTGTCGAAGCGAAATTCGCACCGAAGCGATGATATTTCAAATGTAATAATAAAGAATGGAATAACAACAGAAATCACCACGCATGCGATAGGCGCATGCATGTGTTTATTCCAATGAATAATAATTAATGGAACCAGTCGAGCGTAATTAATTACGCACCGAATGATGTTCCAATGAATAATAAAGAATGGAATAACAACAAAATCACCAAGCATGCGGATTTGATGTATACGTTTATTCCAACATAATAATAAAGAATGGAATAAGAAAAGAATTTCACCATGTATACTACAGAATCCACAGATATCTGAGTTATTCCAACGTAATAATAAGGAATGGAATAACAATAGCTCTCTTCATGAATACTGAAAGAAATAATACCTTACGAGTATAACAAATATTATCCCTTACCTTATAAAGAAGAGTACTCCGACGGTAGGGCGGTGATATATTTGAAGAAACTTGCACTACGCTCAAAGCTTTCTTAAACGCTAAAGAAAGATGCTCAAGATTATAGAAGAAGAATTCTCACTACGCTTTCTCTAGAGTTTCATTGAATTCGTAAGAAATAATAAAGGAATGAGCTTCTATTTATGTAAGAATGGACCAATAAGAATTAATTCATAAATCGGTCCGAGATTGATTTACTTTTAATCTGACGGTCCATATTCAAAGTAAAATCTTTTAAATAAAATATAATATATTCTATTTATAATCTAATAAAACGAATAACTTTATAAAAGTATCCTGCTTTTATATAAAAAGATTTTACTATGCAAAATACTATCGCAGCACTATCTACACTATCATAATAAAATATAATATATTCTATTTATTGTCTAATAAAGCGATAACTTTATAAAAGTATTCTGCTTTTATATAAAAAACTTTTTCTGCTTTTATTACATTAATAATACTAATAAAACAAAACTTCATCATCATTATCATAATTCACACTATTAATCGACCAAGTCGCTCCTCAGAAAGAATGGGCTTTCTAATAAGGATTTCTCCTTATTAAGCAGCAATTAGGTGACCAAACCTCTACTTGATGTAACTTCTGACATCGTTAATAATGCAAATAATAATATTAACAACTTTGTTATCCGAACTATTGATTTAATAATATATAAAATATCGACAATAATTGAATCAAATAACGTGAGATCTTTATCAACAATTATCAAGCAATAATTGAACAAAACTGAAAGTGACTTCTCACGTAAGCATCAATAATCAATACCGTGTGCTACTATGCAACCACACGTATTCTGTCATTATACAAACACTATGCGACACTTATGCAAAATACTATGCGAGCACTTTATCTGAAACACTATACAAACACTATCAGTAACTATACAAAAACTATGCATAATAAAATATAATATATTCTAATTATTGTCTAATAAAACGAATAACTTTATAAAAGTATTCTTTTTTATATAAAAAACTTTTCGCTTTTATTACATTAATAATACTAATAAAACAAAACTTCATCATCATTATTATTATTCACACTATTAATCGACCAGTCGTCGTTCCCTGGAAGAGGGGCTTTCCAATAAGGATTTCTCCTTATCGGTGCGCCGCAAATTAGGTGACCAAACCTCTCATTGGCAGAACTTCTAGACACCGTTAATAATGCAAATAATAATATTAACAACTTTGTTATCTCAACTATTGATTTAGTAATATATAAAATATTGACAATAATTGAATCAAATAACGTGAGATACTATGCAACAATTACTGAAACAATAATTGAACAAAACTGAGTGACTTCTCACGTAAGCATCAATAATCAATCTTGTGCTACTATGCAACCATGCGTATTCTCGTATTTCTTTTAACACCGGGTGTTTCAAAGATTAACTGTGAAAAACTTTTGCCGTTATTTTCATAAAATATTTTTTGTCGTTTTCTCAATCCGACAACAATTCTATTATGGGGTCCACTAATGATTGTGCTTGCATTTAATATTCCTCGTTAAAACGAATATTCCCCGACCAATCGAATATTATAAACAACTTACGTACTTTGTAAAATTTCTAAATATTACTCACAACTATAACATTATATCAAATTCATTCAAAAATAATAATTATAAAAAATTCATCTTTATTCATAAAAGTTGGGGTCTTACAGCCATTGTGATGCCCCCAAAATAGGTATACATCACCTATTCTGAGTTGCCAAATACATGGTACAGAATACAAATACAATCTTAAATATACAACAAGAGAGCTGTGAGTTTTAATACAAACATTGTTGTGACGCCCCCAAAATTAGGTATACGTCACCCATCTTGGGTCGCCACTTACATGGTACATAAATTCAAATATAACTTACTTAACCTAACTGTGCGGTATAATATCTACATAAATCGTGAGTTTGAATACAAATATTGTCTACTAGATATTATACAAACTCAAAAGGAGTCCTCATTACAACTATTATCACACTATTTTACGTAATAGTGAGGACTACTAATGCTATCCTCTGGACCATTACTCTGCTTCCCGACTCGTCCCAATTATGTTCTCATTTCCAAGAGAAACAATGAAAGAAAAGGTGAGCTCAACTAGCCCAAGAAGAAATATTATGACTAAGATAATGCGTAATAAATTATCATTAGCCTTCAACAAAGTTAAAAACCGATAAAATACAATAGATAACCAGGTTTAATCTGCGGCTGAATATGCAATCCATTAAAAGAGTCAAGTAGAGAATAAAATCTACTATCTTTTAGGTTTTAAAAGGTTTTCATCAATTTTTATCATTGAGACTCGACTTTTAATAAATAAACCACCACATCTAATCATCCCCTGCACTACGGCCAAGGATTTTCATCAAATTATCAATGGTCATGACTATACCGAATCACCCCCGGTCATAATCATACCAAAAACTATCCATCAACGCATTCTGAGCCAATTTGAGGACTTTTATCACATCATTTATAACAAGCCATGATTATACCGAATGATCCCAAGGTCATAATCATACTAAGTTCATCTATGCACGTAAGCAAAGAGATAACATAATATATCACAGAGGATGATGACAATGACATAATAATTCAATAAAACAAGTTCAAGAATTATTTAATCCATGAATTATTAACGTCCAAATTGTCAACACGATCATCGTTGCAGTAGAGTAAAATTCAAGAATGATCGGAAGAATATTTCCATGAAAAGATATCGGATGAAACGCAAATATCGAGGATATTCTACTAATTTCATGGAGTATAAAGTCAAAGTTTTAACCAACCGGGTATAATAAAGAATGGAATAACAAAAGAAATCACCACGCATGCGGTATTGTGATGTATGTTATTCCAACGAATAATAATAACCAACCAGTCGGTGAAATTCACACAAGCGGGATGTTCCAATGTAATAATAAAGATGGAACTGGATCCGGTGTAAAACACATGAATAGGATATTCAAATGTAATGATAAAGACGGAACCAGTCCGGTATAAAACACACTGCATGTGGATGTTCAAATGAGAATAATAAAAAGCGAACCAGTCCTGTAAAAAACACATGCATGTGATGTTCCAATGTATAATAGAAGAATGTCACCAAGTATAGGGTAAACCACATATCTGAGTTATTCCAAATGTAATAATAAGCAATGGAATAACATAAGGATTTCACCAAGTATAGGTATGCCACATATACAAGGTTATGTATAGGGTATGCCACTTTTTACGAAAGTTATTCCAATGTAATGATAATGAATGGAATAATGTAAGTTCTCTTCAAGAAGAAAGAATAACACCTTACGGGTACAACAAATAATATCCCTTACCGTAAAAGAACCGAATATAGAAGTAGTGAAGTAGCAAGAATACTCTTCTTCTTCTTCTATAATTTTCTCTCTATAAACTTCTCTCTATAATTTCTCTCTGTAGTTTCAATGAATTCGTAAGAAAATAATGAAGGAATGAGCTTCATTTATAGGAAAATGGAATGCATAAGAATTAATCCATGAACGGTCCAGATTGATTCACTTTAATCGACGGTCCATATTTAAAGAAAAATCTTTTAAATAAAATATAATATATTCTATTTATATAAAAACATTTTACTATGCAAAACACTATGCAAAATACTACGCAACACTATGCATAATAAAATATAATATATTCTATTTATAGAATAACTTTAATAAAGTATTCTATTTTATATAAAAAGATGTTTCGCTTTTATTACGTTAATAATACGAAGAAAACAAAACGTCATTATCGCTATAATAATTCATATTATTAATCGGTGAATAATGGAATCAAACCGAGTGACTTCTCACATAAGCATCAATAATCAATACTTGTGTGCTACTACTTACGCAACCACACGACATCGCATTTCTTTTTACTACCGAGTAGTTCAACAAGATTACCAGAAAACTTCCGCCGTTATTTTAATAAAATATTTTTGTCGTTTTCAATCCGACAATAATTACATTGCTAGGGGTCCACCAATGATTGAGCCATTGTATTTAATATTCCCTCGCTAAACCTAATATTCCCCACCAATCGAATATAATATAACCACTGTGATACTTTGCAAAATTTATAAATACTACCCACAACTATAATATTATCTCAAATTCACACCATAATATTAAAAAATTATTTCACAAAATTTAAATCTTTATTAATAAAATCTGGGTCTCACAATTGTCTTCTGTATAATATCCACTCTCGAGAATAAGTCCTTATTACATTTATTAACACACTATTTAATGTAATAGTGAGGACTACTAATACTATCATCCGACCGTCACCCGCTCCCGACTAGTCCCGCCACGCTCTCATTTCTTGAAGAGAAAAAGAAAGAAAGGGTGAGCTCAACTAGCCCAAGAAGAAATATTATGACTAAGATAATGCGTAATAAATTATCAATAGTCATCAACAATGTTAAACCGATAAAATACAATAGACATCAAGTTTAATCAGTGGCGAACATCGCAATCCATTAAAAGAGTCAGTAGAGAATAAAATCTACTATCTTTTATGATTTAAAAGGTTTTCATCACTTTTATCACCGGACTCAACTTAATAAATAATCCACATCATCCCCGCACTACTACCAAGGATATTCATTAGTATCACGTACCACAATTTATCCACGCACTACTACGCCAAGGATATTTGTGTATTCATCAATGGTCACGATCATGCCAACAACCTGCCTATCCATGCACTACGGGCAAATGAGGACTTTATCACATCATTTGTAACATTACGGCCATGATTACACCAAATAATCTCTCGGTCATAATCATACCAAGTCCATCTATGCACTACAAATTGCTGATGACTTTCAACAAAATATAAACATGAGGATGATGACAATGATATAAGAATTCAATAAAACAAGTTTAAGAATTAATTTATCCAGGAACTAATAACGTCCAAATTGTCAACATGATACTTCTTCGTAGAGTAAAATTTAAGAATGCTCAGAAGAATATTTCCATGAAAGATACTAGATGAAGCACAAATATCAAGGATATTCCACTAATTTCATAGAGTATAGAAGTCCAAACTTTAACCAACTGAGTATAATAAAGAATGGAATAACAAAAGAAATCAACATGTACGTGCGATGATTTCACATAGATGAAAGTTATTCCAATGTAATAATAAATAACGGAATCAGTGTCCCGTGTGAATACGCACCGGCGGTGATATTCCAATGTAATAATAAAGAATGGAATAACAACAAAAATCACCATGCATGCGATTATTGTGGATGTATGCGCTTATTCCAATGTAATAATAAATAACGGAACCAGTCCCAAGATAAAACGCATGCATGTGATATTCCAAATGTAATAATAAAGATTTTAACCGTGTCCCACAGAAAACGCATGCACAAGATATTCCAAATGTAATCATAAAGAATGGAATAATGTAAGAATTTCACCAAGTATAGGGTAGCCACAGATACAAGTTATTCCAACTAATAATAAAGAATGGAATAACGAAGTTCTCTTCATGAATATAAAAGAAATAATACCCTTACCTTATAAAGAAAAGTACTCCGACGGTAGGGCGGGATATACTTGAAGAAACTTGCACTATGCTTCAAAGCTTTCTTAAACGCTAAAGAAATACGCCAAGATATAAGAATAATTCTCTCTACGCTTTCTCTTTTAGAGTTTCAAAGAATTCGTAAGAAATAATGAAGGAATGAGCTTCTATTTATGAAGAATGGACTAAATAAGAACCAATCCATGAACTATCCAGGATCGATTTACTTTAAACGGACGATCCAGATTGGTTTACAATAAAATATAATATATTCTATTTATAATCTAATAAAACGAATAACTTTTAAAAAAGATTTTACTATCGCAAACACTATCGCAGACCTTATGCAAAACACTACGCATAATAAAATATAATATATTATAATTATTGTCTAATAAAATGTATAACTTTATAAAAAGTATTCGCATTTTATATAAAAAGATTTTACTATTAGCCTAATAAAACGAATAACTTTATAAAAGTATTCTTTTTATATAAAAAGCTTTTCTAATTTATTACATTAATAATACTAATAAAACAAAACTTCATCATTATTATTATTATTCACACTATTAATCGACTGTGTCGTTCCTCGAAAAAGAGGGGCTTTCCAATAAGGATTTCTCCCACATTAAGCCAATTGATTAGGTGACCAAACCTCTCCTCGGCGTAACTTCTGACATCGTTAATAATGCAAATAATAATATTAATAACTCTGTCATCTCAATTATTGATTTAATAATATATAAAATATCGACAATAATTGAATAAAACCGAATGACTTCTCACGTAAGCATCAATAATCAATACTGGTGCGCTACTACGCAACTAATGCCAGATTCTCGTATTTTTTTAACACCGGTGTTTCAACAGCTAACTGTAGAAAACTTCCGCCGTTATTTTTATAAAAATATTTTTGTCATTTTCTCAATCTGACAATAATTCTATTGTGGGGTCCACCAATGATTGTGCTGTTGTACGAATATTCCCTGTTTAAAACGAATATTCCCCGACCAATCGAATATTATATAACAACTTGCGTACTTTGCAAAATTTATAAATATTACCCACAACTATAACATTATATCAAATTCATTTCATAATATTTAAAAATGATAATTATAGAAAATTCATCTTTATTAATAAAAGTTGGGGTCTTACAGCAATGTTCTTATTTTTTCGTCTTTCGTATAATATGTCTGATTGCAATTTTATTCGTTCTTAAATTCTAACAATATTGTCAGACCAAAAATAATATTGTCGGAGCGACATTTATTGCTCTGATAAAAATATTTTTGTTCGGACAATATTAATCGCCTTAAAAGACGTTGATAGTTTAATAGTTGTGGCATGATAATGAAAATTAAAAATTATGATGCCAAACTTGAGTATAATATTGTATGTATAATTTATACTACTATAGTAAAGATTACTACGGAACGGAGAGAGTGTAGAAGTGAATTTTTTTTTTAACCTCATCTTTTTGCATTCCAAGTATAAATGCAGAAATTCTCCCTTCTTACCCTATTTTAGAGCATTGTTAATAGAATTCTTCTAAGCAGTCAAAGGAGTGATCATTCGGTTATAGCCGAACCAAATAAGCTATTCGGTTATAACCGAAAATTGAATTAGTGATAATTTTACTATCCGAAATAATACCCGAAATTTGAAAATAACCGAATTACCGAATACCGAATTATAATTTCGGTAATTCAGGTAAAAACCGAATCAGCATCAATACACACGACTACCAACCACCTCTGTTTTACAGCCCAAGAAATTACTCAAGCCCATAATTGAATCTTCTTCTTCAAAGCATAAAACACAAAACCGCCCAGCTAAAACAAACAATCCCAGCTAAAACATTCGCTAAAACACAAACAAACCCAAAAAACCCCAAGTGAAAAACCCAAAAACAGCCAGCTACAACAGCCGCTAAAACACAAACAATCGAAACTAATAACAACGAAAATGGAGTTTGCTTGATGTTGGTGAATCAAGAGGGGATGCTTTCTTGGCAAGCGAGAGACGGAGGAAGAGGAGTCTCCGCTTGTGTTGGGGGTTTAGGTGTGGCGGGCTATTGGCCTCGTGATTAACAAACGAAAAATGGAGGATTTGCGAGTGGGTTTTGCTTTCGAATATGAGGGAGAGAATTGGGGGTCTGCATTCATGTAAAAAAATAAGGGTGGAATTGGGTGGAATCAAATAATAAGTTATAAGAGTGGAATTGGGTGGAATCACTAATCAGATAATAATAATAGTATAAAATTATTATTTTTTTAAATATTAATATTCGGTTATTCGGGTACCCGAATTATCTGTTTTTTAAAACCAAAACTGAAACCAAATAATGAGCAATAAATCGGATATAACCGAAATAAGAAAAAAAAACGAAAAATCGAAATAATTCGGTTAAAAAAGTTCGGTTCAGTAGTTCGGTTTTATCCGTATTTTACTCACTCCTAGACTCTTGGGCGATGTTCGGGGATGATTTATTTTAAAATAATTTTAACTTATAAACTTTAAAATGACTTATATTAAGTGGGAACTTATAAATAATTATTTATATTTGACACCCTTTTGACTTATAAGTTAGAAATGAAGTTAAAATAAAATAAGAAGGCGTTTAGCTAAAATGATTTATAAGTTAAAATAAGATGTAAGCACGATTAAAATAAAGGTAAAACAGTCTTTATATTTGGTCAAACTTACTTATTTTAACATGACTTATAAGTCATTTTTTAGTAAGTCAGAATTTGTTACTTATCAAAAATGACTTATAAACCAAAAAATAAGTCACCCTCCAACAGTAAAAAAAATAACTTATAAATTAGTTTGACTATTGTTGCCAAACAAGCTCTTAAAGTATTAATCAATGAGTAGAAATTCTCTCAAAATGGTTTTAAACCATTAGATAAACATTTTTTTTATAAATATTCTAGTTATGTTGACTTATCAAGGTCACAATATGGGTACATTGGGCCTTGAAATAAATAATGAAATGTAATCAAGGACATAGTTATGTTAAAGCAATGAGATGTGGTACCCAAAACAGAAAAAAGAAACAGTGAGATGGTCCCTTTAATTAACTTGTACCAAAAAATTAGTTGAAACTATTTAAGATTGACTTTGATGGAGACTAGGAAGCCAATTGTGCCCATAGAAGCCAAAAGCTCTATGTACTGGTACAAGTATTTGCAGTTAGTTTTTTGAGCTAAAGTTTATTTCAGAAAGGTTGTCCAATAGTTGCTATGATTAAAGGAGCAAATATTCATTGTAGCCTAATAATATCCTTAGTCTTTCATGATTTGACGAGTGATAAGAAAATTCAAATAAACTCGTGATAACTAAAATAATATCACCATAATATTAAATATCATGGTTCATCATTTTCCTCTTTTGATTGTTCATTACAAACTAGATATGTGAGATATAAAACTAGCACCCGGTGGCGTTTAAGGGTGTAAGTGAATCGAGTCGAGCCGAGTATTAAATTGCTCAGATTTTATTTATAAAATTTATCGAGTATAAAATAAGGTTTGATTGAGACTCATTTAGCTACCGAGTCAAGCACGATCTTGAATCGAGCACGAGCAGTTTGAACTTTTTGAACCAATATGATCTGAGTATCAATAGAAAATTATTATTTGAAAAGGTTCGAGTAAATTATCGAGCTTTAAAATTTGTTAATTTTTGACTCGTTTATATTTCGAGTCGAGTTCGAATTGAATTTTAATCGAGTGAATATGAATTGAGCCCGAACTATTTGCTCATTTTACAGCCTTATATACGTTGCATGTGTAATTAGCTCGAGAATAAAATAAAAACTTCATGAAATTCAGAAGACAAAATAAAAAGATATAAGAATTTAAATTACGGATGATAAAATAATAATATAACTAAACGTGCAGGGGAAAAATGAGATAAAATTTCGTAACACAAAACACTGCTGACATGAGCGACACTAATAATATAGATATAGGTGTCAACCCTAGTTGTAGAGAGGTAAGTCTCTGCCCTTTGTGTTGCTTTTTATTACAACCTAGATATTTGGCACACATTATGTATATGTATTTATTCAATTGGGATCCGATTAATATGAAGTTTATTTTTGAATAAATTAGTCAATAGATCAATAAAATATTGATACACAAGTTACCCACAATATATGAACTTACCCAAAAATGAACTTCATGCTATCCACTTCCGTTCAATTGTCATTTTGAACAAACAAAAAACTTTACACAAGGCATTGAGAGACAATGGCAAACCAAATTAGTTTTACATAATAAAGAAATAGATACAAGTGTGAAGAACATTTTAATCCATTATGAACTCTAATCTATGATAAACTTAAATAAGGGTTGCATTCTGTAGTTGGTGAGACTTGAATAATGCCCAAAAAACATAAGGGTGAGGTCCTAAGGTTCCCAACCAGATTGAAGATAAGTCTCAAGTGTCTAGGACCAATAAAAGGTACTCCCTAGGCCTCAAATTAACTGTCCAGTTTTAATTTATTTTTATTTTTTTGTCAAATCAACAATTCTTAAAACACAAATATAAATTTGAAATATAAAATGGGGTTAGTAATAAATTGTATGTAGGTTCTTATGGTTATAATTTGTATTCCCTCCACCTATATTTTGTAAAAAATAATTTTAAAATTGGTCAATATGATCAAAAAATCAAAACTTAACAGTTATTTTCAGATTTGTCTATTTCTCTCTTAACACCGAACTCTTTCTCGTTGGTTATACACTCACATCCATAGTAAAGATTTTTGCTGCATGAAGAAGACTTTATATTGGGGTTTCCATGATTAACTCCGGACATAAAGAACACCCAAGGGTCCAAAGTGCCAAATTGGTTAGGAGAAATTGATGGAAAGTGTTTATTTTGTGGGGGGATTACAATCAATTTTATCATTAGAGGGGTGGGGTGGGGTGGTGGGGGGGGGGGGGGTCACATTACCAGGCTGTCACTCTTTCTTATCACAACCTTCCTTCACTTTATGTCCCTTTCTTTCACCTTGAGCAGCATTTTGCTTTAACTTGGGTTGGTGTATCATCTTTGATTAGGGTGACAGAAATTAAAACACAGGCTGTGAGGAATTATGATTTTGTTTCTCCATTCTTTAAGGTTGTGTCAACCTTGTACTGTTTAATTGGATTTCAAATAAATATAGTTTCAGCCACCCAAAACTGGTCCTTATGATAGTTATTTTGTGACTAGCATGGAGATACGTATGCATTTGCAGGTTCTTCAAAATTATGATCTTATCCAACTTAGAACAGAATGACTTTCCATCTGTTTCACAATGGGATAGGGTGGAAAAAGTATTTAATGTAACGACTCGATCCAAATTTCTCATCTGGATCAATATTCTGGTCTATTCCGCATGTTCTGATGTAGAACTAGACTCTTAATAGTTTCAAAGTATAGTGTATGTTTGGTTACTGAGCATTTGGGGTTTAAACTTGCTTAAAAATCTTGTTCTTTTATCGTGTTTGTCTAAAAGCAACTTATTTTAAATACAACTAATTTAACTCAAAAACAGTGTTCGGGGTTCAAACGCAAAGTACCAAAAATTGTACGCTCAAACGCTACAAACACTAGTTTGCAAACATTAGTGAATGAACAAAGATATAGTCAAATGGAGACTTAGTAAACCTCATGCTGCTGACAATTTAAATTTTGTCAAAAAATTACTAATGGTACTTCTATCTTTTTTTTCACGAATCTATACTATTATATTTCAATCCTAGGGTGAATTTGGAGAAGATTCAGAAGAGGTCGAGACAATCAGGGGAAAACTTACATGTTCTATATAGCACACGTGTGAAAATTTTGAAGTAATAGACTCGAACTTGTGACCATGTACAATTTAATACTCCCTCCGTCCCATAATAAAAGTTCTTATTACTATTTTGGGTAGTCTCATGTTAAATGTCCATTAAATATCTCATTCTAATTCTCTCTCCATATTTAATGACATTATTATAGGCAATTTTGTCATTATATATATATATATATATATATATATATATATATATATATATATATTACTACTAGGGTTAGCATATGCTACTTCTTTCATTTGACTCTTCCTAGAAAGTTACAATGTAACTACTTCCTTTCACTTGTGATTAAAATAGTTCAAATTTTGTACAAATAATTCCGCTTGAATAATTGATTGCTTGGGGGTTGAGTAGCCTGCCCTACTTGCATTCTTTCTATCTATCTCCAGTTTCAGTACCATTTTTCTGTAGAAAAAGTGGTCCACGAGAAGGGAGAGATACATATCAGTGAAGACAAGGCCACAAGCCAATTGTCTTATGGTCTCCATGACATAAATTAGAGAGAATTCACAAGGCTGCCAAAGAATCTACTTGTGAACAGTCTGTCTGTTTTTCCCTTCCTATTTACCACATATACAAATAATATGCAAGGGACACACCATTCTGATCCATTAGGAGATTGCCCCCTATCCTCTTGACACCCAAACCAAACAAATAAATAATATCAGGCCCTAAACATCAATTTATTTATTTATTTAGGTCCATTGTCACTAGGGACCATCCTATCCATTCCAACCAAACTATCTGAAGACTGTTAATGAAGCTAGCAGATAAATATAAGTACTTGTGGAATTAGGTATTGTAAAAAAAAAAAAGAAATAGAATCATTTATTCAAACTCTTAATGAAGAAGGTATCCCTAAAAAAGATACAATACAAAGCAGAGAACCCTATTTACTAGGGATCCCCGGAAAAGAACAACAATTCTTTTTGGAAATTGATATTTCGACAAGCAAAAGTCATAGTTCCGCGAGTTCTCTCACATGAATAGTAAACGAGTCCCACATATATTGTGAAAATATCAATTTTTTATTTGTGGAAATAATAATTCTCTTCTTTTTCACTAGAAATGAGCAGCAATACACTAGCTACATACATTTAGATTGAAATAATAGAAAAATAAAAAATAGTGTATTTTTTACATTTCAAGTGTATGTTTGGTTGGCGATGGGGTGAGTGGTGTGATAGGATGACATACTTGTCACATACATCTGAATTGAAAATCAAAGGAATATAATGAATTTTCATTTTATCTGCCAGAATGATTACGCTAAAGTGATGCTATTTTTTCAACTATTTACTTGTTAGATTGCTTAGTTTAATTAATTTTCATTCTAAAAATGCTTCAACCTTTTTATAACTTCTCATCAATTTCATCACCTTAATGTTATTGTCTAGTTTTTGTTTTCAAGGATTTTATTAATTGTTAGATATAATTTTGTTAATATTAACACTTGTGAGAAATGTTGATCCTTAATGTTATTTTGGACTTTCTGCCTAAAAAATAGCAACAAAGAAAAAGGAATTTAAAAAAATAAAAGAGTATGCAACGGACAATTATGTAATGTCTAATAAAATTGTTATAGATAGTAACCAGGTTTGCAAGACTATTATGATTATTTTTGTATGTATGTATGCCTTGCTAAACAAATATAAACCATGCAATGCATCAAGCCATCAACTCTTAATTTTACATCTCTCTTTTCAAATCACCATTGACACATAATATTTGATTGTTATCATGTATAAAAGTTTATATACTTAGTTTTAGAAACTTTGACATCAAGTAAGGGTCGAAAGCAATTTTGTCAATTATACTCATGTAGTATTATCTATATATCTATACGTTGCAACGATCATACCCGGAGAACCATGAAGAGGGTTCTGTCAGTCTAGTTGTATGTGCTTCCTCAGCATTATATAATGGCTCGAACTCATGTCGCCATTGCTGATCAGCTGCAGTATCCGGCTCCCCTGCATCATATTTTGCCGTCTTGGAGTCATCATAAACAGGTGGTCCTACGGCTCCTTTGGGCAGGCGGGACTCTGCAATTAACTGATTCAGAGTACTAACATCTTTTTCATGCTTCCTCTTCAATTTGTCAATTTGTTTGTAAGCCTTCTCAGTTTCTAGCTCAGCTTCTGCAGCTTGATTCTGAAGTTCATTTAAATTTCATCAAGGAAACACCCAAGTTAGACGGTAAAGCTTTAGGATTCAACAAGTGTGGAAAAATCATGTCATCAAATAAGAAAGAAAGGAAAACTTCAATATCTTTCCAGATTACTAACTAAAAAGGAAAAAATATCAACTCCGCAAACAACTGCTTGGATAAATATTGCATGCAGCCTATATAGAAATGATATTATACATGTACAAACTATTATTACCACAGAGAAGTTCCATTTAATAATATTAACATATTTTTAGTATAATTATAGATTTTATGAATATGAAAGTTCTCCATAGGATATCAAGATCAAAATCTTATCCATCTGCTCTTTTTTTGCCTTAAGATTACACAAGTTTATAACCTCATGTGACTGTTGTAACTACCATGTAGTACTGTTGCTATTCAATTCAAATAAGTTTCAATGCATATAGACCAATCTTTCAAAAGTTTCATCCAAAGAAATTAATTGTCACCAATTCTCTCAAAATTTCACAACAAAGGTTGGTTTCAACTTGAAGAAATTGATGTACAAAGCTTAAAGACTAAAGAGAATGCGGTTGGTTAAATATGTAGGTTGGTGCAATCGTAAGTATCATAAGATCAAAATGAATGTCCTCAGGGCACCCCACAAATGGCCAAATATTGTGAAATATATAGATTAAATCTATATTTTTACCACTCTCACAAAAATTTAATTTAAGAATCACTATGATTGCAAAGAAATTATGGTTTCGAATCCACTTCTCACTTTTGACCCCAAATCCAATGACATGGCAACAACACCTCACAAACTACATCAACACATATATAGATTAAATTTGGTGTTCAAAATTTGGTGGAAGTATTTGAGACTTCTAGTATTACTTTATTTCCAAAGTTATTAATCCAAAAATTATTCCTATTTGTTTCAAATTACAGCTTTATAAATTTATATATACTATATTAACAATCCAATTCGTGCAGCTAGATATATTATTATAAACATATTATGACTGTTGGATTACTGACAATCAGATTATTTAGGGGTATCAGGAGTGTTAATTAATAAAGTTGACAATCAGATTATTTTTGGAATAAAGCATGCATGATGAAGAATACAAAAAAATCTCGAGTCCTTAATAATAGAACAATAAGCAACAACACAAGCAACCAATTCAAACTCACCTGGGCAGTAGTAATAGCTTCTTCAGCCTCTTTAAGCCGGACAAGTAGTTCACCAGCAGCTTGTACAGCTTCAGCAGTATCCCTCAGTTGAGCCTGAAGACCTTTGTTCTCATCCCTAAGATACCGCCTCTCCTTTTCTCTTTCCACTTTTAATGCCGAAATTTCTGCAGCAAGGGTGTTTATGAACTTAGATTCAGCACCCCTTACTCCGGCTTTGGCAGCTGCTTTCTTGACATCTTCTATTCCAATCTGAATCCTCCTATGCCGATCAAGCAATTGAATATGTTTCTCCTGAAGATCTGCATATTGTTCAATCATGCGGGCATGTCCCTCCATGGCCATCTGCATTGATACCTTTAGCTCTTCTGAGCATTTTTTCTCCATGTCTAATTCTGCGTTTTGCTTTTCAGCAAGCATACGACTAGCTTCAAGCTCAGCTCTGAGTTCTTCTGCAAGAGAAATCCACTTGCTCTCTGCTTCAGTCCATTGAATCCTCTCCATTTCTAGTTTATGTTCAGCACTCTCTCCAGTTGACTCTGGAATGGGGCACAATGATGGAGCCATACTGGGCTCACATGAATAGGTCAATTGAAGCACAGAACTTCTTTTCATAATAGACTTGGGTGAAGCGTCTGTATAATATTGTAGTTGGCTTCGTAAGTCTTGAATCTCTTCCACCAGAACATCCCTCTCACCCATATCGTAGAAGTTACGGTACCGTTCCAGCTCATCTTGAACTCTTTTCAACTCAATTTTTGTGCTTAAAAGTTCTGGATGGTTTTCATATTTATCCCTCAAAATCTGTAATAGCATATAAGATGCAAATTTTAGAAAGGAGAACAATAGATTCAGGACTGGAGAATACTCATGTGTTGCCATTTAACATAAAAATCTAATTCATACCTTATTCTCATCTGTCAGTGATACTAATTCGTCCTCAACAAAATCATCGGTACATAAAATGCCATCCATCAGGCTTTCAAGACGAACAATTTTATCTTCCCGTGTTTGCCCAATTATGGCATTGCACTCCCTCTCATATTTATATTGTTGGATCTGATATTGGTAGCCATATAAGTGTCATATGGATTGAAGAAAATAACTGGATTCTTTATTTAGAAATGGAAACAAACCTACCAGACGATTTAGTTGCATAATTTCCGAATTTTTCTTCGCACAATACTCTTCTAATGCCATCTCTCTCCTAATAGCTCCTGCCAAGACCTTTTCTACTGCCTGCAAGATGTGAAAGTTAAACATACAAGGAACATCAAAAGAAAGTACGGAAAAACCTTGTTGAGGCCTTCAGACATACTTTTGTAACTTGCTTAATTGACTTCTCAGCTGATTGTGACCCATCTTCAACAGCGACTAACTGCAGATTTGTACGTTCATTAGCATCTTTGAGTTCTTGAGAATTTCTAGTCTTACATTTACTGCACAAACAGATCATTGGATCTGCTTCTGCAGCCTCATTATCTTGCACAAGAGTTTGGACACCCACGTCAACTTTGTGAGCTTGTAAAATTGGTTTAATATCCCCAGGTTTGTAAGAAAACCTGAATGATGACCGCCTCAATCCCGAACTCTGACGATGACTATCAAGAATTTCAAGACCTCTCTGAAGACTAGCTGCCAGATGTTCACTTGGTCCATTATAATGTTTACTTGTTTGAGTAGACTGAGCCTTCAAACATTTGCTTTTTGAGGGCTTTGCAAAAGATAGATGTACAGTCTCTGGAGTCAGGTTACTGTCTCTAAGGTCATTCTGCGAAGCGGCTAAAGTTGATGAAGTTCTTAGATTTTTCCTGCTGCCGTTACTTAGTCTTGGCGAAACACTTGGAGTGGGAGACTTGAGAACTGGGGATACCTCGCATGTCACTATGCTGAGGTTAGAAGGATCTGCACAGTCACCTGAGCTATTTGAAGGATATGTTCTGACTTCTATCACATCATCTGCAGAAAGTTGGCTTGGTGCACAACTGGGGATGTCCATCACAGACTTTCTTGAAATTTCCTCATTCGGCAAACTACTGACAGAGGGAGGAATACAATCGGGGCTGGGCTGCCCAGAAACTTCTTTCTCAGTTATTTTAACTGAACTGTTCAAATTTTCTTCAGAATTTCCCTCAGTGCAATACTGTACTTCAGACTTTGAAAAAATTGGCACATTCGTACCAGATTCTCCACAATGAGCAGTTATAATTTCATTGTCAACCTGTTCGGAATTTTCCTCTTTCATATTTACATCAGTATTCTCAGAACCACGTTCTTCTATATAATCAATTTCAGAGGTGATCTGCTGAGAGTCCCCAGTCCCTTTTTTAGATACAGCTGCTTCTAGTTTTTTTCTCCCATCAATGGGATTCTTTTCTTCAGTGCCTGTTACAGGAAGATTAACCAGTTCCTCAATTGACACCCTTTCAGATTTGTCTCGAAGTCCTTCCGTAGACCCCAAATGTTTTAGATCTACCAATTGTACCCTTTCAAGTTCCTTACCATCCATGGAGTTATTTTCTTCAATGCCTGCTAGCAGCAAACCAATTTGTTCAGCTTGGTCAATTATTTCCATCTCTTCATCACCATCATCATCAACACGAGGCAATATCATAGGACGGTTAAGGCTAAACTTCAGAAGATTCAAGCTTCTGCGAGCATTCCACCCCGTTGAATAACCTCCATTTGGCTCCGTTTGGTTTCCCTTTTCCTTTATTCGAAATAGTTCATCCTGTCATACACATCCATCCAGAGAAGAGTTCTCTCTTTAAGTCATTTAATAGCAGAACTGCAGAAGTAACTACTACCTCCGTTCCTAAAAGATTGTCGTTTAAGGTTTTTGCACATGGATTAAGAAAATATCATTTGCCAAGTAAAATTTGTTTAAAATTCCATCACTACCCCTTTATGGGAAGTTAAAAACTATTAATACAAGGAAGAGAATTTCTTGGGACAATGAGAGAAAGTAGGGGTAATATAGGAAAGTAAATAATTTATTCTCCTCGAAAGTTGTAAACAACAAACTTTTTGGAACAAATTTTTTCTTCTAAATCGACAATCTTTTAGGAACAGAGGAAGTATAATTACTGATGGGAAGTAAAAAACGAAGAAGGCAAGCAAACAAAATAAACCTTAAGTTGCCTTATCACTTCTCGCAAGACATTAACATCGTCCTGCATTTCTTCATTAACAACTGCCTTATTCTTGATTGCCTTTGCACGTTGGGCAAACCTGAGTGTACTGAAAGTCTCACTCTTACAGCTGCATTACAACTTTCATTTTGAGATATTAGGGAAAAGAGAGAAATGAGAACATGGAAACAGAACACACGATAGGAAGTTGGTTCTACTATCACCTTTGTTCCGGAGAAATGGCACAAACCATTGCTAGTTTTGCATTTCCACCAAGTGATTCCTGCAATAAGAATGTCAACTTGGAATCCCTGTAAGGGATATGCCTTTGCTTTCCAGTTTGGGAAACTTCTGCAAGAATGTTAATCAAGTTCCTGTATATAACACAAATAATAGCAATTAGGACCTTATGAAAACCACATGAGATATGATCATACAAGAAAGTCCTACTGATATATGTGAACCTACCCGATGGTAACTACATGAGAAATGACCATACAACAAAGTCCTAATGATCAGTGGCTAAGCCAGCAAAAAAATTCAGTGGGGTCAAATTACTAAATTACACCCACAAAAAATCTATTATATCATATATATATATATATATATATATATATATAAAATCAGTGGGGTCAAATTACTAAATTACACCCAAAAAAATCTATTACATCATATAAATATATATATATATATAAAAAAAAAAAAAAATCAGTGGTCAATTGACCCCACAGCAATGCAGGTGGCTTAGCCCCTGCTAATGATATATGCGAACCTCTCATGATGTGCATTCATCTAACCTTTTCTTCTTCAGCTCATTGACAAAGATTAGAGAAGTGCAATTTTTTTGTCTCATTCTCGCTAGTGTATTAAAAGTGTATTCCTTCTTTAGTTAAATTAAATTAAAATAAAATAAAAAAACTAGATATTTCGACAACAAAACAATGCAAAGCCCTACCCGAGCTGGGAAAGTGAACGATTAATATTCCCTGCTTCCTTCAAGCGTTCTCCAGCTGCTCCTGTTAGCTTTTGTCTTTCCGACCCAGCAAGATCAACAAGATTTATTCTACTTGATTTAAAGCAGCTCAAGCCATCTGCCAAACCCTACAAATTGAAATTAGACTACATTCAGCAGAAAAAGTAAACAGAGTAAACATACAACAAACTTAGTGTCAAAGAGAGGCGGCCAGATAAAATTTAGGGGTGTGTGTGTGTGTGTGTGTATATATACATATAGAAGGAGAGAGAGATCTGCAAAGAACCAGTTATAGTATAGACTAGTGTAAATCTAATATGATATCTTGTAGAAAATTCGCATACTACAAACCAAACAATTCATTGGAAAAGGGACAAGAGTCATCATCTAATTATCAAGAACTAGGAACTGAAAATGAATGTCATTTCCAATCCAGTATTCTAACCTTGCATCGTGATTCAACAACACAAGTGAACACACTGTGTGAGCGAGAACTCTCAGCATTTATGCTAGTTGCACCAGTACTCCTGTTTGACAAGCCCTGAATCATTTATGCAAAGTTATTAATGCAATGTCCAAGCAATTATACATCCCAATGAAGCATCATATCAGTCAAGAATACCACGTAAAACTAATCCAGTGGATAACTTCCCCATATCAGTCGAGAATATAACTAACTTATTCCATAGCATGTAAGTAAGTTTCTGTATATTCAATTTAATAGGCAAGGAACCACACAGGCACAAGTCGAAGTTAGATGCTTATGCTAATAGTATAAAAAGTATACAACAAATTGACTACACTGGCATCACTACCTTGCCTCACTCCATGTAATTAAAAGTTCTGCACTCAGCAGTCATGATTTAACACGATTGCAAAAAAAAAAAAAAAAATTATATTTATAGCATATATTTTCATTATAACACTTTGTTAGAAGATATGACGGATATATATCATAATTGTAGCTTCCATAATCAGGGTGCACACATTACTGTAATTTAGGAATTACCATAATTGTAATTAGGATACTTGTGTGTGTGTGTGTGTGTGTGTATATATATATGTAATAGAAAGAAATATCTTTTAATGAAATAAACTGTTCTTAGTTTCAACATGGTATCAGAGCCTAGATTCATAACAGGCCTGTTCTTATTTTTTCTTTTCTGTTCCAACTGTCGATCATAAACTATAGTAAAAACCTTACAAGATCAATTTGTTTGGAGAAATTGAGGTCATATTAAGGTTCTACAGTGTCAGGCGATCGTGACTGAAGTGTTAGATCTTTCACACACCGTCACACGGCCGACGCGCCATCCCACTCGCCGTCTGCCGACTCCACGCGCCGCCTTTTACCGGCGCGTGAGCTGTTTTTCGGCGACTTTTTCTGGCACAGCTTCTTGCAGTGTGGTCGCTTTTCTCTCCCCTTGCCATCTACAGTGGTATTGTAGTGATTGATCAAGGTTTATTAAGTTTTTCTTTGACAATAGCATCTGTGGTTAATGTACTGCTTCTTCTTTGCTTTTCCTTTGCTGCTAGGGTTCTGTACTACCTTGCTGGTGCTCTGTTTTTTGGTTTTGGTGACACTGACTGCTCTACTTGGTTTTCTTTTGAGCCTTTAAACCATCCTTGTTGATATTTCCTTGGATACGTTTGTTGCTCCTACCACATTATCATGGCAGAGTCTAGTTCCATTAACAGTGGTGGTTCTACTGAGACAAATAAAGGGCAGTTGATTAGGAATCATCATCTTAACTCTGCTTTGGTTCTCAATCCATTATCTAGCTTGGTCTCAGGCATGTCATATGTCAATTGAAGCAAACCGTATGCAGCACTTCATCAATGGTACAACAACCATGCCTACACAAGTAGATGTAGCCCAAGAGGAATGGAAATCTGACAACTCCATGGTGAAAACATGGATTTTTAACTCAATGGAACTGAGTATGCGAAGTAGTTGCATGTTCTTAGACACTGCATATGAACTTTGGGAGGCTATCTCTCATACCTTCTCTGTATGTGATATGTCTAAGGCATATGATATCCGTATACAAATCCGTGAGTTAGGTCAAGGAAATAAGTCTCTGTCACAGTATTTTGCAGAAATTAATGCTCTTTGGCAAGAGCTTGATTATTATCAGTTTTTTTCAGCCAAATGTCTAGAAGATGCAGATGCTTATTAAAAGTTCGTGAGTGAAGATAGAGTTGTGGATTTCTTGGCTAGTTTGAACTTTGAATATAGAATTTGATCGAGTTCGAGCACAATTGATTAGTCAGACACCTTTTCCATCACAGCGAGATGCTCATGCTAGAGTCCAACAAGAGGAAAGTAGGCGTCGGGTGATGGTTCTAAATTCTGTTGACCGATCAGCCATGGTTGTTTCGTATCCTAAGTTTGGCTCCACTATTCAGTCTCATGTTGAGAAGGAATCCCGCGAATGTGATTACTATGGGGGAAAGAATCATACTAGGGATCAATGTTTCAAGCTTCATAGACGTCCTAAAAGGCGAAGGGGTCGGTTTGGAAGTGGTCGTGGATTTCAGGCCTATGTGACTACTACAACAACTCTTGTTGATGCTTTAGACACTACTACGGTACTCACTCCTGAGGAAATCTCAGCTTTTCAAAAATTCTATTCCAAATCTACTTCTTCTCATTATGCCCAGTCAGGTATACAATCTTGTGCTTTTAATGTTTCATCAACTTGCCCTAGTTGGATCATTGACACATGTGCCTCCGAGCATATGACCGGGATCCTCCACCCTCTTTACTTCATATACGCCTTGTTCTGAAAAAGACAAGGTTCGAGTAGCTGATGGTTCCCTTTCTTCTATCTCTGGGAGTGGTTCTGTAGTTTGTACTCCATTGACATTATCATCTGTTCTTCATATTCCTTCATTTACTGCAAATCTATTATCTGTCCAACATCTTTCTGAATCCTTACACTGTTCAGTAACTTTTTTCCCAACTCATTATGCTTTTCAGGACTTGGTGACGGGGCAGAAGATTGGCATTAGTAGTGCAGTCGGTGGTCTTTATTATTTAGATGTTCCCTCGTCTAACATGTTCTCTACTCAGACTCTTCACTCTACTTCTGGCTTCTCTCCATCAATGACATCGACATTTAGGACATCCATCTTTTTCTATATTAGAGTTTTTATTTCCATCTTTAGTTAAACAATGTTATAAAACTCAAATTTTGTGTGAACCATGTGAATTGGGGAAACACAAGCGTTGTATTTATTCTGCTATTAACACTCGACATTCTAAATCATTTGCTATTATACATACTGATGTGTGGAGACCCTCTCGGGTTGTTTCCCGTTCTAGTGTCATTCTCGTGTCACTTGAATTTATTTTCTTCGTTCCAAAAATGAGGTGTTTGATTGTTTTCAGGAATTTTATAAAATGATTCAAACCCAATTTGAAGCGAAAGTCAAAATTCTTCATAGTGATAATGGTCGTGAATACAGTAATAATAATACTTTTGCATCTTATCTTTCTCAGCATGACATAATTCTTCAAACCTCTTGTGTCAAAACTCCAAAACAAAATGGAGTAGCGGAAAGGAAAAAGCGACACTTACTAGAGGCAACCCGCACTCTTATGTTCACCATGAACACCCCTAAATTTCTATGAGGAGATGCAGTTCTGACTGATGCATTTCTCATAAACCGCCTTCCTTCTCGAATTCTTGGGAACAAAGGTCCCATCTCTATTCTCCAGCACACGACCAGTTCTTCTCCTTCGCCTCGAGTTTTTGGTTGTGTGTATCCCACTCGGGGAAAATTAGATTCCAAGGCTTTTAGGCGTGTTTTCATTGGCTATTCTCCAACCAAAAAATGTTATAAATGTTATCATCCTCCTCACAAAGTATTTGTCACTCGGAATTTAACTTTTTGAGAATTGAAACCTTTTTATTCTTCTTCACCTTCCCCTAAATTTCTATGGGGAGATGCAGTTTTGACTGCTGCATTTCTCATAAACCGTCTTCCTTCTCGAATTCTTGGGAACAAAAGTCTCATCTATATTCGCCAACACACAACCAGTCCTTCTCCTTCGCCTCAAGTTTTTGGCTATGTTCATGATAAATCTCCCACTCGGGGAAAATTAGATTTCAAGGCTCTTAGGTGTGTTTTCATTGGTTATTCTCCAACCCAAAAAGGTTATAAATGTTATCATCCTCCTTCTAACAAAGTATTTGTCACTTGGGATGCAACTTTTTGAGAATTAGAACATTTTTATCCTTCTTCACCTTCTCCTCAGAGGGAGGATGTTATTGATGAGAAGAAGTTTCCTCCTGAGACTGGTATTACAAGTTCTACTATACCATCTTCTCATGTTCCTGTTGTTGTTTCTGATAATTCTACACAGGGGAAGTTGCAGTTACAAGAGTCATCTATTGGACAGAATGAGCCTGAACCTGAGTTGAGGACCTATGTTCGAAGAGGCAAGAATAAAATCACTGTTTCTGCACCACTACACCAACCTTCTCCAAACCTAACCTTCTCCAAACCTAGTCTTGATAATGCTAATAGTGAGAATCCTAATCCTACTTGTTCTTCTGATGATACTGACATTCCTATTACTCTTAGAAAATGGGTTAGATCTTATACTCAACATCCTATCTCTAATTTCTTAGCCTATAATAAATTATATCCATCCTACCACTCATTTTTTTCTTCCTTGTCTTCAATATCTGTTCCTCGGGATGGAGAGAAGCAATTAGTGATGAGAATTAGAAACAGACTATGATTCAGGAGATGAATGCTTTGAAAAAGAATAAAAACAATGAGACATGAGAACTAGTCATTCTTCCTTGTTGGGAAAAACCAGTTAGTTGCAAATGGGTATATACAGTCAAACAAAAGCCAGATGGGATAGTTGAGAGACTCAAAGTAGGCTAGTTGCAAAAAAGTATACTCAAACCCATGGAATTAATTACCACGAGACTTTTGCTCCTGTGGCGAAGATGAACTCTGTTCATACCATAATCTCATGTGCAGTGAACTTCGGCTGGGATATTCAACAATTGGATTTGAAAAATGCATTCCTTTATGGTGACTTGGAAGAGGAAGTATATAGGGAAATACATTCAGGTTTTGCTTCATCTGCCACCAAGGGTAAGGTTTGTAAACTGCGAAGAGCTTTATATGGTTTAAAGCAATATCCCTGAGCCTGGTTTGGTAAATTCCACAAAACAATGATAAGATTTGAGTACAAGCAGAGTCGAGCAGATCATACTCTATTTGTTAAACAGATACAAGGTAAAACTACCATTCTTATAGTTTATATTGATGACATTGTGGTGACAGTGGATAATAGAGAAGAGATACTTAATCTCAAAGCAAGTTTGGCCAAAAAGTTTGAGATCAAAGATAGGTCCTTTGAAATATTTCCTTGGTATTAAAGTTGCAAGATCTCCCAGTGGGATTTTTCTATCTCAAATGAAGTACGTTCTTGATCTTTAAACAGAAACTGGCATGTTGGGATGTAAGCCTGTTGATTCTCCTATTGAAGTTAATCATCATCTAGTAGGTGACACAGGACCTACGATTGATAGAGAAAGATATCAACGTTTGGTGGGACAATTAATATATCTTTCTCATACTAGACCTGATATATCATGTTGTGGGAATAGTGAGTCAGTTTATGCATGATCCTCGCTACTGTCACATGGAAACTATTTACAAAATTCTGAGGTATCTTAAGTCTGCTCCTAGAAAAGGTTTATTGTTCGCACCACATGGTCATATAAGAAATGATGTTTTTTCCAACTAAGATTGGGCTGGATCTATAGACGATCATTGTTCTACATCAGGTTACTGTTCATTTGTTGGAGGTAATCTTGTTACTTGTCGTAGTAAGAAACAGTCCGTAGTAGCAAGATCTTGAGGCTGAATATTAAGTTATGGCCTTGGGTATATGCTAACTAATGTGGCTTCGAACCTTACTAGAAGATTTGGGTGTTACTACTAAAAGGCCTATGCAGTTATTTTGTGATAATAAGGTAGCCATTAGTATTGCAAACGACCCGGTACAACACGATAGAACGAAACACATTGAGATTGACAAAAACTTCATCAAAGAATAATTAACTAGTGGTCTTATTTGCTTACCTTTTGTCAAAACAAAACATCAATTTGGTGATATTTTGATTAAGGGTCTTAGTAGTAAGATGTTTCATCCACTATGTTTCAAGTTGGGTATGCGATACACCAACTTGAGGGGGGAGTGTTAGAAGATATAACAGATATATACCATAATTGTAGCTTCCATAATCAGGGTGTACACATTACTGTAATTTAAGAATTACCATAACTGTAATTAGGATACTCTTGTGTGTGTGTGTGTGTGTGTGTGTGTGTGTGTATATATATATATATATATATATATATATATATAATGGTAAGCAAAGAAGAGTTGAGGCTTAAGAACTACCTAAACATTTGAGTTACTAGTCTTTTAAGATCTTAACAATTTTGGTCCCCCCGTGTTTTATTTTTAAATTATTATATGAAACCCAAAAAATGCCTTGTATTGTTACTGACAACTGGTTTCTCCGAGACTTTCAAGATTCCCATGAAATCAGTAGGAAATAATAGAAGCAAAAGCTAGAATATCAACTGTGGAACTCTCACTTCTAAGAAGTTTCCTAATTTTGGTTAAATAAGTTGCCTAAATGCCTTTGTTTTATACTCGATCATAGCATGAGATAGTGATGATATCATGATGTCACACAGTGTAAATAAAATATGGCCTAAATATGGATTAATACCATGAACTTTTTAAAAAAAAATCCACTTTAATTGGGGATTGTCTTCACAATTTTTTCAATTAGAGGATTAAACTCATAAAAAATATTCACTTTGGGGATTGTCTTCTCAATTTTTTTAATTAGGGGATTAAATTTTTAAATTTTTCTGAGTACGTTTAATTGATAATACCACGTCAAAAATTGATGACATGGCAACGACATGTGGTTAAAAAATGCTTGTGTAATATATAGTCTCATTTTAATATTTATTCCTTTAATTTTTTTATACCTTAATAGAAGACCATTATTAATTTTTTAAAGTAAATTTAATACATTACAAGCTCAGCTTAAAAAAATCATCAATAATCAATATAATGATAAATATTTAAAACGTATAAATGTACTACTAATTAAAATTTTGTTATTTCATAATCATCAATAATCAATATAATGACAATTTTATACTCGATCATAGCATGAGATAGTGATGATATCATGATGTCACACAGTGTAAATAAAATATGGCCTAAATATGGATTAATACCATGAACTTTTTAAAAAAAAATCCACTTTAATTGGGGATTGTCTTCACAATTTTTTCAATTAGAGGATTAAACTCATAAAAAATATTCACTTTGGGGATTGTCTTCTCAATTTTTTTAATTAGGGGATTAAATTTTTAATTTTTTCTGAGTACGTTTAATTGATAATACCACGTCAGAAATTGATGACATGGCAACGACATGTGGTTAAAAAATGCTTGTCTAATATATAGTCTCATTTTAATAATTATTCCTTTAATTTTTTTATACCTTAATAGAAGACCATTATTAATTTTTTAAAGTAAATTTAATACATTACAAGCTCAGCTTAAAAAAATCATCAATAATCAATATAATAATGATAAATATTTAAAACGTATAAATGTACTACTAATTAAAATTTTGTTATTTCATAATCATCAATAATCAATATAATGACAATTTTACCATTTTGATATAAAAAATTAAGGCTTAAATATATAGATTAATACCATGAATTTTAAGTTTATTTCATAATCATCAATATAATTAATTTTTATACGAAAAGGATAAAATTGTCATTAAATTTACTTTAAAAATTAATAATGGTCTTATATTTACCCTTTTTGGTACAAAAATTAATTGAATAAATATTAAAATGAGACTCAATATTACATAATATTAAAATGATATTCAATTTTCTAATGTGACACTATCAAATAGACGTATCCGGAAAAAATTAAAAGTTTAATCTCCTAATTGAAAAAATTGAGAAGACAATCCTCAAAGTGGAAAAAAAATTAAAAGTTCATGGTATTAATACAAATTTAGGCCATAAAATACCAAACAAACTAATTCATAAACCATTAATTATCATGTACAACAGAACTTGATAAATATACCATTCTTATATTCCTTTCTATAAGCTGTCTTTGAGTAGTCACAAAACAAATATTATAACACACAATCATAAAAGCTCTGCAAACCTTCATCAAAAGTTGTGTGACATCCTTCATTGTGCAAACACATTCCTCCCTTAAATTTTCGACATAGACACCAGTTTTGACATCTTCTCTTATCTGGAAAGAGACCCAAATTCAAAATAGAAAATGAAATGTAAGACCACCAGATTGCCCATTTTAAGATCTAGCCCAACAAAAATCAATACCCCTTTACCTGGAGGTTCCTTTGGCTTGGCTCCAACAGATCAGTGATTTGTTCATTATAAATCTGTAAATAAAAAACTAAAAAATTAGTGGGCAGTGAAGAATTAGCTTAAAGGGGGGAGTAAAGAATATATGTCCATTATACCTCTAGAAAAGAACAACGACATTGATATCGGAGTTGTTTGTCGGCATGTTTATTTTGCTCCTAAATACAGTAAAAACAACGTGAGTATAAGAAGTATGAGGATTTTGCAAAATCTAACCATCAAGAGTTTGATAATAAGGCGAAAGGGATATCACCTCATCTATGCGGGAAAATAGTCGCTCAAAAACACGGGGTGTCAACCCTTGTTGATCACTTGATAGATTTTCTTCCAACAATGCATTGGTTGGTCCCCATATTGTATATGTCTTTCCGCTCCCAGTCTAATCAATTAACTTTTAGATTATGTGTAATACTAGCAGCACCATAGTCTATTTACAAGTACATTTGAGTGTACCATAGTCTATTTACAAGTACATTTGAGTGTGTGTGTGTGTGAGCCTGGTATGTGTAGCCGACAACCATATCTTTCAAGTTTAAAGAACAAGAAGAAGTGAAAACAATGTCGGTCCAGAGGATACCTGCCCGTATGCAAATACAGAACTGTTAAACCCTGCAAGACAATTTTCCACAAGAGGAGCTCCCACGCGTTGGAATATATCCAGCTGCAAATGCAATACTGAACATTCTGAGGATTCTACATATTAACCCAAACTTGTTCAGTAACCAATAATCAAATAACAAAGAATCAATCTTGCCTGTGTTGATTTAACATCTGCAACAGAGTCAAACGTAAATGTCTGACCAACGATTGACAAAGAATCACTAGAGCTTTTCTGAACTATCAAATCTCCTTCTTCCTCATCCTTGTTTGGGGGGCGCATTCGCACTATAACCTAATTCATGGAGCATAAATAGCGAAATCAACAATTATCCTACCATTATGGCATATCTTTTCCTATGAATTAAGACTATATCAGCTTGCCCATTCCATCAGTTTTCTGTCAGCCAAATAAGAAAGTAGAAACTTATGCTTTGATCAGTACTTTCATATGCTTTTTTTCCAACAATTTATGAGCAACCAAAGGCACTTAACCAAAATTTAACATTTAAGCGTGAACAAAATATCTACAAATCTAAATTTACACCTTCTCCCATAAGCAAGTAAAAGAAAACTGAGAATTATACGAAAAACAATGCAATTACTCAACATTAAACAAAGCATTAAACAATTAAGGTTTAATAGTTAGGGTTTGATAAAAAAAAATACACCTTGACACCAGAATCAGAAGAGCCAAGTACTACTCCATTATCCAGAATAGCATCAGCATTCAGCTTCCGCTTCAGAGAATTAGGAGGTCTCGGCGGAAGCGGGCTCTTCAACTTTCCGGCCGCCGGTGATGGCTTCCCGGCGACTGATGGCGAATGCGATGAATCAGCCATTGAATTCAGATCTGCCGGCGGAGCATTCTCTTTAGACGATTTATGTTTCCGATTAGATCGCTGCTTTACTGAACCAGTATTCGGCGAAGAAGATGGTAAAGTGTCCGTCATACTGGGGCTATTCTCTCTCAGGATTGTGCTTCGTGGTTGCATAAAGTGCTTCATCTTTGAGAGCATGAATTTTAGAGAGATAAATGAAGAGAAAGATGGTAGGGTTTGGTGTCAGACAAAGAGCATATGAGAGAGAAGAAGAAGAGAGAGAAATGTGGCCGTTCTGAGGGCATAATTTTGAATTGGATTGGAGGTCGCACAGTATTGATTTTTGATCTAACAGAAAAGAAGGGGGAAGGGGGTAGGGGGGAGGGGAGAGGGGGGAAGGTGGGAGAGAAGTGGGAGGGGGGAAATATTTTTTTTATTTTATTTATTTAAGACTTAAATATGATTTACTATCCTAAACTATAGGCCATATTTTACTTTGGTGATTCACCTTTCAATTTTGTTAATTAGATGATTGAACTATTAATTTTTTTTTTTTATTCATTGGATTCATACGTCGAAATTTCTTAACGCAAGATCCTAATAAATTTAAATGAGTAAAAAGAATATATATTTTTAATAAAATCAAATGACAAAAAGGTAAAATAATAAATAAAACAACTAAAAATTACACAAATAATATAAATTAGTTGTATAATTATTTATTTATAATTATATAAATAATATAAATTATTTATATAATTATTATATAAATAATATAATAATTATTTTATTAATAAAAATAAAAAATACAGTTTTTTTGTAATAAAAATAAAAAAACGCAATTTTTTTGTAATAATAAAAAAAACGCAATTTTTTTTAATTAAAAAAAAAACGCAGTTTTGAAGTCCAATTAAGTAACCCATTTCTATTTCCTAGACAGCTTCCATTTAAATGTGAATTTGGATTCCAGTAATCAATTGCCTCATAATGCAAAAGCAACAGTATTAATAATTTTTTTTTTATTATTATTAAAAAACTGCATTTTTTATTTTTATTAAAAAACTGCGCTTTTTTTATTATTACAAAAAAAAGCTGCGTTTTTTATTTTTATTAATAAAATAATTATTATATTATTTATATAATAATTATATAAATAATTTATATTATTTATATAATTATAAATAAATAATTATACAACTAATTTATATTATTTGTGTAATTTTTAATTATTTTATTTGTTATTTTACCTTTTTGTCCTTTGATCTCATTAAAATTATATATTCTTTTTACACATAAGCACTCATTTAGCCTATTAGGATGCCACGTCAGCAATTTCTGAAGTGACAGGTGTAAAATCTCAAATTTTACAAATAAAGATTTAATTTTTTCAAAATATTTTTTTCAAAATTATGGAGTGAATTTGATATAATGTTATAGTTGTGGGTAATATTTATAAATTTTGTAAAGTACGCAAGTTGTTATATTATATTCGATTGGTCGGGGAATATTAAATGCGACTAAGACAATCATTAGTGGACCCCATAATGTAATTATTATCGGATTGAAAGCGACAAAAAATATTTTATGAAAATAACGGCGGAAGTTTTACTGTTAATCTGTTGAAACACCCGGTGTTAAAAGAAATAAAGAATATCTGGCATTGTATTACATAAGTAGACACGGTATTGATTATTGATCTTTACGTTGAGAAGTCACCCGGTTTTATTCAATTATTGTTTGATAATTATTGCGTAAGTATCTCACGTTATTTGATTCAATTATTGTCGATAGTTTATATATTATTAAATCAATAATTGAGATAACAAAGTTATTAATATTATTATTTGCAATATTAACGATGTCTGTAAGTTACTGCCAGGAGAGGTTTGAAGCACTAATCAATTACTAATGATAGAGAAATCCTTATTGAAAGTTCTTTCCTGGTGAAGAGCGCACCTGGTGATTAATATTGTGAATTATAATAATGATGATAAATATTGTTAAAATATTAAGAGAATTTTTTTTTATGAAGTTGTTGTTGTAAGTTTTGCTTATTATTTGGATTCTCATTTATCCATTTTTTTTTAAAAAAATAATCAGTAGAAAGATATTTTTATTATAAATGTTGGGCCCACATGTGTTGAAATTTAATTGTCACGGGGGAGGAAACTTGGGTTGCCTGGGAGGGAATTTATATATGTAAGTTTGTAATGTGTGTGGTAGGTGAAATATATATATATATATATATATATAGGGAATATTATGTAATAGATTCTTATAGATCTTGTCTGTGTACTTTTTTTTTGAATAGATTGATAAAACATTGGAAGGGCGATATTGAAACATAAATATCTGCAATGGCCTGCAACATGTCTGCAAACTTTTATTTTAATATGAGGGACCCCATAGTCAACCGTTGTCGGTTTGTTTAAATAAAATGAATTTTAATATTAAATAATGCTA
The DNA here is from genome assembly GCA_020205615.1 of Panax quinquefolius. Classification (NCBI taxonomy): domain Eukaryota; kingdom Viridiplantae; phylum Streptophyta; class Magnoliopsida; order Apiales; family Araliaceae; genus Panax; species Panax quinquefolius. Next base: position 36,816,143 of record CM035173.1, read on the forward strand.
AAAGGAATGACTCTTCTTACTGTTAAAAAAAAAAAAATACCAGCCGGGACAAGCTCTTACGACTTTGTAAAAAAAAAAAAACCTAATGCCTTTTCTTACGACTTGTATTAAAAAAAAAAAATCTAAACCTAAGACAACCTCTTCCTACACATAAAAAAATAGTGTAGCAAGTTCTTTATTTGCTATTTTTATATAACAATATTTGTTATTTTATAAAATAAATATTTTATAATAACAAATAAAGAATATAAAATATTTTATAAAATAAATATTTTTATAATAACAAATATTTTATAATTCTTTATTTGCTTTATTTTATAAAAATATTTTATATTCTTTATTTGTTATTTTATAATAGGATATAAAATAGGATATAAAAATATTTTTATAATTCTTTATATAACAAATATATTAATTTCTTCCACTTTAATTTAAAATATTAATTATATATTAATTTCTACCCACTTTAATTTAAAATATTAATTCTTTATGATATTTTATATCCTATTTTATATAACAATAGCATATATTTGTTATATAAAGAATTATAAAAATATTTTTATATCCTATTATAAAATAACAAATAAAGAATATAAAATATTTTTATAAAAATAAGAAATAAAGAATTATAAAAATATTTGTTATTATAAAATATTTGTTTTTATAAAATATTTTATATTCTTTATTTGTTATTATAAAATATTTATTTTTATAAAAATATTTGTTTTTATAAAATAACAAATATTGTTATAAAAATAGCAAATAAAGAACTTGTGCCAATTATTAGATTTTTATACAATTTCAAGAGGTTGTCTTGGTTTAGATTTTTTTTTTTTTTTTTATACAAGCCAAGAGCTTGTTCCTATTGGTTTTTTTTTTTTTTTTTTTTTAAGTAGTAAGAGCTTCCTCTGGGTTTTTTTTTTTTTTTTTAACAGCCGTAAGAGCTTGTCCCGGTCGGGCATTATTTAATTTTAAAAATTCGTTTTATTTAAACAAACTAACAACATGTTGACTATGTGGGGTCCTCATATTAAAATAAAAGTCAGTTTGCATAAGTTGTGCTTGACGCAGATATTATGTTTCAATCTCAACCTTCCAATAAGTTTATCAACGGTCCAAAAAGGGTAAACAGATAATACCATATATAAAGAACCTATAATGGATAGGCTCCATATATATATATATATATATATATATATATATGTTTGAAAAGTTGTCGGGAGGTAGGGTGACATAATTGTTATGGGATGTAAGAAAAGTCATGGATTGCATATATATATATATATATATATATATATATATATATATATATGTAATATAATTCATCACGTTGGAATAATATGCTCAGTATGTGGTCGTGGGTATTGAAGAAAAAAAAGATGGCAAAATGGTTGTGGTCCTGGTAGAGTTAATTTGACAGGATGCAATGATTTTTTTTAAAAGCTTGGACTTATTTGCCAAACTTTTCAAACTTGTGAATTAAGATGCTTCCTAATTGGTTAAAGCTTCAAATGCGCATGTGTTGGTTTTTCTCATTGGCCAGCACCTTGAAAAGAAAATATTGATACATTGGAACCGTGAACTTCGTCCGAATAATTACTGTTGCGTCCGTGAAAATCCTTACATAGTGCCTTTCCATTCTCCTATAAATAGAAACTCATTCCTTCATTATTTATTACTTAATTCAATTGAAACTCTGTAGAGAAACTATTGAGAGAAAGAAGAAAAATGTTCTCGCTACTTTGCTCTACTCCTATATCCAAGATTTCTTCTTTTTTAAGGTAAGGGATATTATTTGTTGTCTTCGTAAGGGGTATTATTTCTTTTGTATTCATGAAGAGAACTTACATTATTTCATTCTTTATTATTACATTGGAATAACTTTTGTATACGCTGCCACCCTATACTTGGTTAAATTCTTCATTATTCCATTCTTTATTATTACATTTGGAATATCCCGCATGCGTATGCATTTTTCTACGGGACACTGGTTAAGATTTTTTACTATTACATTGGAATAACTCATGCAATGCTAAATCTGCGCGTACGTGGTGATTTCTTTTGTTATTCCATTTTTGTTATACTTTCGGTTGGTTAAAGTTTTGACTTCTAAACTCCATGAAATTAGTGGAATATCCTTGATATTTCGCTTCATCTAAAGATCTTTTCATGAAATATTCTTCCGAGCATTCTTGAATTTTACTCTACAAAAGTAGTATCATATTGACAATTTGGACGTTATTCGTTCTCCTAGATAAATTAATTCTTGAACTTGTTTTATTGAATTCTTATATCATTGTCATCATCCTCATATTTATATTATGTTGAAAGTAATACGTGGCAGCATAGTGCATAGATGGACTTGATATGATTATGACTGGGATTAATTGGTATAATCATGGTAGTAATGTTACAAATGATGTGGTAAAAGTCCTCGTTGGCCGTGAAATGCATTGATGGACCGATTGTTGGCATGATCACGATTGTAAGACCAAAATTTTTTAAATAAAAAGGAATTTCCTTTATTTATTATTTTGAAATAGTAAGGGTTGATTTGATTAATGTGGATAGTTAGGGTTAAATACGCAAATATTTCAAAATAAGCAAGTGGTTATAAAATATTCATTGTTGTTTAATATTCGTTTGGTCGTGGAATATTAAATCTTTGTCGGGGAATATTAAATGCGGCGCAAAATGACCGTGTGTGGGCCCATAACGGAAAGCGATTGGATGAAGAAAACGACAAATATAAGTTGTTTTTAAATAACTACGTAGTTATTCTGAAGATTAATCTTTGTTGGAATACCCGGTGGTTAAAACACACTAATCTGCTGTTGTTGAGCGATGATACACCAGGTATTACCAATTATTGATTCTTACGTAAGAAGGCACTACTCAATAATGGTTCTGATAATTCTTCGCTCGATATTTTATTGAGTTAATAATTCTTTGCGTTGATATTTTATATTCTTTGTTGTTTCAATAATTGTCATTACACGGTATTTTTATTATCGAAGCAATAATTCATATTATCCTGAATAATATTATTAGATAACATTATTGGCAATGTCTAGAAAGTTACATCTAAGGAGAGGTTTGGTCACCTAATTGCTTGCATAGAGTAAGAAATTCTTATTGGAAAGCCCTCTTCCTGAGAACCGCTTTTATCAATATTGTGATTACGTAATATTATTTGTGAATAATTAATTATTGATTTATATAATGAGAAAAAATATTGATTTTATGTGGATATAGATGGAGAAAATTTTAAAAATGACAATTGTTGAAAATTAATATTTTATCTTTTTCCGATAAAATAATTCATTTAAATATATTATTTTAATAATATATTAACGGTGATATTTTACAACGAATGTGGGATATATGAGTATCTGAGGAGGAAGAGATTTTTGTTGCAATAAATGTTTAAAACATGTTAAACATGTCTCATTGGACCCCATTTATTGATCGAAATTTGATTATAGCGTGTAAAATCGCTTGTTTGTGGATTTCTTGGTCAATTTCTATTTGGAATTTGGAAAAACTTTCTTCTGCAAAGTTGTAGAGAATTGAATTTCCTATAAAAAACTCATGAGATTCGAATTTTCGATGAAAGGGCTATTTATTATGAATTATTGAAGTTCCGATTAATTGATTATCATTTTTTGGAGTTTAAAGTAACTTTTTATGAAAAACGTTTTTGTCACTTATGGGACATGTGTTAGTGGTTGATTTCAAATGATGGTGTGCGTAGGAAGATGTGGAAAAAATAATATTATTAATATATTAAATTTTCTTTCTTTGGTGTTCTAAGCGAATTTCACTATAAATAGGGTCTTGGGTTAGAATTGAAAATCACACCGTAAACTAAAGTTTTCTCTATATATATTATCGAATGTATTCTTGTGAGTATTTTGAGTATACTTTGAGTATTGCTTTAGACGCAATCTGAAGTTCCCTTCAAAGACTATACCCTTTATATCTAAATTAGCAGATCGATCTTTCGAGGTAAGGGATATTATTTTTTTCAGAATGATATTATTTCTTCAATATCATTATATCTTGAAATGTTGATCCAAGTTTTTATCAAATTTGGAACTTTTTCATATCGGGTTACTATTCATGGGTTCTTTATTCATGAGTTACTTATTCACGAAAGCTTATCCATGATGAGTTCTTATTCACGAGTTCTTATTCACGAAGTATTATTCATTAAGCGTGAAGATGTTTTTGTGGAATTTCTATCTTTTGGTGTTTGAGATTCTTATTCACGATACTGGCAGACTATTCACGATATCTGATCTTATTCAATCAAAAATAAAATTTCTTCTTTTCGTCTAAAACATCTATTCGGATACTAACTCCGATTGTATCCACGTTTTGATCATTCTTGAATTTTACACCACTATGATTATTTTTTGAGGTATTTTTGGGCGCGGATAAAACCAAGACGAATCCTTAATCCTTAATCCTTTGTCGTTTTGTTTCACTTGGATTCGTTTTAAAAAAAAAAAAAATATTTTTCATCATCCTCACCTTAAATGATGATATTATGGAATATCTTTGGCCAGAAGTCAAAGATGAATGATTTCTTAAGAATATCTTTGGCCAGAATGGTGCAGCATGAATGATTTCTGAAGAATATCTTCTGGTAAAATAGTCTGAGATGAGCAGTGTTTAAATGAATACTGAATTAATCATGAATATCTTTTTACGCAGAAAGTGCGAATGAATATTTGATTCCAGGATGTATATTGATTGATGTTACGAAGGATAAAAGATGAGCGATGAACTTTTAAATTCATACATAGAAGATAGTAGTTTGCATTCTCTACTTAACTTCTTCTAATGAATTATTATTTCACCGCGAATATTGATTTAAAATTTGTTGTCTATCAGATTCTATTATATTTTTCCTTGTTGAAGACTAACGATAATTTGTTGTATATTATCTTACCATAATATTCTTTTATCTTGGTAGTTGAAATTTCACCCTTTTCCTTTTGTTCCATTTTTCTCGGAGGCGAGAATATTGCGAGTCACGTAAATGGAATTATGGAATGAAGGTTTTAGAAAGGATTGTTTAGTAGTCTCCACACCATTTTGTAAAATAATGTATCGATAAATGTGATGAGGATTTATTTGAAAGATAGATCTTCGCCTGAAGATAATATTTGTATTCAAACTCACGGTTTCTTGTTGTAATAATAATAAAGTTGTAGTTGTTTACATCAGTATCGATTGTATTTCGTAATAGATGATGTATACTTTATTTTGGGGTGTCACAACGATGATCGTTGATGAATACACGAATATTCTTGGCCAAGAGTGCGTGAATAATTTGTGGTTGTGATCTTAATGAATATCCCTGGTATCAGTCTTAAGGGGATGATGTGGATTATTTTTTAAATTTGAATCCGTGATAAAAGTGATGAAAAACATTTTTAAATCATAAAAGATAGTAGATTTTATTCTCTACTGACTTTTTTAATGGATTCTTGTTCACCGCAGCTTAAACGATGTCTATCATTGTATTTTATCAATTTAACGTTGTTGAAGACTAATGATAATTTATTCTGCGTTATCTTACCATAATATTTTTACTTTGAAATTTAGTTAAAATTTCCTTTCTTCATTGTTTTTTTCGCGAAATGAGAACGTCTTTCGAGGCTAGTCGGGGAGCGGATTGACGATCCAGGATGATAGATTAGTAGTCCTCACTATTTTGTTAAATAGTGTGACATGATAAATGTAATGAGAACTTATTGTGAGAGTGGATATTATTTCAAAAGATACGATTTGTATTAAAACTCATAATTTCTCATGTTGTATATTAAATGTTGTATTTGTATTTTTGTACTACGATTTGGCGACTTCGGATAGGTGATGTATACCTATTTTTAAAAAAGGCGTCAAATATGTGCCCAATTGAATGAAATCGAAAAAAATTAATAGTTCAATCATCTAATTGACAAAATTGAAAGGTGGATCACCGTAGTGGAATATGTCCTATAGTTTAGGGTAGTAAATCATATTTAAGCCTTTATTTAATAGCTGTATTGGACCTGGGGAGGAGCGTTATTTTGAAGATGGAAAATTATTATATGGTCATCCGACTTTTGAACTTTTTAGAAGTGGATCCTAAAACAAAATGAAAAAATGAAAGAAAAAAAAATATAGGTGTCTAGTTAAATTTGGGAGATAATTTATTGAACACTTAGTCTATGTTTGTTTGTAATAATTATATTTAGTATATAATTATTAATCAATGTCTTGTTTGTTTTAAAATTTAGACTTGGGACTATTAATTTAAGAATTATAAAATGGTTTAATAGTCTTATGATTATAATTATAATCCTACTATTAATAGTCTTGGGATTATAATTATTGCAAACAAACATAGCCTTAGGCAATGTTTGTTTGCAATGATTATACTTGGAATATGACTATTAATCTCAATTATTTTATTTATTTTTTTCAAATTTAGACTTGGGACTAAACTGGCTACCTTAAACTATATGTCATATTCGACTTCAGTGACACACCTTTAATTTTGTCAATTAGATGATTGAACTATTAATTTTTTTCGATTTTATTCAATTGGGTCTGCCACGTCAGAAATTGCTGACGTGACATGATCACGTGGCAATACAATGCTTATGTGTTAAAAAAAGGTTAATCTTTACATTACTTTATTAATTTTAAAGGACAAAAGAGTAATATAACATTTTATATTAACTTAAACTAAACCCAACCCGATCAGATCTGTTTCTATTTCATCTTCATCACCCCCACCACCGACCAAGCTGCACCCCACCACCGGTCTCCTCATACTACCCCGCCTCGGCACCCTACTATTTACCGATCTATAAGCAGCTAGAGAAGAGGAATGCAGATCTCGCCTCCTTAGTGATCGTAGGACCAAAGACGTAGCCATCGGATTTGATATTTTCCCCTGTATAAAACGCTACGGCGACTTTAGAAGGATTTAAGGCTCTGGGGTTTTAGATCTACTATAAAGAAAGAACCAACCACAAAATTTCTAGGCTTTAAGAACGGATTTTGCTTGGATCAGAGAAAACTTCGAATTCGCAGAAAGAGTGGAATGGAAGAAAATAATAACTCAGGAAACAAAGCTAAAAAGTTCAAAATACATATAAGTAACTGATTAAAAATATAACAAATTGAAACCCTAAACACAGTAAAATTAAAAATGAGAATAAAAGATTCTGGCGTATAAATAGAAGAATTAAAACTCACCAGTTATTCTGCTGTAATTCAATGGTAAAGATCAAGAGAGAGAAAGAGGGAGAATTTTAGAGAAAGAATAATACTCGGATCAGCAAGGCAATAGCATAATCGTTGAAAACAAAGGAGAGAAAAACTGTATTAATGGTGTTGGATTATAACAGCGAAATTCGCAGACGAAGTGAAGGAGGAGAAGCAAAGATAAATTAAATTACAATTATTAATAATTTTGTCATATTTGTTGTCAGCGGGTTTTATTTGTTATTTTACTTTTTTGTCCTTTGTCTCATTAAAAAAATATTTTTTTACTGTAAAGACTTCATTTAAATTTATTAGGATGTCGCGTTAGCTAAAGAATTTCCGGCGTGGCGCCCCAATCAATAAAATCGGAAAAAATTAAGAGTTCAATCATCTAATTGACAAAATTAAAAGGTGGATCACTGAAGTAAAATATGTCATATAATTTAGGGTAGTAATTTATAATTAAGCCTATTTATAATATCGGAAACGTAGCCTCAGATAATATATACTCTCTCCGTCACTTTTGACTTTCAAAAAGTTAATCTGATGTATTTTTAAATTTAAAATTAATGTCATTCATTTAAATTTTGATTAGTAGTAATATTTTTGAAGTAATTTATGATATTCATAATTGCATTGACATATATTAAATAAATTTATGACAATTCTTAATTTAAAATATTTGCAAAAAAGTCAATATCGATCTTTTATTTTATAACATAAAAATATAAAAAATATCTTTATAATGATTTTCATATGAAATCTTATAACAGTAAAATAGTATTACATTGTTTTAATTAAATTTTCATTTTAAAATTCACAATCACAATAAAAAAATATTTTCTCAAACTAATTTCTATTTTAAGATTTAAACAAACGACAATAAATTGTGAATATATTTTAGGTGACAAGTGTTACAAAATTTGTATTTTAAATAATTAACAATATGTATCTCGAGTCTTATACATAAGAATACAAGAGAACTTACATAAATTAATACTCGATAAATTAATAATCTCTCTAAAATAATATTTTTCCCAGTCCCGACTTGAATTAATGAGATAAATTAATAATTTCGATAAAATAATAATTTTTAAAAAGACCCTTATATAAATATATGGTCCCATCAAAATCGTAAAGTAATAATTATTTTAAATTTCAAATATATACATAGGGAAATATTGAAAAATATGACTCTATTCTTATTTGTTTTGTCTTGAAATTCAAATTTAATTGAGTTTCGTCCTTAATTTTTCTCATTGCATCCAAAAGTTCAGGTGTTGCATTCTCGAATTGTAATAAAAACATGTGAAGAGTTGTTTGGTATGAGTTAAAGAATTTTTGTTGATGTTTATATAGTAGTTCTCTCTATCATTGTATATGGAATGTATTAAATTCTAGTATAGTGAACTTATATATACAAATTAATTAAACTTAATGTGAATATAATATTTTTTAAAAATAAAATGTGAATGTAATTTGAAAAGTGGATACAATAAATGTGACGCCCCAAAATAGGTATACATCATCCATTCTGAGTCGCCAAATACATGGTACAGAAACAACTACAACTTCATTAATACAATTGTCGTGCAAAATACGACAACACATAAACTGTGAGTTTAAATACAAATACTGTCTTTTAGACAATATACACACTCAAATAAGTCCTCATTATAATTATTGATAGATTATTTTACAAAATAGTGAGGACTACTAAACAACTGTATTGAACCATCACTCCACACCCCGACTAGTTCCCGCTATATTCTCGCATTCTAAGAAGAAAAATGGAATAAAAAGGAAAAGGGTGAGCTCAACTAGCCCGGTAAAGAACATTATGACTAAGATAATATAAAACAAATTATCGTTAATCCTCAAAAGGGAAAAATCTGATAGAATATAATAGACAACAAGTTTTAGATCAATATTCGCAGCGGAAATAGCAATTCATTAGAAGAGTTAGGAAGAAAATGAAGTGTAACACCCCCTTTCCAAAATAGAAAGAGAGGTTACGCACAACACAACAGAACTAACGAATATCACAAGGCTCTAAGCTATAAAAGAATAATCTCATAATAATTAAATCTCATAAGACAAACCATAATAAATGCCACACTGGCTCAAACCACAATCTAAAATAATTATTACATTACTAAATAAACTGACATATCAAGTCTAAACAGAATATTTCTAAACCATTGGAATGAATGGAGCTCTCATCACACTTGCCCTTGATCCTCCTGATTACCTGCCCGAAGAAAAACACAACATGAGCCAAATGCCCAGTACGGATATATAATAAAAGAACAATGAAACGAAATAACTAACCCAATTAATTGAACTGAACTGTAACGAACAAAACCAACACAATGAAATGATAGGCTGAATCAAATGGCTGGGTGTTATTTCATACCGAGCTCAAAATAAATAGTAATATACCTTGTCACACAGACAAGTCAAATAATGCCACACAGGCAATCGAAATAATGTCACACAGGCAATCACACATCGGACTGCGCAATCCAGATGCGTACAAAATCGGAGGGCGTGTTTGGTACAAATACCACCAATCCGCATAACAGAACAGAATAGAAAACTAGGGTCGACCCATACGCCTCCCACAACAAAACTCCAAATGGCCAACTCCCAACGGAGCACAAAACGAAGACGCCGTGGACTGATCACATCGCCACAGAAGGTGTCATGCCTCGGTGCCAAGAGGACATGCCTGTGGTACCCCTACAGGTGGTTATAGCTCAGGTATACCCTACGGTATTCTAACAAAATATAATGTCACAACACATGCGACACAACAAAGGGGTTCTAACATGTACATGTTAAACTGAAACGAAATATCAACACAAAAGTCTCCAAATATATTAAAATGTACTTTCTACAAAGAGCGAAATAAATATTAACCATGACACACTAGACCAAAGAGTACAAATACTAGTTTCAAATACTAATGCCAAAATGAAACATTCTCACGAATTTAAGAAGAACAATCATGTGAAACAATAACAAATTTCTAAACGAAAAGTAAAACGAACCAATCAAAATTAAAGGATTATCGCGGAAGGAGTACGAAATCCGTACCTGGAATTGATAATGCAATACCCAAATTTATATTCTAAATTTAACTCGTTAAATTCCCTATGTCCGAACTAATTACACACATTAATAAAATAAATTAATAAACTACTCATTACATTACTAATTACTAACGTGTGTGTATATATATATATATATATATATATATATATATTAAACTTATATTATTATTATTATAAAATAATATAAACCAACTATACACACTTGCCCGCTTTTCTTTCAATTTATAATCAACCTAAATTTCCATAGTGTTGATGATTACAATCATAACAAATTAAATATACATACTTTATTAATTAATTACAAATCTAAAGTTACATAACTTGTATAAAACTTTAAACTATTCATTGCATAAAGGTTTTCCTGAATGATATATACTCCTTGAATTCATAAAATATTTAAACTCATTAAGTGTACTGATCATCTATGCAAATAAAAAACTATTATACATATCTTTGTTAATAATAATAAGCTACTTCTTTTTTTTTTTTCTAGAGACTTCTTTTCTTTTCTTTACGATTAAGATCACATGTATGATTAGGTTTTAGTATTTATTCATTATTATTTATCTTATTAATTCTCCTAATTATAATATAATTAATATTATCCATATTTAATTAAATTAAACCCAAGTAAATTTTAAGGCCCAAATTGTACTAAATTAATTTACTCATATCTTATTAATATTTATTAGCCCACACAAATTAAATAACTAGTTTGACCCAAAATAAATGACAAAGTCCAATTAATATGTTTTAAAACAAAGAAATTTTTATTATTTAATATTTATTTATTATTATTATTTTTTCTGGGTATTACATGAAGTCTACTATCTTCTATGAATTTAAAGTCCATCATCAATATTTTATCACTGTGACATCAATCAATATACATCTTGAATCAAATATTCATATTTACTTTACGGCCAAAATATTCAACTGTATCCCCAGTTGGTCATGTTCATCTTTGCACTACAGGCCAAAAATATTTATAATATAATCGTTTATCTTTGCATTACATGCCAAATATATTCAGTTATATCACCATTTAGGACAAAGAATAATAGAAATATTTTAAAGAAAACGAATTCAATGAGATAAAAGGACAAGGATTAAGGATTCGTACATTAGGTCATCCATGTTCAAAAATACTCCATAATAAACTATTGGGGAGCAAAAATTCAATAATAAAGTTCAAAACATAGATCCAATCAAAGATAAGAATCATAACAGACATCTTGGATAAAGAAGAGAAATTTTCATTTTTCTGTGAATAGTATCGTATTCGTGAATAGTGCCGTATACGTGAATAGTATCGTATACGTGAATAGTAATCCTGACACGAAAAGGTAGGAATTTCACAAGAAAAATCATACTTCGTGAATAGTACTGTATTCGTGAATAGTGTCGTATACGTGAATAGTAACCTCGACGTGAAAATGTAAAAATTTCATAATAAAATTCATACTAATATTTCGGTATAATGATATTGAAAAAATAACATCATTTACGAAGAAAATAACATCCCTTACCTCAAAAGTATAGTACTTTTGACTGGAATATCGGATATAATATTGAAGGAAACTTGCACCGTATGTGACGCCCCCAAAACAAATATACATCACCCATATTGAGTCGCCAGATACATGGTACAGAACTCAACTACACACTTAATTATACAACTGTAGTGCAAAATACGACAAAACATAGCTGAGAGTTTAAACACGAATATTGCCTTCTAGACAATATCCACACTCAATGGAGTCCTCATTAAAATTATTATCACACTATTTTATAAAAATAGTGAGGACTACTATAGCCATCATTTCGGACCATCACTCCATTCCCCGACTCGTCCCAGCTATATTCTCCTTTCCTGAAGAGAACAGTGAAAGAAAAGTGTGAGCTCAACTAGCCCAGTAAGAAATATTATGACTAAGATAATGCAGAATAAATTATCCTTAGCCTTCAACAGTATAACAACTGATAGAATACAATAGACAATAAATTTTAGATCAATAACTGCAGCGGAATAAGCAATCCATTAGAAGAGTCAAGTAGAGTATGATATCTACTATCTTTTATGATTTAAAAAAAAATTCATCAACTTTATCCTTATAATACCCATTAACAGTTCTTCGTTATACCCAAGACAAAGAGAATTATCATCACCTGTCTTCACCTAAACCACCAAAGATTATAGTTAAATCCACAATTCATATTTATAATCATGTAAATCAACAGTTTTCCTTGCCACAAAGGCTTTATAGAATGTTTACTCAATATCCTTACCCAAAGTCTAAAGATATTCAAATGTAATAACAATGATCATACCAATCAGTTGTCTACCTTTGCACTACAGGCCAAAGATATTCAACTATAAAACCAATGGTCATGATCATACCAATCAATTGTCTGTCAGTGCACTACGTCAAAAGACATTCAACTGTTAACTAATGGTCATGATTTTGCTAATCACATCATCGAATTATCCACGCACTACGGCCAAAGATATTCGTTATTATCACCAGTGGTTATGATCATGTTATACACCTGTCCATCTTTGCATGTAAACCAAAGATATATAATGTGACGCCCCCAAAATAGGTATACATCACCCATTCTCGAAATACAATACATGGTACGAAAAACTACAACTTTATTATTACAACAAGAAAACTGTGAGTTTGAATACAAATATTATCTTCTGGCATAATATCTATACTCAAATAAATCTTCATCACATTTATTGATACATTATTTTACAAAAATGGTGAGGACTACTAAACAATTCTTTCTAAAACCTTCATTCCATACCCCACTGCATCACTTTATATTCTCGCCTCCCGAGAAAAAAATGGAACAAAAAAGAAAAAGGGTGAGCTCAACTAGCCCAAGAAGAATATTATGACTAAGATAATATACAACAAATTATCATTAGTCTTCAAACAGGAAAAATCTAATAGAATACAATAGACAACAAATTTTAAATCAATATTCGTAGCGGAAATAATAATTCATTAGAAGAGTTAAGTAGAGAATGCAAACTACTATCTTTTATGAATGAATTTAAAAGTTCATCGCTCATCTTTTATCCCCGTAACATCAATCAATATATATCTCGAATCAAATATTCATCTTTGCACTACAGCCAAAGATATTCATCGATTAGTCATGTTCATCTAAACACTGCTTCATCTTTTGCACTACGGGCCAAAGATATTCTTTAGAAATCATTCATCTTTTGCTACGGTGCCAAAGATATTCAATAATATCATCATTTAAGACTGAGGATGATGAAAAATATTTTTAAAGAAACGAATCCAGTGAAACAAAATGACAAGGATTAAGGATTAAGGATTCGTACTTTGTTTTATCCATGTTTAAAAAAATACCTCAAAAATAATCATAGTGGTGTAAAATTCAAGAATGATCAAAACATGGATACAATCAAAGCTAGTATCCAGAATAGATATTTTGGACAAAAAGAAGAAATTTTATTTTTCGATGAATAGTCTTGATACGTGAATAGTGCCGTATACGTGAATAAGAACTCGACACCAAAAGATAGAAATTCCACAAAAAACATCTTCACGCTTAATGAATAGTACTTAAGTGAATAAGAACTCGTGAATAAGAACTCATGAATAAGAACTCGTGAATAAGTAACTCATGAATAAGTAACCCACATGAAAAAGTTTCAAATTTGATAAAAAGTTCCAACCAATATTTCAAAGATAATGATATTGAAGAAATAATATCATTTGAGAAGAAAATAACATCCCTTACCTCGAAAGATTAAGATTTAAATACCGGAATAATGTATATAGTCTTTGAAGGAACTTGCACCGTCTAACAATACTCAAAGTATACTCACAAGAATACGCTCAATATATCGAGAGAGAAATAGAGAAAACTTCAGTTTACATTGTGATTTTCAATTCTAACCCAAGCACCCTATTTATAGGAAAATCTTAGAATACCAAAGCAGAAAATTGAATATAATATTAATATATATTTCACATTTTCTTTAGCCCACCTTAGACAACTGATCTCAGTCCATTTGAATCACATGTGAGGCCAACTTAGTTGCAAAAAACGTTTTTCTCAAAATAATTAACTAAAACTCCCAAAAATTAATTATTTCGGAACTTCGGAACTTCAATAATTCATAATAAATAGCTCTTTTATCAGAAAATTCAAATCTCGCGAGTTTTTATAGGAAATTCAATTGTCTACAACTTTGCAGAAGAAAGTTTTTTCAAATTCTAAACAGAAATTAACCGAAATCCACAAACCAGGCGATTTTACGTGCTATAATCAAATTTCTACTCGATAATTGTGTCCACCAACACACAAAAAAAATGTATTAAACATTTAATGCCACAAAAATACTCTTCCTCCTCATATACTCATATATCCCACATTCATTATAAAAATATCATCGTTAATATATTATTAAAATAATATATTTAAATGAATTATTTTATCGTAAAAAGATAAAATTTCAATTTTCAACAATTGTCACATTAAAAATTTTCTCCATCTATATCCACATAAAATCAATATTTTTCATCATATGAATCAATAATTAATTATTCATAAATAATATTACAGAATCACAATATCGACAACCGTAGTAGTTCTGGAAGAGGGGCTTTCGAATAAGAATTTCTCCTTCTTGGCCGCCTTGATTAGGTGACCAAACCTCTCTCGATGTAACTTTCTAGACATTGTCAATAATGTTATCTAATAATATTATTCGGATAATATGAATTATTGCTTCGCTTAATGGAAAATCTTGTGTAATGACAATTATCAAAACAACAAAGAATATAAAATATCAACGCAAAGAATTATTGAATAAATAAAATAAAATCTTCGAAGCAAAGAATTACCGTAACCATTATTGAGTAGTGCCTTCTTACGTAAGAATCAATAATTGGTGCAATACCGTGCGCTACCGCTCAACAACGCCAGATTAGTGTGTTTTAACCACCGGGGTATTCCAACAAGATAATTAGTAACAATATTGTGAATATTGTGATTACGCCGGTTGTCAATATTGTGATTACGTAATATTATTTGTGAATAATTAATTATTGATTCATATGATGAGAAAAAATATTGATTTTATGTGGATATAGATGGAGAAAATTTTTAATGTGACATTTATTGCAACAAAAATACTCTTCCTCCTCGTATACTCATATATCCCACATTCGTTGTAAAAATATCACCATTATTATATTATTAAAATATAATAATATATTTAAATGAATTATTTTATCAGAAAAAGATAAAATTTCAATTTTCAACAATTGTCACATTAAAAATTTTCAACAATTTTCAATTTTCAACAATTTTCAACAATTCTCCAAAATATCTATTCGCGAGATTCGAATTTTCTGATAAAAGGACTATTTATTGTGAATTATTGAAGTTTCGAAGCTCCGAAATAATTGATTTTTGGAAGTTTAAATTATTTTAAATAAGAAAAACGTTTTTGAATGTTTGGTGGCATCTTTAACATGTGTTTGATGGTTTGAAATCGATTCTAGGCATGCGTAAGAAATTTATATAATTATATTATTAATTTATTAAATTTTACGCTTTGGTGTTCTAAGCAATTTCCTATAAATAGGAGCTTAGGTTAAATTGAAAATCACACCGAACTCCAAGTTTTCTCTCTATATTATCGAAATGTATTCTTGTGAGTATTTTGAGTATACTTTGAGTATTGCTATACTAGTCTGCGAGTTCAAGTCATAGCCTATATCCAAGTTTTTTACTAAAGTCTTTGTCTTTCGAGGTAAGGGATGTTATTTTCTTCTCAAATGATATTATTTCTTCAATATCATTATCTTTGAAATATTGGTTTGGAACTTTTATCAAATTTAGAACTTTTTTCACGTATGGGTTACTTATTCATGAGTTACTATTCACGAGTTACTATTCATGAGTTACTATTCACGAGTTACTATTCACGAGTACTATTCATGAAAGCGTGAAGATGTTTTTTTGGAAAATTTCTATCTTTTGGTGTCTGAGTTACTATTCACGTATACGACACTATTCACGATATCTGACACTTATTCAATAAAAATGAAAATTCTTCTTTTTGTCCAAAATATCTATTCTGGATACTAGCTTTGATTGTATCCATGTTTTGATTATTCTTGAATTTTACACCACTATGATTATTTTGACGTATTTTTGAACATGGATAAAACAAAGTACGAATCCTTAATCCTTAATCTTTGTCATTTTGTTTCACTGGATTCGTTTCTTTAAAAATATTTTTCATCATCCTCAGTCTTAAATGATGATATTATTGAATATCTTTGGCCTGTAGTGCAAAGAAGGTTGATTTTCTTATGAATATCTTTGGCCCGTAGTGCAAAGATGAACAGGTGTTGAGATGAACATGACCGACTGATGAATATCTTTGGCCTTTAGTGCAAAGATGAACAGGTGTTGAGATGAACTTGACCGATTGATGAATATCTTTGGTCTGTAGTTCAAAGATGAATATTTGATTTGAGATGAATATTGATTGATGTTCTGAGGATAAAATATTGATGATGGATTTGTTAAATTCATAGATTATAGTAGATTTCATTCTCTACGTAACTCTTCTATGAATTATTATTTCATTGCGAATATTGATCTGAAACTTTGTTGTCTATTGTATTCTATCAGATTTTTCCTGTTGAAGACTAACGATAATTTGTTTTATATTATCTTAGTCATAATATTCTTCTTTCGGGCTAGTTGAGCTCACCCTTTTCCTTATTGTTCCATTTTTCTTCTCGGAGGCGAGAATGTAAATTAGAAATACTAGTTGGGGTATGGAATGAAGGTTCTAGAGATAGTTGTTTAGTAGTCCTCACCATTTTTATAAAATAATGTATCAATAATTATGATGGGGATTTATTTGCGTGTGGATATTGTCTAGATGACAATATCTGTATTTAAACTCACAGTTTATATGTTGTAATAATAAAGTTGTAGTTATTTCTGTACCATGTATTTGGCGACTCAGAATGGGTTGGATGGAATGGACCTATTTTGGGGGCGTCACATCAATAATCAACAGTCCATCTTTGCACGTAAGCCAAAAATATACAATTGTAAAACCAATAATCAACAGTCCATCTATGCACGTAAACCAAAGATGACTTTCATCACAATATAAGCATGAGGATGATGACAATGATATAAGCATTAATCAAACGGAATCAAGAATAAAATATTAAAGACTTTAAATTTATCCAGAGTTTAAAAATATCTAAATTCTCAACATGATACTGCTTTGTGGAGTAAAATTCAATAATAATATTCATGTACA
This sequence comes from Panax quinquefolius, assembly GCA_020205615.1. Lineage (NCBI taxonomy): Eukaryota > Viridiplantae > Streptophyta > Magnoliopsida > Apiales > Araliaceae > Panax > Panax quinquefolius. The sequence goes on from CM035173.1 coordinate 36,833,876, forward strand.
AAAAATAATTTGGACAGAAAAGAAATATATTTTTCGGGTGAATAGCTCCCCGTGAATAGGACCCTGTGAATAGTACTTCGAGAATAGTACATCGTGAATAGTACCCCAGCATGAAAAGTGTCCCAAATATCCGAGTAAATAATACTAGAGTGAATAGTAACTGGGTGAATAGTAACCCGTGAATAGTACTCCGACGAGAAATGTGCCCTGAATACCCAAGTGAATAATACTAGAGTGAATAGTAACCGGGTGAATAGTAACTCGTGAATAGTACTCCGTCATGAAAAGATCAATAATTATCAAGAAAGCTCAGAATAATATTTTCATGAAAAGATACTAGATGAAGCGCAAATATCAAGGATATTCTACTAATTTCATGGAGTATAGAAGCCAAAACTTCAACAAAATGAGTATAGAATTCAAAATCTGAAATGAAATAATATTACTTACATACTATAGAGTATGGATGAAAATATTATTTCAAGCGAATATTGAACAAAAATAACATCCCTTGAACGAAAATAATATTTCAACGAATATTTAACGAAGATAATATTCCTACGAATATTGAACGAATATAATATTCTTTATGAATATTGAACGAAAATAATATTCATAAGAATACGAAAAATAATATATCTTCAGAATATGAAATAAATATTACCCCTTACGACTGTTGAACGAAAATAATATTCCAACGAATATTGAACGAAGATGATCTTCCTTACGAATATTAAACGAAAATAATATTCATACGAATAAAAAACAATAATATATCTTCAGAATATGAAATAAATAATACCCCTTACCTCAGAAGAAAACTGGATACTGGAGTAATGAAGTAGCAGACTACTCTTCTTCTTTCTCCCTATAGCTTCTCTTTCTATAATTGCTCTTGTGAGTCTTAGTGAATCGGTGAGAATGAAGGAATAATGAGCTTCTATTTATAAAAAAATATAGTTTCGATAATTGCACGTTTTGGGGTTCGAAATATTACAGTATAATACCTTCATCTTTTCTTTCATTTTTAATTTAGTCCTGCAAGTATTATCAAACTTGGACCACCTCCCCTAATAGTATATCATGTGAATCAATAGTACAATCATGTGACTCAATAGTTCTATACATATGGAAAAACTAATTACAGTATAGTACATTCATCTATACCTTCATTTTTAATTTAGTCATGCAAGTATTATCAAACTTGCACCACCTCCCCTAATAGTACATCATGTGAATCAATAGTACAATCATGTGAATCAATAGTTCTATATATGCGAAAAAAATAATTACAGTATAGTACCTTCATCTATAGCTCCATTTTTAATTTAGTCATGCAAGTATTATAAATCTTGCACCACCTCCCCTAATAGTACATTGTTGCCTTATTTTTAATAGCACTTTACCACGCAAGTATACGCGTTCAATTATAATATTCAGCAAGCAAGGATATCGTTCCTGTGACGCCCCCAAAATAGGTATACATCACCCATTCTGAGTTGTCAATACATGGTACAGAAACAACTACAACTTTATTATTACAACAGTAAAACTGTGAGTTTAAATACAAATATTATCTTCTGACAAATATTTATACTCAAATAAATCCTCATCACATTTATTGATACATTATTTTACAAAAATGGTGAGGACTACTAAACAATCCTTTCTAAAACCTTCATTCCATACCCCAGGCTAAATACTCGCTATATTCTCGCCTCCCGAGAAAGAATGGAACAAAAGGAAAAGGGTGAGCTCAACTAGCTCAAGAAAGAATATTATGACTATGATAATATACAACAAATTATCGTTAGTCTTCAACAGGGAAAAATTTAATAGAATACAATAGACAACAAATTTTAAATCAATATTCGCAATGAAATAATAATTCATTAGAAGAGTTAAGTAGAGAATGCAAACTACTATCTTCTACGTATGAATTTAAAAGTTCATCGCTCATCTTTTATCCCTCAGAACAACAATCAATATACATCCGAATCAAATATTCATCTTTGCACTACAGCCAAAGATATTCATCGATTAATCATGTTCATTTAAACACACTGTTCATCTTTGCACTACAGGCCAAAGATATTCTTCGAAAATCATTCATCTTTTACTCTGTGCCAAAGATATTCAATAATATCATCATTTAAGACCGAGGATGATGAAAAATATTTTTAAAGAACGAATCCAAATTGAAACAAAATGACAAGGATTAAGGATTAATGATTCGTACTTTGTTTTATCCATGTCCAACAATACCTCAAAAATAATCATAGTGGTGTAAAATTCAAGAATGATCAAAACATGGATACAATCAAAGCTAGTATCCGTAATAGATGTTTTTGGACAAAAAGAAAATTTTCATTTTTCTATGAATAGTCTTAGATATCGTGAATAGTCTTGAGATATCGTGAATAAGTAACTCAGACACCAAAAGATAGAACTTCCACAAAAAAAACATTTTCACGCTTCCGTGAATAGTACTCGTGAATAAGAACTCGTGAATAGTAACTCATGAATAGTAACTCGTGAATAGTAACTCATGAATAAGTAACCCCAGACATGAAAAAGTTCCAAATTTGATAAAACTTGAGATCAACATTTCAAAGATAATGATATTGAAGAAATAATATCATTCTGAAAAAATAATATCCCTTACCTCAAAGAATCGATTTCTTGGAAGGAAAGGCCAAAGTGATCTTTGAATGAAACTTATCTTGAATAAAGAACTCTCAAAGTATCTAAATACTCACAAAATACGCTCAATAATATAGAGAGAAAAGAGAAAAAACTTTGTTTCGGTGTGATTTTCAATTCTAACTTAGCCTCTCTATTTATAGGAAAATGTTAGCCCGTAGCGGAGGCTTTGACTTGCCTTTGATGGCTTTACTCGCTACTATTGCCACCCACCACATTTGAAATAAAATTCAGCACATTTCTTCACCAACCACAAGTGGGGCCCACTCAATTCTAGAATTTTCCACCAAAATCAATTATAACCCTAATTTACAATCGGACACCTCTTAAAATTCATAACAAATCATTCGTGCATTTTTAACGGTTCAAAATTTGCGGACATATACTCAACTTATGTATGTATAACATACCCAAAAATTACCATTAATCCAACTATGGATTATTAAAATTATAACCCCATAATATATCTCAAAACCCGATTTAATTTTTAATACCTCCAATCTGGTAAAATACCGATAAAACACCTCAACAATAATTTCTTCATTTATAACCACATAAATAAATCCATCATTTATATCCACATAAAATAAATATTTCTTTATCATATGAATCAATAATTAATTATTCACAAATAATATTACGTAATCACAATTATGACAACCAAAGTAGTTCCTGGAAAGAGGGGCTTTCGATATAAGATTTCTCCTTCTTGGCCATTATTAGGTGACCAAACCTCTCGCCAGTAACTTTCTAGACATTGCCAATAATGCTATCTAATAATATTATTCAAATAATATGAATTATTGATCCGATAATGGAGATAATGTGCGATGACAATTATTGAACAACAATAATATAAAATATCAACGCAAAGAATTATTGAATCAATAAAATAAAATATTGAATAAGAATTCTTGTGAAAATTATTGAGTAGTGCCTTCTTTACGTAAGGATCAATAATTCAACAATCTTTGTGCAATACCGTAATTCTTTACGTCTGCAACCACGCCAGATTCAGTATTTTAACCACCGGGTATTCCAACAATGTCTTAACGATAACAACTACGCCGTTATTTTAACCAACTTATATTTGTCGTTTTCTTCATCCAATCGCTTTTTCAGTTATGGGGCCCACACATATTGGTCGCTACCGGTCGTGCGAATATTCCCCGACAAAGACAAATATTCCACGACCAAAACGAATATTCCCACAACAATGAATATTTTATAACCACTTGCTTTATTTTGAAATATTTGCGTATTTAACCCTTAACTATCCACATTAATCAAATCAACCCTTACTATTTCAAAATAATAAATAAAGGAAATTCCTTTTTATTTAAAAAAAATTTCGGGGTCTTACAGTTCCCACGAGGAAATAGACTAATTTTTATCAATTACTAATTCTAATGCAATTAATCCTATTTTAAACTACAAAATTTTGTTTTTGATTTGAAATTTAAACTTAACAAAACTAATGATTAAGAATCAAAATTTCACAAGAATAATCTGCAGATTTAACGAGTTAAGATTACAACTTCCTTGGTATTTCATTTAAATCATTTCACTTCCCATTTAAAGCAATTAATTAATATGAATCATTATCCAAGAATGATTTATAAAATTCACACACTTTTTCCAAAACACGTGAACAAATCCTCCTAACTCCGATCCTTAAGACACAAAAATTACAAGGAACACCCTTCTCAATTAATTCACTATATTCCTATGTGAATCAAGTTAATTAGGGTTTACGCATAAATTCTTTCAAAGGATACAAAAGACACATAGTATATTCATATCCTACATGCTAATCATATTAACCCTATTCGCATTATATGAACAGATGTTATCATATCCGAGATCTTAATCTATACTCCATCTTCCAATTTTATATAGATTATCACAATAATTGTTGGCCAAACAATTAATCAATAAGCAAAAGATATAATAAACAATTCAAAAAAACCAACTTTCATTCAATGGGAAGATTCAATTTAAACTACATACCAAGTTCCGTTGCAATCTTAATGAAAATTTAGTTCATAATAATAATAAAGAAAACATCATCCAAATTAATAATCCAAACATCCCGATAATTACAAAAGATAAAACTAGAGAAGAAGAAGAAACTCTCAATTTTCTCCAATACTCTCTCTTTGATCTTCACCACTCTGCAATTTTCCTTCGTGTTTTTTCTTCGTAGTTCTCTCTGTGAAACCCTTGAAAAATTGAGTGATCGTCTTTTCTAAAGTCTCCTCCTATTTGTATTAGTCTCCCTCTCATTCAGATTCTCTTTGGCTTCAACCACCCACTTGGAAGTAGAAAATCCTCCTTTTTTGCATGGCGCTGGCGCTCAACACAAGCTTATTTCAGCGCTGGCGCGCCGACCCGAGACCCACGTAATTACAAAAATGCCACTCAGCTCTAATTTTAATGATTTTTGACCTTTTTCTTCTCCAAAATAACCAATTTGTCCCTCCAGCTCCAACCTACCCAAAATAAACACAAAAATAGATAAAAAGATACTAAAAAACAATTAAAGATAGCAATAATTAAGTTTAATAATATCGGATTCATAGGTATAAAACCTACTCATCATACATACATGTGAATTAATAGTACACACATGTGAACACATAGTTATAAGCATGTGAATTAATACCAATTAATTGCTCATTTATTCGATTAATTACCCGATTGGTCAATATAACCTCCAGACATCAATTATTATCGAAATAAATGTCGATTTTCACTAACACTAATAATCCCAACACAATGGAAATATTTTTATCAACAATTTTATTTTTGAAATCTCGAAGTTTGACTTTTTGGCCAAAAAGTCAACCCCGGTAAATTTTGTGTTTATAGTCCATTTTTACTAATTTTATCATTCCGGACTCAAATATCACGTCCGCGTCTCTAAATTCAACTACGAACTCAAATTTGATTTTTAATAACATTCATCATTAATATTATAACTCACAATATTAACAACCAAATCGTTCCCAGGAAAGAGGGGGCTTTCCGATAAAGATTTCTCCCTATTGGTGCGCAATTAGATGACCTAACCTCTCCTTGACTGAACTTCTAGACATTGTCAATATTGCAAATAATAATATAAATAACTGTGTCATCTTAATTATTAATTTAATAATATAAAATATTATGACAATAATTGAATAAAACTGAGTGACTTCTCATGTAAGCATCAATAATCAAAGATACTGTACAATACCGTATGCTACTATGCAACCACGCGTATATCACCGATTATTTTATGACAACTTGCTTACTTTGAAAAAATTTCACATATCACTTTTAACTTTAAACCTTTTATCAATTTAACCATTTACTAAATATAATAATTATAAAAAATTTAAATAGTTTTATTTCAGAAAATTCGGGGTCTCACACCGTATAACAACAATCAAAGTATCGAAATACTCACAAAAATACGCTCGATATTATAAAGAGAGAATACTTCAATTTCTGGTGTGATTTTCAATTCTAACCTAAGCATCCTATTTATAGAAAAATGCTTAAAACACCAAAGCAGAAAATTTAATAAAATATTATTATATTAAAAAAAAAATCACGCCCACCTCTTGAAAATTTGATTTCAGCACATTTACAACACATGTGGGGCCCACCAAAATGAAAAAAATATTTTTTCTTTAAAAAAATATTTAAAACTCCAAAAATTAATTATTTCGGAACTTCAATAATTCATAATAAATAGCCCTTTTATCAAAAAAATTTGAATCTTATGTCAATTCAACAGAAAATTTAATTATCTACAACTTTGTAGATTTAAGTTTTTCCAAATTCTAAATAGAAATTGTTCAAAATCCACATACGGACGATTTAGCAGGCTATGATCAAATTTCAGTCAAAAATGGGGCCCACCAACATGTTTAACTTGTTTTTAATATTTATTGTAACAAAAATACTCTTTCTCCTTATTTATTCATATATCGCACATTCATTGTAAAAAATATCACCATTATTATATTATTATATTATCATATTATACATTTATAATGTATAATAATATATTTGAATAAATTATTTTATCAGAAAAAATAAAATATCAATTTTCAATAATTATCGCTTTTCTAAAAATACCTCCATTTATATCCACATAAAATAAATATTTTTCTTATCATATAAATCAATAATTAATTATTCACAAATAATATTACAGAATCACAACTAGGTCGTTCCCACGAAAGATGGGGTTTTCTGATAAGGATTTCTCATTACTGGCGCACAATTAGATGACCAAAATCCTTTCCTAGACAGAACTTTCTTAGATATTGCCAATAATGCTATCTAATAATATTATTCAAATAATATGAATTATTGATCTGATAATGAAAAATACTGTGCAGTGATAATTATTGAAACAACAATAATATAAAATATCAATGTAGCAATTATTGAATCAATAAAATATTGATCAGTAATTACTGTAACAATTATTGAGTAGTGACTTCTTACGTAAGAATCAATAATTGGTGCAATATCGTATATCTTCTTGTCTGACACACCAGCGTATTCGTGTTTTTAACCATCGGGTATTCAAACGGTGTTAACTTGAATAACAACTACGTCGTTATTTATAAAAAAAACTCATACTTGTCGTTTTCTTCATCCGATCGTTTTTCGTTATGGGGCCCACAAAAGGCTGCACCGTCGTACGAATATTCCTCGACAACAAGAATATTCCACGACCAACCGAATATTTCCCGACAACAATGAATATTTTATAACCACTTGCTTATTTAAAATATTTGTGCATTTATCCATAACTAATCACATTAATCAAATCAACCCCTTACTATTTCAAAATAATAAATAAAGGAAATTAAATTTTTATTTATAAAAAGTTTGGGTCTTACAATAAACATTATTTAATTGTTAAAAATAATTAATATCAGTTACAATGAATTCTATTATTGCATTAATTTAATAAGTATGATACATTGCATCAAAAAAAGTATAATACAAACATCAATAAAATGTACTACTACCTCCGTTGCTTAATATATGTCGTTTTAGAGAAACGTTTTTGTTCCTAAATATAAGTAGTTTGAGAATTTTAAGTAAGCATTAATTGATTAATTTTCAATATTACCCCATGTAATAAATATAACTTTGATTCTCTTACTATTTTTTGTCCAACAAATAATATTCTCTTTTTCCAAAACAAGGGCAATATAGACAATTAATAGTATATTTAATGTTTTATAATAATTTTCTTAATATTTGTGCATAACTCTAAAACGACCTATATTAAGAAAACGGAGGAGTAATAATTTTAATATTGTAAGACCCTCAACTTATTATTAATGAAATTTAATTTTCTCTATTTATTATTTTGAAATAAGTAAGGGTTGATTTGATTAATGTGGATAGTTAGGGTAAAATACGCAAATATTTCAAAATAAGCAAGTGGTTATAAAATATTCATTGTTGTCGAGAATATTCGCATCTGTTGTGGGAATATTCGCATGCGACCAGCAAGACCACGTGTGGGCCCCATAACTTGAAAAAGCGATTGGATGAAGAAAACGACAAATATAAGTTGTTTAAAAATAACTACGTAGTTATTCTGAAGTAACAACATTGGAATACCCGGTGGTTAAAACACACGAATACGCGTTGTCATATGATTACCAGTATTGCACCAATTATCAAGGCACTACTCAATAATGGTTACGATAATTTATCGTCGATATTTTATTTTATTGATTCAATAATTGCTACGTTGACATTTTTATATCATTGTTTTAATAATTGTCATTACAATCGTATTTTCCATTATCGAGCAATAATTCATATTATCTCGAATAATATTATTAGATAACATTATTGACAATGTCTAGAAAGTTCGTTCTAAGGAGAGGTTTGGTCATCAAATCATACCAAAGATGAGAGAGATCCTTATTGAAAGCCCTCTATCCTGAGGCCGCCTGCACAGTTGTCGATAATGTGATTCTCATAATATTATTTATGAATAATTAATTATTGATTTATATGATGAGGAAAATATTGATTTTATGAGGATATAGATGGAGAAAATTTTAATGTGACAATTGTTGAAAATTAATATTTTATCTTTTCCGATAAAATAATTCATTTAAATATATTATTTTAATAATATATTAACGATGATATTTTTACAATGAATGTGGGATATATGAGTATATGAGGAGGAAGAGTATTTTTGTGGCATTAAATGTTTAACACATGTTTTGTGTGTTGGTGGACACAATTATCGAATCGAAATTTGATTATAAACAATAAAATCGCCTGCTTTGTGGATTTCGGTCAATTTCTGTTTGGAATTTGAAAAACTTTCTTCTGCAAAGTTGTAGAGAATTGAATTTCTTATAAAAACTCATGAGATTTGAATTTTTCTGATAAAAGAGCTATTTATTATGAATTATGAAGTTCAAGTTCAAATAATTAATTTTTGGGAGTTTTAGTTAATTATTTTGAGAAAACGTTTTTGCAACTAAGTTGGCCTCACATGTGATTCAAATGGGCTGAGATCAGTTGTCTAAGGTGGGCTAAAGAAAATGTGAAAATATATTAATATTATATTCAATTTTACGCTTTGGTGTTCTAAGCATTTTCCTATAAATAAGGGTGCTTAGGTTAGAATTGAAAATCACAAATGTAAACCAAGTTTCTCTCTATTTCTCTCGATATATTGAGCGTATTCTTGTGAGTATACTTTGAGTATTGTTAGATTTAAGTTCTGTGACGCCCCAAAATTAGGTATCGTCACCCATCTTGGGTCGCCACTTACATAAGACATAAATTCAAATACAAACTTAATTATACATCCGTAGTGTAACATACGACAATACATAAACCGAGAGTTCTAATAGGAATATTGTCATTTAAACAATATCCATACTCAAGAGTCCTCATTACAATTAGTATCACACTATTTCACGAATAGTGAGGACTACTAATGCTATCTTCGAGACCATCATTCGCTTCCCCAACTCGTCCCGGCTATATTCTCATTTCACAAGAGAACGGTGAAAGAAAGGGTGAGCTCAACTAGCCCAAGAAGAAATATTATGACTAAGATAATGCGAGAATAAATTATCATTAGCCTTCAATAATGTTAAACCGATAAAATACAATAGACAACCAGTTTAATCTGCAGTGAATATCTGATCCATTAAAAGAGTCAAGTAGAAAATAAAGTCTACTATCTTTTAGGTTTTAAAAGGTTTTCATCAATTTTATCACTAAGACTCGGTTTAATGAATAAACCACAATATCTAATCATCCCCTGTACCACGGTCAAGGATTTTCATCAAATTATCAATGGTCAAGACTATATCTTAAGATACGCCACTGGTCATAATCATACCAAAACTATCCATCATCGCATTACGAGCCCCCGCGAGGACTTTTGTCACATCATTTATATCAAGCCATGATTATCTGAAGAATGAACCACAGTCATAATCATACTAAGTTCATCTATGCACGTAAGCCAAAGATAACTTTCAACATAATATAAACATGAGGATGATGACAATGATATAAAATTCAATAAAACAAGTTCAAGAATTAATTTCTCTAGGATTTATTAACGTCCAAATTGTCAACAAGATCTTTGTTTTGTAGAGTAAAATTCAAGAATGATCGGAAGAATATTTCCATGAAAGATCTTTGGATGAAACGCAAATATCGAGGATATTCTACTAATTTCATGGAGTATAAAGTCAAAGTTTTAACTTAACCGGGTATAATAAAGAATGGAATAACAAAAGAAATCACTATGCATGCGATTGCTTGATGTATGTGTTATTCCAACGAGAATAATAATAATGGAACCAGTCAAGTGAAATTCACACAAGCGTGGATGATCCAATGAATAATAAATCTTTGAATAATAAACAATGGAACCGGTCCTTGTAAAACACACGACGAGATATTCCAAATGTATAATAAATGCGAATAATAAACAATGGAACCAGTGCCGTGTAAAACACACGAACAAGATATTCCAATGAGAATAATAAAGAATAGAATAACGTAAGAAGATCACCAAGTATAGGGGATTCACATATACAAAGTTATTCCAATGAATAAATAAGAATGGAATAATATAAGGATTTCACCAAGTATAGGGTATCTGGCAGTATATGAGTTATGTATAGGGTATGCCACTTTTACAGTTATTCCAATGAATAATAATGAATGGAATAACGAAGTTCTCTTTATGAATAAGAAAGAATAACACCCTTACGGCAGAACAAAAATAATATCCTTACCTTAGAAGAACCTGAATATTAGAAAAGTGAAGTAGCGAGAATACTTTTCTTCTTTCTCTATAGATTTTCTCTCTATAGCTTCTCTCTATAATTTCTCTCAGAGTTTCGGTGAATTAATTCGTAAGAAAATAATGAAGGAATGAGCTTATTTATAGGAAAATAGAATGCATAGTAATTAATCCATGAATCGGTCTGATTGATTTACTTTAATCGGACGGTCCATATTTAAAGCAAAATCTTTTAAATAAAATATCATATATTCTATTTATATAAAAATATTTTACTATGCAAACACTATGCAACACTATGCTAAACACTATGCAACACTATGCATAATAAAATATAATATATTCTATTTATAGAATAACTTTAATAAAGTATTACTTTTATATAAAAAGATGTTTCGCTTTATTACGTTAATAATACTGAATAAAACAAAACGTCATTATCGCTATAATAATTCATATTATTAATCGATAATAATGGAATCAAACTGAGTGACTTCTCACATAAGCATCAATAATCAATACCGGTGTGTTACTTATGCAACCACACGTATTCGCATCTTTTACTACCGAAGTAGTTCAACAATATCAATGGTAAAACTTCCGTAGTTATTTCAATAAAATATTTTTGTCGTTTTCTCAATCCGAAATGAATAATTACATTATTAGGTCCACCAATGATTGAGTAGTTGTATTTAATATTCCTGCTAAACCGAATATTCCCCACCAATCGAATATAATATAACCACTTGCATACTTTGCAAAATTTATAAATACTACCCACAACTATAATATTATCTCAAATTCACACCATAATATTAAAAATTATTTCGACAAAATTTAAATCTTTATTGATAAAATATGGGGTCTCACAATCTCCCTCCTTATGGAATTTTGCCCTCGAAATTAGAATGCGTACACGGTATGATAAAGAGGTGAGGATACCTTGAATACCTTTATCGTTGAAAACATTATATTCATCTTTGCAATCCTACCAAAGATATTCATTAACAATTCATCTTTGCACTTCTGGCCAAAGATATACAATCTATAAAAACCAATAATCTTTGAGACTCAACTTAATAGTATCACGACCACGAATTATCCATGCCTTACCGGCCGGGGATATTCGTGTTTTTAATTACTGATCGTAATTATACCGAATAATCCTCGGTCATAATCATACTAAGTCCATCAATGTACTACTACCGAAGATGACTTTTACCACATCCATGAATTAATATTTCATTCTTTGAGACTCAATTTCAATAATTAATCCACATCATCGAATCATCTCCTCGCACTACTGAGCCAAGGATATTCTTTATTATCACGACCGAATTATCCATGCACTACGTGCAAAGATAATCGTGTATTCATTAAGATCACGATCATAAATTATCCATGCACTACTACCAAAGATAATCGTGTATTCATTAGTATCACGACCACAAATTATCCATACACTACGTGCAAAGATAATCGTGTATTCATTAGTATCACGACCACAAATTATCCATGCACTACGTGCGAAAGATAATCGTGTATTCATTAAGTATCACGACCACAAATTATCCATGACTTCTACCAAAGATAATCGTGTATTCATTAGTATCACGACCACAAATTATCCATGCACTTATGTGCCAAAGATAATCGTGTTTTCAATTACGATTATGATTATCTTAGAAACAATTCACGGTTACATAATCATACCAAGTCCATCTATGCACTTCTGAAATACGGATGACTTTCAACATAATATAAGCATGAGGATAATGATATAAAGAATCAATCAAATGAGATAAATGATAAATATTAAACATTTATAATATAATTTATCCGAGATTCAAGAATATCCCCATGTTATCAATCACTTAATAATCTCATAATCTAATATCATTAATATTATAACAATACTTCTTAAATTTATAAACAATTTATCTCATTTGTTTACGCTTTACCATATAATGCATTTAATCATTCAAAATGTCATACTCATAAGATATCATCACCAATTATCAAATCCTCAAAACAAAATATGCATATACTCTATATAGGATTCTCACAGCCATAAAATTCTATTTTCAACTTTGTTACTTCACATAACATATTTAACTCATATGTTCAGTAATTAAACTATTTTCATGAAAATACCAAATCAGTCCCAAAATATTTTTTTTTCTGGGATTTAGCATAATATAGTCCCATAATGAAAATATATTTTTCTCGAAATTTTAAAATTCATTTACTATTTTTCAAAAATCAATTTCTAATTAATTCCTTAAGAAATTAGCTACCTCAAGTTTAACTCCAGAAATTCCCAAATCTTGGCAGGACCTTACACATGTTAATGTGACCCTCCAGATTTAAATTTCATGGTCATCTGAGTTGTAGAACTCACGGTTATATCGTTTTTTGTCGAAAAACCTAAATATTGAAATGGTCATAACTTGCTCATTTTAAGTCGAATAAGCTCATTTTTGGACAGGAGTTACCTTATACCATATACTTTCATTTCCCAAAAGGCTAGAATTTTTTCTCATAATTTAAGTGGCCGAAAATGCCCTTTTAAAAATAAAATCAAGAGCTTTTTGAAATTTCCAGCTTTTTCATTCTTTATTAAAATCAGTCCACACGTAAATCTACAACACCTTTCCAAAGAATTCCACTTGGATTAGTTAGGTAACTCATAGATCTAACTCTAGGACTTAACCACACTCAAAAATTCAAAATATAATAGGAGATTTGGTCATTGAATTTCATGTTACGTTTTTTACCAAAATCGGTTTTTCAACTCTTTGTGATTTCTAAGAAACTTTCATGTTTTCACATAATAACCAACATAACTCATCATAACACTTACTAATACTTCATATACCCATGATTTTCATTAGTCCAATGCTTTTATTATGAATTTCATCATAATCCTCGTAAAATGATCCTTTTAGTTGAAGAAATATTTGAGGGTTTAAGAAATGGGTTTTATCTTTGAGATTGATACAAAATTCGATTTCACGCTCTAGGGTAGGCTAGAAATCTTCAAGAATACGCCATGAAATTTATTAATGACGAAATATCATTCAAAAACTGTGACTCTCATCCAAAACTTGGATAATACGTCACATTGATACCAACCGTGACTTCTATCCTTTAACCTAGATAAAGAACTCACAATGATACCTATCAACTTACCATTTTCAATCACGACGTCGCTTCTGAAAGTCCTCGGTGCATTCCACACAAGGAAGTTAACAACGAAAAGGATCGGGGCTCTTTACTTATGGCTTGATATAACGAAAGATTAACTTTAGGGTTTGGTTACTTTGAATTAAAGATAACAAGTTGGTTATGAATATAAAAGCTAACAACCTTATGAAAAGCATGATGAGTAGTTAACCAATTGATTCCTAAAATCACATCAAAGATAAGTATTTTCAAAAGATAAGATCGACGGAGTAACGTGAAAGTGTTTATTTGAATCAAACAAGATTTAAAAATAGTATGCGGAACGAAGGCTCTCTACTAACGAAGTTTCAACCAATAAGTCAAAGTCTAACTTCTCCGAGTCAAATTTAAACGTTGAACACAACTAGGTGAAATAAAAGAGTGGGTAGAACGGTATCTAACACGGTATAGACTTCGCAAGAGCTTATGATTACTTACCCGTGATAATCTTATTCGTGTTCTTCGTCACGAGAAAAAAACGCTCTCTCTTAAACTACTAGGGCTTGGTTTGTGCAGGACAACCTTTGGTGCCTCCATCTTAGTTGAATTTGTCTTGATGGCAACAAAAATCGAGCTAAGTGACCTTCTCTTCCACAATTATAACATGCTTTGACGGCGTATGGCGCAGCTTCGGATCGATGTGTCCTCTCCTCCGCATTTGAAGCATATGATAGGTGGTCTTTCTCCTTCCTTAACAACGGGTCTTTGGTCTTGACGTCTTTCCATCATTGTTGAATCTCCTTTTCTTGAAATGTCCATTCTTATTGCTTTGACCACGATTACCACCGAAGTGGTTACCATATCCGCCTTTGTTGATTCCCTCCACGCTTGTTGTCACCGCTCGATGACTACTCCATTTAGTATTATAATTTTGCTTACCGCTTCTCTTTTAGTTGCGTTGACTCGTTATCGCTCCACTAATCGAGCCCTATTTACAACATCTCGAATACAAACACGCTTTATGAGAAATAAGATGTTAACGTATTTCCGACTTCAAACCTCTTAAAAACATTCGCGCCATTCTCTCTTCATTATCCACCAGTGGGGCCGAATCGTGATAACTCCGCAAATTTTGCCTCGTATTGCGACACGGTCATATTGTTTTGTTCTAACTTGATAAACTCCACCTCCTTCATGTGGCGAATACTTTCGTGAAAGTATTTGTCGTTGAATGACTCCTAAAACTTCTCCCAAGATATCTTGATCTGAGTGAGTTGAGTACGTTTCTGGAATTTCCACCATGTCTCGCCTCTCCGCAAGAATATAAAGCGTGAAGGAACCTTTTGCTCTCGAGCATCCCAAGACATCAAATATCTTGGTAATCGCTTTATCCATGCTTCCGCCGAAGTGGTTTTGGCTCTCCCTTAAACTCCGGTGGTCCCAGCTCCTTGAATTGTTTAGCGGTGACCTTGGGAGAGAGTTTTCCGTGTTTCCACCTACGTTTTGGACGAGAGTCGCTTTTGCGATGTTGCATGAATTCTAAAACCTCTTAAACGTCATCGTCGTTTCGTCAATTGATCGGTGTTGTTGTTTACGGGAGGATTATCGCCATCCTGTTGCACATTGTTCGATTATTGATCCGTGGAGAATCAACAGGTCTCCATGTGCTCTATTGCTTATTCTCAATATTCTCGGATGCCATTTTCAAACACCGCCAAAAATAAAGGTTAATTGACATGCAACATATTATCACTATACTCGTGACCAATTAAATACCAAATAAACTTGGGTAGGTCATACTAACTAGCGAAGAATTCCCGCCTTTCCCCTCCTAGTTCTTATCTCGCATCTTAGCCAGGGATCATATCCCTAAGCTTTGATACCAACTATGACGCCCCCAAAATTAGGTATACGTCACCCATCTTGGGTCGCCACTTACATGGTACATAAATTCAAATACAAACTTAATTATACATCTGTCGTGTAACATACGACAATACATAAACTGAGAGTTCTAATAGGAATATTGTCATTTAGACAATATCCATACTCAAGGAGTCCTCATTACAATTAGTATCACACTATTTCACAAAATAGTGAGGACTACTAATGCTATCTTCAGGACCATCATTCGTTTCCCCAACTCGTCCCAGCTATATTCTCATTTCCTGAAGAGAACAGTGAAAGAAAGGGTGAGCTCAATTAGCCCAGTAAGAAATATTATGACTAAGATAATGCGAGAATAAATTATCATTAGCCTTCAACAATGTTAAACCGATAAAATACAATAGACAACCCGGTTTAAGCTGCGGTGAATATCTGATCCATTAAAAGAGTCAAGTAGAAAATAAAATCTACTATCTTTTAGGTTTTAAAGGTTTTCATCAATTTTTATCACTAAGACTCGGTTTAATGAATAAACCACAATATCTAATCATCCCCGCATACCACGGTCAAGGATTTTCATCAAATTATCAATGGTCACGACTATACCGAATCACCCCCGGTCATAATCATACCAAAAACTATCCATCATCGCATTACAGTGCCACCGAGGACTTTTGTCACATCATTTATATCAAGCCATGATTATACCGAATGAACCCCTCGGTCATAATCATACTAAGTTCATCTATGCACGTAAGCCAAAGATAACTTTCAACATAATATAAACATGAGGATGATGACAATGATATAAGAATTCAATAAAACAAGTTCAAGAATTAATTTCTCTAGGATTTATTAACGTCCAAATTGTCAACAAGATCTTTGTTTTGTAGAGTAAAATTCAAGAATGATCGGAAGAATATTTCCATGAAAAGATCTTTGGATGAAACGCAAATATCGAGGATATTCTACTAATTTCATGGAGTATAGAAGTCAAAGTTTTAACTAACTGGGTATAATAAAGAATGGAATAACAAAAGAAATCACTATGCATGCGAAGACTTGCATAGGCAGGTTATTCCAATGTAATAATAATAATCGGGAACCAAAGTCAAGTGAAATTCACAAGCGGGGATGATCCAATGTAATAATAAATGCTTTGAATAATAAACAATGGAACCAGTCCTGTGTAAAACACACATGCGGATATTCCAAATGAAATAATAAATGCGGAATAATAAACAATGGAACCGTGTCCGTGTAAAACACACGATAAGATATTTCAACGTAATAATAAAGAATAGAATAATGTAAGAAGATCACCAAGTATAGGGGATTCCACAGATCTGAGTTATTCCAATGTAATAAATAAGAATGGAATAATATAAGGATTTCACCAAGTATAGGGTATCTGCCGTATATCGAGGTTATGTATAGGGTATGCCACTTTTACGAGTTATTCCAATGAATAATAATGAATGGAATAACGAAGTTCTCTTTATGAATAAGAAGAATAACACCCTTACGGTACAAACAAATAATATCCTTTACCTTAAAGAACCTGAATATTAGAAAAGTGAAGTAGCGAGAATCACTTTTCTTCTTTCTCTCTATAGATTTTTCTCTCTATAAAGCTTCTCTATAATTTCTCTCTAGAGTTTCAATTGAATTCGTAAGAAAATAATGAAGGAATGAGCTTCTATTTATAGGAAAATAGAATGCATAGTAATTAATCCATGAAACGGTCCAGTTGATTTACTTTAATCGATGGTCCATATTTAAAGCAAAATCTTTTAAATAAAATATCATATATTCTATTTATATAAAAACATTTTACTATCGCAAATACTATGCAACACTACGCAAAAACACTACGCTGTACTATGCATAATAAAATATAATATATTACTATTTATAGAATAAACTTTAATAAAGTATTACATTTTTTATAAAAAGATGTTTCGCATTTTATTACGTTAATAATACGAATAAAACAAAACGTCATTATCGCTATAATAATTCATATTATTAATCGACAATAATGGAATCAAACCGAGTGACTTCTCACATAAGATCAATAATCAATACCGTGTCTTTACTATGCAACCACACGTATTCTCGTACTTTTACTAATGAGTAGTTCAACAATATCAACGGTAAAACTTCCGCCGTTATTTCAATAAAATATTTTTGTCGTTTTCTCAATCCGATAATAATAATTACATTATGGGTCCACCAATGATTGAGTAGTTGTGCACGAATATTCCCTCGCTAAACCGAATATTCCCCAGACCAATCGAATATAATATAACCACTTGCATACTTTGCAAAATTTATGAATACTACCCACAACTATAATATTATCTCAAATTCACACCATAATATTAAAAAATTATTTCGACAAAATTTAAATCTTTATTGATAAAATATGGGGTCTCACAAGTTCCCTTCAGCACTATACCCGGTATTCCAGCTAGAAGTACTAATCTTTCGATGTAAGGGATGTTATTTTCTTCTCAAATGATATTATTTCTTCAATATCATTATCTTTGAAATATTAGTTGGAACTTTTTATCAAATTTGGAACTTTTTCATGTTCGGGATTACTATTCATGAGTTACTTATTCACGAGTTACTATTCATGAGTTACTATTCACGAGTTACTTATTCACGAGTACTATTCATGAATCGTGAAGATGTTTTTTTTCAGTGGAATTTCTATCTTTTGGTGTTGAAAGATTCTTATTCACGTGTACTGGACTATTCACGATATCTGACTATTCAATCAAAAAAAATAAAATTTCTTCTTTTGTCCAAAATATCTATTCTTGGATACTAGCTTTTGATTGTATCCATGTTTTGATCATTCTTGAATTTTACACCACTATGATTATTTTTGAGGTATTTTTTTAAACATGGATAAAACAAAAGACGAATCCTTAATCCTTAATCCTTGTCGTTTTGTTTCACTTGGATTCGTTTCTTTAAAAATATTTTTCATCATCCTCGGTCTTAAATGATGATATTATTGAATATCTTTGGCAGTAGTCAGAGATGAATGATTTCAAAGAATATATTTGGTAGTAGTCAAAGATGAGCAGTGTTTAGATGAACATGACCAATCGATGAATATCTTTGGCACAGTAGTGCAAGATGAATATTTGATTCCGGATGTATATTGATTGATGTTACGGGGATAAAAGATGAGCGATGAACTTTTAAATTCATACATAGAAGATAGTAGTTTGCATTCTCTACTTAACTCTTCTAATGAATTATTATTTCCGCTTCTTGAATATTGATTTAAAATTTGTTGTCTATTGTATTCTATTAGATTTTTCCCTGTTGAAGAGAATGATAATTTGTTGTATATTATCTTAGTCATAATATTCTTTTACTTTGAAATTTAATTGAGCTCACCCTTTTCTTTTTTGTTCCATTTTTCTTCTCGGGAGGCGAGAATATAATGAAAGACGAGTCGGGTATGGAATGAAGGTTTTAGAAAAGAATTGTTTAGTAGTCCTCACCATTTTGTAAAATAATGTATCATCAATAAATGTGATGAGGATTTATTTGAAAGATAGATATTATCAGAAGATAATATTTGTATTCAAACTCATGATTTCTTGTTGTAATAATAAAGTTGTAGTTGTTTACGTACTACGATTGACAACCTCGTGGGTGATGATATCTCTATTTTGAGCGTCACAAATGTAATTAAATTTATGTTCACCAAATAGAAAACACTATTTAAATTAATAAATTATTAATTTATCGATTAAATAATAACTCTTTAAACTAATAAAAATTTTCAATCCCAACATTATTAATTTATAGAGTTTATAGTGTACAAATTTAAATTTATTTCCATAATACTTACCTCAGTTCACATTAATATTTTATTTTAAATAATTTCCCAATGAATCTGCCGGATTCTAAAATATTATTTTAGTATAATAAATGTAACAGTTAATATTGTAAATATTTAAAATCACATCACAATTTAAACTTCTGATTGCGTAAGTTAATTAGATTATACTTTTGATTCTACCTTTGTGGAGCACACACATATATAACTTTGAAAATATTAAACTATTTAAATACTTTTATTTATAATCTATATATATAATTATTAGTATTAATAGCAGAAAATGGTATCTCAGACTTAAAATTTAAAAACTAAAACTTAAATTTTAGGGAATTTTTTTCTGCATCATTCATCTAATTTTAAAATATTCTATATTTTTATTATTATAATTGCTTACTTACCACTGTCACTGACTCTCATATATATTTTTAGTTTAGTTAGTGTTTTTAAAATTTATATTATTTACAATAATAATATTTAATTAAATAATATTTTTTGTTATTGAATTATATAATTATAACGATTTGAGTTAAAATAAAGTTTTTGATAATATTAAAATAATAATAATGTTGTTAAATTAACAAGTGCCACTGGAAGTTTAAAGTGTTATTAAAATAAATATAAAAATATTATTAATTACATATTTATTTAAACACCATAATTACGTTTTATTGCACTGTTAGAGTGTGTTAGTCAAAACTTATAAGTTGATCAAACTAATGAAACATTTTGTTTAGAAATTTGAATGAAAATTTGAATCTGAATTACCGAATCGATTCGATTGAGTTTGTTTTTTAGTCGAATGGTGATTCTAAGATGGGCCGAAATTTGAATGGTTAAGTCGATTTTTTAAAATTTCGAATGAAGCAAATTGAATGAAGTAAATTTTGTTTTTAAAAAATATATTAACTATTATATTATGTAATATTAAATAAATTTACAACAATTTTGAATTTTTTTAGAGGGATAAAATAATAAAATTTTGGTTATTCGGATGTTTTGAATATGCCAATTATCAAACAACTTTTTAATTGATTCAAATTCAACTCATTCGATTCGATTCAAATTCATTCAAATTGATTCAGATTCATTAAATTTTTATCAAACAGCCCCTAATTTATAAATAAATTTTTACGTTTGAAGTGTTTGGACATAACTTATTTTATGACTTATAAGTTATTTTTGATAAATACTAAATTATAACTTATTAAAAAATAACTTATAAATCATATTAAAATAAGCAAGTCTCATTAAATGTAAAAACTATTTTGCTCTTATATTTTAATAAATACTATTAAAAAATAAGTTAATTTTATTGTAAGCAAGTCTCATTTTATTGCAAGTTAATTTTAACAATAGTTCATTTTAAAATAAGTCATCTCCGTACAGGCCCTACGGATTTTGCCCAAAGGAAGAATCACCCAACAAAGCGCGCAGAAATTGCACTTTGAGTCTCGTTATTGAAGAAAAACACTAGGAGAGAGAACTATTCAAGTGAAATAAGCCTCCAAGGATCGCAGATATGGCACATAAAGTTCTTATGGTGTGAAATCTCTTCTTATATATTTCAACTCCTGTTATTTGGGCAAACAATTAATCCGTATTTTCATTTCTCCTTTTTACAGGTAGCAGAGAAGCCTAGCATTGCTCTTTCAATTGCCACAGCACTATCCGGTGGTCAAGTATGTCCTTTTACTTTGATATGAAGCCCTAGCCCTAGAAGATAATTGAATAGGCTCCTGAATTTGAATTGAATTGGAAGTTTTGGTGTCAGTGGTTTGGAAAGTTTAAATTGGAAGGAGAGTTCTTAATTTGATCAACAATTGGTTTCAATCAAAATAAAGAGGACCATGACATACTCAACTGCATTATTAGAACATAAGTATGATTAGTTTTTACAGTTATTTTTTTTTCCAAAAATAATAATCATCATGCTGTTAGAAATTTTGTACTTTTTTTTAAAACGAATTATTATTGGAGAAATTTTTAACAAATGTGTTGAACTAAATTAAATGAAATGTATCAAATTGACTTTAAAAAGTCAATAATGATATTATATTTTGGAAAGGAGGGATACAGGTGAAAATCAAAGTACATCCATCTTTCATTAATTATCAGCTGTATTTTATATATGTTTGGCAGCTGTTTTTCTACAGTTGAATTTTTATGTAATTTCAGATGTCAAGCCGGAGGGGTAGTACTGAGGTCCATGAGTTTGAAGCAATGTTTATGGGATTTAAGGCACATTATAAAGTGACATCAGTGATTGGACATGTTTTCAGGTTCCTTCACCCCTTCCCCCTCCTTTTTGGAGAACACACATGAATAACTTGTTTCATTAACCTAGTCACTTGTAATGCTAATTGATTTATTTATGCAATTTCTCATTTAGTATAGAATATGTACGGATTATGATGCACCACTTCATAATTCTTGTATATAGTGATGATGGATACATTCATCAGCATATCTGCCCTTCCCCCATTTATAATGTGGCCGGATAAATTATATTTGTAAATTGCCCAGTGAGTTGATGATTTGAGTATTGTTATATGATTTTGTGCTTCTAAAGTAAGTAGCTCTTGCACCACGTATTAGTTGATGAAGGAGCTGCTATGTTTTTTTTTTTGCTAAAACAGGAGCTGCTATGTTCATATTCTCTAGCCATATTCTTGCCATATTGTGTAATTGATAATTTTATATTATGGTATGTGATGCTGATTGGGCCAATAGATTAATTAATATTATTTAGATAGATTATTCTGGAACTTTTATTCATAGCAGATTATGATTAGATATTTGCTTTCCTTTCTAAATTAGGTTACCCAAGTATTATTAGAGTTTCATTTGGCCCCAATTTTTAGGGTTTCTTTTAGTTTATATAAACTGATATAACCTATCGGTTGAATTCAGAAATGATATATTGGTTGATTTTTATGGTTTATGCCATTGTGAGCTTTGGAGTTATTCTTTTTTCTCCTTTATAGTTTATACCGTCATTTATTCTTGTCCTGCATCAGTCCGTATTTCCCAGATCTATGGATTACTATCTTTTGGGTTGCAAAGTTAGTCTCAACTGTTTGTGGAAATCGGTATTAGAATTTGGATAAAGATTTGACATATCTCTTTACCTTTATCACAATGTTCTGATACCTTTTTGTTTAAATACATTTTGTTGCTGAAATAATCTGTCCTTGAATTGTAATTGATCATCTTGCTAATAGTATTAAAAATGTTGTTGCAGAAGAGTTTGCTACAAGTGTCAGAGTGAAATGGCTTTGGAGGTTTTCCATAGAGGAGGATAGCTTGTGGAGATAGGTTGTTGCGAGGTGTGGTGGTTCTCAATTTAGGTGGTTGTCATAGGAATTTGGATTATAGTCTTTCCCATAGTTCTGGTTTTTGGAAGTCTATCATCAAAGTGCGGAGGAGTTTAGCAAGCACATTTCATTTTGAGATGGGAGTTGGTTTGAGAATCAAATTCTGGGAGGACAACTGGTGTAGTAAGACATTAGTTTTTGTGATCTTTCCTTGTACAGGATTGTAGTGAGTTGCACGGGCACGTAGTTCATGGCCTTTATGGGTGGTAGAGTGGTTTAGACTCCTTGCTTCCCTCGGAGTTTTCATGATTGAGAGCTTGATATGGTTGACTCTTTCTTCAGTATCATGCTTGAAAGCTTGAGGCAAGTCTTCGTAGTGTGCAGTTGAATTATTAGTGGTGGGAGGGTGCTTCTACTGGCTTGTTATCAGTGAGATCATTTTATGTTCTTCTTCGAGTTGAACCAATAAAGCGTCTCCTTAGAGGGCCATTTAGAGGAGGAGGGTGTTTTGATGATGCTTTTTTTTTCTTCCTTGTGTATGTGTGTATGTGTTGTTTAGGGTCACTGTTGACAACTTGAGGAACAGAGCAAAAATGCTTTTCAGTTTGTGCGGATTTTGTAAGGTGCAACAAGATATGCATATCCTGTTATCCTCATAATTCTGCCATTGGTGTAGAGAATTAGGTATTTTTGGGTATGATGGGCTATGCCTCGATTGGTGATTGATTAGATGGTTTGTTGATGAGGGTGGGGTGGGGGGTGGGGGGGGGGGGGGGAAGGTGGAGGTTTCCTCTCATTGCATGATTGGGTTGTTTTGGAGAGAGCGCCATAAAGGTGTTTTGAAGTTTGGAGTTTTTCTTGTTTAGGTTTGAATTACATGTACGTTTTTTTGGTAGGGGCTTTTCTTAATGGTGGGCATTTTTTGGCAGTTTTTTTTCTTCCCACATTTACATGTCTTTCTAGTTTGTGGGATTTTTAGAGACTGTTTGCATTTAGTAAAGTAGCTCTTATAAAAATAAATTGTTGGAAGCAACTGCACTCTAAGAAAAATTAGTATGTAGCTAGTTTACATAGAGTCGTCACTTTGCCCTTAAGTACCCATGTCTGACACTCAACACTGAGACAGGGTATTAGTGCTGGACACTTAATTTTAGTAAAAAAATTTTGTTGACAAAATTGAGGAGTACCCGTGTTGGAGTCTTCAAAGTAATAGTATCTAAGAGGAAATCCATTCGAATCCATATAACTTACGTATCAAGTAATGGCTGCCACTAACTGTTTGGCGTATTTTAGCCATTGTAATAAGAGCTATTTCACTTTCTTGACTTGTTTTCGTATCCACGTTCCATTTCCTTTAGCGTCTACAATTTTGAAGGCATTTATATAGAGGCTGAATATCTTTATCAGATGTGCAAACCCCACAAGGTTTTCATCTTCAGATATTTATGTTTTAAAACATATATGTGTTATGTCTAGTAAAGTAATGAGTCATATTCTCATTTATTTTTGCATTATCTTGTTGCTTGGGTTTTATGGAACTCTATTTTTGGAGTGTTGGGTAAGTTTTGGGTGTGTTGTGCAGTCTTGCTTCTAGAAGTTGTTCTGGAACTTTTTAACATTCTCGGGAATCAGTATTGAGCATGTTGCTCAAGTTTTTAGAAATACTAAGTTATATTTGGTTTTGTTGTGGCAAAATATATTTTCTTCGCTTCTTTATGGGCATTTGTCATGTTTCTTTTAGGGAATTTCTGTTTCTGATCTTTGTAGGATTGGGGAGCTTCTCTCTTTTGATTAATTTCTTTTTTCCACTTCTTGTATTGTAGGTGGACCACTTGTTCCCCCTATATTTGTATTCTCTCTTAGTCTCTTTTCATCTAATAAAATTTATTCTTTATATCAAAAAAAGAAAAAATGTACTACTGTAGGTTATTAGTTAGTATTTTATCTAAAAT
This sequence comes from Panax quinquefolius, assembly GCA_020205615.1. Taxonomy (NCBI): domain Eukaryota; kingdom Viridiplantae; phylum Streptophyta; class Magnoliopsida; order Apiales; family Araliaceae; genus Panax; species Panax quinquefolius. The sequence goes on from CM035173.1 coordinate 36,859,085, forward strand.
AAATTACCAATGAAAACACAATGCATATGTTTTCCGTAGTTTATATGTTTTGGAAAAGATCAAGTGATAATAATTCATGAATGCTGATTGAAAGCAGCTGACGCATCTCGACTCTAGGCACATTGCTCTCTCTCTCTCTCTCTCTCTCTCTCTCTCTCACCACATAGCGTAGATTTATCCCTCCCTTCTTTGGATTAGCAAAATTTATTGAATATGCTTTCAAATTGTTTGATACATCTTAAATTTGGCATCATTGCTCCAGTAAGTATTGGAAGTGAAAGTTGGATTTTAATGTGTGACCCTTTATAGGTTGCCAACAGTATCTCCAGTGTTCATTCAAATGAAGTCTTCAATTGGTTGAATAATTCACGCTTTCAGTGTTCATCTCGGAAACTTTAATAGGTTGGAATTCTTAATATGAAATTTCTGTCTTTTAGTGTAGATTTTCCAGCAGCTTATCAAGATTGGATGGCCACGGATCCTCTGAGTCTTTTCCAAGCTCCAGTTTTGAAGACAGAATCAAATCCAAAGGTGTAACTGTCTTGTTGTTGGGCATTGTGTTTTCCTTTTGACAAAGTATCATGCAAATTGATGACGTTTGTGTGGTATTAAAGTTCCTACATCATACTTTGATATGCTTTTTGGACTTGTCAATGGATCTGTATTGATAGTTGAATTCCATGTAGATTTGTAAGTTAAAAGGAAGTTCTTCTTCACATGTCAAAGTTTTGGTAGTTCCACACTGCGACACAGTTCTCTTACCACCGTATTGATCGCAAATATTTCATGAAAAATCCATGTCATCATTCCTCAAAACATTAGCAGTTCTCAATATTGATTATATGTTATGATTGCCAATTGTCCGAAACAGAAAGGCTTTCTGCTTCATGTCACAATTTCTATAACTTTCAGGGGTTCAGTCCATTTGTCACAGTATATCCTAAGTTCACTTTACATTCACTTTCAGTAGTGCTTAAAGACTATCTTTGTATTTTTGTATGTGAAATAAATGGGGGAGAATAGTCTCTATATAATATTTGGATTTGTCATCTGTTTGAGAAATTCAATAACCAAGCAAGGAGGTAAAGTGAGCTGTATAGACAACAATTGTTTCTATCACCCCTCTTCCTCGATTGCCATTTCGAATGGTGCAGGGAAAAAAGCTGGAGTTAGTCTGCAAAGTTAATTCTTAGTCCGAATAATTTGTTGCAAACAAGCCCTTATATCTTGAACTGGAGCCTAGGCAGAACATATCATTACTTGAAAGTTGAATGACAATAATATTTCAGTTTCCAAACACTTGAAGTGGTCAGAGGACGATGCAAACTAGGCCATAGTTTTTCCCTTACTGTTTCCTTTTTATGAATTTGAAATTTTAAAGAATCTGGTTGACATTTTGGATGAGTCGGATAACTGCTTCAGTTTACTTCTGGAAGAATTGTTTTTGACTTGATAGGTTTATCCCACATCTTTATCTATTAGATTCTATTTTTTTTTTAAATTTCTTGTCTTAGTTTGCATTTTTTAAAATCACATCTGTGATCGTTTCTTTATAAACTTTTGATGGGTACTATATTTCCATCCTAGCTTTAGTCAACTACACTTTCAGCATAATTTCTACTTTTTAAACTTCCAATATTTAGTGGGTTCTCTGGTCTGTGGATTCTAAATGTGCCAACTAGGATACTCCTCTTGCTTGACATAGAAAACATAAAACTTCTTGGTCTTTAGTAACCGAATAAGATATTCGGTTATAACCAAAAATCAAAATTACCAGATTTTTAGTATCTGAACAAGTAACCGTATTATAGTATTATACAATACCCGAAAACCGAATAACCGATTATTTTTATTTGGTGATTCGGTTAATACCCGAAATTTGTAGAACAGTAGTGGAGGTGAAGCAGGACCAAGAATTCAATGGGATATATTATACATGTGCAGTACTTTTACACATGGTCATAAGTTTTTTCTAATTTTTATACAATTAACTTAATATAAATACTCACAAGATCAAGAGAAAGAGCAAAAAAAGTTGTGCATAAAATACACAAGTTTTTGAAGCCTTCAAAAGAGTCGGATTCGAACCTTTAACTACTTTTTGTATTTTCTTAATCCCATTTGACAAAATCGAGTGAAAATCGTATTTTGGTAAAGGATCTCATGGATAGAAACAGATACTTCGAGTTCCTACCCATTCAATTGAGGTTTAATGTCCAATTTTGAATGGGGGCAGAGACGCCGAACGCCCGGAATCGGGGACTGGGTAGAGAGTGAGAGATGAGTGATCAAACACTAGAGACTAGTGAGATATGAGAGATCTGACAATGAGCTGAGAGATGAGAGATGAGAGATGAGAGATGAGAGACGAGAGATCTGAGAGTTGTTATAACTTCTCCGATTTTTGTATTGAGTTTAGACCCCTGCCCAACCTCTGAAGTAGATCCTGTCTTTGAGTATGAAGGCCTTGTGTTTCCACTACCAATATCCCTTAAACCCTACTTTCGTAGTGGAGTTTTCAAAATTACTTTGTAGACCCACTTTAGAAGGACCTTGACTAGTGAGTCTGAGATGAGAGACCGAAAACTGAAGGGAGAGATGAGAGATTTAATTTTTAAGGCTTAAATTATTTTTTTTCTTATTAGGTTAACCAAATTACAAAAAATAAAAAACCAAACCCGAACTCGAAAACCGAATATTAAATCGAATATAACCGAATTACAAAAAATAATTGAATTATTAAAAAATTTCGGTTCTATTCGGTTATTCGATTTTATCCGTTTTTTGCTCAGTCCTAGACTTGACAATAGTATACCCACGTGCATGATGCAGCAGAATTGGAGTTTATATTTCTATTTAAAAAATAAAATACTCCATCCGCTCCAAAAAAACAAGATCTCTTGCCATTGTTTTTTTACAAAGGCAAGTGATCTTATACTTGAAACAGCGGTAGTAAAAGAATTCTAGTTTACATTATTTTCTTTGTTAGGCTAACAATGGTCATACAGGAAAATATTACATGCATTAGGTTTGGGTGAACTTTCTTAATATACAGATTGGCCAGTGTGTTCTTTTGATATTGTACTTTTTTAACAAATATTTTCTGACTAAATTTTCTGTATATAAGGCTCATATTCGCAAGCATCTAAGCCAAGAAGCTCGTGGTTGTGGGCATTTGGTATTATGGTTAGATTGAGATCGTGAAGGAGAAAATATATGTTTTGAAGGTAAGATTCTGTACTTTGTTTTGCTTATTTATATGTGACCATCACATTGAGGACGATAAAAATAGTGCTTATGTTTTTTTATCAGATCAATCTTACTTGAAGGTTAAATATACTTCAGTTTTTGTCAATATTTTGATAATTTCTCTGCGTGGAGAATTAAAGATTTAGGTCTTGCTTATCTTTTTGTTGTGGAAGGTTGAAGACTTGCGCTAAAATCTGGTGTTAATATAATGCAATTGATGTTTCTTGCATGTTATGTCCTACCTTCTTTATCTCTACAATTACTCTTAACTTTAGAAGAAGTAGATTTGGATTAGTCTTTCTTCTCAGGGTATGAATTTTGTTTTTCTTGGCCCCTCTTTTGGAACCTCTCCCCTTTTTAATGGTTTCTTTTATTTTTCTAAAAAAAGTTAAAAAGGTAGATTGGTGCAGAACAACCAAGGAGAAATTCCATAAAAGTGGAAGAGTAAAAGCCCAATCTGAAAGCGTCATTTGTTATACGTTGAAAGAATATTTTCTTTTAGTCTGGGATAATCTTTCGTCATTGATCAGACCTAGCAGAATAGTCACTTAGTAGATCATAAATAACATAAATCCAACAATTAAAAATAATTTGAAACTGCAGATACTGCCTCTCTATGAAGCTTGGTAGACCGCACTTATTCCATCGTACTATAAGACTTTCTAAGCGTGGTTTGGTTCAGTGCTCCAGTCCTAAACATACACTCTTAAGGCCATGAGGCTATCCTGAATGAGTGATCTGGTTGTTATTTACATTCCTATTTTAAAAAATGCTTCCATTCAATATGTGCATTCAAAGAATTTTATATTTGCCTGCTTCAACCAGATAATTTATTGAGACTTCATTTGTGTAGTTCATCTTCATCCGTAAAAGAGGAATACATGTTGACTATCGGGATGCTATTCATAATGTCACACTTTTATTTTATACTATAATGCACATAAATGCTAGGGTTTTGAGCATTTCAAACGCATGCAAAAGCTGGATTTTTAATCACATGCAAGGATCCACAACATGTTGGAAATGTGTTTCAAATTGGCAAAACTAATGATTTCGCTACTATAGTTGACACTTTTTATTTATTACCACTGAACTTTTAATTTTTCAAATTACACCAGTAAACTAATTAAAAAAAAGTAATTGGGCCATTATGTTAAATTGACTAAACGTCTATTAAATTGTTTCATGTTTTTGTCCAACGTGGCTGGTAAAAGAAAAAGGAAAAAGAAAAGTAAATGGCATGGGTTGTACTGTGCTTACGTGGTTTAGTATATAAATACTTTCTCTCTTCCTTTTTTATCCCCCAATATTAATAACACCTCTATAATCGAAGAGAAGTTACCTAGTACCTACTACACCTCCACCAAAAAATAGAGAAAAGAAAAGACAAAAGCAAGGCATTTCACTTCCCCCAACCTTCACCCGTAGCGGAACCCCTGAATCATCACGAACTAACAATATCAAAGAACTCACCTCTGGCGACGGCGAAATCCGTTCCCCATTCGATTCATCACTTTCTCCTTGCTGATTAGTGATAGAGAAGGAACGGAACATAGCTTTCATCCATCACCACCTCCCCCAATTCATCATCGATCCTCCGCTTGAATTAGTGACAACAATGAATAAGTCAGTTCCAAATGATCCGGTGTCGATGAGAAAGGTGCTTCCTACTGTTACGACAAACAAATTCTACGTCGGTGCAGTGGAAGTAAGCGGTGGCAACGACGGAGGAGTTAGTAGTACCGAGGTGAATGAGACCACTTTCTTCGACTATCGGGAGAATGAGAAGTGAAGGGGCAGTGGAGGAGGCATTAGGGTTACTGTTTTGGATTTGAATTCTTTGATTTTGTTGGTGGCGATGTTGCCAACTGGAGTAAGGTTGAGCTCTTTACTCCTTCCAGGTTAATTAATGTTCCTATCTCTCTCGATCTATTTAATATATGTATTATACATTTATAGACATGCCATTTTCTTTTCTTTTACCAGTCACGTAGGAAAAAAACATGAAACAATTTAACAGATGTTTAGTTAATTTAACAGAATGGCCTAATTGCTTTTTTTTTAATTAGTTTATTGGTGTAATTTGAAAAATTAAAAGTTTAGTGGTGCAATAAATAAAAGGTGCCAACTATAGTGGCGAAATCATTAGTTTTGCTGTTTCAAATTGTATTTTGAAAATTAAATTATTTATTATTTTCAGAATACTTTTTATTTTCCCAAATGATTTTATTCTTGAAACCTTGATTTGATTAATACATTTAGACATGATTCATGAATATCCATTCTTTTGGAAATGGTTCAGCCCCTTGATTAGTTCAATGAATTCCAAAGATCATTTACACATTTAATAGTTACATGAATTTTGATTGTGAATGGTTCAAGGAACCTACTTTTTCGTACCAATATATAAAAGGTTCAAATGGTTGGAGTTGGTGCAATTTTGAACATCACAATACTTTAGCAAAACTTATTTTTCAAGTTATTTGATCGATTGGAGATGGATACACTATTCATTAAAGAGAAGTGCAACTCTCTTGGATGTACAGTTGAATATGGGCTTGGTTGAATCCCGCATGGGAGAGACTTCAACTATCTACAAGAAGCGCTTACGCGCCTCTCTGTCTTGATTTTCAATTTTCAATTTTTGTTCATTTATTTTATTTTCGGATAATATAATATCTTATTATATTTTCGTGCATTTGTTCTAACAGAAGATACATGAGATTTAAAAAATCTAAAAAAAGTTCCACAATATAGGATGAAAATGAAGAACAATACAACAAAAACAGCAAGTACTTTAATGCTGTTCAGCCAAACTTGCCTACATCCACGGGGAGAATCAACTTCACTAGACTTGAAAAAGTTATGGTACAAATCAATGGCATAAATGGGTATGCCTGAGTTTGTTATCCAAACTGAATCCCAATTCCCAAGATTTCTACTACATCCTCTTCGGAGCTCCTTTGAATCCCATTGGCTCAGTTATGGGCACTAAAGGTATCACATCACATCGATTGCAATGGATTATCAAGATCTTGCCTGTGAATTGAAGATAGAATTCTGTAGGTATAGTTTTACCCTGTAGTGTAAGTTTTTATGCACCCTCTTTGCTCAATAGGTGTTTAATTCACCATTCTGGTCTCTTAAATCAATCACTTACACAGAAATAACAATTCAAGTCATAAACATCTGGAGGTGTTACCTTGGAGAGGATTGGGGATGTTGCAAGGTTGACAACATGCGTGCTAGAATTGAGGGACCAAGTAGCGCAGTGCACACCTCTTAATAGTTTATGGTGAATTTTATATTAGATGCTTAGATGTAAAGAGTGTGTAGGTAGCATGACACTCTTTCAGAAATGGGATCCTTTAAGAGTGTGAGGGTGAGGACCAAAACCAAGACAAATAGAGAAGAGAGAGAGAGAGAAAGATAGAAAGGAGGGCAAACTCCTCAGGGCAGGCCAACTAGGGCTTCCTACCTTTGAATTATGTTCCCTAAGGAGTAGGGAGAGATTCTTGGGATCTCCAACTTTCAAGGTTCTAAGAGAATGTTGAAAAAAATATGGACTTTGAGTTCTAGTATTGCCCCCATACTTGTTAGTGGAGAGTAGAGACTAGGGACTTTGGTGGTTTTGCTCTTTTTCATAAATTTGTGATACACGTGCAAGTATTTATGCTCTGTCTACAATAATATTACATAAATTTACATTTTTATTCCTTTCCGTAATATATTGGACATTTGTTAATTTTAAATTCTTTTAGATAATTGATATCTTACTCCCCTCTACACGAGCCTTTAATTTTTCATCTTTCTTTCAAGTCAAAAGGCTTGAAAGATTCTTCCATGCCCTCCCTATTGAAGTCGTAATTATTTTTTATCAATCACACAATTTTCCATATATTGATTTTCTTCTCTTTTCTATTTATAGGAAACCCTAGTTGAAGTTGCATTTAATGCGTTTAAGGACTTTTGTAGATTGTGGCACATTGTATGCACAACAGTTGTCTCGCCCCCAAATCTGAGTCTCCTTTAACCCCTGATCAAGTGCTGACGATACAACTTTATTTATTTAGTCTACCAATAATTCTATTGGTTTAACTAGTCTATTACACATGTTACATCAATTTTTTATCTCCATCCCTGAATCACATCTCTCCTTAATAATCACTAATTCTATACTTGGTAAAAACTCATTTAATTAAAAACTTAACATCATACTCTTTATTCTAAAGTCGTAAACTTTATAATTTTCGGTTACATCTCAAAGTCGTAAAAAGTACAACTTATTCTAATGCATTAAATATGCAACTCCTCCAACCATACTTCCTCTTGAATATTCCATAACTCCAATCCAACACTAAACCCTTCTTCTCGATTTCAACATCATTTATTTATCCTAGACTTTCAATATTAGCAACCAATCATTTCCCAGGAAAGAGTTGGCTTTCCGTTAAAACAACACTTAATTAGACAACTCCTTTCTTCGACAGAACTTTCTAGACATTGCCAATAATACAAGTCTAACACAGCTAAACGATATAAAAATTATCACCACTAAGTTCTAATACAACTAATAAAGACAATAAAATAAATATCTCTAAGCCGACTCATATTCCTTCATTTTCTTCCTATTCCAGAACCTTCTGAAATTTCTTCCTTAACTGCAAATAAAACATATTCACAAGAATGAACATAAGATAGATCAACAAGTCTAAAACATAACACATAAGAGAACTCACACTTCTTTGATTCAAAGGGATGAATAACTCGATAAAAGATATCGACAGTTGTTCATAATAGTAAAGTGAGGGTTGTTAAACCAAGAACTGTTCGTCAGTCATAAGACTTAGAACTCTCCATTTGTCAGTCATAAGACTTAGAACTCTCCATTTGTCAGTCATAAAGACTTAGAACTCTCTGTAGATATTATAAGGGGATCAACCTAATAATATACTATGTTATGTATAACACCTTCTATAATGACAACTTTCGTTTTCAACAATATAGGAGTCGGTTAGCCGACACATCATAAATTCCCCCATGAATAAGGGTGGTTCATTTCAGTTAATAACTTACAGATTCCGTCCCAAAACAATTTGGTTTGGCACAATAAACTCAACTCAAATAAAGAATTATAACAATTCAATATCTCATCAATAATTATTCCGAAAGGAATAGCTCAATGCTCGAGTTAAGTCGAATCAAATGGCAAATAACTCTTCACAATAAATTATTTCACAATATATAATGAACTTCATAATTCAAAGAAAGAATTTATGGAATTCAATCAATTTAAACATATTGTTGCACTTTGCGTAAGTACATAAAGCTAATGAATTTAGAAAACTTTCACAACATTAAAATACTTGCACACAATAACAATAATCAATTATACAAGATTAGGAAACTTGCAATAGTTAGAAAACTTGTCTGAAAACGGATAATATGTTTACACTAAATTTACGTTTAACTTGATTATGTAAAACCTTAAACTCCTTCCTTCAATTAGCAATTGATATTACTATAGTTCTCTCTTATAATTCTTGTGAATTGGTGAAGGAAAATAACATGGCATAAGGCTTCTATTTATAGGCAAGCAAGACCTAGGGCATAAGGGTGAGCTAACCACCACCAATCAAAGTGGCCAACACCACAAGCAAGAAATGAGGCCACATCTCACCTCTTAAAAGAAGCCAACACCACAAACAAATTAATAAGCCACATCTCACCATCTTAAGATTGACAACACATTAAAGTAAGCAAAAGCTAAATTGATGACTAACTCTTCAAAGCAAGTAACAATAGTTACAAGCTTGTAAGTATTACATACTTTCATAAAGGCCAAAATATCTATACTTTCTCTACACCCTAACCGGAACCCACTTAATTTGGTTATTCCAAACTTCGTTTACTATCTAGTTTGATTATTAGTTAGTTTTCCTAACTAATCCGGTTAACCAAAAATTGTTGATTTTTCCAAAGTTGACTTTACGTTTTATGAATAGTGATTTAGCGTTTTTATGAATAGTGATTTCCTAGTTACGTTTTACAAAAAAATTCTATAATCCAACACATAATGAAACCACACATTCAAACTAATAAAACATAATTTCAATCACAAAAATATTCTTTATTAATCATATAAAGTTACATTACAAGTCTTGTAAGGATTCAAAATATTACAACAGTTCCTATTTTGTTTCTTTCATCTTTTCTAAGCTATGAAATAACAATTTGATTATGATGGTTAACTACTTTATGCTAGGTGTATTGTGTTTGACTAATGGAGAATTCCCAGAACTGTTTTGTTGAATTGTTGTTATGAGAATGTTGTGCGGTTCTCATGCGACGTAGTGTTATTTGATATTTACTATAATACTTCTGTAATCTAGTTATCTAGATTTGAAAATTATAGTGCTGAATTAGTGAAACTGTAGCACCCAAAACTTTTAATAGTTGAAATAGAATTTGATGTAGGACGAGCCCGTGAATGTTGGTTAGAACAATATAAGAGGCTTTGGATGCCCATGAAATATGGAATAGAAGTTGTATTTTAATTAGTTTCTTTTATTTGCAACTATCTTATTTAATTTGTGGTTATATTATTAAAATCCAATTTAGGTTAGGAAAGTTTAATAGTGATGTACTCATTATTTTGATACATTGAATAATTAGAATTGATCGAATTTTGTGTGAGATTATGCGTGCGATATTTATCCTTCATCCTAAAATCCTCGTCCCCATCATTTTTGGTATCAAAGTCGCACACATCCATTCTCAACCGTCCCAAAATCATTGTCATAGAAACTGCCCAGTCTCCAAATCGTGACTTCAACTAAGCCTAAATTTATTGTCCAACCATCATAGACCCATTCTTTAGCAGCCTATCATCTACTTCTCACCAAAACATTAACCAACACAAGAAAACCAAACCTACCCAACACAGCCAGAATCAACCCCATAACAATATACATATACCAATCATAGCCTTAATTTCTGCTTGAAACCTAGCCAAACACAACCCAAATCATAGCCTACATAGGTGAGAAGACAAAAAAAGGAAAGAGAAGGAGAAGTAAAAATAACAGTGCCACCTCACCGCTTCTTGCCGCTACAGCCGCCTCGGCGTCCCGCCACCACCATCTTCGTTTTTGTCGAGAAAATTTAAGCCTAAAAAATATCTCATGGCAAATTACAGTTAGATACCCTAACGTTTTTATAGTTTTCTAGTTTAGTCCCCCACATTTTCTTAAATTTTAAATTACCACTAAAATTTTACATATAAGCCCCTATACTTTCATCTATTGCACTTTCAGCCCCTGAAGTTTTATTATATACAGTTCAAACCCTGTTTCTTGAAATTTTTTGAACCCAAGTCCTTGGATAAAAAAAGGCTATATTTTTTATTTGCAGGTACCATGGTAAATGCGGGAGAAGTTAACGCCAAACTTGATACTTATATGTTACAACAAGATGAACGTCTCAAAAGGATTGAATATTCAATCACAACACTTGTTGCAAATGCGGGAAATATGGCAAATGTTCAGGCTTTTATTACAGCGCTTGCAGTAAAAGTTGATGTACTCACGGAACGCGTAGATAAGGGACAAGAAGATACTCATAAGAATTTTGAAACCCCTCCTGGATCTTAATCATATGAGACTACAACAACATGACCTTAATCCACAAGTTAATCCTCATGTTCTAGATCCTAAGATGAATGTAGTGGATAGAGGAGCAAAATTAGATATTGGAGATTTCAATGACGATAATGGTCCCGAAACTTTCTGGATTCGATTCACAACTTGGTGATTTTTTTTCGATGGTATGAATTATCTAACGAAAGAAAATTGTTCTTTGCTAAAGCCAAATTGAAAGGGACAGTTCGTATTTGGTGGGATCAACATAAGCGAAATTTATATACAGCTGCGAGAAGATGGGAAGATATGAAAGCTGCGACGTTTTGTACCTTCGGATTATAAGCAGCGATCATATTTGCAGTTAACTGTGTTGGTGCAAGGAAGTAAATCCATAGCCGAGTATATTTCAATGTTCGACAGTTTGGTTACACGATTCGAATTCCATTGGGTTGAAGAAGTTTTAATCTTCATGTATTGTCGAGGATTGAATCTAGAGATTGAAGGTGGTATAGCTTCAGGTAAACTCTTGCTCTTGGATGATGTTGTTCAAGTTGCCACCCAAGTAGAAGATAATTTGAAAAGGAATTATGTTAGGTCTGCAATAGAAGTCCAAACTCGGAGGGAGCGTACTTTCGTGAAGCCTACTTTAAATAGGCCAGTGGAAAGATTTTCAGCAAACCCTTCAGCTACTAGCAGGCCTAATCGTACCCAATGCTAGCAACAATCATATTTCTAGGTGCTATAACTGTCGTGGTTTTGATCACATGTCTTTTAAGTGTCCTTCCTTGAAGATGAATGTTGCCACTTCTCCCTCTAAGTAACTTGCTATTGTTGACAAAGAGTGAGGAAAAACTGACTTAAACGAAGAGGTTTGCAAGTCGTTAGACGTCGAATATGAGCCTGATGAACAAGATTTGGAAGATGATGCTCATTTGGAAGGATGTTTAGGTGTTTTTTAACCTTTACTTGTTGCTCATAAACATAAGGACGATCCTAAAATCCATCGTGGGCGAATTTTTCAGACAAGTCATATGTGCGGAACAAGTGAGATCTCTTGTGATTGATACCGGGAGTTGTATGGATGTTATCTTTGAGGAAGTAGTTAGGAAATTTGGGTTAAAAGTTGAGCCTCACCCGGAGCCGTATGATGTTGCATGGGTTACCAATACAAAGTTGCGGGTTACTCAGAGGTGTTTGGTTACATTTTCCGTTCGCAAGCTAAAGGATACCGTTATGTGTGTTGTTCTATCCCTTAAGGTTTGTCACATTATCTTAGGGCATAAATGGCTATGGGATCGTCATGCGCAACATGATGCTCGTGCTAATATCTATTCTTTTATCAAACACAATACCAAATTCACTCTTATTTGCGCTCTCGACGTGCCAAATTTGAAGTTTGCAAAGACTTCCTTGGTGATCCAACGTGATTGTTCTTGTGTTGATGTTCATAACTTGACGGAGTCGAGTTTTTTTCAGTGGGGGAAAACTGATGTAGGACGAGTCCATGAAAGTTGGTTGGAACAATATAAGAGGCTTTGGAAGCCCTGGAATAGAAGTTGTGTTTTAATTAGTGTCTTTTATTTGCAGTTATCTTATTTAATTTGTGGTTATCTTATTAGAGTCCAATTTATGTTAGGAAAGTTGTCTAGGAATATTATAAATAGTGATGTACTTCATTATTTTGATGCATTGAATAATTAGAATTGATTGAGTTTTGTATGAGATTATCTATGCGATATTTATCTTTCATTCCAAAACCCCCGTCCCCATCAGAATTGTGGGACAGCTTTTCATTTTGAATCTAATATTAAATTTGTTTTGCTTAACCTTCTCTCTAGGAATGTATACATCTGGTATCTTCTAAAAAGAACTTACACTTCTACAAGTCAGCTTTTCTGTGTGAACAATTTGCAAATATGCTCCCAGACACGTGTTTGACCTTCTTTTTGTATTCCATTATTTATGTGTGCGTGTGTGTGTATATATATATTATATATATATGCTTTCAATGTAAACATGCCCAATACTATTTATCATTCCCCTAAACGTGTCCCAAATATATGAAATATATTTTATTGTTTGAAGAAATAAAAAGAATATCTTTTCATAATTAAAGTGAGACAAGATAAACAAATTAAAATAATAGGCATAGAGGAAAGATAAATCATCAGAGTTCAGTCTATATTTTTCAGTTCATGTCTAATGCTGATTGCAATATTTTTCCCCCTTCTTATTTTTAAATATATCAATTCAGTTATTGAGTGTGCTGGATTTCATGCAAATGATGGTAGAAGAGTTTATCGAGCGCGTTTTTCTTCTGTCACTGAGAAAGATATTTCAAAGGCCATGAACAACCTTGTTGAACCCAACAGAGATGAGGCATTGGCTGTTGATGCTCGCCAAGAAATAGATTTGAAAGTTGGAGTTGCATTTACTCGATTTCAGACTAGTTATTTTCAAGGGAAATATGGAAATCTTGATGCAAGTGTTATCTCGTTAGTTCTCACCTCTGTCTCTATTTCTGTCTCTGTCTCTCTCTTTTATTTTGTTTTATATTTGTATAATAACTTGTTTTCTGTTTTATGAAGTGTTTCCTTGTATTGTATCTTTATCCAAACAATCGTACTTGATTTGTTCTATCTGTTTTACTTTTATCTTGGCATTACATTTTCTGGTAGATGAGAGTGATACTGTCACTCGTTGATTTATTGGTAATACTTGTCACCATACAAAGTTCAGATATGTTGAACCTTTTGTCCATAGAATGCAATGGATGTAGAAAATGGGTGGAATTAAATGTGTAGGTGCATACTAAATTACTAATGACGTACGTTATTTATATAGTGAAGTATGTTTAGATAGACATTTTAATATTTTCTATGATAATTTTTGCAGATGAAATCTGGTGAAATTCTTAAGTTTCCTTTTTTAGACTCTCAATTGATATTTTATCTAATCTTCGTGTCCCCCTCTTGATTGCTATGAATTTGTCATAAATGAAACATAACTGTGAAAGTTAAGACAATTTATCTCTGGTCTAGTGAAAAGTTGTATAACATAGCGGCCTAATATATAATCACTTTTCTGAGAAGTAATAAAAATTGGCTTTATAATCTTTTACAATAGAATAATAATATATTCCAATAATGTCTTGTTATTATAATTAATACTTTTTCGGTCCCAAGACTATTTTATGTGGATTTGGTCATAATGCATGTTTATCATGATAAATGCTTTTCCTCTTTTTTCATATGCATTTGTTAAGAAGAAATCTTATTAAAACACTGTTAATTCGTACCGGTCATGAATCTCATGATCGTAGCAAATTTCTCATGACTGTTAAGTTATAGGGATAATTTGTATAGTATTTCAACATTGATTCTGCAAAAATATTCTGCATATATATAAACTCCTGGACTGACAAGGCAGCTCCAATGTCCGGTGCTTTGATGATGCAGACATCAATCTGTAAGCATAATTAATACTGACATTCCCTGTTTCTTCTGACATTTTCAATTGAAAATGATCTGTCCTGGAAATTTTTCTGTGTAAAGTTGAAGCAATGTATTAACATGAAACAGATTTTTAGTCTCTTGGACATGCAATCACACAATTACATCAAGAGCACAGCTTCTCTAGCAATCCTTATATATAACGACTCTCCAAACTATGGGAACTGTATTTCATTGTTTTGCTTGAGTTGTAGTCCCCGTCATTCTCCCCTTTAAGTGACCTTTGGATCCTGTCCTTGCTCAAGGTAGCTTAATGTTGTTATGTTTAGGGTACTATATTGGTTGTTCAGTGTTAGCTTTATTCTTTTCCTTGTATGGTGTATGTATTGAATCAAGGATCACATTCTACTTCAGATGGAGAGGCATTTGCATTGTGTTCTGTGTTTTTCATGTCTATAATCATCTCTACTGACATTCAGTTTTTGTATTCAGAATTCTCGTGCGCATTATTTCTTCTGATAATTATAATTTGATTAATCCACTTTACAAGTGCTTGTTACTACAACACGATCTGTCTATAATATACTTATAATTCTGATTTATTGTTTCATTGTAATGAGCTTAACACCATTGGAATACCTTGATATAAATCTCTCCCCCTCCCCCACCCCAAGTGGATAGAATCATTAACCTTGTTAATTGTTTCAGCTATGGGCCGTGCCAAACTCCTACCCTTGGATTTTGCGTACAACGTTACCTGCAAATTAACACATTTAAGCCAGAAATTTTTTGGTCTTTGCATCCTTACATAATACAAAACGGATACGAACTTAAGCTAGAATGGGAGCGTAACAAGTTGTTTGACTCAGATGTAGGTCTTCTCTGCTTTTGATATGTTCTGGAATTTATATTTATTTTGCTAAGGTTTCTACGACATGCATCTGCTAATTTTATATTTTATTACTCAGGTTGCTGAGATGTTTCGAGTGTTGATAGTGGATGATGGACTCGTTGAAATTACTGGTATCTCAGAGAAGCAGGAGAGCAAAACTCGCCCTTCAGGTCTTAATACCGTGAACCTTCTGAAGGTCAGGAAGATTGAGTACTTGAGAAGTGTAGTTCCTTCTGATCAGCAGTTGTGGTTCATACTCTGTGTTGCATGAATCTTCCTTGCTTTATTTTTGGTTTTGCCAACCTTCCTTGCTTTATTTTGGGTTTTTGCCTTCTCTCTCTCTCCCTCTTCGTATTTCTGGCATCGAGTACAGTTATGTGTTAGTCTTGAAAGATAGGATATTCATATTTTCAGGCACTGTATAACTGATTCGACAAAATTGTGATGCATGACGTCCAGTGGACGTCTGGATCTCTTGAGATGGTTGTTGAGATGACAGTTACCATAATTCGCTACTAAGTCTTCGAATTACGTCTGTATATTTCGATCGAAACCTCCAGTGATCCAATACATGAAAGTGTGAAATAGCACAAAAATGAGAACAGTGAGGCAATTGCCAAAAATACAATAGCTCAGGGCAAATATAGTACAGCTGCAGAGTTCTGTACATTTTTCTTTGCAAAGTCATAACTTCTGCAGAGTTTACGGTTGGATACGAACCTAATATGTCCTCAACAAAAATTAGGGAGCACACAGACTCAGATACACTTGTACAAATACATACAAGGAGACCGCCATTCACACTCACACATGCATATGCAAAGAGGGTTAGAGTCGAAGAGCTGGTGGGGGGTTGGGGGAACCGCGGAGGAGTATTGGCCATTGTCTGAAATGTTCTTCAGAGTTTATAAGTTGGTCTACGCCGGAAACATTTGATTTTTTTTTGTAAGCATAGAATATGTAAAAAATACTGCTAAAAACTACTCCATCCATCCTTTCTTGGGAATTCAAAAAGAAAGGCGAGGAAACAAAATGAGAAGTATCGTAAGATTAAATCCATTTTCGTCAGATAAAAAGAAGAAATTTTATTAAAGAAGAAAGAGCATAAAAAGGAATGGGGAAGAAAATAAAGAAAGTCGAAAAGTACAATATACACAAACTAAAGCATATATGCTTCTACGTAAGTCGGAATTTTTTAACTAAATTAGCATGCAAAAGAAGAGGAGGACAAGAAATCCTCCAAGGCTCGAAGACAGATAAACTCAATATTTCTAAATTGTGAAGCCCATTGCAAGTTGCCAATGTTATACATGTTTGATTAGATCTACTCACTTTTGTAATCTTTTTATTAGGGAGGGCAATCAGGTCATGTGAAGTTCATTTTATCCCGATAGATGAAGATAACTGCAAATGGTTTTAGTTGTTATAACCTAGCACATGTCATAAGCACAATATACTTGTCCTAACTATCTATCTGATACATGGTACCTTCTAAGAAGATTTTCTACCATTTGAGCATATAAAATAATGTACAGACGTGAGGCTAAATTCCTAGTTAAGTTGGTTTTATCTATTTGGATGTGAAAACTCTTTCTAGAGATTGAACTAAATATTATAAGATGAGAAATCTATTGTATGTGGAGAAAAACCCTCTACATTCATGTAATTTATTACTTATTATCATGATGTCTACGTATATGGTGTAGTCTTGAAAACTAAACTGTGATCAGTGCTATACTCTTCTTTTTGATGGATGTATTTTCTTTTCGTCGCAATCAGGAATTTCCTTTGCAGTTTTTATATCTCTCGTCATTTATTACTGGTGTAGTCTTATATTATAATGTTTTATAAGTTCCTGTGTGAAAAGTAGTATGCATGGCAACCTGATTGGATTGGTTGTAATTTATTCAGATTGCTTCAAGTGCATTAGGCTTCGGGCCTCAATTGGCTATGCAATTAGCTGAACGCTTGTATACTCAAGGTTTTATCAGGTTTCTTTTCATGCCCTTTTAATGTGATTTGACATACCTATATAATAAGTCTCTAGGTTTCAAATAATGAGTACATTTCAGATGCTATATTCTCTCTCTCTCTCTCTCTCTCTCTCTCTCTCTCTCTCTCTCTCTCTTCCCCTTCTTCCCCCTCTGCCCCCTCTCCCCTTCCTTCTTGCACTTATTTAAATATTTATTCACTCATTTTATTGGTTTCCCTTTTAGCTATCCACGTACTGAGAGCACAGCATACCCTTCATCTTTTGATTTTAAAGGCGCGCTCGAAGCACTAAGGAATAATCCAGTATTCGGTTATAATGTACAGACGCTGCTAGCTGATGGTTATGTCAAGCCACGAACAGGAACCGATGTAGGTGACCACCCTCCCATAACTCCAATGCGTTCAGCTACCGAGGATATGCTAGGGGCTGATGCTTGGAGACTATACCAGTATGTCTGCCAACATTTTCTTGGTACCCTGTCTCCTGACTGCAAATATATAAGGTAAAAGCATTATTGGTTGTACTTAATTTATAAGTGGAATACTCTTTACTCTTTTCGAAGATGAACGGTTAGATACAAGCATTTCCTTGATCACATGTAATCTTTATTATTTTCATTATCATTATCATTATTTTCCCTATTACTATTTCGTCACTTATCGAAGAAGAAATTATTACTATATTGTCTAAAACTTGACCACTAGTTTCCCAGTTCATTTCCAATTAGTTGCTTAAGGTAACTACTAAGTTGTCTAAAATTACCCACCAGTTGAACAATATGTCTTATTTTCTCTCTCCCCCTCTCTATATCTATCTACAAATATTTATATATGTTTTCTTGAAAAAAATACTACTTACGTATATGTGCGCATATTTATACGACTCCCTATTAGACTATGACAAGGCTATTTTTAATAGGTTCATTGAAGTTTCTTAACTAACACTCATGCACCGGATTCCTTGTTTGACATAAAGTTCATAGTTTCAAACCTCGGGATGGGCTTGAGGGTTGAGGATTAATCTTGACCATTATTATAAAAGGTGTATTTGGCAGTCTCACAACAAATTGCATTGATTTGAGTTAACACCTCGGTTGGAACAGGTTTAGGATTAAATTCTTTTATTTTGCAAGCAGCAAAATTTGGTTAGTTAGATTTTTTCCAACAAAAACCTGAAGCAAATACTAACCATTTTAGATAAAAATCTGTGTCCAATTGACCGCCAGTTCTTTGTTGCTTAACCCGTCTTTCTTATGTTAGTAAATGCTACTCCTTTCTGAGTTGGACCATTGAGATCAACAATTTTCATAATTATGATTATCAAATAAGATCGATGTAATATTTTTTTACCTGGTTTTGGTTGTACAGTTTATGAAAAGTTTATGCTATAATATGCTGTAGGACAAAGATTGAATTTTCAGTGGGTGGAGAATTATTTCATTGCACCGGGCAGCGCGTCACAGTGAAAGGTTTTACATCAATCATGCCATGGCTGGCAGTAATTGAGAAAAATCTTCCTCAACTTACAAAAGGGGAGAAAATAGAAATTACAAAGGTTGAGCTGTATGAGGTATTTTGCTTAGTCATGAAATTTTTGAATAATATTCTTTTTCCTAAATCTCAGTTTTTTCTGAGTTTTAAAATTGCATCCCCTCTTTTGTATTTTTTTCTACTTGAAGAAAAAGATATATAGAAGCAAGAAGAAAATCATTGGAAAGATTTATCTCCTGTTCCAAGACAATGAAATAGAGAAAGGTGAGTAGGTGAATCCTAACATAGATTGGTGTAGGCAATGCTCTTTTTTAGGTAACTAATAGGGCTGTAATTGTGGTCCAAGAGTGCTCTTGGGGGTCATGGTGAGACCATTTACATGTTATTTAAGAGAAGGAATATCTATAATTACGTATATAATCCTCTAACGCTGAAACAAATAGATCAGGAGTTCGACCTGGATCCGCGTTCCGATCCTTGTTTGCGCCCGGATTTGTATGTCGGGAGAACCCAGGTTCCTTCCTTGTGGGAGAGATGGAAGATAGAAGGCAAACATGATTACTGAAAAGCGATTCACGAGGACCTCAAAAAAAGGGGATAGAGTGGGTAGTTTTCATTGCAGCTGGTAACTTAGATTTTAATTTTGTAGGGGGAAACTGCGCCTCCAGATTACCTTAGCGAGAGTGAGCTGATCACTTTAATGGAGAAGAATGGAATAGGAACTGATGCATCAATTCCTGTACATATTAACAACATTAGTGAGCGCAACTATGTACAGGTTTGTAATACTCTTCAAGTGTCTAAACATTATCAGAGTATGTTGGGTGTGCACATCTTATTTAATTATTCCTTCTCCTGGTATGAGGTACTCACCCTGCCTTTCAACTGCAGGTACAAGCCGGAAGGAGGTTGGTTCCAACTGCTTTAGGTATCAGCTTAATAAGAGGCTACCAATGTATAGATCCAGATCTTTGTTTGCCCGACATCCGGAGTTTTATAGAGCAACAGATCACTCTTGTATCAAAAGGTCAAGCAGATCATTCTCTTGTTGTGCAGCATGTATTAGCCCAATTCAAGCAGAAGTTTAGTTACTTTGTGAAGCAGGTGAAATATAATATTTTGATGATAAAACTTCCATTTGTAGGAGCAGGCTTGAGTGCTTTTGTTAGTGTCTGAAATTGAATATATATATATATATATATATAGAGATAGAGAGAGAGAGAGAGTCCGGATCAGGTCCGGACTCCCGTATTTTAACAAAATCCGGACCTTTTTTTTTTTGCTTTTTTTTTAAAACAACTAAAAAATAAAATAAATTATGGAACTTGAATTTTTACATAATACAGTGTTTTGGGTGTGATTTGGATACATATATCAAAACATGTCTGTACAGTCTGTGCAGACTGTACATACATTTTTTGGTATAGGTATCCAAATCACGCTCAAAACATTATATTATGGAAAAATTTCAGTTCCATAATTTATTTTTTTTAGTTATACAAAAAAAAAAAAAAAAAAATTCGGTCCGTATTTTAATCAGGTCCGGACTCCCGGACCTGATCCTAGTTCTATATATATATATATATATATATATATATATATATATAACTTTTAAGCATGTGGCATTATCTGCATTTATTAATATGATGATATATGAAGAGCTTATATTTGTTTGTTATTTGTTTTGTCGAGCCTTTTCTATCTTTTGGTTTCCCATGGATGGATTTTTTCAAGTTATCTTTTGTACACAAGGGATCCTGGTCTTGCATTTTATTGGTCCCTTTGAAATCAAAAGTTGGTGTTTGCAGTTTCCCTGATGTGTGATTTCCAGTCAATTTATGTGTTTTCTGTTTTTATCTGGTGCCTCTTAAGTGCTGCTAGAAACATTTTTACAACTCATGAGTTATTCAAGTGTCTTAGTTGTAGACTTGATAATACGAGGGGTTAAGATTTTATAGTAATAACTTCGTAATTGCAAGATTTAATTAAAATTTTAAATCATTTGGCTGGCTAAATTATTAGTTATCTTATTAAGGTTTCTTACAATAGACTAGGTATTTGTTGAATGTCTCTCTCTCTCTCTCTTCTGATTAAGTAAAGCCTGAGCTTGACTTTAGGTGCCCTTAATTGTATGCTGCTAGAATTACTTTTCAATTTCCATGCTAGAATGCATTCTTGTCGGTGATTTTCATTATCATCATATTCAGCTTTTGTAATATGTGCATTCTGAGTACAATTTTTTTTTTTTTGAAAATAGCAAGTTCTTCTACCTACTTCCGCTTATAAGTTGTAGTTGTCAGGTTACATATGGAACTCAAGTGACATGGACTCATACTCCAAAATTTTGGGAAATATATTCTCATTGATCACATTTCACTTCCTAGTTTTACCTTTTCCCCCTGATTTCTCTACATATGCATGAAATATGTAGGACCATATGTAGGTTGGGCCCATTTGGAAATAGATTGCATAATTTTAAAAAGTTATCTTATCATGTTTATATATAGATAAAGTTTTCATTAATGCTGTATAAATCGGGATACTGTCAAGCTGGGAATGGTATAGAACTTTAGACAGGGGAGGGTTTACACTCCATTGCGTCAAATTATAAATGGAATCAAAAGGAAATAAGCACAACTGATTTGCTACTTGCATATCAAGTATCTCAAACATAGTATTTAATCAGACTCAAGGAATGGTGTAAAAAAATTAAAGGGAAGTTTACATTCATATTAGATAAAAATCAATAAAACGTAAAGCAGTGTTTGTTTCTCCAGTTTGATAACTGCAGACAAGCTCACACTCTTTAAAGTTCATGTAAAATCAAATGGAGCTCATTGCAATTATATAATTGATGTTGGGTTTTCTGCTTTGTAGTGCCTACATAGGGGAGCCACCCCCCCCACCAAAAAAAAATATAAATAAATAAATAAAACACAAAAAAGAAAAACATAAAATGTCTTGATGCTAAAGAGCTGATTGGGCACTGTAAATTCATTTTGATGCCTCTGCTAAACTT
Organism: Panax quinquefolius; assembly: GCA_020205615.1. Classification (NCBI taxonomy): domain Eukaryota; kingdom Viridiplantae; phylum Streptophyta; class Magnoliopsida; order Apiales; family Araliaceae; genus Panax; species Panax quinquefolius. The sequence goes on from CM035173.1 coordinate 36,880,820, forward strand.
TTTGGCTTGCTTGTTCCAGATTGAAAACATGGATTCACTGTTTGAAGCACAGTTCTCTCCACTTTCGGATTCTGGACGTGTGCTTAGCAAATGCGGAAAATGTTTGCGGTACATGAAATACATCTCTAGCTTGCCATCGCGGCTATACTGTAATACGTGTGAGGAAGTTTATTATGTCCCTCAAAAGGGAACAATTAAGGTAAGTTTACTTGCCCTCCATTTGTTTGGACATTGATTGATATTCTTTCAATTAAAACTTTATGCATGAAAAAATCTTAATCTTCACATTTTTCAGTAATTGCTCAACACTTGGGAATAATCTGTCCTAATAATATGACAAAAAGTACCTAACTAGACATTTATATTCTTGCTCGTGGTTTATAGCAAATCAACAACTGCATGTGCATATTGATGAACATATCCACACCTATTCATAATCTTATATCTATGTGCATATAAGTGTATATATATAGTTAAATGTAAGAATATTCTGTTACATATAAACATTTATAGGATATTTCTCTATGTATGATGCTGGACCATACATGTACATGCTTCTTCCGTTAGGTGCATGTCTATTGTCTGGGCATATACATCACATTATCTATTTCAATGATATAGCAAGAAAAACATGTTTAGGAGTTACAAATGATTTTTAAGAAAGTATTTTTCACTATTTCTTCTATATGTGCGAGAACACTGGCAAATGCAGAAACTATTTTCCAAAAATTATTTCCCATATAAACTAATGTAGTGTTACTGTCACATTCTAAAATTGGTAAAGTGGAACTTATGAAACATCTTGGCACTATTTTTTGACATAATATGAATGTACATTTTGCACTTTTAATATTGAAATTATGTTGTTCTTTCGTTTATGCTGAAACATCAAAACAAATTAGGTGTTACTGTCACGTTCTAACATCGGCTTCTTTTATGCTGTTAACATGGAACTTATAAAGCATCTTGACACTGCAGTGTTCTTTTCTTTATACTTCACATGTTTTGGTTCATAGTTCAAGACACCAATTTAGTATAGTGGACCGATACAGATATGGATAACATTCCATAACCTTCAAAGTTCATTTCAACAGGACAAATATGTCAATTTAGTTTCCATAAAAATACAGAAGAATCTCCCTTTGCCCTCCATGCTGCTTCTATATTCACGAGGCTAAAATTGATAGTGTTGCTTGAAAGTAAGATATTGAAGCTAGAACTTTAATTGAAAAGGCAGCATAGTCTCACCCGTAGCACCGTACTTTTATTTGTTTCGTCACATTTTTTATTCATCTACATAGCCTTTTAACAATGTCTTCCAAAGTGGTATAGCCTAATAAATAATACTGTTTATACTCATTGCAGCTGTACAAGGAAATTACTTGCCCTTTGGACAACTTTGAGCTTTTAATATTTTCCATGGCTGGTCCAGAAGGCAAATCATTCCCTTTCTGCCCTTACTGTTACAACAACCCCCCCTTTGAAGGTATAGACACATTGTTTGGTGCCAACAAAGCTGGCGCTACTGGCAAGCTGGGAAAGGGTGCTGGCATGCCATGTTTCATGTGCCCACACCCTACCTGCCCCCATTCTCTGATAGCCCAAGGCGTATGTGCTTGCCCAGAATGTAGCGGGACACTAGTCCTTGATCCCGTCAGCGCCCCTAAATGTCGACTTTACTGCAACATGTGCAATTGCCTTGTCTTTCTTCCTGAAGGTTCCCATCGGATAACCACAACTAAAGAACGTTGCCCTGAATGTGAGTCGACTATCTTAGAAGTGGACTTCAATAAGAAAACAACTCCTCTGAAGGATGGAGCCACCTTGTATAGTGGGTGTATTCTTTGTGATGAGCTGCTGCATTCGTTGGTCGAGATGAAGCATGGAAAGTCGTTCTTCAAACGAATGGGAGGGAGAGGAAGGGGTAGGGGAAGAGGGAGAGGATTTGGTTCTAGAGGGAGAGGTGGCAGGAAACAAATGGACCCTAAAATGAGTTTTCGAGATTTTTAGAAACTTTACTTTCAGAATTCTGTACTGATACAATTATAGTGTGCAATTTGAGAATTTTGTTATGAGAATATCCATTTTATGTCTTTTAGATATGATTTTCTTTATGAAGAAACAGAAAGGCATGTTCTTATTCTCAGATTTGTTTTCTTTGGCATTTATGGTCTTTTGCTCTTTTGTCTGGAAAGGGCTTATTAAAATAATTGAGAAAGAAAAGGAAAACACAATAAACAAAATAATTAGTTAATTAATATTCAGAAACAATATTATTTATTTAAATAAATTTATAGTTAAAACAATAAACTAAAAACAGAATACAGGGTACAAAAGAAAATTCAAGACTAAATATTATACACAACTTATTTCATGTATCCTTTTTTTTCATTTTAACCCACCAGCCCGTCAGTTGATTCTAAATTTAAATTTAAAATTTTTTTTTTTATATAAAGAGGAATTTTTCGATCTTGTCAGACTGTATGTGGTTTCCCAAATAAATGTCTGCTGTATGTGGCAAATGCAATCGTCAGGGTTTAAAAAACCTTCAATTCAACTTGCAATTAGATTTCATATTTTTCGGTGCAAATATTAAAAGTTTTGCCGTCATTTTGAAAGTAATTTCCTTTTCTTTTTCTTTAATACTTAAAAGAAATAAAGTATTGTAATTAAAACTTCAAATCCTTTAAATCTACATTTTTTTAGGCAACAAAAATTTAAAGCTTTCAGCATGATTCTTCATTTGATGGCTGCCGGACCATAAACTACTAACTGGGTGTCCCTCCTCCATTTTGAGATGTGTTTTTTTTTACTGATGAAATAAGGTTTTTACCGTTTAACGATTAATAAAATAAAGTTTTCGCGTTTAAAAGAAATGAAAAACAAGAATGCTCCTTATATTGACTTTTTTTGGTTGATAAAATTGATTATTTTAAAAATTATCAAGTCTTAATATTATTTTAAAAATATGCAAAGAGAATATGATCAACGTAAACTACTTAAATTTCGTACTAATCCCAAAGCTAGCGGTTTTATAATTTTAAATTACGCCAGTTGGTAGCGCGTGCATTTGCTAGTTGAAAAAGTTGATTATATAATTTGTTAGATAAAAACAAAAACATAATACATTCTATATTAAGCAACATTAATAAGTTCAACTATCTAATATACTCGTATATACAATCAAAACATATAGTTATTATTTCAGTATAGAACAAAAACTACAACCTTGAACGCAACTGATAATAGATAAAATTGATAGTTTAAATATCAAGAATGTATATTCTTGCAAGTACTACCTTGACATTGTTTAAAAATACCAAGAATGAGCACTTTGCTATTAAAATGAGCATTATTATAGAATCACCGACATAAAAACATTGCATCAGTAGGAACGAACTGCGACTTTGACACACCAAAGCAGTGATCTGATGTGAGCATTAGTGTCTTCTATCATGAGACCTTATATATCCACAAAAAAACATATATACCACTTATTGAGGGGAAAAAATAGTCGAAAGAGATTATATATTTACCAATAAAAACATCCACCATCATTCCTAATCCCAGGTATACAAAGTATAAACTGCACTGTAATATAAAAATAAAAAAGATGAGAAAAAGAGAGATCTTTAAGCTAGCTACCACTATATAAGAAGAAAAATTAAAGATTATAGCTAGAAATGAAGGTAGTTAAGCACTTTTTCAATCTCAACCATGAAGTTGCCATGATTTTGTGGAGTCTTATCATAACCCAAGGTATAACATATACTAATAAACAGTTTGTTGACATGCCATATCCAATGGCTCCAATAGTACTCAAAAACATTAGTCAAACATCAACCCAATCTGCATATCTGAAAATTATAACAATAGAATTTCTCTCATTATTTCTTTCCATCTCGATACTCTTTTCTAAATATCAGAGATAGTGCTAAGAAATTGGCTAAGTGAAGAAAGGAAAAAAGTTTTGTTTGCTTTGAAGAAGTGATGACCAATTACTAAATTTTTTTGTGCATTTATATAAAAAAAAAATCAAGAATAGGGAGCTAGCTAGGTTGTTTTCCATGAAGCAGCAGGGGATGAACAAATTCGTTTATATGCAAATTATAGATCCAAGTTAATTTTTTTTAAAAGAAGTGAAAAATAAACAAAAACACTCACAGATTTTGAAGGCTCTAATTAAGAGCTTTAAGGTTAAGAGTTTCAAAAGTAATGATAAATATGTCAAAAACATTAAATATTAAAAAAATCACACGTAAATCATTCATTAAGAGAGCCAAAAAGGGGACGAACCCAATTACACGCGCACTATATAGAGCATTGAAGAACAAAAGGCAATCATATGCCAAAAAGCTAAAGGCCTCACTCTATACACAGAGCATGACAAAAGATAACTATTATTTGCAGAAAAACAAAGTAAATAAATAAGAATGTGCGCCCAAAATCAAATTAATCATAACTGATCAAGCGTCAAGTTATTTGTTACAACATGTGCACATGCACCGCCAAGAAATGATTGCCAAAAGTTATTTCTATGAAACATGTTTTGTATGTTGAGAGTATATACCTGAATGTGAGATCCACTAAAACGTACAATTATACCTGCCAACACAATACAAACCTCCTCGGATGAAGTATCTTCTTTTAGATCTCTCTAAGTTCCACAAACTCTTAACTTAAGAATTTGTCCAGGATAAACGATCTGCAAGAACACAAACTGACTACTAAGTTCCATTCAAATTGTAACTTATCATAACAAAGAAATTTTGTAATAATAGAAACTCTAAAAAAATAGAAAACATATTTAAGGCAGACCAAACATATTAGATGCTAAAGTAAATAGGGTTAACAATTCTCCAAATCAGTTTTCGCACTTATATTGTATTTCAACTCTATCAATTCACCCTTCTCTTTATTGCAAATCATGTACCTGTTATGTAATCTTCTGGATTTATCAAGTCTGCTAACTAATTAATTTTTTTAGCTAAATATTCTCAGAGAGTTGCAAAGATAGGATTGACAATAATCCTACCATATCTGCACTGCAGAAGAGAGGATAACAAAAAAATCATACCTCTGTTACATGATCGATCCCCTGACAACGAAACATGAGTTGTACCACCAGCTCCAATAGACATTACTTGCACCAAACACTGGTTACCATATTACTTTTCCATTTCAATATTCCTTTTTCATCTTTATTTTTAGTTTTTGTCAACTAAATGTTTTGAAAAAAGAGCAAACAATTGGTTTCTTTTCAAAAGTTAATTTTTCAAGCAAAATGCAGATATACAGAATGATTTAACTCTTTTTACATCTCTAGCATATATTTTGAACATTTCTAGTGGTCATTTTAGATTTCTTATTCAAATTTAAAATTTATAATGTCATGTAGAAAGTTTTTTGAGCAAGAAACTGAAAACTCTGTCAAAACAGGTTTCAAATGATCGTCCATCAACTAATTCCATTGTTTTCATCTCTAACAAAACAAATCAACACTATAGAATAATCACTCCAATCATCATAAACGTATTTAACCATAATCAAAATCAATGCTATCAATTTCCCACAAATTTGAAATTTGACTTTCTTAGTTCTAAACAATAAAGCTAATTACTCATATGTAATGCTCAATTGTGTGAAAACATCAACACCTATTACACCAAGCAGCTTGAATATAAAGATAAAAAACACAATCTTGAAAAAAAAATATGAAGATTAACATCATTAGACCATTTATAGACACATTTAAAGCTAAATTGCATAAAACTAAAGCAAACCCAGATGACAAAATAAAATAAATTAGCAACAGTACCTCCCTGGGTGGTGGGATAAGTAATCAAAGATTCTCCAGTTCTCTTGAATGTGAGACTTGGGATTGGGTTTAAAAGCACGGATCACGTCTGGGAATTTCATTGCAGAGATTTTAGTGCAGCCACTTTTGGATATATTAGGATTTAGGGAATATATTTTGAGAAGTGATTCTGTGATTTATCTTTGTTTGTTTCAGAAAGAACAATATCTCCTGTGAGCTGTCGTAAGATCAAATTTAAATATGTGATCTTAATGCAGTATTGTTGCTTTGTCAGTTGTCTGCTCATTCAATAAACATCTCTCTCTTTCTCTCACATGTAAACACATACTCCAGTTATGTAGATGTGTCATTCTACAATCAGCAGTTTCTATTTGGAAATATACCCTCTCAATTAATATAGAACGAATATTACTGCATGGAAGGGTTTTCATAACTCATGATATGAGGGCACTTAAACCTTTTCCTGATTAGCAAAATCTAAAATATATATTTTAGCTAATAGGAGTAAAGATTAATCTGAATCCTCATAACAAAGTATATATAACGAAATTTAAGGATTCGAGTGACCATAGGAAATACCTCACTTCTTATATGGTTTGATTGGTTTCAACTTTTCAATGATAGTAAAAGTATAACCTTGTAGGACTAATTTGTGTGCTTAAATCTACGTTAAACTCTCAGATTGGAAAACTTCCCTGGACATCTCAATATTCGAGAAAATTAATTTCAATTTTCAATAACTTTTTCCATCATATTTAATTGTTGAAACCTATATTACACATATGATAGAACTCCTTATATCAATCTAAATGGCATCAATATTCTTAATTACAATTATTAGTGAGTTGATCAGCAATTCTTGCAGAAGACATAATTGAGGACAAAACCGTTGTTGACGGTGAAACTATAAAAGCGAGCAGGTATGGTAAAATTGAAGCAGTTGTTCTTGAGAGCAGTTTCGTATATTGGTGTCTAAACTATTTTGTGTGCTTCGCCTAGGTGGCTCGGTACTGAATCGTATGCTGACCCCGTAAAATATCTAGATATGAAAGGCAGAATCAGTTCATCTCTAGCATATATTTTGAACATTTCTAGTGGTCATTTTAGATTTCTTATTCAAATTTGAAATTTAAATGTCATGTAGAAAGTTTTTTGAGTAAGAAACTGAAAACTCTGTCAAAACAGGCTTCAAATGATCATCCATCAACTAATTCCATTGTTTTCATCTCTAACAAAACAAATCAACACTATAGAATAATCACTCCAATTATCATAAACGTATTTAACCATAATCAAAATCAATGCTATCAATTTCCCACAAATTTGAAATTTGACTTTCTTAGTTCTAAACAATAAAGCTAATTACTCATATGTAATGCTCAATTGTGTGACAACACCCATTACACCAAGCAGCTTGAATATAAAGATAAAAAACACAATCTTGAAAAAAAAATGAAGATTTACATCATTAGACCATTTATAGACACATTTAAAGCTAAATTGCAAAAAACTAAAGCAAACCCAGATGACTAAATAAAGTAAATTAGCAACAGTACCTCCCTGGGTGGTGGGATAAGTTGTCAAAGATTCTCCAGTTCTCTTGAATGTGAGACTTGGGATTGGGTTTAAAAGGGCGGATCACGTCTGGGAATTTCATTGCATCCCAGACAAAGAAGATTGGGAAATTGTTTCCCACCAGATCAAAGTTACCCTGAGTCGGTACACACTAAAAATGTCACAAATTAATATTATGAACACAAAAAAGTAATCTACACACACTATATAAAATACACAACTTCTTCATCAATTCAAAAATAAATGTATATGTATTTTAAAATGAAATGGAGCTCCTAATTAATGTTTGCAAGATGGTAGGACTCCCTCAGCTGTTGCAACCCTGAATCCCTCCAAAAGTTGGATAAATAAGAGTTGCGCGTGAATAGAGCTAGCTTTAGAGAGCTTCAGTTTTGAATTTTTAGGATTTCAAAATTTGACTTGAAAAAATAAAAATATATCTCGGAACGACCGGAGGGAGTAGGTCACAAAAGAGAGAATTATATCAGTACTCTCACCTCTCTGGTGTAGAACTTCACTGCAAAACCTCGAGGGTCGCTGATGGTTTCAGGACTTCCACGCTCATGGATAACGGTGGAGAAGCGAACAATAACAGGTGTCTAGACACCAGGGGCCTCATCTTTCGATGCTGCCTCTTCAACCTCCTCATTCTTTTATTCTTCCGCTGCAAAATGAGATCCAATTTCAAACAATCAATTTCGTTATAAATTTATGGAAAATGGTAAATTCAATAACATGGCATACCAAACCCTAGAACTTAGATCCAATCGATCTACAACACATAAACATGTATACCCGCTGTCACCGATGATTATGACCTTCAAAAGCGTTTTTCTTCGGGATAGCCAAATCATGATTTGCAAATGCGGAGGCAGCGGGGGGGGTGTGGAGGAGTAGGAGGAAGAAGAAGGGCCGGTGAGGCGTTGGGCCAAGTGAAAGGAGCGAGAGAAGGGGAACAGGTATATGGAAGTGAAATAGGGGTGCGGGTAGTGAAGAAGAGAAAGAGGAAGAGGAAGACAGGAACGATTTTATCGATTATAGCGTGAGTTTTTTTCAATCGAATGAGTCAAGTTGACTCACTAATTATGTAATTTAAAGGATCGGCTGTCTTGCCATTATATATAAGGTATAGATTAGCTAAATGCCATGTGCGAAGCACATGTTGTTTTTTAAATAAAATTATTTTTAATTTATTTTATATAGTGATTATAAAATATATTATTTGAGTTTCAAATTGACTTATTAGAATGACTATAAATTTTTCTTAAAAAAACGATGACTACGGATCATATATTGAGTGTTATTAATGTGATTCTTTTATTATTCTTAATTTAATATTAAGTTTTTATATAGTCTCAAAATTTAATATTTAGTTTTTATAATCAATCATTCGTATTTATATATATATTTTAATTAGAGTTCAAAGTCAAGTGCAAACCTAAAAGCCTAAACGTAGTATAATTAATTAACAAAATAAATTCTATAAAAAATAAAATTATTGTAAAATAATAAGTTATGATTATGATTTTAGCTTAAAAGGTAATTAAATTTTAACTAATAATATATAAGTCATGATTTTTTAACATTAATTAAGTTAAGGTCTCTTATATAAAATAAAGTTGTTTACTAAATTTTAATTGTTAATATATTTTGTCATTATGATTTGTTTTAAAAGCTAGCGCGCTAAATTTTAATAACTAATATATATGTTAGAATTATTTTGTAACATTACTTAACTTAGAGTACGGATCTAAACTATACCTCTTAAATAGCATACATTTATTAAAGTTACATCGTTTTGGAAATTTTTTTAAAAAATAAGTGGGGTCATGGGTGATATTTTTGTAAATAAAAGAAAAGTAAGTGGGACCACTCTCTTTTAATATTATTTTATTTTTTAAAATAATGTTCAAAACGATGTAGTTTTTAATAAAGGTATGTTATTTAAGAGAGATATGTTATTTAAGATATATGCTTTAGATCCGTTCTGACTTAACGAAAGGTCTCATATATGTAATAGAATCATTAATATATATATATATATATATATATATATATAATGTTGATAGGGAAAATGTATATACATAGTTTGACGCCTCAAAATTAGGTATACATCACCCATCTTTGGGTAGTCGATATACATAGTGTAATTTAAATACAACTTACTAATATAACTCATGCAGTATAATACTGACATAAACCGCGAGTTTGAATACAAATATTGTCTACTAGATATTATACAAACTCAAAAGGAGTCCTCATTACAATTATTATCACACTATTTCACGTAATAGTGAGGACTACTAATTCTATCCTCCGGACCATTACTCCGCTCCCAGAGACTCGTCTCAAATTTATGTTCTAATTTCCCGGCGGAATAAATGAAAGAAAGCAAATTGAGCTCAACTAGCCCAAAGAAGAAATATTATGACTAAGATAATGCAGAATAAATTATCAATATCCTTCAACAAATGTTAAACCGATAAAATATAATAAACATCAATTTTAATCTGCGGTAACAAGCGATCCATTAAAAGAGTCAAGTAGAAAATAAAATCTACTATCTTTTATGATTTAAAAGGTTTTTCATCATCATATATATTTGAGACTCGACTTTAATAAATATTCCACATCATCGAATCACCTCGCACTACTACTGACAAGGATATTCTTTAGTATCACGACCACAATTATTCATGCACTACGGGCCAAGAATATTTGTGTATTCATTAATGGTCATGATCATGCCAACAACTCGTCCCATCAATGCACTACTGACCAATCGAGGATTTTTACCACATCATTTGTAACATTACGGCCAATGATTACATCGAATAGTCGTAATCATAATCATACCAAGTCCATCTATGCACCATGAAAACACGATGACTTTCAACATAATACAAAACATGAGGATGATGACAATGATATAAGAATTCAATAAAACAAGTTCAAGAATTAATTTATCTAGAACCAATAACATCCAAACTCACAATACGACATCGCTTTTGAAAGTAAAATTCAAGAATCTTTGAGAAGAATATTTCCATGAAAGGATATCGGATGAAGCCTTAAATATCGAGGATATTCCACTAATTTCATGGAGTATAAAGTCAAAGTTTTAACCAACCGGGTATAATAAAGAATGGAATAACAAAAGAAATCACCATGCATGCGATAGGCCGCAGCATACGCAGTTATTCCAACAGAATAATAAATAACGGAACCAGTCCCAAGAAAACGCATGCATGGGATGTTCCAATGAATAATAAAGAATGGAACCAGTCCCACAGAAACACACGCATGTGATGATCCAATGTAATAATAATAAAGATTTTACCCAGTCCCAGGTAAAACACACGAATACGATGTTCCAAATGTAATAATAATAAAGATTTTAACCAGTCCCGGTGTAAAACACACGAGCATGGATGTTCCAATGAATAATAATAAGATTTTAACCAGTCCTGTAAAACACATGCATGTGATGTTCCAATGTAATAATAATAAGACGGAACCAGTCCTGTAAAACACACAAACAGGATGTTCCAATGTAATAATTGAAGAATGTCACCAAGTATAGGGTGGTGATCACGTATACAAAGTTATTCCAATGTAATAATAAGCAATGGAATAACAACAGCTTCTCTTCATGAATTAAGAAAGAATAACACCCCTTACTTTTGGTAGGAGATTGAATACTGCGGTAGTGTAGAATAAAATACTCTTCTTCTTTCTCTTATTCTCTCTATACTTTCTCTCTCTAAAGCTTGAATGAATTAAGTGAAAATAATGAAGCACTAGGCCTCTATTTATAGAAGATTTCTAGCTTAGCACCTACCATGTGAAAAGGCAAGTGGCTTGACGACTGGTGATGTGAAAAGAAAAGTGGTTCGACGCCTGTAATGTGAAACGACAAGTGGTTCGACGTCTGTAATGTGAAACGACAAGTGGTTTGACGTCTGGTAAAGGTAATTACTATTGACGAAGGTAATTACTATTCACAAGGGTAATTACTATTGACGAAGGTAATTACTATTCACAAAGGTAATTACTATTGACGAAGAGACTCTTAGATGATGACATATGGGCCCCCCCATAAAATAATCAAACTTACCACAAACGTCTCATAACAGACTCTTTATATACATTAAGGATTGAATAAATATTACCACAAATCATTTTATTTTTAATCAACACATTTTTAATCTTTCAACAATTATTAATCATTTATAACTTATCGTCTCAATTAATAATATTACATATTGTGACAATAATTGAATCAATAATATAAGAGATATGATCAAAGCAATTCATCGTAGCAATAATTGAGCATAAATGAGTGACTTCTCACGTAAGTATCAATAATCAATACCGCAGGTGTACTATGCAACCATGCCGCCATTCATCGTACTTTTACCACCGGGTAGTTCAACAGCTTTTAACGGTAACACCTCCGTAGTTATTTTTATAAAATATTTTTGTCGTTTTCTCAATCCGACAATAATTACATTGTGGGGTCCACTAATGATTGAGTAGTTGTTCAATATTCCCTAACAAAAGAATATTCCCACCAAAACGAATATTTTATAACAACTTGCATACTTTTGCAAAATTTATAAATATTACCCACAACTATAACATTATATCAAATTTATTCCATAATATTCAAAAATAATATTTATAGAAAATTCATCTTTATTTATAATAGTTGGGGTCTTACATAGTTGTGTATTACACAGTTGGCTATAACGACGGTTTTTTGGGCTATAACGACAGTTTCACCCGTCGCCATAGCTATTCTGAAAATTCGTCGCCATAGCTCTACTATGTAATACACAGCTGTGTATATACATATAGTCCATGTTGATATTAATTATTATATGTACTCATAATATTTTCAATATATAGTCATTTAGAGACTAAAGCTGAGTAGAAACTTAAACTAAAATCCTAAATATGAATTTTAAGTTAAAATTTATTATATGACTAAGCATAACGGATATAAAGCATACCTCTTAAATAACATATCTCTCTTGAATAGATACCTTTATTAAAACTACGTCGTTTTGAATATTCTTTTAAAAAAACAAAATAATACTCCCTCCGTCCCATAGTTATAGGCTGATTTTCTATTTTGAGATGTCCCAATATATAGGCTACTTACTATTTATAAAATTTAGTTGGTTCATTATTTCACTTTTATGCCCTTATAATAAATATTCAATCATTACTCTTTTTTTGAAGAAACAACATTTAATGTCATTATTTTTATCACCACATTTAATGTTGTTGTATTCTCAATAAAAGAATTCAACTTTTTAGGCTTTATTAGTTTAACATATTTTGTGTATAAAATGCAATTGTACCAGCAATCAATGAAGTTAAGAGTTTCAATGTGATAAGTAAGGAATAATTAATTTATTCATTAATTTTATATTAAGGGGTATATGTGAAAAATTTCTGTTAAAAATTAACTTAAACTGATTTTCTTAAACTATGTGCCAGAAGAAATCAGCCTATAACTATAGGACAGAGGGAGTATTAAAAGTGAGTAGTTTCACTCATTTTCTTTTTATTTACAAAAATGCCACCCGCGGCCACACTTTTTTTTTTAAAAGAATCTCCAAAATGACGTAATTTTAATAAAGTTATGCTATTTAAGAGAATATGCTATTTAAGAGGTATATTTTAGATTCGTTCTCTATGACTAAGTAATTAAAGAAATCTTATGGAAAATAAAATTGTTACAGAATAATAAGTTAATATTAGAGTTTGTAGGAACATAAAGACAATTTTAGTTAAATTAATTCTAACATTATATAAGAGTATAAATTTTTTTTCCTTCTAATTAAATTTTAGGCCTATAGCAAAGACCAAATACCAAAGACGAAAGACCAAAAAAATAAGTTTTGTCTTATTATATTTATATAGATATGTATATGTATGATTAAGTAACTAAAACACTCTTATAAAAAATAAAATTGTTGCAAAAGAATAATTTAATATTAAAATTTGTAAGACCATAAAAAGAGTTTTAGTTCTAGTAGGAGCATAAAAAGTGTTTTAGTTAGTTAAATTCTAGGTCTACACCAAAAACAAAGACCAAAGACTATGACCAAAAAACAAATTTTTGTCTTATTATATGTTTACTAGTTAAGTGCCTCATGCGAACTGTGAAGCACGGGTTATTTTTTAAACAAAATTATCACTTTTTTCTTTTGTTATATTCGATTGAAAATTAATATTCCCAAGACATCATGCATCCAAGTCTTATGAACAATTCTTTTTAGGGAATTATTAAATTCACAACATAAAATATTATTTTCACAATAAAAGTGTCGTTATAGATCCTATAGCGACGGTTTTCACCGTCGTTATACATCTGCAGCGACACTTTTGTTGTGAAAATAATAAAAAGTGTTGTGAATTTAACAATTCTCTTCTTTTTATCATTGAGCCATGAGGGGCTTGATACAGATCACATATTGAGTGTTATTAATGTGATACTTTTTTTATTTTTAATTTAATATTAAGTTTTTATATAGTTTCAAAATTTAATATTTAGTTTTTATAATCAATCCTTCGTATTTATATATGCATTTTTAATTGGAGCTCAAAGTTGAGTGAAAATCTAAAAGCCTAAACGTAGTGTTTGTCGTACTCTATTGTATAATTAATTGACTAAATAAATTCTATAAAAAAATTGTTATAAAATAATAAGTTACAATCATGATTTTAGTTTTAAAATGTTATTTAATTTTTATTAGTAATATTTAAGTCATAATTTTTTTAACATTACTTAACTGAAGGTCTCCTTGTTTACTAAATTTTAATCATTAATATATTTTGTTATATACATTACAATTTTTTATATTAATTATTATTTACAATTATATTTTTCTTATATTTTTAATATATAGTTATTTGGGAATATAATTGTTGTAGAATAAGGAGTTGTCATTATGATTTTAGTTTTAAAAGCTAGCTAACTAAATTTTATTAACTAATATATAAGTTAAAATTATTTAATAACATTAATTAACTAAAATAGAATTGATAACTAAAATAATCATTAATATTATATATATATATATGTAATATAATTTTGATATTAATTATTATACGTACTCATAATATTTTTAATATATAGTCATTTAGAGACTCAAGTCGAGTAGAACTCAAACTAAAATTCTAAATATGATTTTTAAGTTAAAATTCACTATATGACTAAGTAATTAAAGGACACTTATAAAAATAAAATTGTTACATGAATAATAAGTTAATATTAAAGTTTATAGGAAAATAAAGAGAGTTTTAATTATAATTACAGTTAAATAAAGACTAAAGACGAAGACCAAAAAATTAAGTTTTATCTTATTAAATACTTATGTAAATATAGATATGTTAAATTATTTTTTGAAAAAATAATCAAATATTCTTATGTAGTTTTTTTTAATCATTTAATAACTTACACCTTAATACTTACTTTTTTGGTTATTCCTTAAAACATAAAAAGGACGGAAGGAAAAATCTCATGTCCTGAAATTCATTATCCCAAAGGACCAAGACCAAGTAATACTACAACATGAGAGTGGTTAACATGAAGATAATTTTAGTCAATTGACCAATATAGTATATGTAAAACTCTAACTTTTATAAAATAAAAATCTAATTTAATTTATGACTATTATTTTTAAAAATTTTAAAATGTTAAATTGATAAATTGTTAAATGAACAATTAAACAGATAAATGAACAAATAAAAGAGGATGAGTTGACTAGTAGACGTTGAAAATTATTTCCTACCTCCAAATTTTTTTTCAAAATTCTTCACTAACCTTTCATGTGATTGGTTGGTTGAATAATGTTGGGTGAGGGAGGGGCCATGTTGCCTAATTAATTTTGGCTTAGCATTTTTCATCAGCCATATTAGTCTTCACACACTCCCTCCCATAGGAATAATTTGGGGGGGAAATAAAATAAAGAAAGAAGAAGGAATGAGAGAGAGAGAAAAAAAAAAGAGAAGAGCCATCAACCCTCTCCTTCATTACATTCTTCCGTAGCCAATCTTCAGCAAAAGAAAAGAGAGAAAAGAGAGAAGAGAAAGAAGGGAAGAAAGGAAGAAAGAAGAAGAGGAAACCATGGAAGCATGAAGGAAGAATAAGAACTCAAAAGGTAAAACCAAAACTTTTCATCTCTTTAATTTTCCTAAGAGTTTGATTTGTTGAAAGTTGGGTTATAGGAGATCATGATGGATCCAAAGTAATAAGGAAGTATATGATAAAGATTTTATGTTTAATCCATGTCATAATAGAATTTAAGATCAAAAAGTTGGGCATATGTTTGAGGATGAACAAAAGTTATACTGAGGACTTAAATCAAACTTGTAAAAGTGTTGATGGTTGATCTATGTGGAGGATCTATAGATTAAGAAGTTGTGGAAATATTCTAATTTGAAAGAACTAAAAATGATTTAAATTGAAGTTATGATGAAAGTTTTCGTAAAACATGTTAAACGATGAAAAACTTAGTCTTGGGGGACTTTGGAGCCAAATTTCAGAATAATTAATGAATCTAAAAAATTATGAAATCATGGGAGTTTTGTAAAGCATGTTACAAGCTCTCTATAGCCTCGAAAACGGACTAATTCCGATAACGGATGAAGAAGTTATGAATATTTGAAGTGTGTGTGTGTCAAAAGTTACAAAATCTGGAAAATTGGAGTTAAGTGCCAAGGGTCGAACGCCTAGGCGCTAGGCTCGGCGCTTAAACTCTGTTCTTGGGTGCCTAGGCGCTGGTCAAGTGTTAAGCCAAAATCTATCCGGACGTCCTTTAGTAAATTGGGTATAACTTTTTCATACGAACTCCGATTGAGGTGATTCAAGATGATTCAGAAAGATAACGAGTAGAACTACAACTTTCATTCTTTATGTTTTGAGATTTGAGATTGGTATCAAGGCCTAAAATGACTATTTTAGGGACTGATGTGCATTCAGAGGCAATCGGAGGACGTCGGGCATGCACGTATGCAACGTGTAATGTTTTTGACGATAAAGAATGTTGTTCTAAGATGTTAAACATGAACATTATTAAATATAATGATGTTATGCGATAAATAAAGACAACTTAAATGAACAATGAATTATTAGTTGGTGTATATGTTATTCGAGATAATTATGATTTGATGTTGATCCTAACTTTTAATAGAATTTGAATTGTTTATAAGTAAGGTATTAATTTGATTCTTACATAAGAAGTCACTATGTATTTCATTCAATAATTGTCACAGTAGTTATTACACAGTGATTCATATTATTGATTCTTAATTATATAAGAAATCACTCAGTCTTTTATTCAATAATTATCACAGTAGTTATTGCACAGTGACTCATATTATTTGATATGATATAATTAAACCAGTTGGCAGTATTAAGAGTCTATGTTAATAATTGTGAATAATGGTTCAAAGATTGAAAAGGGTATTGATTAAAGATAAGTATAATATACATATGTTGTTCAATTATTTTCTTTTTACAAAAGTAAGTTTGGCAGGACTTGCCAACACTCTACTTTTCTTAAAGTAATATGGACCATAACTCTATTATTGAACAAAAGTTATTAAAACGTGTACAAGTTAGTTTTCTCTGTGGGACCATAAATTTCACAACCATTTTTATATACCTCATTTGGTTAATTTTTCAAAGCAGGTGTGCTAGTTGTTTACTAAATTTTTAGTATAAATAGGTTGCTCGGTTGAGTAACTAAACACACACCATCACTACACTAAAAATATAGAATTCTTTTACTTCAATATTGTGAACATTTCTATTGAGTGTAATGTAACTCCAAGTGTAGATAAGGAATGCAAACATTGTTTAAGTTGATCAATTTCACAAAATCCAAAATCAAGTCACATGCTAAGGTAAGGGATATCATTATTGTAGTAAGAGGGTATCATTTTTATGGTAAAAGGAATATCATTTTCTTTCATACTCAATGTTATGGTAAGATATTATTATTCGTTTATTTAGTTTACCATTAAATGGTGAAAAGTCCTGAAAGAATTATAATATCCTTAATAGTTTGTGATTCATCTATTATTATGTTATCAATTTGGACTCTAGATAATTAAGTTGAAAATCACTAAGATCTATGTTATCTTATTATTCTGATGATTTATGTTTATTCATTATATATATCATTGTCATCATTCTCATGTTTATATTGTGTTGAAAGTCATCTATGGCCAGTAGTACATAGATGGACTTGGTATGATTATGACCAATGATTATTCGGTATAATCATGACCGTAATATTACAAATGATGTGGTAAAAGTCATCTTTTGGCACAGAGTGCGTAGATGGACTTGGTATGATTATGACCGTGGATTATTCTTATAATCATGGCCCGTAATGTTACAAATGATGTGGTAAAAGTCATCATTGACCCGTAATGCATAGATGGACTTGGTATGATTATGACCAGGGATTATTCGGTATAATCATGATCGTAATTGAAAACACGAATATCCTTGGCCCGTTGTGCATGGATAATTCGTAGTCCTGATACTATTAAGCTGAGTCTCAGCATTATTGGTTTTTACAACATATCTTTAGCTGCGCAAAGCAAAAGATGGATCGTTGGTTATTGGTTTCACAGTTGTATATCTTTGGCATGTAGTGCAAAGTTGGACTGTTGATTTACTTGATTATAAATATGAATTGTGATTTAATTATAATCTGTGGTGGTTCAGGTGAAGACAGATGATAAGAGTTTTCTTTGTCTTGGGTATAACTAAGAACTATTGATGAGTATTACAGGAATGAAATATTAACGATGAACTTTTAATCTAGGGGAGATAGTAGACATTATGTTCTACTTGATTCTTCTAATGGATTGATGATTCCGCTGCTATTATTGTGACGCCCCCAAAATAGGTATACATCACCCATTCTGAGTTGTCAATACATGGTACAGAAACAACTACAACTTTATTATTACAACAGTAATACTGTGAGTTTAAATACAAATATTATCTTCTAGACAATATTTATACTCAAATAAATCCTCATCACATTTATTGATACATTATTTTACAAAAATGGTGAGGACTACTAAACAATCCTTTTCTAAAACCTTCATTCCATACCCCACTCGTACTTTCGCTATATTCTCGCCTCCTGAGAAGAATGGAACAAAAAGGAAAAGGGTGAGCTCAACTAGCTCAGTAAAGAATATTATGACTAAGATAATATACAACAAATTATCGTTAGTCTTCAACAGGGAAAAATTTAATAGAATACAATAGACAATAAATTTTAAATCAATATTCGCAACGGAAATAATAATTCATTAGAAGAGTTAAGTAGAGAATGCAAACTACTATCTTCTATGTATGAATTTAAAAGTTCATCGCTCATCTTTTATCCCCAGAATAACAATTAATATACATCTGAATCAAATATTCATCTTTACCACTACGTGCCAAAGATATTCATCACGGTCAAGTATGTTCATCTCAACACTGCTCATCTTTGCACTACTGAGCCAAAGATATTCATCACCGTCATGTTCATTTAAACACTGCTCATCTTTGCACTACACAGCCAAAGATATTCTTCAGAAATCATTCATCTTTGCACTACAAAAGCCAAAGATATTCAATAATATCATCATTTAAGACTGAGGATGATGAAAAATATTTTTAAAGAACGAATCCAGTGAAACAAAATGATTAAGGATTAATGATTCGTACTTTGTTTTATCCATGTCCAACAATACCTCAAAAATAATCATAGTGGTGTAAAATTCAAGAATGATCAAAACATGGATACAATCAAAGCTAGTATCCGTAATAGATATTTTGACGAAAAGAAGAAATTTTATTTTTCTATTGAATAGTCTTGGATATCGTGAATAGTCCGATACGTGAATAGTAACTCAAACACCAAAAGATAGAAATTCCACAAAAAAAACATTTTCACGCTTCATGAATAGTACTCGTGAATAAGAACTCGTGAATAGTAACTCATGAATAGTAACTTCGTGAATAAGAACTCATGAATAGTAACCCGATATGAAAAAGTTCCAAATTTGATAAAACTTCAGATCAACATTTCAAAGATAATGATATTGAAGAAATAATATCATTATTGAAAAAAAAAAAATATCCCTTACCTCAAAGAATCAAGATTTCTTGGAAGGAAAGGTCTCAAGTGATCTTTGAATGAAAACTTGTACTAAAACAAAGAACTCTCAAAGTATCTAAATACTCACAAAATACGCCAATAATATAGAGAGAAAGAGAGAAAACTTTGTTTCGTGTGTGATTTTCAATTCTAACTTAGCCCTCTATTTATAGGAAAATGTTAGCGTAGAAGCGGCAGACTTGACTTGCTACACCGATGGCTTTACTCGCTACTATTGCCACCCACCACATTTGAAATAAAATTCAGCACATTTCTTCACCAACCACAAGTGGGGCCCACTCAATTCTAGAATTTTCCACCAAAATCAATTATAAACCTAATTTCCGAATCGACACCTCTTAAAATTCATAACAAATCATTCGTGAATTTTTAACGGTTCAAAATTTGTGGACATATACTCAACTTATGTATGTATAACATACCCAAAAATTACCACAATCCAACGGTCGGATTAAAATTATAACCCCGCAATATATCTCAAAACCCCGATTTAATTTTTAATACCTCCAACTGTAAAATCTTGATAAAACACCTCAACAATAATTTCTTCATTTATAACCACATAAATAAATCCATCATTTATATCCACATAAAATAAATATTTCTTTATCATATGAATCAATAATTAATTATTCACAAATAATATTACTGAGAATCACAATTATAATGAACCAGCCGCTCCTGGAAAGAGGGGCTTTAGATAAGGATTTCTCCTTCTCGCGCAATTAATTAGGTGACCAAACCTATCCTCGATGTAACTTTCTAGACATTGCCAATAATGCTATCTAATAATATTATTCAAATAATATGAATTATTGATCCGATAATGGAGATAATGTGCGTTGACAATTATTGAACAATAATAATATAAAATATCAACGCAAAGAATTATTGAATCAATAAAATAAAATATTGAGCGAGAATTCATGTGAAAATTATTGAGTAGTGCCTTCTTACGTAAGGATCAATAATTCAACAATACTGCAATACCGCAGTGCTATCTTGTCAACCACGCGCAGACATCGTATTTTAACCAACGGGTATTCCAACAATCTTAATTGGTAACAATAACTACGCCGTTATTTTTAACCAACTTATATTTGTCGCTTTCTTCATCCAATCGCTTTTCCTTATGGGGCTCACACATGGTCGCTACTTGTCAGTATTTAATATTCCCCGACAAAGATTTAATATTCCACGACCAAAACGAATATTCCCGACAACAATGAATATTTTATAACCACTTGCTTATTTTGAAATATTTGCGTATTTAACCCTTAACTATCCTCATTAATCAAATCAACCCTTACTATTTCAAAATAATAAATAAAGGAAATTCTTTTTATTTAAAAAAATTTCGGTCTTACAACCTCCCTTCTTATGAAATTTCGTCCTCGAAATTGACGTGCGTACTGGTGTTTCAAAAAGGTGAGGATACCTCGCTTTCATTTCCGCTTTCCAATTCCCGTGTCATTTCCTCTATAAAGCATGATTCCTCCACAAAACTTTAACTTGTGGTATGACCTTTCACAGCGTGGGGACATGCCTCCTTCCTATCCAAGATCTTGATAGTACCTCCTCATACATTAAGTCTTCTACTATCTCATCCTGGTTCTAACTCAATAACGTGGTTTGGGTCTTTCACATATTTACGAAGACAGATATGTGAAACACATTATGAACACGAGACATACTCGAGGTAACGCAAGTCTATAGGCTACATTTCCTACTTTCGGTCAAGAATTTGAAATGGACCAATAAATCGTGGATTGAGCTTTCCTCTCTTCCCAAATCTTGTAACTCCCTTCCATGGAGCAACTCAAAACAATACATGATCCCCTACATTAAATTCCACGTCCTTTCGATGAAGATCCGCATAACTCTTTTGTCGATCTTGAGCCGTTTGTATACGTTATCGAATCATTTGGATCTTTTCGGTAGTCATATCGCATTTAACGATTCGGGTCCCAACAATGTTGCTTCACCCACCTCATCCCAACATATTGGAGAACGACATTTTTCGTCCCATATAATGCTTGAATGGAGCCACACCTATACTTGCGATAACTGTTGTTGTAGGAGAATTCCACCAATGGTAAATACTTATCCCAATCGCCCTTGAAGTCAGGACACGAGTCTTAATAAATCTTCAAGAGTTTGAATAGTCCTCTCTCGATTGTCCGTCCGTTTGGGGATGGTATCTTAAACTAAATCGCAAATCCGTGCCCATAGCTTTTTGCAAGCTAACCCAAAATCTTGAAGTGAATCTTGGGTCACGATCCAAACTATGGATACAGTACATGCCATGCAACCTCACGATCTCATTTACGTACATACTAGCAAGACGTTCAAGAGAATAAGTCTCCGTGATCGCAAGAAAAATGAGCGGACTTGGTTAATCTATCAACAATAACCCAAATAAAGCATTGATGCCTTGAGAAACCGTAGGAAGACCCGTAACGAAATCCATGGTAATGTGTTCCCACTTCCATTCCGGAATCTCAAGTGGTTGCAACGGACCCTTAGGTACTAGATGCTCCGCTTTTGACGCGTTAGCAAGTTAAACACATCGAGATAAACTTTGCAATCTCTCTCTTCATATTATTCCACCAAAATGTATGTCAAGATCACGATACATTTTAGTACTTCCAGGATGGATTGCAAATGGTGTATTGTGTGCCTCCATCATAATCTTGTACTTCAAATCGTAGTCGTTAGAACACAAAGTCTAGAGTGGACTCAAGTATTCCTTCTTCATCAATTCTCGCCCTAATAGCTCCTTCTTGTACTTTCTTCTTCATACGCATCGCATTGCCCAGATTGGGTTGAGCAACCTTAACTTTTTCTATTAAAGTTGGCTCTATGCGTATACTTGACATCATCGCACTTTTCGTTCCGCATATATGATCTTCTACTCAATGCGTCACCTACCACGCTCGCTTTTACCGGGTGGTATTGAATAGTGTGGTCGTAGTCTTTCAATAGCTCGAGCCAACGTCATTGCCGCGATGTTGAGTTCTTTTGAGTGAAGAAATATTTAAGGCTTTTATGATCCGAATATATCTCCACTTTCTCCCCATATAGATAGTGCCTCCATATCTTTAATACAAAACGATCGGCCGCCAACTCTAGATCATGTGTGGGATAATTTCTCTCATACTCTTTAAGTTGTCATGAGGCATAAAGCTATGACTTTCCCACGTTGCATGAGAACACATCCTAACCCTTTGCACAAGCATCATTTGTAGATAACAAATCCATCCGAACCGGATGGTATTGTTAGAACAGTCTTAAAATAAGTCTCCTCTTAAGCTCTTGGAAACTTTTCTCGCGTTCTTCGCCTCTAAACGAATTTCAGATCCTTTCGAAAGTTAGCCGAGTTAATGGAGTAGCGATTCGAGAAAACCCTTCCACGAATCTCCGATAATAACCAAATAAGCCCAAAAAGCTACGTGACTTCATCAATCGACTTTGGTTGCTTCTAACTTTGTATTGCTTCAATCTTCACGGATCAACAGATACTCCATGTTTTTGACACCACATGCCCAAGAAATGCTACTTCCTCGAGCCGAACTCGCATTTCTTCAATTTGGCATATAGTTGGTTTTCACGAAGCCTTTGAGTACCCGACTTCAAATGGTGCTCATGATCTTCACGACTTTTGGAATATATAAGGATGTCATCAATAAAGACAACAACGAATCCGATCCAAATATTCCTTGAATACTCGGTTCATCATATCCATGAAAGCCAGCAGGAGCATTAGTTAGTCCGAAAGACACGACTAAGAATTCATAATGCCCATACCGAAGTTCTCAAGGCGCTCTTTGGAATATCCTCGCCTCTAATCTTCACCGATGATATCCGAATCGAAGATCAATTTTGAAAAGAATTGTGCCCTCAGAATCGGTCAAACAAGTCATCAATACGAGGTGAGGATACCTATTCTTGATGGTGACATGGTTCAATTCCGATAGTCAATACAAAGTCGCATACTCCCGCCTTTCTTCTTTACAAATAAAACAGAGCACCCCAAGGAGATGTACTTGGGGCCGAATGAAACCAATGTCCAACAATTCACGTAGTTGGACCTTTAACTCCTGAAGTTCAATAGAGCCATTCGATATGGGGTTTTAGAAATGGGCTTTGTACAGTGTTCAAGATCAATAAAGAATTGAACTTCACGCCGGGGTAGGCAATCGGAAGTTCTTCTGAAATACGTCGGGAAAGTCAATAACAACAGAATATTATTCAAATTTGACGTGTCTTTATTCAAATCCATAACATGGGCTAAGAAAGCTTGACATCCGCTTTTCAATAAACGAATAGCTTTATGATTAGATATGATGTTGATTGATTTTAATGGTTTAGTTGCTTGAATTGCATAACAAAGTTAATTAGGAATATGAAAACTAACAACCTTACGAAAACAATCAATTTTGGCATGATGAGTAGTTAACCAATCAATCCCTAAAATCACATCAAAAGCAAGTATCTTTAAAGAGATAAGGTCAACGGTAAGGTAATGGTGCCAACTTGAATCAAACAAGATTTATAAACAAGGATGTGATGAAAGTTTCTCTTAATCTGAGTTTCCACAGATAGGTCAAAGTCTAATTTCTCCTGAGTCAAGTTTAAACGTTGAGCGTATGCAGGAGAGATAAATGAATGGGTAAGACCGGTGACAAGTAAGGTATAAATTTCGCAAGAATTTATAAATAGCTTACCCAGTAATCACCTCGTTTGGGTTCCTCGCATTATGACCGATCACAACAA
The DNA here is from genome assembly GCA_020205615.1 of Panax quinquefolius. Lineage (NCBI taxonomy): Eukaryota > Viridiplantae > Streptophyta > Magnoliopsida > Apiales > Araliaceae > Panax > Panax quinquefolius. The sequence goes on from CM035173.1 coordinate 36,905,201, forward strand.
ACGCTCTTCCGGAATCGTTGACTTTGACTTTTAGGGACGATCTTTTTGAGTCACCGCCCCCATTGAACTAGGTTTCGCTACTGCATAATCTCGAAATGATATGTCCTTCCTTTCCACAACTATAACATACCTTGAATCTGTTGTGGGCGCTTTGACCGATATGTCCCTCTTTTCCGCATTTGTAGCATATGACCGGTGGTCGATCTCCTCCCTTAGAACCGATTCTTTCTTAAGACTGCTGCCTTCACATAGTCGTTGTTAAATCTCCTCTTTTAAAATCTCCTCCCGACTCGCTTCTTCTTACTTTTTCATGACCATGATTACCACCGAGTGGTTACCATTTCATCCGTCTGCTTTTTTCCGCAGTTATCATTATTCATTGACTTTATCTCTCGGTACGATCCTCGGTTATGGTCCTCGGTTTGACCGTACTCGTTATCTCGCCTAATAATTGAGCCTGCTTTACAACATCTCAATAAAGAGAAAGTTTATGAGAAATGAGATACTTAACGTATCTTAGGGTTTCAAACCTCTAAGAAACATCCGTGTCATACATTCCTCATTCTCCACCAAATGAGGTGCAAACTCGATAACTCGCAAAACTTTGCCTCGTCTTGAGACACCGCCATGTGTTTTTTTCTAATCTGATGAACTCCACTTCCTTCATATAGCGAACAACACTTTCGGAAAGTATTTGTCATTAAATAGTCTCTCAAACGTCTCCCAAGACATGCCGAAGTCTTGGTGTTGGATGGAGTGCAACGCCTACGACTCCCACCGATGAATCTGCTCGCCACTTTAACATAAAGGTGGCGAATGGAACCTTCGTTCCTCCGTGCATCCCAAGACATCGAATATCTTGGTAATTTGCTTGACCCATGTTTCCACCAGCATGATCGGATCTGGCTTTCCCTTAAATTCGTGGTCCCAACTCTTTGAATCGCTTGTTGTGACAACCCGTGAATTACTATCATTTCTCCTCAGATTTTGAACACGAGTCTCCTCGCTCGATTTTGCATGAACTGCAAAAACTTCTAAACATCCCTCGCTCATCATCTCGCTCCATGGTGTTGTTCACAGGAGGAACATTGCCACTGTTGCGACGCTCTCCTCGTTGGTAAATCAGTATCTCCTCCACGGTCTCATTTACTCCATCATAATATTCTCAATCGACATTCTCAAATCCGTCATAAAAACAAGGGTTAATTAAGAAATCAATATATCACATAATATCCCTTATATATTGACCAACTAACAAATAAGCTTAGGTAGGACACACTAACGAAGGATTTACTCGTCTCTCCCTCCTAGTTCTATTCCCCGATCTCATGAGAGATCATATCCTAAGCTACGATACCAACTGTGACGCCCCCAAATAGGTATATCATCACCCATTACGAGTTGTCGTCGGTATGCGAAACAACTACAACTTTATTATTACAACAAGAATATCGTGAGTTTAAATACAAATATTATCTTCTGACAATATTTATACTCAAATAAATCCTCATCACATTTATTGATACATTATTTTACAAAAATGGTGAGGACTACTAAACAATCCTTTCTAAAACCTTCATTCCATACCCAGACTAAATACTTCGCTTATATTCTCGCCTCACGAGAAGAATGGAACAAAAGGAAAAGGGTGAGCTCAACTAGCTCAATAAAGAATATTATGACTAAGATAATATACAACAAATTATCGTTAGTCTTCAACAGGGAAAAATTTAATAGAATACTGATAGACAATAAATTTTAAATCAATATTCGCAATGGAAATAATAATTCATTAGAAGAGTTAAGTAGAGAATGCAAACTACTATCTTCATGTATGAATTTAAAAGTTCATCGTCTCATCTTTTATCCTCGTAACAACAATTAATATACATCCGGAATCAAATATTCATCTTTTGCACTTCTGGGCCAAAGATATTCATCGATCGGTCGTGTTCATCTCAACACTGCTCATCTTTTGCACTGAGTGCCAAAGATATTCATCGATTAATTCATGTTCATTTAAACACTGCTCATCTTTGCACTACTGAGCCAAAGATATTCTTCGAAATCATTCATCTTTGCACTACAGGCAAAGATATTCAATAATATCATCATTTAAGATCGAGGATGATGAAAATATTTTTAAAGAAACGAATCCAAAGAAACAAAATGATTAAGGATTAATGATTCGTATTTTGTTTTATCCATAAATCCAACAATACCTCAAAAATAATCATAGTGGTGTAAAATTCAAGAATGATCAAAACATGGATACAATCAAAAGCTAGTATCCGAATAGATATTTTGACGAAAAGAAGAAATTTTATTTTTTGTGAATAGTCAGATATCGTGAATAGTCTTGAGATATCGTGAATAAGAACTCACACCAAAAGATAGAAATTCCACAAAAAAACATTTTCACGCTTCATGAATAGTACTTTGAATAAGAACTCGTGAATAAGAACTCATGAATAATAACTTCGTGAATAAGAACTCATGAATAAGTAACCCCGACATGAAAAAAGTTCCAAATTTGATAAAAACTTGAGATCAACATTTCAAAGATAATGATATTGAAGAAATAATATCATTCTGGAAAAAAAATAATATCCCTTACCTCGAAGAATCAAGATTTGGAGGAAAGGTCGGAAGTGATCTTGAATGAAAACTTGTACTAAACAAAGAACTCTCAAAGTATCTAAATACTCACAAAATACGCTCGATAATATAGAGAGAAAGAGAAAAACTTTGTTTACGGTGTGATTTTCAATTCTAACTTAAATTTCTATTTATAGGAAAATGTTAGCCGCAAAGCGGACTTGACCTACTACCGATGGCTTTACTCCGCTACTATTGCCACCCACCACATTTGAAATAAAATTCAAAGCACATTTCTTCACCAACCACAAGTGGAGCCCACTCAATTCTAGAATTTTCCACCAAAATCAATTATAAACCTAATTTCCGAATCGGACACCTCTTAAAATTCATAACAAATCATTCGTGAATTTTAATCTGTTCAAAATTTGTGGACATATACTCAACTTATGTATGTATAACATACCCAAAAATTACCACAATCCAACGGTCGGATTAAAAATTATAACCCCATGATATATCTCAAAACCCCGATTTAATTTTTAATACCTCGAATCGGTAAAATCTTGATAAAACACCCAACAATAATTTCTTCATTTATAACCACATAAATAAATCCATCATTTATATCCACATAAAATAAATATTTCTTTATCATATGAATCAATAATTAATTATTCACAAATAATATTACGTAATCACATTATGACAACCAGCCGCTCCTTCAGGAAGGGGCTTTCCGATAAGGATTTCTCTCGCTTCTTGGCCGCAATTAGGTGACCAAACCTCTCCTCGATGAACTTTCAGGCGTTCTCGCGAATAATCTTATCTAATAATATTATTCAAATAATATGAATTATTGATCCGATAATGGAGATAATGCGGTGACAATTATTGAGCAATGATAATATAAAATATCAACGCAAAGAATTATTGAATCAATAAAATAAAATATTGAGCGATAACTCACTCGTGAAAATTATTGAGTAGTAGTGCCTTCTACGTAAGGATCAATAATTCAACAATCTTGTCTGCGATACCGGTGTCTTCTTGTCTAACCAATGCGTATTCATCAGATTTTAACCACCGAAGATTCCAACGAATTTTAACTGATAATAACTACGCTGCTATTATTTTAACCAACTTATATTGTCGTTTTCTTCATCCAATCGCTTTCCGTTATGGGGCCATATTATGGTCGCTACCGTCGTATTTAATATTCCCCGACGATCTGAATATTCCACGACCAAACGAATATTCCCCGATAACATGAATATTTTATAACCACTGCTTATTTTGAAATATTTGCGTATTTAACCCTTAACTATCCTCATTAATCAAATCAACCCTTACTATTTCAAAATAATAAATAAAGGAAATTCTTTTTTATTTAAAAAAAATTTCGGGGTCTTACAACAATATTCATATTTAAATTATTACAATGCCATATAAAGTACAACAACAAATATATCAAGTCCCCGGAAGGACACAAGAAGATTTCTGTTCTCCTCATTCTAATAGAGTGCACCTTCGACGCTTCCAAATTCGCGATTCGCTTCACCCTATATTATTGTTCACCAAAAATTAAATATTAAATGATGTATAAAACATGTCACACACATTTTAAGTTCTCAAGATAATTATTATGCCACACCGCTTCATAATTTGATTAGGCTTGTGACTAATTCAGATCATCACTTTATACTCATATTCTCTCTGCTACCTCTCAAATTACACTTTTATTACTCGAAAAACGTGGTGAAGTAAAATGGTGAAAGACAAAAAATTTCAAAGAAAGAATATCACGACTTAAGATAATTAAATTATCAATAGTCTTCATCAATAATAATTCGAGATATTTAGAACATATGGTAGAAGATAAAAGTTTCCAACCATAATTGTAAGACCCCGAATTTTTTTTTAAATAAAAAAGAATTTCCTTTATTTATTATTTTGAAATAAGTAAGGGTTGATTTGATTAATGAGGATAGTTAAAGGGTTAAATACGCAAATATTTCAAAATAAGCAGTGGTTATAAAATATTCATCATTGTTTTAATATTCGTTTTGGTACGCGGAATATTAAATGATTGTTTAATATTCGTGACGACGAGCAAATATGCCATGTAATATTTCCCATAACTGAAAAGCGATTGGATGAAGAAACGACAAATATAAGTTGGTTAAAAATAACGGCGTATTATATCAAGTAAGATCATTGGAATACTTGGGTGGTTAAAATACAAGAATATCTGGCGTGGTTGCACAAAGAAGACACCAGATATTATGACAAAGATTGTTGAATTATCGATCCCACGTAGAAGGCACTACTCAATAATTTTCAAAGAAGAATTCGCTCAATATTTTATTTTATCGATTCAATAATTATTTACGTTGATATTTTATATTATCATTGCTCAATAATTGTCACCGCACATTATCTCCATTATCGATCAATAATTCATATTATTCAATAATATTATTAGATAAAGATTATTAGCGATGCCTGAAAGCTTACATCGAGGAGGTTTGGTCACCTAATCACTGTGGCTACAAGAAGGAGAAATCTTATCTGAAAGTTCCCTTTCCTTTAACTACCATCAATATCATAATCATGATTACAGAATATTATTTGTGAATAATTAATTATCGATTCATATGATAAAGAAATATTTATTTTATGTGGATATAAATGATGGATTTATTTATGTGGTTATAAATGAAGAAATTATTGTTGAGGTGTTTTATCAATTTTTACCAGATTGGAGGTATTAAAAATTAAATCGCGGGTTTTGAGATATATCATGCAAGTTATAATTTTAATCCGACCGTTGGATTGCAGAATTTTTGGGTATGTTATACATACATAAGTTGAAGATATGTCCACAAATTTTGAACCGTTAAAAATTCACGAATGATTTATTATGAATTTTAAGAGAGGTGTCGATTCTGAATTTGGTTTATAATTGATTTTGGTGGAAAATTCTAGAATCGAGTGGGCCCCACTTGTGGTTGGTGAAGAAATGCTATAATTTTATTTCAAATGCAATGGTAAATAAGAAGAGAAAAGCCATCGCGTAGTTAAGTGTCAAGTTCGCTTCGCTTGCTAACATTTTCCTATAAATATAGGTAAGTTAAATCGAAAATCACACCGTAAACAAAGTTTTCTTTCTCTATATATTATCGAAACGTATTTTGAAAGATTTAGACATTTCGAGAGTCATTATTTAAGACTTTTTCATTCAAGATCACTTCCTATCTTCCTTCCAAGATCGATTCTTCGGCGTAAGTGATATTATTTTTTTTTAGAATGATATTATTTCTTCAATATCATTATCTTTGAAATGTTGATCCAAGCTTTTATCAAATTTGGAACTTTTTCACGTCGTGATTATTATTCATGAGCTTCTTATTCACGAAGCTCTTTATTCACGAAGCCATTATTCACGAAGCTTCTTATTCACGAAAGACTATTCATGAAGCGTGAAACGTTTTTTTTTTCATGAATTTCTATCTTTTGGTTTGAAGCATTATTCACGATACTCAAGACTATTCACGATACTGAGACTATTCAATCGAAAAATAAAATTTCTTCTTTTCGTCTAAAATATCTATTCCTGATACTAAACTTTGATCAGATCCAATGTTTTCGATCATTCTTGAATTTTACACCACTACGATTATTTTGGCGATTGTTGGACATTGGATAAAACAAAAGATTTAATCATTAATCCTTAATCATTTTGTTTCACCTGATTCGCTTTTTTAAAAATATTTTTCATCATCCTCACCTTAAACGACGATATTATCAATATCTTCTACCAGAAAAGCAGCATGAACGATTTCTCAAGAATATCTTTACCAGAAAGTGCAGCATTTAATGTTGTTTAAATGAATACTAATTAATCATTTAATATCTTTACCAGAAAGTAGCATTTAGAATGTTATGTTGAGATTTAACACGACCGATCGATTTAATATCTTTACCAGAAAGAAAGCATTTAATATTCGATTCCGGATGTATATTAATTGTTACATAAGGATAAAAGATAGACGATTTAACTTTTAAATTCATACATGTAAGATAAGAATTGATTCTCTACTTAACTCTTCTAATGAATTATTATTTCATTGCGAATATCGATTTAAAATTTATCATTCATCAGATTCTATTAAATTTTTCCTCATTCAAGACTAACGATAATTTGTTGTATATTATCTTACCATAATATTCTTTTATCGAAATTTAATTGAACCACCCTTTTCCTTTTTGTTCCATTCTTCCTCGCGAGCGCGGAATATAATAAAGACGCAATTTAGGTTTGGAATGGGCGCTTTAGAAAGGATTGTTTAGTATTCCTCACCATTTTGTAGAAATAACGATCAATAAACGCGATGATGATTTATTCGAAGATAAATATCGCCTGTAAGATAATATTCAGATTTAAACTCACAAGATATCATTGTAATAATAAAGTGTAATTGCTTCGCATCTACGATCGATAACCCGTGAATGCGATGATACCTATTTTTAAAGGCCACAATCATTCAGATTATATAATGTAATAATATTCAGATTAAACTCACAAGATATGGTAAATCAGATTTTCATTTACGACCTTCAGATAAATGGAATCACAAGAACAGATTTTTTTGGCGACCCAAGATGGGTGACGATACCTATTTTTTTAAAGCGTCACAATTAATATTAATACGTTTCGGAAGTTGAGGATTTATCTCTACGCATGGGTTAAATACATTTTCCCACTCTACTTGAAATTCCGCTTTACAAACGCCTCGTCGAACTAATTTTTTTTTACATTCGACTCATCAACTACAATTTTTTTTACAAACCGCTACAAATTCCTTGTAAATTGTTTGACTTTGATCTAAAAATTATACGAAATGCCACGTAAGAGAGAAAACCTATACGTCAAACATTTTTTAACAGACGCTTGTAGATGAAAACTTTTATAAATTTAATGCTAAATTAATCAAAATCAAATAAATAAAATAAAATAATCCATTCAAAATAAAAGTAAAATAAAAATTTAATTTTTTTTAATCATTAATATTTGTTTGGATGCTAAAAACTTTGGTATTATAAAGATACAAAAAAATCTTTTTTTAGTATGACAGAAATTTTAAATAAATTATATAAATTACACATAAATATACAATTTTTTTTAATTTAAACAACTCATTAAATTAATTAATTTAATTAACCCATCTTCAGATAAAATTAAAATTAATAATATAACATATAAATTTTTGATACGTGTTATATTACTAATTTTGTCATAATACCCTCAATATTAATAAATAAAATTATTATTTTTTAACAAATTTTACTTTAATTATTTTTAGATATATTACATATATTATTAAAATAAGAGAAATTTGGATAAATTTTTAATTTGAGAAATGTCTTTAACGTTATTTCATGACGCTTCGAAATAAAAGATACATCACCCATCTCTTGAAATCGCCAAATATACTAAGATGAATATAAATACAATCTTTAATATACAACAAGAGAAATTTGTGAGCTTTAATACAAATATTATTATCTGATAATATCCACTCTCAAAGCCGAAATTCCTCATTACATTTATTATCACACTATTTTACGTAATAAATGAGACTACTAATACACCATCATCTGGACCATCACTGTTTACTCCCGATTGATTCCTGCCACGCTCTCATTTTTTCAAGAAGAGAATGTTGAAAAAAAATGGTGAAATTTCAATTAAATTTAAGAAAAATATTACGACTAAAGATAATGCAGAATAAATTATCATTAGTTTCGATAATATTAAACCGATAAAATCAATGTATATCGTTTAACTGCAATAGAACAAACAATCCAATTGTAAGAGCCAAGAAAGAATAAAAGTCTCACAATCTACTTATGATTTAAAAGATTTTTTCATCACTTTTATCGGTGAGACTCAACTTTAAAAATAATTCACATCATCAAATCATCCCGCACTACGCGCCAAGGGATAATCATGTTTTATCAATCTGGCCCACATTTAATTATCCATGACCACGGCTACCAAAGATAATCATGTTTTCATCAATCTATTCCGATCACGCCATAAAATAATTCATCTTTCTTTCCTTTTCGATCAAGAGAATCCATACCTTTAATCATAACATAAAAATCGCCCATCAACGCACTACGGCCAATGGCGACTTTTTTACATCATTTATAATATTACGGTCATAATTATACCGAATAATCCTCATTATAATCATACCAAATTCATCTACGCACTTACATGTGCTGGCGTATTTACTTTTCAACATAATATAAAATACGGGGATGATGTGATTAATGACATAATAATTTAATAAAATAAGTTGAGAATTAATTTATCCGCGAATAATAACGTCCAAATTATCAACACGATACTTTTTCAGAAAGAAAATTCGAGAACGCCGTAAGAATATTTCCACGAAAAGATCTTTGGATGAAGCGTAAATATCGAGGATATTCCAACAATTTCATGAAAGATAAAATTTCAAAACTTTAACCAACCGAAAGATAATAAAGAATGAAATAACAAAAGAAATCATCACGACGCGCAGATTGTCTTGTATGCATTTATTCTAATAGAATAATAAATAATCTGAACCGCCAAGGTTAGGCGTAATAATCGGCAGCGAGGATATTCCAACAGTAATAATAAAGAATTAATAACAACAGAATCACCACGAAATGCGATATTTCGCGATGCATGCTTATTCTAATATTATAATAAATAATCTAATCGCGCCAAAAGGAAATTGCACCGATGCGATGTTCCAATGTAATAATAAAGAATAAAATAACAACAAAAATCACTACGTGCGCAGATTGTGATGATGCGTTATTCCAACGTAATAATAAATAATCTGATCGCGTCCAACAGAAAAGCGCATGCATGCGATATTCCAAATGTAATAATAAAGAATTAATAACAATGAAATCACCACGATGCAGATTGCGATGCATGCATTATTCCAACAAAATAATAAATAATCTAATCGCGTCCCACAGAAACGCGTCTGAAACGCGATATATTCAAATGTAATAATAAAAATAGAATAACAATGTAAGAATTTCACCAAGATAGGGTAGTCCTCAGATACGAGTTATTCCAAAATAATAAATAATGAAATAATGTAAGTTACATTCACGAATACGAAAGAAATAATATCCTTACACGAAGACAACAAATAATATTCCTTACTTTTGAAAGAAGAAAGACGCCGAATTGGTAAGCGCCGACGATATACTCGAAGAAAAACTCAGACTACGCTTTTAAAACTTTCTTAAACTCCAAAAGAAAATACGCCAAGATTATAGAAGGTTAATTATCTATAGCTTTTTTTTCTTGTAGCCAAAATTGATTAAAAAGAAAAATAATAAAAGAATGAAACTTTATTTATGTAAGAATTGATCGTAAGAATTAAATTCAATTTAATCTGCCTCAGATTGATTTATTTTTAATCTGACTATTCAAATTTAAAACAAAATCTTTTAAATAAAATATAATATATTCTATTTATAATCTAATAAAACGAATAACTTTATAAAAGATTTACTTTTATATAAAAAAATTACTATCTGAAAACACTATGATAATAAAATATAATATTTAATTATTATTTAATAAAATGATAACTTTATAAAAATATTTTGTTTTATATAAAAAAATTTACTTATTAAATTTAATAAAACGAATAACTTTATAAAAGTATTCTGCTTTTATTACATTAATAATACTAATAAAACAAAACTTATATATATATATATATATATATATATATATATATAACAATCGATAATAATCAATCCAATAACACGAGATACTTGTCGCAAAGATTCATCGTAATAATAATTAAACAAAACTGGTTGACTTCACGTGAACATCAATAATTAATACCGCGCGCTACTTTGTCTGTTAGCCAGACATTCTTTTTTTTTACTACCGAAGGTAGTTCAACAATATTAATCTAGAAACTTTCGCCGTTATTTTCATAAAAAATATTTTTGTCGTTTTTTCAATTCGACAACAATCATTAGATTAGAAAATCATAATTAACGATTATTGGTACGTCGTGCATTTAATATTCTCCGAAGTTAATATTCGTAAGCCAATCGAATATAATATAACAACTTACATACTTTCAAAAATTTATAAATATTACCCACAACTATAACATTATATTAAATCCACACCATAATATTAAAAAAAAATCGAAAAATTTAAATCTTTATTCAGTAAAATTTAAATTTTATATTATTCATAAGTATTTTCATAATAAGCATAAATTTAAAATTAAAATTCATAAAAATAAATTCAAACTTCAAAAATATAACTAAAAATTTAAAATTTAAAATTTAATTATTATTTTTATTTTTGAAAACTAATATATATATTATTTATATTATGAAATCATTAAATCGGAAAAATGGAGAAAAGAGACCCATATGCAGCCACCAAAAATAGAAAAACTACATCAAATCAAACTAGGACAATAACACCAATTAGTCGAAAATCAAAGTAAAAAATCGTTAGATCCCCAAACCGAACTGAAGTGGAACTGGCAATCCTAGAATCCGACCAAATTATAGCAAGAAACTAACCAATCCACCAGCAGAGGCGGGACGGCAGAATCAAAACTCAGAATCTGGTCAAAACAAATAACATCACACAAAAATCATATTATAACATCAACGAAGGCAAAGCAGATATGATTTTCGATGAACAGCCATGCGGGTTCAGATCGAAACTTAAGCTTTAAATTTTTTAGTATATTACAAATTAAAAGAAAAGTTAAAAGAGAAACCAAAAAAAAACCTTCATTGATGATCTGCACATTATCCATCAGATCCGATCAGTCTATTAAATCAGTAAATAGTCCGGTCCAAATTGAATGTTTCTCATGTGACTCTTTTGTATCTGTAACCGATTCGCTGTTTCTCCCGGCATTTGCAGCAACGTTCATGCGTCCCCAATAACAAAACAATTTCCGCATTCTTAACCAACAATAAGAAGTCAATACTCTTTACTCAAAATCATTTATCCATCAGATCCGATCAGATCTACCATAAAATAACTGAAATACAGATATATCAACATAGATTTTTATATATATAATTGAAATCGAAAATTGATCAATCTTTGCCTCATGGAATAGGAGGAAGATGAACATACTGTTAAAATCCGTAATAGTAACATTAGTATAAGTAGTAACAAACAGTGACAGAAGATCAATGAATCAATCAAAATCACAATAACATTAGAAGTATAAGAATAGAATCTAATCAGATCTGGCGTTAATCGAATCGGACCGAATCCGATTTCTGGAGACTAACAGACCTTCGAATCGGTGATGGCGTCGAACAGAGAGAACGCCTCTAGAGACTGATCAGTGGTGGGGATTGAACGACGGAGGAAAAGGTGGTGCCGGAGGAAAAAAAGGGTATAGCAGTGGCGGCAGTGGGTAGAACGGTGGCAAAGGAACACGGTGGTATCACGATGCAGAATATGGAGGGGAAAGGAGGAAGAGGGATGTTATACTGAATTTGGATTATTAATTTATTTAATTATTAAACTTACCTTTTCTCCTTGTCAGTGACACAGATTTAATCGATAGACACGTACTGCCATGTCTTTTTTCTATTAAATGGTTAATAGGCATAGACAGCAAAATCTCTTTTTATAAATAATGTATAGTTTAATGAGTTGACTATAAAAAATATCATTTGTAAACCGACTCCTAGTCGAATGGAGAAAAGTGTATTTAACCCCTTTGCGTGTCAACATTGTACTAATAACTAATTAACTAATTAACGAGATAACCAGATCCTATAGGTAATTAACTAATTGTAAGTTACAATGACCATTCATAAGCTTCACTATATGAACTATTACACACTTCAAAACACCCAAATATATATATATATATATGATTTCTACTATAAGAATGAATTTATCTTATTCTGTCAATAAATAACAAATGGTTACAAGAAAAAAAAGAATAAAAATCATCTGTTGGGCAGTTGGACACCGAAAAAATTCTACACCATTGGTTTTTAGTAGGAGTAGAACAGGACTTATCTTGAACAACATGAAAATTGCTTTGATCCATCAGCTCCATTGTTTACAAGGCTTACCCTGTCCACAGACAACTCGGCTTTGTATGAATCAGAATTTAGGACTTTTCGGCTAACATTGTTATAGATCTCACGGATGACGATCTCAAAAGCCTTTGTTACATTGGTAGAATCTAGTGCAGATGTTTCCATAAAGAACAATCCCTCTTCCTCTGCAAGCTTTACGCCTTCTTCCACACTTACATTCCTGATGTTTGCTAAATCGCCTTTGTTCCCAACTAACATCCGTGCCACAGTTGTATCAGAATGAGCTGCATGATATTCACAAAGTCGAAAGGTTTGAGATCTTCAAAACCCGAAGAAATATAAATATAGGCAATAGCCATTAATTTGTAACATCAGAATTTGTTAATATCATGGGATTGCATATGGAAGGTGACAGATTATAAAATGAGAACTTTATAAAAGAATAGTTTGTATGAAATATTAGGTCATTGCCAATTACCCTATCTTCAATGTCATTTGATATTAATTTAATTCAAGCCACATGAAAGTATCGTGATCTCAGTAGATGTAAACATATATAAGCTTATAAATGGCTATCAGAAAGCATAAAATCACTTCAAAGTTGATTATTAATAATATAGGGAAACAAAATTCATGAATTGGGATATCTTAAAATACAGAAGAAAAAAAAACATGGAATATAATATTTAAAAAACCATTCGCCTTGTTTGGCTAGTGTTTTCAAACTGATTTTGATTTATATTTCTCTGTCAAAAACACAAAGACCATCTTTAACGTTGTGTCTAGGAGTTTTTAAGGAGAAGCAAAGAAAAGAAAGGTAGAGAGAAAAGAGAAGAAAATTAAAAGTTAAAGAAAGTGAAGTAATTTTCTTTAGTCTTGTCTGGGAGTTTGTGAAAAGAAAAGAAAGTGAATTGATATATTTTCTCCAAGTTTTGTCTCTGAGTTGAGAAGAAAAGAAAATAAAGTTTACACTTTTACTAAATTGGTATGTTAGTACCCTTGAACATGGATGAAAATAAATTGTGTTTAGATAAAAATTTAAGGGCAAAGTTGGTATTATAAAAATGTTACTAAATCAAGTTTTCCTTTCTCTTCGAGTATTCTCAAAATAGAAGATAACTTTTGGGTGAAAATGAGGCATGTTTTCCTTAACTTTCTTTTCTTTTCTCTCATAAAAAAAATTTCAAGACACCCACCAAGTTTTATTTTCTCTAACTTTCCTTTCTTTTCTCTCCCATTTTGAACTCCCGAAACAGGGTGTAAATAGTATTTTTTTCCTTTTTAAGTTTCATGCATAACAAGAAGAGATACGGTTGAAACATCAAGCTTCAGTCTAAATCAAGATATGGTCTTGTCTACAGACTACAATGGCTAAAAAAATTCAAAATGCATTGAAAGCTGCTTTTACTGTTAACTTGAGATGGAGAGGGATTTTCAAATATTGATTTCGTTGATTCAAATTAACCATATTAGAAAATGATTGTCCAAATATGGTAAACAGCCACTATCGATTTCAAATACATAAAACAAAGGCAAAAAATTAAATCAAAAATAGAAAAGAAACTTTCCTTCTTCTTCCCCCTCGTTCTTTTTTCTTTTTCCTTTTCTCTACCCCTCTTTATTCAGCAACCAAATAGTTCTTAGTACTACGATTTATTAGATTCCATATAACATATTCTTCTAGTTCTTCAACTGACCCTCACCCACCATCATCTATAGAAAACAATATTAAGTTGATCAGTCCTAAACTTTAATTATAACCCCTCATAAAGCAAATGTCTTCAAACTTAAACAACTCACAACACCCAAAATTTAGAAGACTTAAATTGGAAATCATTAGGTCAACCAATCCTTTTTTTTTTAAAAAAAATCTAGTCCTTAAAGTCAATCCTACACATTTAACCAAATGCACCCACAAAACAATAACACCATTTACACTCGCAATTTAACTCAATTTGTCAAATTTACAGAGCATAAATCAATTTCCAGTAAATGCAAATAAATTACACTAACACTATTCCAATATTTGATCTAAGACTGTGGATCACATTTCAAACCATGAAAAAAGAACTTACTGTTGAGCTCTTCGAGCCATCGGCTAACGCTATCGAAAGTTGTGCGGCGGCTGATATCGTAAACAATGAGGGCACCGACGGCGCCACGGTAGTAGGCGGAGGTGACGGCGCGGAACCGCTCTTGTCCGGCGGTGTCCCAAATCTGGGCCTTAACTTCTTTGCCGTCAATTTCCATGCTCTGGGTCTGGAATTCAACGCCGATTGTGGCCTTGGAATGCATATTGAACTCGTTTCTGGCGTAGCGGGACAAGAGATTGGATTTGCCCACTGCAGAATCTCCTATGATCACTACTTTGAACAAATACTCCTCACCCTCTTCATCACTTGAATCCATTTGGAGTTTTTTAAAGAGAAATCTTGTTTTTGATGGGGATTGAATGAAGGGTCGGAATCAGATTTAGCAGAAGAAAGGATGAAGAAATGGGAATTGGAAATGAGGAATGGAGGAAGAAGGAGAAATGGGCTGGCAGGGGCAATGGGAGAGAGGGACAAGAAGCGTTACTTGTGGGACCATTCTTTGTCATAATGGTATGCAACTACACGCTGAAGGTCAATTATTGTAATTAGAAAAAGAAAATTGTTTTGTTTTTGGTGGGGCCGTAGGGGGGGTGTGGAACCGATAAATATCTGTCGGAATCAGACTGATATCGAATTGAATTTGTATTGAAATTAGGAAAATTTTAACACCGTTGTCAGTTGGACCGATATATCGAATCGGTTTTTATCAAAAATTAATATAATTATTATTATTTTATTATTAATATTATTATTATAATTATTATTTTATTTTATTATTGTTAATTATTTATTAATAATAATAAAAATTAAAAACCGGTATATACCGGTCAAAAAAACTTCGTACCGATTTTTTTATACCAAAACCAGACTATTTTTTTTTGTATTGAACCGATCAATTCGATTCGATCCGAAAAACTAAAAAAATTGGAAAAACGGGTTATTATGCACAACCCTAGGTGGGGGTATAATATAACCCTTGAATTTTGACACATGTCTTTTTATTTAATTTTAAAATTAATTAATGTTAAGTAAGAGATTATATGTCAAAATTTAAATGGAGGGACACAAGAAAACAGAGAAATTGGAAATATAGGATCTGCTCTCATAATATAATACTACAATCTAGTATTTAATACTATTAGAGTACGAGTGTTTTCAAATATATAAGTAGTTAATTAAAGTTAAGTACTACTTTATTCTCATTGTATGAATGGATCTCAAATGATTTGGTGATGTGTGGGAGGCTTGAAATGATAGTGAGTTAGTGACTACAAGACCTTGTCTCCCCATGCCCTTTGTTTGTAAAAATATGTTTCAAATTAGATTATTTTAATTAATTTAATATTATTTTGAATTATTTAATCTTTTTTACGAGGAACTATTAGTTTCTTAATATAAAATTATTAATCTCATAAAGTTATTTGATAATTTAAAATTAGGGAGACTATTAATCATAGATTTATCACAAGATTATATAATTACTCATAAATGGTCTTAGAATGAGAAAAAATAGTTTATAAGAATATTTAAAAGACTATTAATCCTTGAAATAGTAAAAAATAATATTAAATTAAGATAAAGAATCCAATCAAACATACTTTTTATAAACGAACTTGCAACTTGTTACTTCACTTGAACTTAGTTATACATTCAATTCTTATTGTTTGCTTTCATCAGAACCTTCTTATGGTGGTGTTAATTTGCTATACACTTTGTCAGCGGTGTATTTGATACGGATTGTAAGTTTAAATATATCCTAACAATTATAGGTTTTTATTTAACTATATGGTACTGGAGTTATATTTTGCATGTATATGTCAATAGATAGGATAAGTTTAACTCTGCCTTGTAATTATAATAATCGGTATATAGTCAATGATCTGACACTAATTATGTTATTTCACTTGATTTGCATACTCAATTGAACTTAACCATTTAGTCAACATGTTAGTACTATAACTGGATTAGTTAGCCTATACGATATTGGTGGTTGTGGTGCATGCGAACTTAATCATAATCGTTAAACAAACCGATAGGATAACTTAATTGATAATAGTTTAACCTCTTGATATTTATAGTTTAGTTTAATTCTAATTACTCCCTCGCCGCTTAATATAGCTTGCTTTTTAGAAATATTTTGTTCCTAAATATAAATCGCTTTGAGAATTTCAAGTAAGCGTTAATTCTAGCTTTCCAATATTACCCCAAGAATAAATATAAACTTTGGTTCTTTTTACTATTTTTCGCCTAATAAATAACACTTTTTTTCAATACAAAATAATATAGATAATTGATAGTATATTTAATGTTTTACAATTATTTCTTTAATATTTGTACAAGACAACTCTAAAACGACCTATATTAAGGAACGGAAGGATTATAAATTAACAAGTTGGTAGCTAGAGTTTATTATCTTTTAAACAAATTGTCTAATATTGAAGTCCTTAGTCAAAGATAAAAAGACCCCCTTAAGAAGCAATTCCTTCATCTATGTAATCACATGACCAGTTTTGGCTTGGCCATATTGAAGGACAATGTCACAAAATAAAATCTTACCAATTAGACAAACATTATCTCACACATTGCTGGCACGTTTGCACACAAAAATTATTCAAGCACAACAGTAATATAGTATGTCATCCTTATAATTTTATTTAATCTTTATTGATGTATTTCGTATTTATATCTTGATAAAAAACTTTCATAATAAATAACAAAACTTTTATATATATATATATATACATTTTTATTGATGAATCCAAGAATGAAACCAACAATCGAATTCATAACGACAGTTTTTCCGTAGCTATAACATAAAAAGACGATTTTTTATGATATAGCAATTGAAAAAACCGTCGCCATAGCCGATTTGCTCTTACTTCGATTCCTCCTCGTGTTCGTTGGAGAGAGTCGAACTATATATATATATATATATATATATATATTTATATCATATTTATTTAAAGAAAATTGATATTTTCACTACAGACCGTCGCTATACATCTATAACAATACTTTTCATGTCAAAAAATATTGTGAAAATATTAATTTTTTATTTAAATTCAGTTACCAAAAATGTACTTGGTGGAAGAAAGTTATCCTTCCCAAGTCACAATGTAAGCAGAGCACCTCAAACAAAAAATCTGGCAAAGGGACGTGTGGGCATGAGGATTACACATCGCAGGCTGATCCAAACTCCTCAGAATATCCCCCAAATCCCACCCGTTTTGCCACATTCTTCAGTCAATCTAACTCTTCGAGCTTCCAGCTAACTTCTCTCAGTTCTACTCTCCATCATTCAACAATGCCTATCTTTACAGCATCTCTAATGGGATCAGCCTCAGGCCTTACTTTTCTCCCCCATCTCTCCGATAACTCCTCTTCTCTCTCTCCTCTCACAAACCCACCTTCCAATTTCCCCAAATTTTACCGGAATTCTTTTCCCCTCAAAAGACTCTCACTCTGCATCCCCAAAGTTTCTGTCGAGCAGGCTGCCGCTGCTGCCGGAGCTATAGAGGACTCGCCTGACGATGTAAAACAATCTCGGGTGTGTTTTCTTTCCCCTTTATTCTCTTTGTTGGCATGTTGGGGGTTCCATTTTTAGTGATGGTTAATTTGTTGTGGCCCATTTGGTTGAATTAATTCTTAGTGGTTGTATTGGTTCCTTCTATCAAAGAAATTAAAGACCATTTTTAAATCCCATTTTGTTGTGCAGTTTCTTTTATGGATAAAGGCAGAGAATTTGTTGGGTTTTATATATTTGACGTTGCTCTTCAGCATTGAGTTGCGACTGAGCTCAAGTTAAATACTGGATTGGTGAATAGTTCTTCAGAATTGAGTGATTAGGAGTTTGTCTCCCAAATTAAGTGTTCCTCTTCCTTTCTGGCCTTCTGGGACTGAATATTAAAAGAATCTACTTTTGAAGCTATAGTTAAATCTCTTGGTATTGAATTAAATTTGAATGTGACTGATGGTAATGATATAGTTAAGACTTCGGTAAAAAGTTTGATGTCTAAATGGGAAATCTTTTTCCGGGAAGGATGTAGTTATTTTTAAGAGGGAATCGTCCCTTAAGAAACCAAATGTATAAAGATTAGGTTCATGAATCAATTACTAATGGTAATAATTTGTATGAGAAATGTCATCAATGTTTATGATGCATCATGCTATTCTCAAATGTATTCAACATAATATAGAAGTATGAAGCTAACGAAGGATATTACATCATTCATGATTTACTGGCATTTGCATTATTTTGTTATTTCAAAGGTTGTGGCTCCATTTATTCACATTGACTACCCCAGACCCTCTAAATTGGGTTGTTTGCCCAAATTCGATGTATATTTTTTCCCAAATAGGAAAAATAGAGTTTTGGTTGCATATTTGGCAAAGGAGATTTTTGCACACATATTTTCTTGCAAAAGAGTGGAAACACAAAGTAAAACTATTAAGAGTTGTAGTCCTCTTACCTTTGACCGCTGCCGTTTCCCTGTTACTAAAATTTGTTCCACCTTCTCCTGCGTCCGCTGTATCTTGTTTAATTGTACCCAAAAGGTAAAGCATTTATTTATGATAAGATAATAAAGTAATAGCACTAGTCAATTTCTATTCTTAAATGAAGAAGAGCAAAAGAAAAAACAAAACAATAAGGCATCATACGCGTTTTACATGGTTCATATATATAATGAAGCTGGAAAAATGGTTTTGCTTGCTTTGTTGCAATCGTTCAACTAAAATACTTCACAGAAGAATATTAAAGGACAGAATGTTTCAAAAGCATACATACACAGATATTAACACAATATATCTGTACATGCTTGTATGTGGGTATCACCTTTTGACAATTAAGTCACATCAGTAGGGTCCAAAAATCTTGTGTCAGAATAATCTTTTGGCATTATGCTCAATCCGCCCATTCTCTTCTAATCTTCTCCGAGTAGCCTCTCTTCATTGAGGTCTAAAAATAAGTTACTAGAGTCTTCCTTTTGGCTATCAATCCTCTAGGTTTTTGGAGATTCTCTTTAGAGCTAAAGAGTTTTCTATGGTTAAATCAAGAATTCTCCCGGTGAATTACACATATAAGAAGCATATCCTGTATCTACTAATTATGCGACAGAGTCTCATGTAATTACTCCACTGTGTAGATACTGGCTCTTAATCTTTAAATAATTAGGATCCATGCTTCTAATGTGTCTGAGCCCAAACCGGTCTGAGTCGAAGAGTAACAAGTAGAACAACAATCAACTTACTTTTCAGTGCAAATGGAACTAGGTATGTCATTTGATACTTCGTTTCTGCAAAGAAGTAGGTATCTGCTGATTGGAAGGTAGCAAGGACTTACAGTGAAAAGGGACTCATTTACGAAGGCAGGATTGAAAATTTCAATGGTGGTGGTTTGCTAGTGCGTTTTCATTCTCTTGTGGGTTTTCTTCCCTTTCCGCAGTTGAGTCCGTCTCACTCGTGTAAAGGTACTAATTTTTCTTTTTCTTGTTTCTAGCTTGTACCATTTTTCTTTAAGTACCACATTTATAGTAATTTTCCTGTTACAAGAAATTGGCGAATATCATAATATCTCAAGGTAGATGTTGTGATTTTAAGAAACAATTGGACAAGAAGCGGAAAAACTTCAAATCCATTTATCGTTATTAGGTCTTAAACATTATAATAATTACATTTTTTGTGATAACAGTGCATGAATAGAAAAATGTATGACAATATTGGCTCTAATTTGTTATGTTCATCAAATAATGTGATAGAAAACTATAGCAAACTATTACTACAAGTCTATAATTGATTTTGGTACTAAATTTTGGTATGGATGACTAGGTTCCTTTTACTCCTTTACCTTATATGTCTTCAGATATAGTTTTAGATTTGAATAGCTGTTCTATACAATCACTTACATTTTTTTGCATTCAAGCAGTTCATATTAGCTCAAAGAACTTCTGTAATAAAATAAAATATTTCTCATGATAAAGTGTTCTAACTTATTTTACATCTTCTGTGTTCCATTATCAATTTAGAACCACACAAGAGCATCCAAGAAATTGCAAAAGCTCTGACTGGTTCTCTTATCTCCGTTAAGGTACAAACATAACCAATTTTTTTTTTTTATTGCATATGTTTTGATCTAGTTACAATTTGATTATTTTTGTATTGAAATTGATGATTAGCTAAATTTTTGTGATTATTTCGATGAATGCATTTATGATGTCTTGGATGGGCATTATATTTGAACCAGTGTTACCTAAATCATGGTTCGATGTGGTTCGGGGAACGAAATCAGAAACAAAGACGTTACTTTTCCTTGTACGAAGTACAATAAGGGTAGGTTTCTTCGAATCTCTTAGCCCGAAATGTGGTACACTGAAAATAGCTTTCTAAAAAGCTACAATTAAAACTGCTTAATTTGTTTCTAAGCAGTTAGAGGTGTACAACCAAGAATACCGAATTCAACCGAGAGGGGTACTGCATCGACCCCATCAAAAATTAGTCAAATTTTGGACCAAGATATCGAACCCAGTAAACCGTTCGATCTGGTTTTACCGAATAAATATCGAAAATTAATATAATTATTATTTTATTATTATTATAATAATTATTTTATTATTAATAATAAAAAAAATTAGAAAACCGGTATATACCGGTACGGTTCGGTAATACCGAACCATAAAAACTTTGTACCGAAATCGGTACCGAAAAACCGGTATATATCGGTTTTTTTATCGAAACTGGACCGGTTTTTTTTGTACAGAACCGGACGGTTCGATCCGGTTCGAAAAACCAAAAAAATCGCCGAAAATTATGCCCACCCCTATAAGCAGTGTCACAAACGCATTTTCAACGAGATTACGCCATGTTATCACTTGAAATGCATTTAGTTGGCTACATTAGGTGACATTACTTATAATCTTTTTTTACATATTAGGATTTTTAGTAGAATGTTCTAGAGTAACTAATATAATTACTATACTTTGTAAATATTCTATATATTTTAGAGGATGATTGTAGATGGTGGATCCACCTTCCATTATATTTGATCTTAACTATTGATTGTATGGCCCAAAGGCTATATAAGAGGATGTTCCTAAGTTACATAAATACGAGAAAAAAGTTTTAGATTGACACATTTGATATTTTGGAATAAAAGTACCATGTTTTGAATTGTTCGTACCAAAATTGAAAAGGAAAATAGTGAATCTCATTCTATTTTCCTTTTCGCTGATAAGAAAGGGTCGTTTATCAGACCATACATTGATGTAGTTCCTTTCTCAGTTGGAAGGAAAATAGAAAATAGAATCAGAAATTGAACTAAATCTATTTTGAATGTGTCCAATGCATCAATGGATGCAAAGAGTATGAACAATAGTAGTACAAACGTGTGTGATCATAAACCATAATAACAAATTTCAACTTAAATTGAGTAGTCATGTTATGGGTATATATATATATATATATATATATATATATATATATATATATATATATTGTGGCTGGCTTTTAAAAGAAATTTTTGTGTATTTTCCTTAATTTAGGGAAATTAAAATTCTATGTTTCAAATATTAGAAAATCCAAAGAATCCTGAGACGTGATTGTCTTTTTTCTATTATAAAGTTTGATGTTTTCTCGTGGTGTCTATTTTTGTGGATGAACTTACTAGAAGCACATGATAAATGCTTCATAATAGTTTTTAATATCTAAGAAGAGTTGAAAGTGATAAAACATATAGTACTCTACCTATATTTTAGCTCTTCATATATGGGCCCTCTTAGTTGTACGTTTCTATGCATCATTTATTCCACTGGAAATTAAAGAAAAAAGAAGACAAACTATTGGTGTCAACCCATCCTGAGTTTGTAACTTCTTCTGCAAAGATGTATGTTGGCCTATATAGAATGTTGCAACCTTAATTTTTAATATAGGATCAATGTTGACTTTGAAATCAATTTGGAAAATTTTTAAATCCAAAAATTGATATGCATTCTTTTAATTTTAGACAATTTGATTATGAAAATCGTAAAGTATGTAAAAAATACTACCAAGTACAAGATCTAATTCTTTCAAAAGTAAAATGTATCACATCAATTTTGAATTTGAAAATATTTCATATTGACTTTGAAAAGTCAAACATGATCTTATATTTCAGAGCGTAAGTAGTATTTTGTTATCAGTTGCATATTATAATTTACTTTTGAATGTTGAAGTGAAAATTTAAGTGGATTTCCAATCAGCTATTGTGTGGATTTGCTGTAGAAATCATAACGTGAACTTGTTCTCACTTCTAAAATGGATATCTTAGTTCGCTATAATATGTAGTTCTTATCTTCATCTTTTTATAATAATCAATACATTTTTTTATTTCTCCTTCCTGGATTTAAGTTGGATGTATATTTTTATGTTCTATGGTGCAAACCTTCTCACTTATCAGTATCCTGGAATGTCAATTAAACATAAATACTTCTCCTAGGTAATCCAAGCAGACGAAGAGCACAAGAAACTGATTTTCTCTGAGAAAGAGGCTGCCTGGTTGAGGTTTTCTAAAAAAATTAATGTTGGAGACATTTTCGATGCAAGGGTGGGTACTATTGAGGATTATGGTGCCTTTCTTCATTTACGCTTCCCAGATGGTACTCTCGTCTCTCTTTAAAACCTTTTTCTTTTTGGAACATATGCTGATTTGGGTGCATATTATGCGTTATGGAAAATTACTAATACATGATAAAACTATGATGCAGGTTATTATCATCTCACTGGTCTTGTACATGTCTCAGAGGTGTCGTGGGATTTGGTTCAAGACGTAAGAGACATCCTACATGAGGGTGATGAAGTGAGGGTGAAAATCATAAAAATAGATAGGTAATATTGCGATTCCTTCTTTATATACTTTCTAACCATCTTTACTTGCCACATGATAACACTCGTTCAATAATTAATTCCTGAAAATCCTTGAAGTTTTTACATGATCTTTTTTTGATTATATTCATATATTTAAAGCTAGTACAACCTCTTGATGAAATTAGCATTAGATAAAAAAGAATGTATATTTTTCGTACTACTTCAATCTCATAAACAGATAATGCACTTCAATCTTTTAGAATATAAATATCTATATCCAGGAAGTTGCATTTTGTTGATTTCCTTGCCTTTAAAATAGGCACAGTCATTCATCTTTCTTAGATGATACAGATTATTTATACTGATAATTTTCTCAAGCTATATTTTTTGTTTTGACTGTTCGTTGTGCTCAGCTAAAGAACTGCTTAGCATACTTTTTTGAAGTAAAAAGTATTTTTGGCTCAATTTTCAAGTAAACAACACTTTCAGAATTGGAAATTTACAAACTTAATCTTGTATTTCGTGTGTTTACAAGTTTATACATGGTGAATTCTTAAAGAGTTGATCTCTCTTTGATTTAAACCCTTATAACTTCATATTTTTATTTAGAAAGTGTAATTAATTTTTTCTCAATATCAAGCATTTGGGCCTTAAATTTGGAACATGTTCTAGGGCAAAGTCAAGAATAACATTGTCGATAAAACAGTTGGAGGAAGATCCACTGCTAGAAACTTTGGACAAAGTGATTCCTCAGGTGTGTTAAAATTTTCCTTGTCCCTGTGTTGATATTCAAACATTTGTATGCTTTCCTGTGATTTAGTTCAGTTATTGATGATTACAGCACTTAACACAGGATGGATCAGGTAGTTCTGATTCTTCAAGTGCAGAAGATAGTTATGATATTGAACCCCTTCAGGGGCTAGAAACAATAATTGAAGAGCTACTACAGGAAGATGGGTATGGTTAACATTTATAGTTGAATTATGGAAGATTTAATAAAATCTAAAGCTCTTATTTGAAATATAATCGAACTATGTGCACATAATTTTCGACTTGATTTGAATTCAACTTGAAAAGAGTTAAAAATAGAGTCGATTTGCCCACGTAATATGTGTGATTAGCTTTATAATCCGAGTATTTTGTTGTTCTATCAAAACTTGCAAACCATCTTGAACTAACTGCTAATTTTATTCTACCAAAACATTTGTTTCAAAAAAGGAAAAAAATTATATCTAGGAGAACTTCATACTTTTGCACTTGCTTAATAATTTAGTTTTTTTTTTTTGTTCTTTTTTATGCTTTTCTGATCCAGTATAAGTGATGTACGAATCACTCGGCAAGGATTTGAGAAACGGGTGGTTTCACAAGATCTGCAGCTTTGGCTATCAAATGTGAGTGTTTTTACGTATAGTAACATACCATTCAGTGGTTTAAGTCGAGATCTATAATTTTCAGTGCTAAATTTTAGTCTTCCCTTACCATAGGCACCATCTGTTGGTGAACAGTTCACTCTTCTTGCTCGAGCTGGACGACAGGTATGCTCTTTACTCCTCACTCCTCAATCCCTCTCTCTCTCTCTCTCTCTCCATATATATATATACACATACATACATATATATATATATGTGTGTGTGTGTGTTCCGCATAAATATATAAATATTATGTATTTTGTTTCACGTTTACCCCTAAAAATAAAATTATTAGTTTAATAATGGTGGCAAGATAATGAAATTATGATTTCAAACTTGAAGATATTGTGTCATTTTATAATACTCCGTCTATTCTAAATTACAAGATTTTTATTGACGTTTGAAAGTCAATTTGATACATTTTCAAATTCAAAATTGAGAAGACCATTAAAATTATGAAACATTAGATATTACAATGAAAAATACTTTTTAGAGTCATTTACAATACTTATCACTGGATTGACTAAAATTAAAGAATGTCTGTGTTAATTTCGAGTTTGAAAATGTCTGGACTTCAAAAAGTCAATAAGGATGTTTATACTTGGTAACGGAGGAAGTACCATCAACAAAAGAGGGTTCTTTTTGTGGAACAAAAGAATTTGACAAATGAGACTCTTTTTTGCGGGACAGAAGGAGTATTTATATACTTGTTTGTAATTCAGGTACAAGAAATACAATTGAGTACAGTACTTGATCAAGAAGGTATTAAGAAGGCGTTGCAGAGAGTATTGGAACGTGTCCCATGAGTTATATTCTTGTTGACGTGCAAAATCCAGGTATGAAAGAGTAAAAATAAATAATCCCAAGTCCTCGATAGTTTTACCTTTCGATTTGTGCAGCTACTGTATAGAATATGGTCTGATCAAGAATTTTGGTCAGTGTTACCTGTATATTGTTCTCATAGATTATTGTTTTCCTTTCAACAGAATTCTTAATACTAATATCAGTTACACTTGATTAGAATTCTGTTTACTTTCTGTCTTTCCAATCTCATCACTGCTATTATATGTTTAACTGCATACTGGGTTTTGCTGGTTAGTAAGAAACATCAGCTAGCTGTTGCAACAAACTACGGCAAATACAGGAAATCAAATTTGAAACACTCGTAATAGTGCTACGTTTGGATCGAGGGAATGGAATAGAGGAAGGAATGAAATAAAAATAGTGTATTTGATGATCATTTTGGAGGATAAATCATTCCAATGGAATGAAAATTCATTCCGTTCTTTTGCTTTTTTATTCCATGTGGAGAAGGTGGAATAAAAATCATTGTGATAATTTTGCCATTATATGATAACACCCATCATCACCAACAATTAAACACACACTTAAAATATCTTAAAATCATTTCATTCCGTCCTCCATTCCATTCCATTCCTTCAATCCAAAACAGCTCCAAATATGGAGCCACAACTATTAAGCAATATTATAACTAATTTAATATTTTGGTGGGAATTAAGTGTGCTCACATTAATTATACTAGCGATAATCCGTGTCTGGAGGCACTGTATAATTAAAATAAAAATAAAAATAAATCATGAATACAAAAAAATGAAGCACTGAATATGGACACACATTAAACTAAAAGTCTAAATTAATTTTTAACACACCCACACTTTTCATACATATTCCACAAAGCATTTAAATGAAAATTCTTATGAAGACAAATTTCAATGAATAAGTAAAGAATATCTAACTTTAATAGTCAAATTTTCATAAATTTAAACTAAGTTTAACTACATTTCAACATTTATTTTTTATTATTTATAAGCCTTTTTGATTGATTGTAACTTTTTAAATAGTAACTTGACAATTAAAAATTCTTTGGAGTGAGAGAGTGAGATGATGGATGTGGGTTTGAATTTTTGAGAGAAATTCTTGGCCGTCGGATGTTGAAACCCCAAATAATTTTAGATTGTTGGATGTTAAAGCCTAAATTAATTTGAGGCCGTTAGATGTTGAAGCCTTGGGATTTGAGCCGTTCTGTTTTATATTATAGATGCTTTAGATTATTATTTTTTAAAATCTTAAATATTTGCAACACGTAGACATAATATTTTGTATCAACAATATTTTTTTTAATGGTACGTTGTGTTAGAGCTTTGCAATTCTTAACAAAAAATTAGTTAGCACCAAGCACTTCACATGTATCTAACTTATACACAATTATACTCTTACATTCCTTATAATCATAACAATAGTACTTTGATGATAGAATAATCTTACAAAAAATTGCTTACAAAATGATGTGGCTGGTTGTGGTTGGTTAATATCACTAGACTCGTTCATGTATAGTGAATTATTCATTAATTACACTCTGTCACATCATTTTGTAAACTAATTTTTGTAATTTTTTTTTGCTACCATAGCAACACGAAATACAAAATTATTGACTATATTTTTTATTTATCAAATACTAATTTATTATTGTTTTAACAATAAACTTTAATCTTAATATTATACTCCATCCGTCTCTTAATATATGTCGTTTTAGAGAAGTATTTTTGTCTTTTAATATTTATCGTTTGAGAATTTTAATTAAGGATTAATCGTTTATGAGGGTACAACTAGCTTTGCGTTGTGTTTGTTTGTTGTAGACAGAACAAGCAAAGGGAGACTACAACTCATTTATTTTAATTTGTGTTTTTATGAACTCACGTCTAAAATATTTTTCTAGTGAAGATGTTCTTTTAGTTTTATTTATTTATTTATTTTATAAGTTTGTAGTATATAATAAACGAAAAAAATTATATTCCATTTATAATCTAATTCATTTAAACCAAACAAAAAAATCAGGCCGCATTATATGTTATCACTTGAGGTTTACTTACCTTTAAGTAGAAAATTGAGAATTAAAGAAATAAGATTCAGAAGTAAGTGATTTAAGAAGAATAAAATCTCAATCTTTTCGTATACTTATTTTGCCTAGCTAGTGGTTATTTCTTATAACCATAATAATAGTACTTTAATGACCAAAAATCTTGTAAACAGTTACTTACAAAATGATATCACTAGGTCTATCCATTTATGATAAATTATCCACTAATTATACTTTGTCATATCATTTCGTAAATTAATTTTTGTAAGTTTCTTTTTGTCACCATAACAACATGAAATACAAAATTATTGACTATATTATTTATCAAATACTATTTCATTATTGTTTTAACAATAAACTTTAATCTTAGTATTATGCTCCTCCTCCGTCCCTTAATATAAATATTTTTGTCTCTTAATATTTGTCGTTTAAGAATTTTAATTAAACATTAATTGTTTAGTTTCAAATATTACTCCAAGTATTAAATATAACTTTGGTGTTCTCACATAAGCAATTGATATTATATTTAATGTTATGCAATCATTTCTTTAATATTAGTGCACCACTCTAAACGACATATATTAAAGGAAGAAAAAAAGAACCAAAAAAGAAAATTGTAAAAATCAAATTCTTATCTCGAGAAGTAAGTGATTCATTTAAGTAGAAAGATTTAACATTTGCACACAAACGTGCAAAAATACATAAATGTAGATATGATATGATCAGCAAATACATTAAGAATCAAACTTATGATATGATATGATATGATCAGCAAATGTATAAATAAGAATCAAACTTATGATAGAGCAACATTCATATAATCAACCAAGTGCTTGCTTCTATCCCAAAAAAATGGCACCCAAAATTTCCAACACCTTCTTATGTGTTTTCCTTCTTTTTCTATTCCATTCAAATCAATCCCATGCAAATTCACGTAGCGCATCATTTGAATTTTTGAACAAATTGCAAGGTTGTCAAAAAGGTGACAATATTGAGGGATTCACAAGTTAAAAATGTACCTTCATAGATTCGGTTATACTAGTTATGATCAAAATTCTGAAATCGATAATATTGACGTTTTTGATGATTTATTAGAGTCGGCCCTCAAAACGTATCAGTTAAATTATAATCTAAATGTTACTGGAGTTTTAGACGCTAGTACAATATCGACAATGATAATGCGTCGATGTGGCGTAGCCGATATTATCAATGGTACTACTCGAATGCGGTCAGGTAGAATGAGAACAGATCAACATCATGGTTCAAACTTCCTCCAGATTGTCCCTCATTATGCATTCTTACCAGGTAATTACTAATTACGCATGAGTTGATAAAGTTAATATGTAAACCTACTAAGTTCAAAATTCTCTCTTCTTAAATCACCACACCAATTATTTTTTATTCATTTCTCGAGCCTAAGATTTTCTTTTCACCTCTTTCCAAAATTATTGACCTTTTATTGTCAATAGGTGCAAAATTCAACAACCTTTTTCTCAAATTTGAGGAAAATAATATTTTCAGTGCAATATTTTCATTACAAGAAGACACATAAATAAATTATCAATCTTTTCATACTTATTTATTGTGTGAAATTTTATTTGGTTGCAAAATAAATTATAATATTTTATCGCAAGATATAATTAACAAGATTCTAAAAAAATATTGTCGTTCTTACAGGTAATCCGAAATGGACTAAATTTGAACTCACCTATGCTTTTCGTCCGGATACCCGCAAAGATGCCTGGTATCCTGTCTCCCAGGCTTTTCTGAAATGGGCCTCCGTCTCACAGTTTGTATTTATACCCACTACAGACTATCTTCATGCAGACTTAAAGATTAGTTTTGAGAGGCTTGATCACGGAGATGGTCTCCCCGTTTGAGGGCCCAGGTGGAGCACTGGCCCATTCTTTCGTGCCCATGATGGGAAAGTTACACTATGATGCGGATGAGGAATGGGCCGATGGCGCAGTTCCGGGTGCATATGATTTGGGGAGTGTGGCATTGCATGAAATTGGGCACCTTCTTGGGCTTGACCATAGCTCAGTTGAGAATGCTATTATGTTTCCGACTATGGGCTCAGGTTTGGTCAAGAGTTTGGATAAGGATGATATTGATGGGCTCAGGGATCTTTATTCCCAAAAATAAGAGATGCCCTTTCGTGTATTCAAATGGGAGCCCAGCCCTCTCTACAAATTGGATTAAAAGTGGTGTAATGTGCTGAATTCTTTCGTATGAATTAATCTTATTAATTAGGCGGAATTTCAAGGTTAAATGGAATCAAATGAACTTTTATTTTAAAATAAATGGTTACTTATTCTTATTCTGCGAAAGGAACACTAGCTCTTTACAAACGGTAAATGGAAGCGTATGACGTTATAGATAGGGGTGGGCAACCGGTAAAAAACAGTTTGAACCGTATGGATATCGAAATTACTCAAATTTCAAAATTTGGGATGTTACTTGAAATAAACCAACTCAATTACTATTGGATGAAATTGTCCCTTTCCAAAAATATAGACCCAACCTAACACCGGAATTGGGGTAAGTGTTTCTAGTGAATATAAAAAGTGGGCCTAAAAAGTTAATGCAACTCTAGGACGGGCATAAATATTTTTTTGATCACTGTATTTTATGTCAATTTATAAAAAAGTTACTCAATCGATTTTTCTTACAGTCAATTCATTATACTTTTATTTACCTACAAATCGCTTAAAAATCCGTTAACTCATATTGACTTTAAACAGAAATACACGCAAGCCTATTGTTTATCCCAGTCCTAATCTTTCTGGTTAATAACCATAATCTGATGTAATTTAGAGTCTGTTTCCTTGTTTTCTCAAAATCAACCCTACGCAGATGATATACTGATAAATAAAAGGAAAATAATTGTGATATGACTCAAACTTTTTCGGAAGCTAGAATCTATAACAATTGGTTTTGACTCAAACTCGGATTACTATTTTTTTGGGGACAAACTTCTACTATAAGTTACGACGACGGCAATAACTTGTGATTTTTGGCAATGGTTAACAAGGTTATTTTACCGGAATTAGGGCTACTAAATAGTTGAGGACATCAGAAACTATGGAGGCTTGATTGAAGATGATGATTTCTCAAATTATAACCATTGTAATTAAGCCCTAAAATTTGGGCATATCGTGCTGTGTATTTAAGAAGGTACAAAATATTTCTTATCTAATCTTATTTGGGCATATTGTGTTGTGTTTTCTTTTTGTTGGTGATGATGGTGGGCAGGAGACCAAGAGTAATGGTGATAGGTCTTTATTATAGAGAGGAAAGAGAAGGATGAAGAATAAAAATGGTGGAAGGACGGTGGTGGTGCTATTGTAGATATTGGTGGGGGGTAAATTGATTTAATTAAAAATATTTTCAATAATTTCTTCAATTTTCAATTCAACAAATTAATCGTTCATTTAAGTCTCTGCTTGCTTCTGATTATCGATTTTGATCTCAGTTTGCATTTAATTATTTTTTGCTTGATGAAATGAGAGAGAGAATTAAAACTGTATGCGACATTTAATAAATGTAAAAATTTCATTTGAAATAATATTTAAGCCTTGCCTAAAAAATTATTTTCTATTAATTACGAAAATGTGTAAAAAATTATTTTTTCCAAGCATTTTCATAATTTTTTGCTTTTATTCTATTTTTAAAAAATTCTTTCATATTCCCCTAATTTAATTGTAATTAGCGTATTTTTAGTTTTTATGTTTTATAATTTTTTAATTATATTTATCATCCACTGATTAAATAAAAAATCATTTAATATTAATTACAAAAATAATTAAATATATTTTTTCATTTATTTTTTATTTTTTTGCTAACTTTTCTAATTTATATTATACTTTAAAATATTTTTTTTCATTTTTTGCATAAAAATTTTCCTCCAAATTTACATAATGAATGCCACATAGGAGATAATCTTTGACACATAAGTTTTTTTTACAACTCAGCAACTTATGTGTATTTAATTTTCAGTAAAATAATAATTATATTAATTTTTGGTAAAAATTGGTACAGAAACCGAAATCTGCAGGGTTTGGTATATCATTCCAACCAACCAGATCTGATATCCAGTATCAAGATTTGAGCTGGTTTGATCTTGCTCGATTCGATTCTAAGATCTTCGGTCCCGGTTTCTATTCGTAAAAACCAGTTGAACACCCTTGGAATGGATTGGTTTGGTTTATATGTTAAAAAAGAGTGTATGTGTGACGCCCCCAAAATAGGTATACATCACCCATCTTGAGTCGCCAAATATATGGTACAAAATACAAATAAAAACTTAATTATACAACTGTCGTGTAAAATACGACAAAACAAATGTTGTGACTTTTAATACAAATATTGTTATCTAGACAATATTCACACTCAATGGAGTCCTCATTACATTTATTGTCACACTATTTAACAGAATAGTGAGGACTACTAATGTTATCATCTGGATCATCACTCCATTCCCCGACTCGTCCCAACTATATTCTCATTTCAAGAAGAGAAATAAAGAAAAAAGAAAGGGTGAGCTCAATGGCCCAAGAAGAAATATTATGACTAAGATAATACAAAATAAATTATCCTTAGCCTTCAATAATATAACAACTTACAGAATATAATAGACAACAAGTTTTAGATCTACAACTGCAGCGGAATAAGCAATCTATTAGAAGAGTCAAGTAGAGCATAAAACCTACTATCTTCTATGATTTAAAAGATTTTCATCAACTTTATCATTTGAGACTCGACTTAATAAATAAACCACATCATCCATGCACTACTACTAATGATATTCATGTAATCATCAATGATTATGATTATCTTGAATAATCCTTGGTCATAATCATACCAACAACTCGCCCACCAATGAGCTACAAAGCCAATGAGGACTTTTACCACATCATTCGTCACATTACTGATGGCCATGACTATACCGAATAATCCCGCATCATAATCATACCAAGTCCATCTATGCATTATAAGCCAAAGATGACTTTAATCACAATATAAATATGAGGATGATGACAATGACATAATAATTAAATAAAATAAGTTCAAGAATTAATTTATCCGAGAACCAATAACGCCTAAATTTTCAACGTGATACTTTTTTGTGAGAGTAAAATTCAAGAATGCTCGTAAGAATATTTTCATGAAAAGATATTGGATGAAGCCTTGAAATATCGAGGATATTCCACTAATTTCATGGAGTATAAAGCCAAAAGCTTTAACCAACCGTGTATAATATAATATATGAAATCGCAAATGGATTTTCACCGTCATGCGGTAATCCACGTGATGCATCTTTTCCACAATTTAATAAGGAATGAATACGAAGGATCATTCACCATGCATATAGTAATCCACATGATGTGTTATTCCAACAGAATAATAAATAATGGAAATGGAACCAGTCGTCAGCGTAATCACGACCGGTCACAAGATATTCTAACGTAATAATAAAGAATGGAATAATGTGACGCCCCCAAATTAGGTATACGTCCACCCATCTTGGGTCGCCACTTACATGGTACATAAATTCAAATACAACTTACTAATATAACTGCGTAAATATGCAATACGACATAAAGCGTGAGTTTGAATACAAATATTATCTACTAGATATTATACAAACTCAAAAGGAGTCCTCATTACAACTATTATCACACTATTTCACGAATAGTGAGGACTACTAATGCTATCCTCTGGACCATTACTCCGCTTCCCAGACTGCTCCCCGGCTATGTTCTCATTTCCAAGAGAACGGTGAAAAGAAAAGGGTGAACTCAACTAGCCCAAAGAAGAAATATTATGACTAAGATAATGCGAATAAATTATCATTAGCCTTCAACAATGTTAAAGCGATAAAATACAATGAGACAACCGGTTTAATCTGCAGTGGAATATCGCAATCCATTAAAAAATCAAGTAGAGAATAAAGTCTACTATCTTTTAGGTTTTAAAAGGTTTTCATCAATTTTTATCACGAGACTCGACAATAAATAAACCACCACATCTAATCATCCACATACCACGGTCAAGGATTTTCATCAAATTATCAATGGTCAATGACTATCTTAGAATCACCCCCGGTCATAATCATACCAAAAACTATCCATCACCGCATTACAGAAGCCAATTGAGGACTTTAGTCACATCATTTATATCAAGTCGTGATTATCTTAGAATGATCCTCAGTCATAATCATACTAAGTTCATCTCTGCACGTAAGCTAAAGATAACATAATATAACATGAGGATGATGACAATGACATAATAATTCATATAAAACAAGTTCAAGAATTATTTAATCCATGAATTATTAACGTCCAAATTGTCGACATGATCTTTGTTTAGTAGAGTAAAATTCAAGAATGATCGGAAGAATATTTCCATGAAAAGATCTTTGGATGAAACGCAAATATCGAAGGATATTCTACTAATTTCATGGAGTATAGAAGTCAAAGTTTTAACCAACCGGGTATAATAAAGAATGGAATAACAAAAGAAATCACCATAAATGCGGTACTTCGCATGAAAGCGAGTTATTCCAACATAATAATAATAACGGAACGGTCGGTGAAATTCACAATCAAGCGGGATGTTCAAATGAGAATAATAAAGATGGAACCGGATCCGGTGTAAAAACACGAGATAGGATATTCCAACGAGAATGATAAAGATTTAAACTAGGTCCCGTGTAAAACACACGCAGGATGTTCCAATGTAATAATGAAGAATGTCACCAAGTATAGAAAATAGAAGATACATGATGTTATTCCAATGAGTTAATAAGCAAGCGATGGAATAACATAAGGATTTCACCAAGTATAGGGTATCTTTGCGTATCTGAGGTTATGTATAGGATATGCCACTTTTACGAGTTATTCCAACGAGTAATAGTGAATGGAATAACGAAGTTCTCTTCAAGAAGAAAGAATAACACCCTTTACCATAAAAAAAAAATGAATATAGAAGTAGTGAAGTAGCGAGAATACTCTTCTTCTTTGCTATAACTTTCTCTCTATAAACCTTCTCTCTATAATTTCTCTCTCTACAGAGTTTCAATGAATTAATTAAGAAAATAATGAAGGAATGAGCTTCATTTATAGGAAAATGGAATGCATAGTAACTAATCCATGAACGGTCCAGATTGATTTACTTTAATCGACGGTCCATATTTAAAGAAAAATCTTTTAAATAAAATATAATATATTCTATTTATATAAAAATATTTTACTATGCAAATACTATGCAATACTATGCAAAACACTATCAAAAAACATTATGCAACACTATATCGTAATAAAATATAATATATTACTATTTATAGAATAACTTTAATAAAGTATTACATTTTATATAAAAAGATGTTTACATTTTATTACGTTAATAATCTGAATAAAACAAAACGTCATTATCGCTATAATAATTCATATTATTAATCGTGATAATGGAATCAAACCGAGTAACTTCTCACATAAGCATCGATAATCAATCACCGTAATATCTTCTTATGCAACCACACGATATTCATACTTTTTACTACCGAGTAGTTCAACGGTAACCAGTAAAACTTCCGCCGTTATTTCAATAAAATATTTTTGTCGTTTTTCTCAATCAAATGATAATTACATTATGGGGTCCACCAATGATTGGTAGTTGTCTGAATATTCCTAACTAAACCGAATATTCCCAGGCCAATCGAATATAATATAACCACTTGCATACTTTGCAAAATTTATAAATACTACCCACAACTATAATATTATCTTAAATTCACACCATAATATTAAAAAATTATTTCAACAAAATTTAAATCTTTATTGATAAAATCTGGGGTCTCTGATCTCCCTCCTTATGGAATTTAGCCCTCGAAATTAGAATTATGCGATACTGATATGATAAAGAGATGAGAATACCTTGAATACCTTTATCATTGAAAACATTTAATTCATCTTTGTAATCCCACCAAAGATATTCATTAACAATTCATCTTTGCCTTTCTGAAGCCAAAGATATACAACCTATAAAACCAATAATCTTTGAGACTCGACTTAATAGTATCACGACCACGAATTATCCATGCACTTCTTGGCGAAGGATATTTGTGTTTTCAATTCTGATCATGATTATCTTAGAATAATATCTTGGTCATAATCATACCAAGTCTATCGATGCACTACTGACGAGATGACTTTTACCACATCCATGAATTAATATTTCATTCTTTGAGACTCATTTCGATAATTAATTCATATCATCGAATCGTCCCCGCACTCTGGGCCGAGGATATTCATTAGTATCACGACCACAAATTATCCAAGCACTACTACCAAAGATAATTGTGTATTCATTAATATCACGACCACAAATTATCCATGCACTACTACTGCCAAAGATAATCGTGTATTCATTAGTATCACGACCACAAATTATCAATGCACTACTACCGAAGATAATCGTGTATTCATTAGTATCACGACCACAAATTATCCATGCACTACTACCAAAGATAATTGTGTATTCATTAATATCACGACCACAAATTATCCAAGCACTACTGGCAAAGATAATTGTGTATTCATTAAGTATCACGACCACAAATTATCCATGCACTACGGCGAAAGATAATTGTGTATTCATTAGTATCCGCGACCACAAATTATCCACGCACTCGACCAAAGATAATTGTGTATTCATTAGTATCACGACCACAAATTATCCATGCACTACGGCCAAAGATAATTGTGTATTCAATTACTGATTATGATTATACTTAAACAATCCACAGTCATAATCATACCAAGTCCATCTATCTTACTACTGAACCACGAGATGACTTTCAACGTAATATAAGCGTGAGGATAATGATATAAAGAATCGATCAAATGAGATAAAGGATAAATATTAAACATTTATAATATAATTTATCCGAGATTCAAGAATATCCCCATGTTATCAATCACTTAATAATCTCATAATCTAATATCATTAATATTATAACAATATTTTAATCATTTCTTAAATTTATAAACAATTTATCTTAATTGTTTACGCTTTTACCATATAATGCATTGAATCATTCAAAATGCCATACTCATAAGATATCATCACCAATTATCAAATCTCTCAAAAAATATGCATATACTCTATATAGGATTCTCTAGCCATAATATCCTATTTTCAACTTTGTTCTTCACATAACATATTTAACTCATATGTTAATTAACTAAACTATTTTCATGAAAATACCAAATCAGTCCCAAAAATATTTTTTTTCTGGGATTTAGCATAATATAGTCCCATAATGAAAATATATTTTTCTCGAATTTTAAAATTCATTTACTATTTTCAAAAATCAATTTCTAATTAATTCCTTAAGAAATTAGCTACCTCAAGTTTAACTCCAAAAATTCCCAAATCTTGGCAGGATCTTACACATGTTAACGTGAGCTTCTAGTTTAAATTTCATGGTCATCGGAGTTATAGAACTCCGGTTATAGCGTTTTTCGTCGGAAAAACCTAAATATTGAAATAGTCATAACTTGCTCATTTTAAGTCAGAATGAGCTCATTTTTGGACAGGAGATACTTTATACCATATACTTTCATGTCCCAAAAGGCCAGAATTTTTCTCATAATTTAAGTGGCCGAAACAGTCCCTTAAAGTTTCTGGGCAGTAGCATTTTTGAAATTTACAGCTTTGGCCTCATTTGCTAAAATCAGTCCACACAAAAATCTACAATACCTTTTCCAGTAATTCCACTTGGATTAGTTAGGTAACTCATAGATCTAACTCTAGAACTTGACCATACTCAAAAATTCAAAATATAATAGGAGATATGGTCAATTGAATTTCATGTTACGTTTTTCACCAAAATCTGATTTTCAACTCTTTGTGATTTCTAAGAAACTTTCATGTTTTCACATACCAACCAACATAACTCATCATAAAACTTACTAATACTTCATATACCCATGATTTTCATTATTCCAATGCTTTTATTATGACTTTCATCATAAACCACGTAAACTGTTCATTTAGTTGAAGAAATATTTGAGGTTTAAGAAATGGGTTTTTATCTTTGGGGTCAATACAAAATTCGATTTCACGCTCTAGGGTAGGCTAGGAAATCTTCAAGAATACGTCAAGAAATTTATTAATGATAGAAATATCATTCAAAAGCTATTACTCTCATCCAAGACTTGGATAGTCGTCACATTGATACTGACTGTGACTTCTATCCCTTAACCTAGATAGCACCTCACAATGATACCTATAAACTTGCCATCTTCATCATGACGTCGCCTCTGAAAAGTCCTGGCTTTGGTGCATTCCACCACACAAGGAAGTCAACAACGAAAGGTTCGGGGCTCTTTACTTATGGCTTGATATAACGATGATTAACTTTAGGGGTTTGGTTACTTTGAAATCGTATAACGGGTTGGTTAGGAATATGAAAGCTAACAACCTTACAAAAAGAATAATGAGTAGTTAATCAATCGTTCTCAAAAATTACCTCAAAGGCAAAGTATTTTCAAAGAGATAAGATCGACGAATAGCGTGAAAGTGTTTATTTGAAACAACAAGATTAAAAAAAATAGTAGCGATAACGAAGGCTCTACTAACGAAGTTTCAACCAATAAGTCAAAGTCTAACTTCTCCGAGTCAAATTTAAGCGTTGAGCATAAGCAAGAGAGAAAAAAGAATGGGTAGAACCGGTATCTAACACGGTATAGACTTGTGAGAGCTTATGATTAACTTACACGTGATAATTTTATTCGGGTTCCTCGTCACGAGAAAAAAACACTCTCTCTTAAACTACTGGCTCTGGTTTATGCAGGACAACCTTTGGTGCCTCCATCCTAGTTGAATTAGTCTTGATGGCGACAAAATCGAGCTAAGTGGCCTTCTCTTCCACAATTATAACATGCTTTGGATGGCATGGCGCGATTCGGATGATGTGTCCCTCTCTCCCGCATTTGAAGCATATGATAGGTGGTCCTTCTCCTTCCTTAACAACAGGTCTTTGGTCTTGACGTCTTTCCATCATTGTTGAATCTCCTTTTCTTGAAATGTCCATTCTTATTATTTTGGCCCGACGATTACCACAAAGTGGTTACCATATCTGGCATGTTGATTCCCTCCACGCTTGTTGTCACCGCTCGATGACTACTTTCCATTTGGTATTATAATTTTGCCGCAATGCTCTCTTTTAGTTGCGTTGACTCGTTATCGCGCTCCACTAATCGAGCCCTATTTACAACATCCGAATAAAAACACGGTTTATGAGAAATAAGATGTTGGCGTATCTCTGCTTCAAACCTCTTAAAACATTAGCGCCATTCTCTCTTCATTATCCACCAGTGGGACGAAATCGTGATAACTCATGAATTTTGCCTCGTATTGCGACACGGTCATATTGTTTTGTTCCAACTTGATAAACTCCACCTCCTTCATGTGGCGAATACTTTTCGGGAAAGTATTTGTCGTTGAAACGACTCTGGAACTTCTCCCAAGATATCTTGATCTGACAACAGTTGAGTCGTTTCTGGATTTCCCACCAAGATGTCTGCCTCTCCGCACGCAACATAAAGGCGGCAAAGGAACCTTTGCTCCTCGGAGCATCCCAAGACATCAAATATCTTGGTAATCTGCTTTATCCATGCTTCCGCGGAAGTGGTTTTGGCTCTCCTTAAACTCCGGTGGTCCCACTCCTTGAATTGTTTAGCGGTGACCGCTTGAGAGTTTTCTCGTGTTTCCACCTCGTTTTTGGACGAGAGTCGCTTTTGCACGATGTTGCATGAATTCTAAAACCTTTTAAGCGTCTGTCGTTCATCAATTGATCGGTGTTGTTGTTTACGGGAGGATTATCGCCATCTGTTGCATTGTTGTCGATTATTGATATGTGGAGAATCAGCGATCTCTCATTGCTCCATTGATATTCTCAACATTCTCGGATGCCATTTTCAAACACTTGCCACAAAATAAGGGTTAATTAACATATCACATATTATCCCTATACTCGTAGACCAATTAAATACCAAATAGCTTTAGGTAGGTCATACTTAGCGAAGAAATTCCCCGTCTCTCCCTCCTAGTACTATTCTCACATCTTAGCCAGGGATCATATCCTCTGGCTACGATACCAACCGTGGCGCCCCCAAAATTAGGTATCGTCACCCATCTTGGGTCGCCACTTACATGGTACATAAATTCAAATACAACTTACTAATATAACTCGTAGTATGCAATACGACATAAACTGTGAGTTTGAATACAAATATTATCTACTAGATATTATACAAACTCAAAAGGAGTCCTCATTACAACTATTATCACACTTTATTTCACGAATAGTGAGGACTACTAATGCTATCCTCTGGACCATTACTCCGTTCCCCAGACTAAATCCCGGCTATGTTCTCATTTTCACGAAGAGAACGGTGAAAGAAAGGGTGAGCTCAACTAGCCCGATGAAATATTATGACTAAGATAATGCGAATAAATTATCATTAGCCTTCAGCACAAAGTGTTAAACGATAAAATACAATAGACAACCAGTTTAAGCTGCGCGGTGAATATCTGATCCATTAAAAAATCAAGTAGAGAATAAAGTCTACTATCTTTTAGGTTTTAAAAAGGTTTTCATCAATTTTTATCATTTGAGACTCGACAATAAATAAACCACCACATCTAATCATCCACTGTACCACGGTCGAGGATTTTCATCAAATTATCAATGGTCATGACTATCTTAAGATCACCCCCGGTCATAATCATACCAAAAACTATCCATCAACGCATTACAGCCCACTGAGGACTTTAGTCACATCATTTATATCAAGTCATGATTATCTTAGAATGATCCACAGTCATAATCATACTAAGTTCATCTATGCACGTAAGCGAAGATAACATAATATAACATGAGGATGATGACAATGACATAATAATTCAATAAAACAAGTTCAAGAATTATTTAATCCATGAATTATTAACGTCCAAATTGTCGACGTAATCTTTGTTTACGTAGAGTAAAATTCAAGAATGATCGGAAGAATATTTCCATGAAAAGATCTTTGGATGAAACGCAAATATCGAGGATATTCTACTAATTTCATGGAGTATAGAAGTCAAAGTTTTAACCAACCCGGTATAATAAAGAATGGAATAACAAAAGAAATCACCGTAAATGCGGTGCTTGGCATGACAGACGGAGTTATTCAACATAATAATAATAACGGAACGGTCGGTGAAATTCACGCAAGCGGGATGTTCCAATGTAGAATAATAAAGATGGAACCGGATCCGGTGTAAAACACACGAATAGGATATTCCAACGAGAATGATAAAGAGCGAAACCAGTCCTATGTAAAACACAATGACAGGATGTTCAAACACCAAGAATAATAATAGAAGAATGTCACCAAGTATAGGGTAAACTCAGCATATCTGAGTTATTCCAATGTAATAATAAGCAATGGAATAACATAAGGATTTCACCAAGTATAGGGTATCTTTGCGTATCTGAGGTTATGTATAGGGTATGCCACTTTTACGAGTTATTCAACGAGTAATAGTGAATGGAATAACGTAAGTTCTCTTCAAGAAGAAAGAATATCACCCTTACAGTAAAAAGAACTGAATATAGAAGTAGTGAAGTAGCGGAATACTCTTCTTCTTTCTATATAACTTTCTCTCTATAGCTTCTCTCTATAATTTCTCTCTAGAGAGTTTGATGAATTAAGTAAGAAAATAATGAAGGAATGAGCTTATTTATAGGAAAATGGAATGCGTAGTAACTAATCCATGAACGGTCCAGTTGATTTACTTTAATCGGACGGTCCATATTTAAAGAAAAATCTTTTAAATAAAATATAATATATTCTATTTATATAAAAACATTTTACTATGCAAACACTATATGCAATCTATGCAAAAACACTATCTGAAAAACACTATGCAACACTATATCGTAATAAAATATAATATATTCATTTATAGAATAACTTTAATAAAGTATTCTATTTTATATAAAAAGATGTTTACGTTTTTATTACGTTAATAATACGAATAAAACAAAAGCGTCGTTATCATTATAATAATTCATATTATTAATCGACAATAATGGAATCAAACCGAGTAACTTCTCACATAAGCGTCGATAATCAATCTGGTATCTTCTTATGCAACCACACGTATTCTTTGTACTTTTACTACTGAGTAGTTCAACGAAGAACCACGGTAAAAAACTTCCGTAGTTATTTCAATAAAATATTTTTGTCGTTTTCTCGATCCGATAATAATAATTACATTGTGGGGTCCACCAATGATTGAGTAGTTATCTGAATATTCCCCGCTAAACCGAATATTCCCCGACCAATCGAATATAATATAACCACTTGCATACTTTACAAAATTTATAAATACTACCCACAACTATAATATTATCTTAAATTCACACCATAATATTAAAAAAATTATTTCAACAAAATTTAAATCTTTATTGATAAAATCTGGGGTCTCACAAATAACAACAGAAATCACCATGCATGCGATAGACCGCACAGACAGGTTATTCCAACAGAATAATAAAGAATGGAACCAGGTCATGCGTAATCCGCACAGACAGGATG
Organism: Panax quinquefolius; assembly: GCA_020205615.1. NCBI lineage: Eukaryota > Viridiplantae > Streptophyta > Magnoliopsida > Apiales > Araliaceae > Panax > Panax quinquefolius. The sequence goes on from CM035173.1 coordinate 36,947,811, forward strand.
TTCCAACATAATGATAAATAATGGAACCAGGTCATGCGTAAAGCATAGACATGATGTTCCAACAGAATAATAAATAATGGAACCAGGTCATGCATAAAGAACAGATAGGATGTTCCAACAGAATGATAAATAATGGAATAATAGAAGAATTTCACCATGTATGCGAGATTGCATGACACACATATTATTCCAACATAGTAATAAAGAATGGAATAACGAAGAATTTCACCAAGTATCACGATACTTGATGATGGGTTATTCCAACATAATAATAAAGAATGGAATAATGTAAGAATTTCACCAAGAATATGGTAGTCACAGATATCTGAGTTATTCCAACAATAAGAAAGAATGGAACAATAGAAGTTTTCTTCATGAATCTGAAAAGAAATAATACCCTTACCTTAGAAAGAAATGGATATTAGAAAAGTGAGGTAGCAGACTTCTTCTTCTTTCTCTCTATAGTTTCTCTCTCAAGAGTTTCAAAGAATTCAGTAAAAAATAATGAAGGAATGAGCTTCTATTTATAGGAGAATGGATTTGAATAAGAACTAATTCATGAACGGTCCAGATTGATTTACTTTTAAACGGACGGTCCATATTGATTTACTATTAAAAAACTTAAAGCAACGGTCCATACCGATTTACTATTAAAACTTTAAACCAAATGATCCATATTGATTCACTATTATAACTTTCACCCGGTCATTCCATATTGATTCACTATTATAACTTCAACCAACTATGCGAAAAATTAAGACATCTCTACATGGAATAATATTGTACTCAAAATGATTTGAATTTGAAAAGAAATATATTTTTGGGTTAATAGTACCGTGAATAATACTTGAGAATAGTACTATAAATGAATAGTACCCTCTAAGCATAAAAATACCCCAAATACCCGAGTGAATAATATTCGGGTGAATAGTAATTTGGGTGAATAGTAACTCGTGAATAGTACTTCGACACGAAAAGTGCCCCGAATACCCGATTGATCAATATAACCTCCAGACATCAATTAATATCGAAATAAATATCGATTTCTACTAACATTAATAATAAATCCAACACAATGGAACTATGAATTTCATCTTTAATCAACCCTAACTTATTCATCATTAATATTATAAATCACAATATTTAACAACCAGGTCATTCCCAGGAAAAAGGGGGCTTTCCGATAATGATTTCTCCTTATTGACGCGCAATTAGATTATCTAACCTCTCATTGACAGAACTTCTAGACATTGTAAATATTATAATTTAATAATATGAATAACTTTGTTGTCTCAATTATTGATTTAATAATATAACATATTATGCAGATGATACTGTGACAATAATTGAATCAATAATATGAGAGATATGATGCGTGATTCTTTGTGTGAATAATTGAGTATAAATGGTGACTTATCACACATGCATCAATAATCAATCTGAGTGTCTTCTTATCTGAACCGTGTAGATTCTTTATCTTTTACTACTGAGTAGTTCAACAGTTTTAACGGTAACACATTCGCGGTTTATAAAATGATAATTTTGTCGTTTTCTAACTACGACAATACTTCCGTTGTGGGGTCCAACAATGATTGTGTCGTCGTATGGATATTTTCCGACAAAAAGAATATTTATAACAACTTGCATACTTTACAAAATTTATAAATATTACCCACAACTATAATATTATATCAAATTCACACTATAATATTAAAAAAATATTTTGAAAAATTTAAATCTTTATTCATAAAATTTGGGGTCTTATAGTATGTATTTCTCTTGAAAAAATTATAATTAAATAGATGCATTGAAATAAGAATTAGGAAAAAAGAAAGATACCATGCACTTGATTTATGACTTTAAGAAGTCTGTGCAAGTGTATACATGACACGCAAAAATAGTAAAATCCAAAAAATATTTTAAGGTGCTAAATTCCCAAAAAAAAAAAAAAAAAAAAGACTACTGAGTCGAATTATGACAAAAAAAGCGACTTGATCTTTGTCTTGGAAAGAATTAATGAATTACTCATTGTAGTTGACACATTTTACTAATTATATTATTGAACTATTAAGTTTATTGTAATATGAATTCAAGTGTTCTGATTCTTTTGTTCGATAGTAATTTGACCTAATAATGTAAAAGTTTATTTTCCTTTCTCACACTTATTTTTTGCTATACCTGATAACGCAGTGGAATAATAGGAGTCTAAATTAAAGCTGAACATACCGACGGTATAATACCTCGATTTAGACACATGAAACCAGGCGAGGCGAGTGGTAATGGGACCAAAATGGGTGGGCCAAAAAGCCAAGTTTTGCTAGGCTAAATTTACAATCTTAAAGCCTTGGCATGAATGGCGGCATTGCTGAACAACCACCTGTAGAGACCAATTCATGCTTATTTATGCTATTTTTTTGGGTTTGGCTCAAGCGGATTGACGACGAGTGGTGGGTAGAAGCCAAAAAGGCAAGAAGCCAAAACTTCGAATTTTATTGGGCTAAAATTCTGCAAATTAAAACCCTACCGTCCATGAACTTGGGCCATTTTTGCCAGGTCTACCTCAGTCCCACATCGAAAAGTATGAGAAAACTTTATCTGTATATAAAGAATTATGTTACTAACAATAGTACATTTAGTTATAATTTTTTGGGTGAGCCTGTAGTGAGTTAAGATAACTTAAAAAGTACTAAGATAACTCAAGAAGTACTATTGGGCTAGTGTCCGAGATTTATGAGTTTAAGAAGTCTGTGCAAGTGTATATATGAGACGCAAAAAATAGAAAATTCCAAAAAATATTTTAAGTTGCTAAATTACAAAAAAAAAAAAAGACTAATGAGTTGAATTATGACCAACAAAAATGACTTGGTCTTTGTCTTGGGTAAATCTAATAAATTACTCACTGTAGTTGACATGTTTTATTGATTATAACATTGAACTTTTAATTTTTTAAATTATCCCAATAAATTAATTATTATTTTAAAATTGGGTTATTCTGTTAAATTTTTTTAACATACATTAATTTCTTATCGGCAAAACTAATGAATTATTCACTGTAGTTGAAAATGTTTTCTTGATTCTTCAGTATTGAACTTTGAATTTTTAAATTACCACAATAAATTAATTAATATTTTAAAATTGGATCATTCCATTAAAAAATTAAATATATATTAATTTTTTATTTACGTGGCTTTGAGAAAAAATATACAAAAATAAAATATATTACTTATGTGACAAAATAATAATAAAAAAACTTGAAAGTGAAAACAAAAAAATTAAAATATTTTGGGTACTCGGATCTCATATATTTATCAGTAGAAGAAAATTCTTCGCGAATGGAAAGCAATGCATCAACAGAATAAATGAAAGTGCGAAAATTGTCAACAACCACATCTTACATTTGCCTTTGAATTCTCTCTGCATCCACCCGTAAAAGTTTCGACTCCTACCGAATCATAAATACAATATAAACAAAATCAATTTATCCAAAAATTTAGTACCACGTGTGTATACACACACATACACACATATTTATATAGAGAGAATAGCGACCGAGAGTGAAGGATAAGAGTTCAGAGACAAGACTGTTGAGAGTCGGATGTGAGAGAGAAGAAACTTATTGGAACACTATTTAATTCATCTGTTGTTGTTGTTGGGGATTCAGACTCCATTGTTGAATCTAATGCTGAACTTTGAAGCTCAATTCAATGTTTTAGGTACTCAGATCTTAGAATTTTCATAGATTTTAAAGAAAGAAAATACACAAATCTATTTGTTTCGGAAGAAGTGGAAGAATAGAGAGATGGGAGGAAGGAAGAGAGAGAATAAATCAGATTTATTTATTTTCTTTCTAACGTCAACGTGGGATAAAAATAGAAATGATTTAACAGTCATGAAACAAAGATAACAAAATGACTCAATTTTAAAATAATAATTAGTTTATTAGTATAATTTGAAAAATTAAAAGTTCAATTGTGTAATCAGTTAAACGTGTCAATTACAGTGAATAATTCATTGGTTTTGCCGATAAAAAATTAACGTCTATTTAATTTTTCTAACAGAATAACCTAATTTCAAAATAACTAGAGCGAATAATTCATTAATTTTGTCCAGTGTCTCTTATATTTTGGTATAATAAATACAAAAACAAATAAATTTTATTATCCCTCGATTACAATAATTAGAATATAATTATCATTGAGGGAACTTAAAATTCGGCGGAGCGTAAGGTGCGGCTGGGATGGAATCATGGAAATACTGAAAAATTAGAGTCCCCTTAATCATAACTTTCCTAATTTTGTTTGGTATTTTATTGCAGTATTTTTTTTTGAGAGCTTCATAATAAATTTTAACACGATTATATATTGTTTGTAGTCAATAATATATATATATATATTCTTTCGATAAAATAACTAGGTAGATATCACATGCTTTATTTTTTCCTTATTTTTTTCTAGACTTATAGTCTAAATTTAAAAAAAACATGACACTTGAGATTAATAGTCATATCTCAAGTATAATTCTTACAAATAAACATAACCTAAGTGATTTAAGTAGAATAAAAATCTAAATCTTTTCGTATACTTATTTTTGAGTAGACGAGTTCTTAGCCCAAAAACTCTATCTGGACATGGAAATTGGACAAGATTGTATTTAAATTTTACATAATTGTATTTTGATCCCAATAATAAGTAAAAATATAAATAGGTAAAGTTCAAAAACACTCATGTCCACCTAAAAGAGCTCGTTGTTAGTTTAATGATTATTTCTTATAACCATAACAATAGTATTTTGATGACCAAAAAATCTTATAAAAATTACTTACAAAATGATGTGATTGATTATGGTTGGTTACTATCACTAGACCCATCCATATATAGTGGATTATCCACTAATTATATTATGTCACATCATTTTATAAATTATTTTTTGTAAGTTTTTTTGTCACCATAACACGAAATACAAAATTATTGACTATTTTTTTTTTTTTATCAAATACTATTTTATCATTGTTTTAACAATAAACTTTAATCTTAATATATACCAGAAAAGGAAATTATAAAAATAAGATTCTTATTTGGAGAAGTAATAAGTGATTCCATTAAGTAGAATAAATATCCCAATCTTTTCGTATACTTATTTTGGAAAGGCTTAAAATTAGCACACAAACGCGCAAAAACCCATAAACGTAGATACGATATTATATGATAAGCAAATGTATAAATAAGAATCAAACTTATAATAGAGCAACATTCATATAATCAACCAAGTGCTTGCTTCTATCCCAAAAAATGGCACCCAAAATTTCCAACACTTTCTTATGTATATTCCTTCTTTTTCTATTCCATTCAAATCAATCCCATGCAAATTCACGTAGCCTCGATCAAAAAAACCCAAAGTCATTTGAATTTTTGAACAAATTGCATGGTTGTCAAAAAGGTGACAATATTGAAGGGATTCACAAGTTAAAAAATGTAATTTCATACTTTTGGTTATCGATCAAAACGTACAACATCAAAACGTACAACATCAATTAGTTACCTTCACAAGGTGACAATATTGAAGGGATTCAATGTAACGTTGACGTTTTTGATGATTTATTAGAGTTCGCCTTCAAAACGTACCAGTTTAATTATAATCTCAATGTTACAGGGGTTTTAGACGCTGGTACAGTATCGACAATGATGATGCCTTGGTGTGGTGTTCCCGACGTACAATGAGAACTCAACATCATGGTTCAAACTTCCTCCAGGTTGTCTTTCACTATGCCTTCTTTCCAGGTAATTACGCTTAATATGTGTAAGCTGTTAAGTTCAAAATTCTCTCATCTTAAATCACCACATCAATTATTTTTTTATTTATTTCTCGAGCCTAGGTATTTTTTTTTTCACTTCTTTTCAAAATATTGACTTTTTATTGTCAATAAATGCAAAGTTCAGCAACCCTTTTCTCAAATTTTAGGGAGATAATATTTTCGGTGCAATATTTACCATTCCAATGCGTATGTATACTACTCTATCCCAAAATAATACTATCTCCGTCCCACAATAAATGCTTTTTTAAGTTTAATATTTTTTTCTAAAATAAGTGGTGTTAGAACTCCAATACAAATTTTACAATATTTTTCCATATATATCCTCCATTATTTTTGACTCTTCGTTTCCTCCATTACTCACTACAATTAAATGACACTCATTAACTATTCAATTTCAAAGAAAGTCTATTAAGGATATTTTTGTCATTTTAACTTATGTATTGATGTGTGATTTAAGCTAAAAAAACACTTATTATAGGACGGAGATAGTAGACGTTTTAGGATATTTTTTTTCCCCAAATTATCTGACCTTTTACAATCTCAAAAATATTTTGACATTTGTTTTTTCTCTCTACCCTTCCTTCTCCACCACTATTATCAGAGCACGGAGAAAACCGGCGTCTTCATCTTTCTTTTTCTCTCCTTTGTTTTTTTTTGAAAAATAAGAACATCCCCTAAATTCTAATCTATCAGATCTGCGATTACCCCAAATCATTACCAACGGAACCCTAATTAAATCAAATTATCTAGAATCGAAGGCAACTTCGCATATCATGGGATGAAGCCCAAATTAGAAGAAGAAGAAGAGGAAGGGGAGCAGCTGGTGTGAGTTGCAAAGAAAAGGGTGGAACTGATGACCCAATTGGTATGGAGGAGAACAGTTTCATCGAGATGGTCCACGAAACAGGGAGTACATTAGAAGTGCGAACTTTTATCAGAGTATTAATATTCCAAATGCGAGGCCAGATGGTGTTGCGGTTCAAGAATTTATCGACTCTCCTGCTGAGATTGTCGCCCAATAAGCTGTGCTGTCTTAACGGAGAAAAGGCGATTATTAGTAATATGCCAAGTCAGAACATCCAGGGACAAATAGGAATTGAAAGGATGGTCGTCTGCAACAATATTTGTTAGTTGAATTAATGTAAAAAGATACTGGTGCTCGGAAGGAGTGTCGGTCATGGTGACGGCAAGGGAGGTGGACGATGAGATTAAGAAGAAGACAGAGAGAAGGCTGAAGAGATGAAGAAAACATAATATTAATTAAGGGTAAAATAATAAAATTATAACTATTCTTAATTTTTGTGAAACTCTTTAGAACGTCTATTATTTTGGAACGGAGGGAGTAGTAATTTTTACGCACACTATACAATTATATTCTGAATCATTAGATTAGTAAATTAACTTTGTTTAAAAACATCAACCTCTTTTTCAACGTGGTTTTAGTATCTTCTATTTAGAATAAAGAGAGCAGATCTCCTGTTTCTAAATTCTCTGTCCTCCTTGTGTCCCCCACTTAAATTTTGACACATGTCCTTTTAATGCTAAGTAAGAGACTATATGTCAAAATTTAAGTGGAGGGACACAAAGGGACAAAAAATTTAGAGACAGAGGATCTGCTCTCTAAAATAAAAGGCAAAAACATCATGTCCCTCAAACTTATTCCACAAAGTCATTTAATCATTGTCCATCTATAATTATTTTCACAATACATCTAATGATATATCTATCATAAAAATATTGCAATTTTCATTTCGAGTACACATAAATAAATTATCAATCTTTTCATACTTATTTAACGTGTGAAATTTTATTTGGTTGCAAAATAAATTATAGTAATATTTTATTGCAAGATATAACAAGATTCTAAAATAAAAAAAATTTGTCATCCTTACAGGTAATCCGAAATGGACTAAGTTCGACCCGCAAAGATGCTTGGTATCCTGTCTCCCAGGCTTTTCTAAAATGGACCAACGTCTCACCGTTTGTATTTATACCCACTACAGACTATGATCATGCAGACTTGAAGATTAGTTTCGAAAGGGGTGATCACGGGGATGGATCCCCGTTTGATTGGCCCATTCTTTCACGCCCACGGACGGAAGGTTTCACTATGATGCGGATGAGGAATGGGCCGTTGGCCCAGTTCCGGATGCATAGGATTTGGAGACTGTGGCATTGCATGAAATTGGGCACCTTCTTGGGCTTGCGCATAGCTTGGTGACTAATTCTATTATGTTTCCAGTAATTAATCCTGATGTGGTCAAGAATTTGGACGTTGATGATATTGATGGGCTTAGGGTTCTTTATAGTTAATAAATGTTGAAAAGGTTGTCCCAAATATAAGAGGTGCCCTTTTGTGTATTCAAATGGGAATCCTCTCTTTACAAATTAGATTTAAAGTGGTGTAACATCCACGATGTAACACCTCAGTCCCACATCTAAAAATATGAGAACAATGTCAATATATAAAAATTAAGTTACTAACAATAATAATTTCAGTGTAAGGGTTCCACCTTCCATGTATAAAAGTACTTGCCTAACAGGCAAAGATTGACATCTGCAGAAATCGTGTGAGATGAAAGTCTCATACACAATTTAAAAAAATGTAATATTAATTGATCACTTGTTTAAAATATTTTTTAATATAGTAATGTTAATGTAAAAAAAAATTAATAATTAAAATAAATATCGACTCATAGTACACTAACTAAAATATAATTAACTCGACAAAGTTCAATTGTGGGTTCCAGGAGAAAATGCATGTCTATAACACCCAGGTGCCACCTGTACCACTTTTCATACTACGTGTTCAACCGCATGCAACTCAGTTCAGTTCTCGACCTACATTTTAGACCATAATTAATTCAGCACGATAATAAATTAGTGAGTAATGTTATGAATACAAATTATACACAAAAAATTGTAAATCAATTATATAAAAAAATAATAATAATAAGTAAAACATACTATAGATATTTTATATATTATAACTAGTATAAGATTAAGATATATGAGTTCTACTTTTTGTGTATGTCATATTATTCCAAGTTAAATTCCTTACAAATAAATTCCTCAAGATTTGAAGAAACATAAAACCACAAGAAGGGGAGAGAAAGGAAAAGGACCGGAAAATGGAAGGGAAAAACATATCAACTCGATCATCCGGCAGTTCCAGGAGAACCAACTCAAATGGCATCCGCATTTCTTGAGACGGCCACTGCCAGTATCCAAGGCTTCGGTCCTATCAACAAAATCCACCAGCAAGGCAACTCAAATGGACATGACAATATATACTTAACTATATATATAAGCGATCCATTAATTGTTTGTGATGCTGGGTTTTTTGAGGCATATATATATAATAATTTGGTTGGGTGATTCATTTCCTTTTCAATCTTAAATTTTCCCCCCTACCCGAAATGTAAGTTTTGTATCAAGATTTCTGCTTATAAGTCCTCTGTCAATATTTTTCTTCATCATGCCAAGGTAATGTTCTTTTCTACTTTTTGGTCTAGTTTATATTTTCTTTTAAATAAACGGATGTATTACCTTATATTTTCTAATGAAAGTGTTCCTTTGCGGTGGTTAGACAACTTATGATACACTGTCACGAGCGTTGAAGAGAATGTAGTGAATATGTTTGTTCTTGATTTAAAATAAAACCACTTAATTTACTATATTATTGTATTGGTAAAACCTGTGTCCAATTCTTTATATATATTCTGTTTCTTTTCGTTTATATATATATATATATATATATATATAATGATATTGTAATATTATCAATTTTTCGCATTATACTTTGATAATTAAAAGTCAAGATTTTTATGGTATAGTACGTAAACGTTGTATAAGTGAGCACAAAGTCTGACTTGGCGAGACGAAGCAAACAAGTGGATTTTGGGGCGTCGCAATCTTCTTGTATGCCTTCAAATTTTTGGGAAAGCTAGTTAGGCTTGGAAATTTAATGACTTTGCTTGTCCGGAATTGATGACTGACTTGTGAAATTTATCGCTGCTCAATTTGTTAACAACTAATTGAAACAACTAGATTTATTTATTTTTTTATAAATAATCAAACAAGAAATTAAAGAATAAATAACCCGCTAGATAATTAGTTTTGATATCAAATGATAGGCTCCACGAACACGTTTGCGTGAGATAGTCGTCGTCCGGATCGTTTTTAGTAAAGTTATAAGATGGAACACGCACGATACCTCCTCAACCCTAATTCGCTTATATTGAAATAAGAACTTTGGTACATTAATCGATAGTGTAAATGATTATGCGTTGAATGGAACACCGACGATAACTCGACCCTTTGCCTATATGTAAGTAAGAACGTTAGTACAATTGACGATTGATACGATAAAAGATGTCACACTAACTATGTATTGTTGAATGATAAGTCAAAAAATCTCAAAGAAAAATTAAAAATCGTTTAGGAATTCTTAAAGAACCAAAAAAAGAGAAAAATCTCACAAGTAATTTTATAGATAAAAAAATCTAATTGTTGTTAATTAAGTACATCAGCCAAACTCTTATATATGCTACTCAAAAGTAATCCTAATCCTACAAGGAATTAACAAATTAAATTGATTTTAAATTAAATACCTAGCTAACAAGTTTCCTAATCACATTAGATGTCCTAAATCTCGTGCAAGTCCTAATTAAAATAGCAAAAATCAACTTTCAATTAAGTCGTGAACTAGCGTTATGGCGCGACATGGAGCGCTGCAGTGCTACAATAACAAAGACATAGCACTTCTGCGCTATAGTTGGGCGTTGTTAAGCTGAACTGCTGAAGGATCAGTGATTGAGAGCTACGACATCGGCGTGCAAGCTCTGATCGGCGTGCTCGACGAGCTGAACTCTAACATGAGTTGGAATGTTGGACTTGGACCAATCGCTTGCACCAAGTTAATGAATTTAGAATCATTCTTGAATTCCCTCAAACTCTTATCTGCCTAAACTTCTTGAATTAATCCATTAAATCCTTCTTTGAATCGTTTAACTCATGCCCTCGTAATTAGACCAACAGGAACTTGAATTAGATTTACCCAAATTTGATCTTTGTGATTTCCGTCCACACCCAAGCTAAGCATGTTCTGATCACTTAGCCACATAAATACTTTGATCAAATATTATTATTTCTTGTTGAAAATGAGATTTGAATTGAATGAGAAAATTGAATTAATTCGAATTAATTAGATTCGTAATACGTGATCGCGACGTACGGATTCGTGATATATATTTTTTTTCATCACAATACTACGTCGTTTTGACGACGGTTACATGCGAATTTTTTCTATAAATAAACGGTGTGGGAAAGCATTTCAAATATAACAAATTTTCTCTCCCGTTCTGAAAAATTTCAGTCCCGTTCCGTTCTGTAGAAAATTCCCGTTCCCCGTTCTGTCAGTACTGCCCGTTCTGTTCTACAAAACAGAGTCCCGTTCCCGTTCCACAATCTGTAGTTCCGTTCAGTTCTGTTTTCTGAGTTTTCCGTTCTGCATATCCCATTTCCCGTTCTGCAGTATATATTCCGTTACCGTTTTGCAGTATATATCCCGTTCCTTTCTGTAATTTTTCCACATTTCTAAGTAAGTTTATCCATGAATTATATTACATGCATCATCACCGTAAGTGTTTAAGGTTCAGTACATAACATAAATATTGGTTCGAATTGTTCTTAATTTTGAAGTGCTTCTAATTAAGAACTGAAAATCCGTTTTATCTTGGGAAGCAATTATTCATTAATCTCAAAGACTTGTGGCGGAATAAATTTCTTTTAAGAGACTGTGAATTCAAAGGACTCAATTTATTATTATTATTTTCTGTGATATATTTATATAAAATTATATTCTGTTTTATCATATTTATATATATATATATATATATTAAATAATACTATATATTACAAATAACAATCTTAAAGTAAATTTAATTTATTCTGTAAATATAGTAGTATTTAATTTATAGAATTTATTTTAACAGAAAATCATTTTAAAAATAAATTTTCTGTATTAACTGAATTCTAGAAATACGTTGCATGATAATACGGTTAAGTGTAGTTAAATAATGTTTATAAGTTAATCAGAATATTATATTTATATATATAATACGTTGCATTTATTTTTCAAGTGCATGTTAAAAGGTATTCTGTCACTTTTGAGGAATTTGCATGGTGCATGGTTTATATAGTGTTTTATGTAATTATATACATGGTGCATGGTTAATATGCATGGTGAATACATGCTGAAAGATAATGATTGCATGTTAGTTTACAGCATGTTAGTATATTATTCCTTTGTAGTAATGATTGCATGTTAGTACATAAGACTACACTTGTTATTATTTTTAGGTAACATAATTTTCTGTTTGCAAATATGTTCAAGCCTAGAATTTTCCGTTCGGTCAGAAAATTTGACAATCACTAATTTTGCATCATTAATTAACATACATAATATTCTGTTATTATTTATATTTTAATATAACAGTTTATTAAGTGATTTGCATGAAATCAGAATTTCGCATGAACTTGAGTGATATGCATGTTAACAGTTTATTTATATTTATATTACATGATTTGCATGGAGTGATTTGCATAAAATCAGAATTTCGCAAAATATATATATAATATTGCATGTTATATATTTCGCTTGAATTCAGAATTTGCATGATTTGGTCAGAATTGCATGCATATAGTATTCTATAATATTAACAGAATATTAGTTGCATATTACTAAACAATATTCTGTTATTTTAATTGCATGTGAATATACATATTATTCTGTTTAACAGTTTATATTACATGTTAATAAATTGCATGTTTATATGTTTATAAATATTGCATGTTAATAGATATATAATATTTTGTTTATATATATTCTGTAATTGTATTAGTGTTTTATGTAAACAGAAAATTATTTGCATATTAATAGATATTATTCGTATTATTTTCAAATTTATATAACAGTTTATTTTGATTACTAAGATATATTATTGTGTTAATATATAAAGATTCTGAAGAAAAAAAAACAAATTTGTTAACAAAATTTGTTACATCTTGTACAAACAGAAATTTGTTTCTGTCTATTGACAATTGTCTTCTTTGTATAACAGATATGACATCTACTAGTACCATTCCTGTCGTGAGTATGTCTCATGGAGAAAAGTCTGAAAGGTTCAATGGAACTGATTTCAAGCGTTGACAACAAAAAATGCTCTTCTATCTCACCATGTTGAACTTGGCAAGGTTTCTACAAGAGGACTGTCCTACTCTTGTTGAAGGGGAAACTGACAAGGAAAAAGTGGCTGCTGTTGATGCATGGAAACATGCAGACTTCCTTTGTAGGAATTATGTAATGAATGGATTAGACAATACATTATATAATGTATATTGTACAATTCAAACTGCAAAGGAACTTTGGGAATCTTTAGATAAAAAATATAAAATTGAAGATGCTGGCATGAAAAAGTTCATAGTCGGTAGATTTCTTGATTATAAAATGATAGATTCCAAAGCAGTTATCACTCAGGTTCAAGAATTACAAGTAATTCTACATGACATTCATTCTAAAGGAATGTCATTAAGTGACTCATTCCAAGTTGTTGCAATGATTGAAAAGCTTCCACCATCATGGAAAGACTTCAAGAATTATCTAAAGCATAAACGCAAGGAGATGAATCTTGAAGAACTGATTGTGCGACTTAGGATTGAAGAGGACAATCGAGGATCTGAGAAGAAGAGTGGAAAAAACTTCATGGAAGCAAAGGCAAATGTGGTAGAACAAAGACCAAACAACAACAAAAGGAAGCGTGAAGGCAAAGAAGCTTTCAAGGCCAAGAAGAAATTCAAAGACAAATGCTTCAACTGTGGCATCCAAGGACATAAATCAAGTGAATGTCGAAAGCCAAGGAAGTTCAAGAAAGAACAGAAGCCTCAAGCAAATGTGACAGAACTGGAAAAGCTGTCTGAAAATGTTTCAGACATTAATCTTTCTGCAGTTGTATCTGAATGCAATTTGGTAGGAAACCCTAAAGAGTGGTACGTGGACACTGGGGCTACTCGCCACATATGTTCCAACAAATGGATGTTTTCTACTTACAAACCAATAGAAAACGATGATCAACTCTTCATGGGAAACTCCTCAAGTTCAAAGGTTGAAGGACGTGAAAAGATTATACTAAAAATGACATCTGGCAAAGAACTGACTTTGAATGAAGTGCTTCATGTGCTAGATATTCGCAAGAATCTGGTCTTTGGGTTACTACTTAGCAAGAATGGCTTTAAGTTGGTGTTTGTGTCTGATAAGTTTGTACTTACAAAAAATGATATGTTTGTAGGAAAGGGCTACATAAATGATGGGCTCTTTAAGATGAATGTTATATTTGTTGTCTAAAATCTATTGATAATAATAAAATTAATTCTTCTGCTTACTTGTTAGAGTCTTCAAACATATGGCATGCTAGATTAGGACATGTTAATTATAATACTTTCCACAGATTAATTAATTTAGAATTCTTGCCTAAATTTGATATTAATCAAAAACATAAATGTGAAATTTGCGTGGAATAAAAAATGACAAGATTGCCCTTTCATTCTGTTGAAAGGAAAACTGAACCTCTAGATTTAATTCACACTGATATATGTGACTTAAAGTTTGTGCAAACTAGAGGTGGGAAAAAAATATTTCATAACCTTTATTGATGATTGATATTGTTATGTATATTTGCTAAGAAGCAAAAGATTAAAACAATAAGAAGCGATAGAGGTGGTGAATATGAATCACCATTTGAAGAGATATGCTCTACTCATGGTATTATTCACAAAACTACAGCTCCTTATTCACCTCAATCTAATTGGTATTGGCAACGCAAGAACCGAACATTGAAAGAAATGTTGAATGCTATGTTAAATGCAGATTCTGGAGCACCCTGAAATTTGTGGGGGAAGCTTTGCTTTCTGCCAATTATATTCTTAATAAAGTGCCTCATAAGAAAACTCACAAAACACCTTATGAATTATGGAAAGGTCATAGACCTTGCTACAAATACTTAAGAGTGTGGGGGTGTCTAGCAAAAGTGATGGTTCCTAAACCTAAAAAGGTTAAGATAGGACCAAAAACAATTGATTGTGTTTTCATTGTTTATGCAAATAACAGCAGTGCTTATCGCTTTCTTGTTCATAAATCTGATATTAATGATATTCATGTTAATACATTTATTGAATCAAGAGATGCATCATTTTTTGAGAATATTTTTCCATATAATGGAAATAATAATTCAAATTCAAACAAAAGACCTTTGGATGCTACTAGTAATAATCCTGAAAATATAGACAAATAGTCTATATTGGATGAACCTAGACGTAGCAAAAGGGCAAGGACTTCAACGTCTTTTGGTCCGGATTTTCTAACATTTTTGTTAGAAAACGATCCTCGAACGTAAGAAGCGATATCCTCTCGAGATGCTTCTCATTGGAAAGAAGCAATAAATAGCGAAATTGAGTCCATTATGCAAAATCATACATGGGAACTGGTGGATCTTCCACCTGGTTCCAAACCCTTAGGATATAAATGGATCTTCAAAAAGAAGATGAAAGCTAATGGCTCAATTGATAAATACAAAGCAAGGCTTGTTGTTAAAGGTTATGATAAAAGGAAGGATTGGATTATTTTGACACACTTATTCACTGTTATAAGAATTACATCTATTCGGATGCTAATAGCAATAGCATCTTTAAATAGACTTGAAATACATCAAATGGATGTAAAGACTGCATTCTTAAATGGTGAATTAGATGAAGAGATATATATGGAACAACCTGAAGGTTTCATTGCTCCTGGACAAGAGAGAAAAGTATGCAAACTTGTTAAATCCCTGTATGGATTAAAACAAGCACCAAAACAATGGCATGAGAAATTTGATAATGTTATGTTATCAAATGGATTTAAAATTAATGAGTGTGACAAATGTGTTTATGTCAAAAGCACTCAAAAGGAATATGTCATTGTTTGTCTTTATGTGGATGATATGTTAATCATGGGTAACAACAATGAAGTTATCAACTCAACAAAACGTATGTTGTCAATTAGATTTGATATAAAAGACTTGGGGGTTGCAGATATAATATTAGGAATCAAGATTTCTAGAACATCTGATGGAATTATATTATCTCAATCTCATTACATTGAGAAAATACTTGAAAAATTTAATAAGTATAATATAATTCTGAATAAAACTCCAGTTGATATAAATCTTCATCTAGCTAAAAATGAAGGTGATATCATATCTCAACTAAAATATTCTCGTATAATAGGCAGTTTAATGTATGTCATGAATCATCTTTAGACCGAATATATAGCTTATTCTTAAGTAAGCTAAGTAGGTATCTGAGTAATCCGGTAAAGATCAATCGGAAAGCAATTTTGAGAGTTATGGATCAAAACTATACAAGATATCCAACAAAAGATTGGAAGGATATAGTGATGCTAATTGGATATCTGACAATAAAGACTAAAATCCACAAGTGGATATGTCTTTACCTTTGGAGGTGCAACAGTATCTTGGAAATCCTCAAAACAAACGTGTATTGCTAGGTCTACAATGGAATCGAATTCATTGCGTTAGACAAAGCTGGAGAAGAAGCTGAGTGGCTTCGTAATTTTTTAGAGGATATTCCAAATTGGTCAAGACCTGTGTCAACTATATGTATACACTGTGATAGCCAATCGGCGATTGGAAGAACACAGAAATATTTATATAATCGATAAGTCACGCCATATCTGACGAAGACATAATCTGAGATTGAGACAATTTCTCTCAAATGGAATTATCTCAATTGACTATGTAAAGTCAAAAGATAATATTATGGATCCGCTTTGAAAGGTTTAACAAGAGAGCAAATGGAAAAATCATCGAGGGGAATGGGTTTAAAGCCTATTGTTTAAATAAGAGTCGTCATAGTGGCAACCCAACCTAGCTGACTGGAGATCCCAAGATCTAGGTTCAATGGGCAAACCGAACTACGTAGTACTCAGTAAAGCAATGAGGAGATAATTACTCCTAACCATTCCTATTATGAGACAGTGCACATCTGCCGCGAGAATAAGGATAAATTACACTTTTAATGACTTTTATATCTCGAAATATGTTCAAGTGGGGTATTGCAGGATACTCTTGATAGAAGTCATCTACGTGAGTAAGAAGGGGGCCACTTCTGTGAGAATTTTGAAGGCTGAATTCTCTAATATACTTATGGAACCAAGAGGTTTCCAGACCAAAATAAACACAAACGTGAGAACCAATTATGTCTGAAAAGATATTTTGTGAATTCTATTGTCTTGGTTTACACAAAAGTCGATATTCAAAGACATCAAGTTCATCTTGATTAGCCAAGTAAATCCGATAGATTTTACTAGGGCAAGTTCAAAGCCACTAGGCTACTTAACCTGATGAAATATCTTTTCTTATGTACTTGAACTAGTGTCTGCATATTCATAACATATTTTGCATATTGTAAAGCCAATTTTACATTCATGTGGGGATTGTTGGAAATGAGATTTGAATTGAATGAGAAAATTAACCTACGGAATTAAATCGTATTATTCATGATTTACGGTGATTCGTGATATATATTTTTTATCATCACAATACTACGTCGTTTTGACGACGGTTACATGCGAATTTTTCCTATAAATAAACGGTGTGGGAAAACATTTCAAATATAACAAATTTTCCTCTCGCTTACGAAAAATTTCGATCCCGCTCCGCTCGCGAGAAAATTCCGTTCCTCGCTCGTTCTACAAAATAGAGTCTCGTTCTCGTTCCACAATCTGTAATTCCGCTCGATTCTGCTTTTACGAGTTTTCCATTCTGCATATCCCATTTCCGTTCTGCGGTAGATATATTCCGCTACTGGTTTTACGGTATATATCCTGTTCCTTTCTGCAATTTTTCCTCATTTCTAAGTAAGTTTATCCATGAATTATATTACATGCATCATCACTGTAAGTGTTTAAGGTTCAGTACATAACATAAATATTGGTTCGAATTGTTCTTAATTTTGAAGTCTTCAATTAAAAACCTGAAAATCCGCTTTTATCTTGGGAAGCAATTATTCATTAATCCTTAGCACTTGTGAGGAATAAATTTGTTTTAAGAAAACTTTGTGAATTCAAAGACTTTCGAATTTATTATTATTATTTTTGTGATATATTTATATAAAATCATATTCTGTTTTTATCATATTTATATATATATATATATATATATATATATATATATATATATATATAAATAATACTATATATTACAGAACATTTCTAATATAATCAATTGTTAATAAACAAAGTCTCATTCCTAACACAGGCTAGCTAGTTCACAATTTTTTTTAATTATTAAGCCAACTTCAAGACCAACCGAGACAACTTACCTAATTTTGTACCAACCAAGTCGACTTATAATACAAACCATCCGAGGCAACTTAGCGATTTTTGTAATTAGATGGATCGGTAGACGAATTTTATATATAGGGGTTGATTACAAAAAGTATTGCTAAATGTATAGGTGATTATTTGACAATATCATTTTTGCTCTAATAATATTGAGAATTAAAAAAGTTTAGTACACTAACACTTAATTAGTGTATATACAAGCAGGGTTAGGATTATAATATCTCATTAATATAGTATTTATATTAGACAAGATTATTCTTATTTTAATAACGTGTCAAGATCCTAATAACATCCGTATACACTGTCAATATATCAAATTTAAATTATAAATTAATATCTTCATATGGAATGAAATGTCACTAAAATTTTACTCCTTAATTTCTCTCTTTTACTTCTTAATTTCTCTTCAATCTTTTCTCACCAATTACAATTCTTAAATATTTTTAATCACACACATCATGTATTTATCTGTGTAGGAATAGTAAGTATTTCTTTAGAATCAGTAATGTATTACAATAAATTTATACCGAATTATAATTGCAAATTTTATTAATACATGGAATTATAAGAGACTTTACTTATTATATATTTTTTTAAAAAAAATTATTACTAATATTTATCCACATAATTAATAATAAAAAAATTGACATAAATTAAATATTATTTTTTCCACTTTTTCCCCTGAACTGATGATGCCTTAAGTTCGCAATATATATTAAGAATTCTCCACTTTTTTCTCTCGGCTGATGAGTGATGATGCATCAAGTGTGTGGGTACAATTTCGAGTCCAAAAACACGAACAAGTCCACTTAATTTGTCAGTTAGCGAACAAAAGGCACGTTAACAGCCACGTTATAACCCCCAAACCAAGCCACCTGTACCACCTTTCATGCTACGTGTTGAAGTGCATGCAAAGGAGCTCCCTCCCGAGCCTTTTATACCCCATTCCCCTATTCTCTCAACTCAACATTTCCCTGCAAATTAATAAATTCCTCTACATTTTAATTTTAATAAGAATTTGAAGAAACAAACACCACAAGCCAAAAATTAATGGAAGGGGAAAACATATCAACTCACCCGGAAGTTCCCGGAGAACCAACTCAAACGGCTACTGCTCTTCTGGAGACGGCCACCGCCACTATCCAAGGCTTTGGTCCGATCAACAAAATCCACCAGCATCTCTGCGCGTAACCTAATTCTACTTAATTTCCTCTCTTTCCTATTTCCTCTGTTTATTTGGTTCCGTTTAGATTAATTTCATGAAGTTGTCACCTGTCTCACATTTGTGGTTAATATGAATTTAATTTTGGTTAATTAACCGATACAACAAGAGAAGAGATACTTTTTGTATTACTGTATTGGTCAAATGATCAACTTTAAATTTATAATAACCGGATCTCATATTCCATATTAATGGACAGAACAAGACATTCTTTCAGGGAAATGCCCTTGTATGAGTTGAAAAGTTCAAGAAAAAAATTAATCTTACAAATAAATCATAAAAATTATTGTACAATTAAGCAAGTCACATATCTTGTTAATTCTAAATCTAGTAGTTTTACATAATAAAACCCAACTAATTACGTGCTTACAATTTACTTGTGTACATAGATTTCATTTCTATGGCCATGACATGACCCGGCAAGTCGAGGCGCACCACTACTGCGCACACCAGAATGAGGAGATGAGGCAGTGCCTAATCTATGACAGCCCCAACGCCGACGCCCGTCTTATCGGGGTCGAGTACATGGTCTCGGAGAACTTATTCCTGACTCTTCCAGACGACGAGAAGAGCATGTGGCACTCCCACGAGTACGAAGTCAAGAGCGGCGTCCTCTTCATGCCGGGAATTCCGGGGCCCATACAGCGTCAAGATCTCGACAAGGTTGCGAAAACGTATGGAAAGGTGATCCATTTCTGGCAGACGGATAGAGGGGATAATCTTCCTCTGGGAATTCCACAGGTGATGATGGCCCTAACTAGAGATAGCCAGCTCTATCAAAACCTTGCCCAAGGTTTGTTTCTAAGCACTTCTTTAATATTTTGGTACTTGTCTATATGACTAAATACGTTTGTACTTGCATGTATGTTATTTTTAGGGTCACATTGTGGATTTTTGCGTCATTGATTATTTGATGTACTTAAAAAAGCTTAACTACAAAATATTATTTTGTGGAGATAATGGTATCTTATTTTAAAATATAGCAAAACGAAATCAATTGGTGCAATTAGTAGTAAAATTTATAACTTTTGGGGTCAGTTTTGCACACCTAATTATTCCTTAAAAGGTAGGATTTTGAACTAATATATGGTTGTATCTTCATGAGGGAAGGATTTGCCGATTAGTCAAATAAAAAGACGAAAAATGTCACATATGGGCACACAAATGCGAGGGATAGTTTGGATAAATGTTATTGGGGGTAAAAGATTGTGGATATTATTATTGTGGTGTTGGTGTACTTTTAAAATGGGACAATTATTATGAGCCCGTTACAGGATCTCCCAAAATTTCAAGTCCGAATATAATCAAATTTATCCAAATAAGTCTTAAAACCACTAGCATAAAAGTATTTTATTGGTCATCTTAGCCCACCACAGGTTCATTCAAAAAAATCTTGACTGAAAGTACTATTGTTTAGTAACTTAATTATTTGGAAAAAATGTATATATATAGCTGTGTAGTATACATTCGTCATTTTTTTGGTCTATGGTGACGGTTGAATCGTCGCTATAACTCAAAAAAATCGTCACCATAACTGTGTATATATATATAATCTTAATTATTTATATATAAACAATTTCATATTTTTTGATATGGGACTGGGATGTTACATTAACGGAGAAGTGGGAAAATTATTTTGGGAAAGAGGAAGTATGTGCTAATTACTTGTGGTTGACCTTTGCTTTTCATTTTGGACTATTCTTGCTCATGAGGTTCAGGGCGGTGTTGATGCAGATGTAGAGAAGCGTTTTAATGTGTCCTTCGACAAGGAGAGGGAGAATAGGGCGTACATTTCAGGTCCGGAAAATGGGATACATCCATTGGCGAATGCTGGTGGGAAGGGGATCAAAACAGTGCTGAGGGAGACTGACTGCAAGCCTGTGGACTCTGTTCCTAGCTAGGGTCTTTGTTTGAGTTCATTACTGCTAATTTTATATAAGTAATAGTTTTTGGTTCTAAGTGAAGAAACTTGTGTGTATAATAAGAATATGAGAAGGCCATATTGTATGTAAATATGTGGTTAGGGGAGTATGTAATATCCAGTCTTTTGGGTTTGTGATTAATGCTGCTATGTTAAAGAAATATGTTCCTGAGTTTTTTATTGTCATTATAATCTTTTGTATATATATTTTTTATTGTTCTTATTGCATTAGAAGATATAGTTGTGGTTGATATTATCATTATCCGGCTTGGTAAGTTGGTCAATTGACCAATACAGTGTTGACACGTATAGAGAGATTATAGAGAGATTATCTCTTGGTCCGTGTATCGATACTGTATTGGTTAATTGATTAAATTTAATTTTATGATAAACACTTCAATCTATGGTAAATTGGGCAATTGACTAATACAGTGTTGATACGTAGAGAGATTATCTTCTTGTTTGTGTATTGATATTGTATTAGTCAATTGATCAAATTTAATTTTATGTTAAAACACTCCTAGAGAAATGATAGTAATACGTTGTAGTAATGAGTCACTTCAAGTGTTTGGTAGTGTAAAAATAAAATAAGTGTTAGCGTCTCAAATTTTGTAGTGTTATAAAGTATAATTTAATTTTATATTTTTGAGATTTAAAAAAAATATGAAATTCTTAAAATTACTCGAATAAAAAACATATATGAGTAGGCTTAAATATAAATTATTACTCTAAATTATTGGTCATATTTTACTTTGGTGATCCATCTTTTAATTTTGTCAATTAGATGATTGAACTATTAATTAATTTTTTCTAATTGTAACAAATTGAGTCTGACACGTCAGAAATTGCTGACGTGGTTATTTGTGTGGTGGGGCCATAGGAAGCTGGTGTGGCTAAAAAAAATAGTTTTTTAATTATGAATTAAACAAATTTGATATAATGGAGGATAAAATGGTCCAGCAACAATTCAGACAAATTAAACATTAACTTAAAATCTTCAGAACATATACAATCGATCTAAACCTCCACCACAGTCGATCTAAAGCAAGCCCCAACTCGCCGGTCAAAAAAAACCCTAGCTCAAGAACTGAAAATCAACGATTCCGACGAAGAAATACTAAGAATCAATGATTCCGACGAATCAATGGTTCAACGATGAAGTAAGTATTTGATTTAGCTCTTCTTTGTTGCTCTGTTGCTACTCCAAAAGTAAAAAAGCCTACTTAGATCCCCAAAAATGTCCTAGCATCATCGATCGACTGAAAAGATTTAACGAAAAACAAGCGAGCTAGGGTTTCAGTTATCTACCCTCGATAAAATCCCTCATTGAAAATGGAATTTACTGGTATGGAAGATGAACTGGAGTTAGGAGAGCCTCTTAATTCGATGGGTGAGTCTCCAAGGTGCTATTGTGGGTATAGAGCTCAAATGAAGATATCTTGGACTAAGAGTAATCCAGGAAGAAGGTTCTTTGGTTGTCCACAATGGAACAAGGTACTAGTACTGTAGTAATATAGTTTTTGCTGGCTGAGTTTTCTCTTATTCTCTAAAAACATTAAAAATACACTTGAGTTAGAATTGTATTAATTTTTTATGTTTTGGATTGATTTTTATCAACCATACAGGACAAATTGACAAGTAAACACTGCAACTTCTTTTGTTGGTATGACCAAGAGATTTGTAAAAGGTCTAAAGAAGTTTTACCTGAGTTGAAACTTATGATAAGTGCTCTGAATTTGGAAATAGAAAGGAAGAAGTATGAAATTGAGAGAAGCACTGAAAAATAATTGAATTGGAAAAAAGAAATAAAAAGCTTCAAATTGAATGTGCAAAGCAAAGTGAAGAGGTTGGAAGGCTGAGAGAGGTGATTGCATTGTTGAGAAGGAAGGATAAAATGTGTACTGCTTCAATTAAAGTCATGTTGTTAGGCATGATATTTGTATTCATGTTAGGACAACTGTATGTGAATGATAGTGGTGAATGATTGTAATTTATAGTTTGAATTATATATAAAAGAACAAGTTTGCAATGAATGGTGCAAGTTGATTTTAACCTATGAAAATAACAACTGTTTGTAATTTTGTAATTGTTTGGAATGGTAAAAAAATTTAGAATTTTTTGTAAATTGTTATGCCTCTTAAATTTTATTGATGACACAAGTTATTTTGCAATGAATGGTGCAACTCAAGCTGCAAAGTTAGTGGTGCACAAAGCACTGCTGCAACAAATAGATGCATTGCTTCAATTTGCAGTGATAACACAGATGCATTGATGTCATTAACACCCAAAGCACCTATTAATGTAAGACCCCGAATTTTATGAAATGAAAGTATTTAATTTTCTTATAATTATTATTTTATTTCGTAAATGGTTAAATTGATAAAGGGTTAAAGTTAAGGGTGATATGTAAAATTTTTTGCAAAGTATGCAAGTTGTTGTAAAATATTCGTTTTGTCGGGGAATATCCGTACGACGACACAATCATTGATGGACCCCCACAACGGAAATATTATCGTAGTAAGAAAACGACATAATTATCTTTTTATAAAAATAACGGCGAAAGTGTTACCGTTAAAAATTATTGAACTACCCATTAGTAAAGTAAATGCGATGTCTGGCGTGGTTGCATAGTAGCACACGGTATTGATTATTGATGCTTACGTGAAAAGTCACTCAGTTATACTCAATTATTGCTACAGTAATTGCTGCATCATATATCTCATATTATTGATTCAATTATTGCCACAATATCATCTGTATAATATGATATATTATTAAATCAATAATTGAGATGGCAAAGTTATTCATATTATTATTTGCAATATTGACAATGTCTTGAAGTTCTGTCAAGGAGAGGTTTGGTCACCTAATTGCGCGCCAATAAGGAGAAATCCTTATCAGAAAGCCCCCTCTTTCTTGGGAACGACCTGGTTGTTAAATATTGTGAATTATAATATTAATGATGAATAAGTTCGTGTTGATTAAAGATGAATTGGATAGTTCCATTGTGTTGGAATTATTAGTGTTAGTGAAAATCGATATTTATTTCGATAATAATTGATGTCTGGAAGTTATCGGGTAATTAATCGGATAAATGAGGAATTAATTGCTATTAATTAACATGATTATAACTATTTGTTCACATGTGTGTACTATTAATTCACATTCATGTACTATTAGGGGAGTTGGTGCAAGATTGATAATACTTGCATGACTAAGTTAAAGATGGAGGTATAGATGGAGGTACTATACTGTTATTCGTATTTTCACATGATTATAACTATTGAATCACATGATTGAACTATTGATTCACATTATTTATGTAAGACCCCGAATTTTATGAAATAAAGTATTCAATTTTTCTATTCAGTAAATGGTTAAATTGATAAAAGTTAAAGTTAAGGGTGATATATGAAATTTTTTTCAAAATAATACGCAAGAGGGTATAAAGTATTCATTGTTGTTGGGGAATATTCGTTTGGTGCGTGGAATATTCTTTACGTCGGAGAATATTAAATGCGACCAGCGCGATCATTTAGGGCCCCATAATGAATAAGCGCTTGATGAAGAAAACGACAAAATTAAGTTTTTATAAATAACGGCGTAATCGTTACCGTTAACACTGTTGGAATACCCGATGGTTAAAATACAATTAATATGCGTGTTTGCACGGTGGCACACGGGTTTTACACATATTTTGAATTATTGATCCTTACATAAGAAGGCACTACTCAATAATTATTACAGTAATTACTGTTCAATATTTTTATTTATTGATTCAATAATTGCTACGTTGAAATTTTATATTATTATTGTTCAATAATTGTCACTGCACAGTATTTCCCATTATCAGATCAATAATTCATATTATTCGAATAATATTATTAGATAGCACTATTGGCAATGTCTAGAAAGTTCTGTCTAAGGAGAGGTTTGGTCACCTAATTGCGCGCCAGTAAGGAGAAATTCTTATTGGAAAGCCCCCTCTTTCCTGGGAACAGCCTGGTTGTCATAAATGTGATTCTATAATATTATTTGTGAATAATTAATTATTGATTCATATGATAAGGAAATATTTATTTTATATGAATATAAATGATGGATTTATTTATGTGGTTATTAATGAAGGAATTAATGCTGAGATGTTTTATTTGTATTTTGTCGGATTGGAGGTATTAAAAGATCAAATCGGTGTTATTACAGCTTTATTGTGTGAGTTATAATATTTAATCCGACTGTTGGATCGTTGTAATTTTTGGATATGTTATACATATATAAGTTGAGTATATGTCCACAAATTTTGAACCGTTAAAAATGAACGTATGATTTGTTATGAATTTTAAGAGGTAACCGATTCTAAATTAGGTTTTGGTGGAAAATTCTAGAATTGAGTGGGCCCCACTCTTGGTTGTTGGGGAAGATGGCTGATTTTTGGTGGGTGGAATAGTAGCGAGTAAAGCCATCGAGGTTGCGGAGTTAAATGTGCTTCTTGACGTCTTAACATTTTCCTATAAATAGAGGGCTAAGTTAGAATTGAAAATCACACCGTAAACAAGTTTTCTCTTCTCTCTATATTATCGAGTATTCTTGTGAGTATTTTGAGTATACTTTGAGTATTGTTAGATTTGGTCTGAGTTCCTTGAAAGACTATATCCGGTGTTTCAACTAGAAGTACTGTCTTTCGAGGTAAGGGATGTTATTTTCTTCTCAGATGATATTATTTCTTCAATATCATTATGCTGAAATATTGGTTGGAACTTTTTATCAAATTTGGAACTTTTTCATGTCGGGATTACTATTCATGAGTTACTATTCACGAGTTACTATTCATGAGTTACTATTCACGAGTTACTATTCACGAGTACTATTCATGAAGCGTGAAGATGTTTTTTTGTGGAATTTCTATCTTTTGGTGTCGAGTTACTTATTCACGTATCTGGCCTTATTCACGTATCTGACACTATTCACGAATCGGCTTTATTCACCTAAAAAATGAAAATTTTTCTTTTAAATAAAATATCTATTTTGGATACTAGCTTTGATTGTATCCATGTTTTGATCATTCTTGAATTTTACACCACTATGATTATTTTTGAGGTATTTTTGGACGTGGATAAAATCAATGCAAAGATGAATGATTTCGAAGAATATCTTTGGCCCCTGTAGTGCAAAGATAACAGGTGTTTAAATGAACATGACTACCAATGATGAATATCTTTAGCGATGAGTGCAAAGATGAATTATTGATGAATATCTTTTGCTCAGTAATGCAAAGATGACTGTTGTTGAATATCTTTAGCAATGAGTGCAAAGATGAATTATTGATGAATATCTTTTGCTCGTAATGCAAAGATGACCTGTTGTTGAATATCTTTAATGCGTTGGTGCAAAGATGAATTATTGATGAATATCTTTTGCTCGTAATGCAAAGATGACTGTTGTTGAATATCTTTAGCTTTGTAGTGCAAAGATGAATTATTGATGAATATCTTTGGCTTGTAATGCAAAGATGACCCGTTGTTGAATATCTTTAGCTTTGTAGTGTAAAGATGAATCTGTTGATGAATATCTTTGGCCCGTGGTGCAAAGATGAATTTATTAGTATGATTATGAGCGAGGCTGTGATTTGGTATAACCATGATCTTTGATGTTTCGTAAAAACAAGTGATGAAAATTATCTTTGTCTTGGATGAGGAAAGGAATTTAGAACTACAATTACGATTATGAAGTATACACGTGATTGTGGGCGAGGAATTGTTGATTGATGTTACGAGGATAAAACATTGTTGGTGGATTTTAACATGGAGAAGACAATAGACTTTATAGTCTATTTGACTCTTCTAATGGATTGCTTCATTCATTGCAACTATGGTTGAAAAGTTTTATCATCTACCATATGTTCTAAATCTACGATTTATTCTTGATGAAGACTATTGATAATTTATTTATCTTTAGTCATAATATTCTTTATCGAGCTAGTTGTGCTCACCCTTTTGTTTCACAATTCCTTTCGTAATAATAAAGGTGTAGGCGGGTCGGCGGGGGATAGCGAGGGAATAGAGTGGTGGTCTATAGATGTTGAGGGTGAGGTGAATTTAACTTGGAAGGGTGTTTTGTCACTATCATACAAGATGTCTAATGACATACAACCCTCGTGTTATCTTAAAGACATGGTTGTGCTCATCCACTTTGCTTTGAGTATATTTACAAGCACTACCTATATAATCTTGGTGTTTGTTTGGAGTATAATACCCAATTAGAGACAAAGGAGATAATGATATGTCAAGAGAAGACTCACCATTGGGAAGAATATGATAGTAATCTTCTCATTTTTCTTTGGGGTTTATTATCACGAGGTCACCAAGGATAATTACGTGGCCATATGATATCTACCATAACCTAAAAGCACGGCCTCCCATGTATGAAGGTTTCTCTTGAGCACTTCCCAAAGATTCTAATTTCTAAAACAGGTTTTTGACTATACCTTTATGTAAGGTGTCATTGTGGACGTCTATTTTGGGGTTGGTATATATTTGTATCCAAACTCACAAAGATATGTGTTGTTATATTTTGCACGACAATTGTTGTAATAAAGTTGTAGTTGTTTTTCAGTACCATATATTTGACGACTCGTAATGGGTTGGATGGAATGAACCTATTTTGGGGTTGTCACATTTGGTATCGAGCTTAGGATATGATCTCCATGCGGAGATCGGGGAATAGAACTAGGAGGGGAGAGATGAGTAAATCTTTATTAGTGTGTCTACCTAAGCTTAATTGTTGGTCACCATAATATCGGGATATTATGTGATATGTTAATTTGTTCAATTAACCCGTGTTTTGAAGTCAGATACTAGAATGACATCCGAAATAAAGAAGATGAGCAATGGAGAAATCATGATGACAGGGAAGATGGAATCTGAAATGAAAGCAAGGTATTCTCAACTCTTTGAAATACCAGGTACAAAAAATTTCGAGGACGAAATTTCATAAGGAGGGGGGATTGTAAGACCCCGAATTTTATGAAATAAAGTATTCAATTTTTCTATTCAGTAAATGGTTAAATTGATAAAAGTTAAAGTTAAGGGTGATATATGAAATTTTTTTCAAAATACGCTGAGGGTATAAAGTATTCATTGTTGTTAGGGAATATTCGTTTGGTCGTGGAATATTCTTTACATCCGGAGAATATTAAATGCGACCAAGCGATTTTGTGGGCCCATAATGTAATAAACTGCTTGGATGAAGAAAACGACAAAATTAAGTTTTTATAAATAACGCACAGTAATCTTTACTGAGTAACACTGTTGGAATACCCGATGGTTAAAATACGATAATATGTGTGTTTGCACATGGCAGACACGGTTTTACGGTATTTTTGAATTATTGATCCTTACATAAGAAGGCACTACTCAATAATTATTACGATAATTATTTATTCAATATTTTTATTTATTGATTCAATAATTGCTACGTTGAAATTTTATATTATTATTGTTCAATAATTGTCATTTGCATACAAGATTTCCCATTATCGGATCAATAATTCATATTATTCAATAATATTATTAGATAAAGACTATTGGCAATGTCTAGAAAGTTACGTCTAAGGAGAGGTTTGATCACCTAATTGCGGCGCCAAGATGAGAGAAATTCTTATTGAAAGCCCCTCTTTCTGAGGAACACATTTGGTTGTCATAAATGTGATTCTATAATATTATTTGTGAATAATTAATTATTGATTCATATGATAAGGAAATATTTATTTTATATGAATATAAATGATGGATTTATTTATGTGGTTATTAATGAAGGAATTAATCTTTGAGATGTTTTATTTGTATTTTGTCGGATTGGAGGTATTAAAAGATCAAATCGGTGTTATTACTGACTTTATTGTGTGAGTTATAATATTTAATCCATTTGTTGGATCGTTGTAATTTTTGGATATGTTATACATATATAAGTTGAGTATATGTCCACAAATTTTGAACTGATTAAAATGAGCGTATGATTTGTTATGAATTTTAAGAGGTAACGATTCTAAATTATTAGGTTTTGGTGGAAAATTCTAGAATTGAGTGGGCCCCACTCTTGGTTGTTGGGGAAGATGGCTGATTTTTGGTGGGTGGAATAGTAGCGAGGTAAAGCCATCGGGTTTGCGAGTTAAGTGCCTTGGCGTGCTAACATTTTCCTATAAATAGAGGGCTAAGTTAGAATTGAAAATCACACCGTAAACAAGTTTTCTCTCTTCTCTATATTATCGGCGTATTCTTGTGAGTATTTTGAGTATACTTTGAGTATTGTTAGGCGGTGCAAGTTCCTTCACCTTTATATCCTGTGTTTCAACTAAGAAGTCTTGTCTTTCGAGGTAAGGGATGTTATTTTCTTCTCGGATGATATTATTTCTTCAATATCATTATCTTTGAAATATTGGTTGGAACTTTTATCAAATTTGGAACTTTTTCATGCTCGGGATTACTATTCATGAGTTACTATTCACGAGTTACTATTCATGAGTTACTATTCACGATTACTATTCACGAGTACTATTAATGAAGCGTGAAGATGTTTTTTGTGGAATTTCATCTTTTGGTGTCGGAGTTACTTATTCACGATATACGGACTATTCACGATATCTGACTATTCACGAATCTGGCAGACTATTCAATTTAAAAAAAAAATTTTTCTTTTAAATCTAAAATATCTATTTTGGATACTAGCTTTGATTGTATCCATGTTTTGATCATTCTTGAATTTTACACCACTATGATTATTTTTGAGGTATTTTTGGACGTGGATAAAATCAATGCAAAGATGAATGATTTACAAAGAATATCTTTGGCACAGAGTGCAAAAGATGAACAGTGTTTAAATGAACATGACCAACCTGATGAATATCTTTAGCCAAGATGGTGCAAAGATGAATTATTGATGAATATCTTTTGCTTCGTGTCTGCAAAGATGACTGTTGTTGAATATCTTTAGCAAGATGGTCTGAAAAGATGAATTATTGATGAATATCTTTTGCTCGCTCGTGCAAAGATGACTGTTGTTGAATATCTTTAGCCGGTAGTGCAAAGATGAATTATTGATGAATATCTTTTGCTCGTAATGCAAAAGATGACTGTTGTTGAATATCTTTAGCCAGAGTGCAAAGATGAATTATTGATGAATATCTTTGGCTTGTAATGCAAAGATGACCCGTTGTTGAATATCTTTAGCTTTGTAGTGTAAAGATGAATCTGTTGATGAATATCTTTGGCCCGTGGTGCAAAGATGAATTTATTAGTATGATTATAAGCAGAACCGTGATTTGGTATAACCATGATCTTTGATGTTTCGTAAAGACAAGTGATGAAAATTATCTTTGTCTTGGATGAGGAAAGGAATTTAGAACTACAATTACGATTATGAGTTATACACGTGATTGTGGACGAGAATTGTTGATTGATGTTACGGGGATAAAACATTGTTGGTGGATTTTTAACATGGAGAAGACAATAGACTTTATAGTCTATTTGACTCTTCTAATGGATTGCTTCATTCCACTGCAACTATGGTTGAAAAGTTTTATCATCTACCATATGTTCTAAATCTACGATTTATTCTTGATGAAGACTATTGATAATTTATTTATCTTTAGTCATAATATTCTTTCTTGAGCTAGTTGTGCTCACCCTTTTGTTTCACAATTCCTTTCGGGTAATAAAGGTGTAGGCCGGGGTCGAAGCGGGGATAGCGAGGAATAGAGTGGTGGTCTATAGATGTTGAGGGTGAGGTGAATTTAACTTGGAAGGGTGTTTTGTCACTATCATACAAGATGTCTAATGACATACAACCTCGTGTTATCTTAAGACATGGTTGTGCTTTCATCCACTTCTTTGAGTATATTTACAAGCACTACCTATATAATCTTGGTGTTTGTTTGGAGTATAATACCCAATTAGAGACAAAGTGGAGATAATGATATGTCGAGAGAAGACTCACCATTGGGAAGAATATGATAGTAATCTTCTCATTTTTCTTTGGGGTTTATTGGATTGACCAAGGATAATTACGTGGCCATATGATATCTACCATAACCTAAAAGCATGGCCTCCCATGTATGAAGGTTTCCTTGAGCACTTCCCAAAGATTCTAATTTCTAAAACAGCTTTTGACTATACCTTTATGTAAGGTGTCATTGTGACGTCTTCTGATTGGTATATATTTGTATCCAAACTCACAACATATGTGTTGTTATATTTTGCACGACAATTGTTGTAATAAAGTTGTAGTTGTTTTTCGTACCATATATTTGACGACTTTCGAAATGGGTTGGATGGAATGAACCTATTTTGGGTTGTTGTCACATTTGGTATCGAGCTTAGGATATGATCTCCGGCGGAGATCGGGGAATAGAACTAGGAGGGAGAGATGAGTAAATCTTTCGCTAGGTGTGTCTACCTAAGCTTAATTGTTGGTCATCCATAATATCGGATATTATGTGATATGTTAATTTGTTCAATTAACCCGTTTTGAAGTCAGTATACTAGAATGACATCCGAAATAAAGAAGATGAGCAATGGAGAAATCATGATGATGATTGGGAAGATGGAATCGAAATGAAAGCAAGGTATTCTCAACTCTTTGAAATACTGTACAAAAAATTTCGAGGACGAAATTTCATAAGGAGGGGGATTGTAAGACCCGAATTTTATGAAATAAAGTATTCAATTTTTCTATTCAAGAAATGGTTAAATTGATAAAAGTTAAAGTTAAGGGTGATATATGAAATTTTTTTTCAAAATACAAGAGGGGTATAAAGTATTCATTGTTGTTGTGGAATATTCGTTTGGTGGTGGAATATTCTTTCACGTGAGAGAATATTAAATGCATTTACCAAGCGCGATCATTTAGGGCCCCATAATGTAATAACTGTCGGATGAAGAAAACGACAAAATTAAGTTTTTATAAATAACGGCGTGAATCGTTACAAGTTAACATCGTTGGAATACCCGGATGGTTAAAATACGATTAATATGTGTGTTTTGCACGATGAAGCGCGGTTTTACGATATTTTTGAATTATTGATCCTTACATAAGAAGGCACTACTCAATAATTATTACGATAATTCTTTGTTCAATATTTTTATTTATTGATTCAATAATTGCTACGTTGAAATTTTATATTATTATTGTTCAATAATTGTCAACGCACAAAGATTTCCCATTATCGGATCAATAATTCATATTATTCGAATAATATTATTAGATAGCACTATTGGCAATGTCTAGAAAGTTACTGCTAAGGAGAGGTTTGGTCACCTAATTGCGCGCCAAGATGGAGAAAATTCTTATTGAAAGCCCTGCTCCAGAGAACGACTGGTTGTCGTAAATGTGATTCTATAATATTATTTGTGAATAATTAATTATTGATTCATATGATAAGAAATATTTATTTTATATGAATATAAATGATGGATTTATTTATGTGGTTATTAATGAAGGAATTAATCTTTGAGATGTTTTATTTGTATTTTGTCGGATTGGAGGTATTAAAAGATCAAATCGGTTGTTATTCTGACTTTATTGTGTGAGTTATAATATTTAATCCGACTGTTGGATCGTTGTAATTTTTGGATATGTTATACATATATAAGTTGAGTATATGTCCACAAATTTTGAACCGTTAAAAATGAACGTATGATTTGTTATGAATTTTAAGAGGTAACTGATTCGGAAATTAGGTTTTGGTGGAAAATTCTAGAATTGAGTGGGCCCCACTCTTGGTTGTTGGGGAAGATGGCTGATTTTTGGTGGGTGGAATAGTAGCGGAGTAAAGCCATCGGGTTGCAGGAGTTAAGTCCGCTTGACGTCTTAACATTTTCCTATAAATAGAGGGCTAAGTTAGAATTGAAAATCACACCGAAAACAAGTTTTCTCTCTTTCTCTATATTATCGAGCGTATTCTTGTGAGTATTTTGAGTATACTTTGAGTATTGTTAGATTTGCAAGTTCCTTCAAAGACTATATCCTAGGTGTTTCAACTAGAAGTCTTGTCTTTTCGAGGTAAGGGATGTTATTTTCTTCTCGGATGATATTATTTCTTCAATATCATTATCTTTGAAATATTGGTTGGAACTTTTATCAAATTTGGAACTTTTTCATGTCGGGATTACTATTCATGAGTTACTATTCACGAGTTACTATTCATGAGTTACTATTCACGAAGTTAGTTACTATTCACGAGTACTATTCATGAAGCGTGAAGATGTTTTTTTGTGGAATTTCTATCTTTTGGTGTCGAGTTACTATTCACGTATACTAAGCACTATTCACGATATCTGACCTTATTCACGAATCTTGGCCTTATTCAATAGAAAAATGAAAATTTTTCTTTTCGTCTAAAATATCTATTTTGGATACTAGCTTTGATTGTATCCATGTTTTGATCATTCTTGAATTTTACACCACTATGATTATTTTTGAGGTATTTTTGGACGTGGATAAAATCAATGCAAAGATGAATGATTTCTGAAGAATATCTTTGGCCTGTAGTGCAAAGATGAACAGGTGTTTAAATGAACATGACCAACTGATGAATATCTTTAGCCAAGAGTGCAAAGATGAATTATTGATGAATATCTTTTTGCTTTCGTAATGCAAAGATGACTGTTGTTGAATATCTTTAGCCATGAGTCAAAAGATGAATTATTGATGAATATCTTTTGCTCGTAATGCAAAGATGACTGTTGTTGAATATCTTTAGCCTAAGTAGTGCAAAGATGAATTATTGATGAATATCTTTTGCTCGTAATGCAAAGATGACTGTTGTTGAATATCTTTTTGCTTTGTAGTGCAAAGATGAATTATTGATGAATATCTTTGGCTTGTAATGCAAAGATGACCCGTTGTTGAATATCTTTTGCTTTGTAGTGTAAAGATGAACTGTTGATGAATATCTTTGGCCCGTGGTGCAAAGATGAATTTATTAGTATGATTATGAGCGAGAACTGTGATTTGGTATAACCATGATCTTTGATGTTTCGGTAAAGACAAGTGATGAAAATTATCTTTGTCTTGGATGAGGAAAGGAATTTAGAACTACAATTACGATTATGAAGTTATACACGTGATTGTGGACAGAAATTGTTGATTGATGTTACGAGGATAAAACATTGTTGGTGGATTTTTAACATGGAGAAGACAATAGACTTTATAGTCTATTTGACTCTTCTAATGGATTACTTCATTCACATTATGACTATGGTTGAAAAGTTTTATCATCTACCATATGTTCTAAATCTCGATTTATTCTTGATGAAGACTATTGATAATTTATTTATCTTTAGTCATAATATTCTTTATCGAGCTAGTTGTGGCTTTCACCCTTTTGTTTCACAATTCCTTTCGTGTAATAAAGGTGTAGTCGGGTCGAGCGGGGGATAGCGAGGGAATAGAGTGGTGGTCTATAGATGTTGAGGTGAGGTGAATTTAACTTGGAATGGTGTTTTGTCACTATCATACAAGATGTCTAATGACATACAACCTCGTGTTATCTTAAGACATGGTTGTGCTCATCCACTTGCCGAGTATATTTACAAGCACTACCTATATAATCTCTGGTGTTTGTTTGGAGTATAATACCCAATTAGAGACAATGGAGATAATGATATGTCGAGAAGACTCACCATTGGGAAGAATATGATAGTAATCTTCTCATTTTTCTTTGGGGTTTATTAGATCAACCAAGGATAATTCATGCGGCCATATGATATCTACCATAACCTAAAAGCATGGCCTCCCATGTATGAAGGTTTCCTTGAGCACTTCCCAAAGATTCTAATTTCTAAAACAGTTTTTGACTATACCTTTATGTAAGGTGTCATTGTGACGTGCTACAGTTGGTATATATTTGTATCCAAACTCACAGCATATGTGTTGTTATATTTTGCACGACAATTGTTGTAATAAAGTTGTAGTTGTTTTTCGTACCATATATTTGGCGACTCAGAATGGGTTGGATGGAATGAACCTATTTTGGGGTTGTCACAATTTACTATTAGAGGAGGTGGTGCAAGTTTGATAATAATTGCAAGACTAAATTAAAAATGAAAGAAAAGTTGGAGGTATTGTCTTCGTAATTTTTCGATCCCCAAAACGTCTGAATTATCGAAACTATATTTTTTATAAATAGAAGCTCATTCTTCCTTCATTTCTCACCAATTCACTAAAGCTATAGAAGCAATTATTATAGAGAAAATTATAGATAGAAAGAAGAAGAAAGTCTCGCTACCTCTCTATTCCAAATATCGAAATTTTTATTCTAAGGTAAGGGGTATTATTTCTTTCATTTTCATGAAGAGAGCTATTGTTATTCCATTCTTTATTATTATGTTGGAATAACTTTGTATATCTGCATCCGCATACATTGTGAAATTCTTCCGTTATTCCATTCTTTATTATTCGTTGGAATATCCTGTTTGTCGCGACACGCATTGACACAGTTCCACTATTTATTATTCTCATTGGAATAACTTTGTCATCTGAAGTACCACATACAAGGTGAAATTCTTCTGTTATTCCATTCTTTATTATTATGTTGGAATATCCGGTCTGTGCGTATTACGCATGACCTGGTTCCATTATTTATTATTCTGTTGAAATAACCTGTCTGTGCGATTTATCGCATGCCTAATGAATTCTGTTGTTATTCCATTCTTTATTATTCTGTTGGAATATTATGTCTGTGCGGATTTCGCATGACCTGGTTCCATTCTTTATTATTTTGTTGGGAATAACCTATCTGTGCGGTCTATCGCATGCATGGTGAATTCTTTTGTTATTCCATTCTTTATTATTATTTTGAATAACTTTGTACTATGGGATTACCACATGCATGGTGAATAATCCTTTGTATTCATTCCTTATTAAATTATGGAAATGATCTGTCTACGTGGATTACCGCATGGCGGGCGAAAATCTATTTGCAGATTCATATATTCTATTATACTCAGTTTATAAGACCCCAACTTATTATTAATGAAATTTAATTTTCTCTATTTATTATTTTGAAATAGTAAAGGTTGATTTGATTAATGTGGATAGTTAGGGGTAAAGATACGCAAAATATTTCAAAATAAGCAAGTGGTTATAAAATATTCATTATTATTTGGGGAATATTCGTTTGGTCGTGGAATATTAAATCTTTTGTGAATATTAAATGCACCACGCGCACCCATGTGTGGGCCCCATAACTAGCGATTGGATGAAGAAAACGACAAATATAAGTTGTTTAAAAATAAGCTGCGTGGTTATTCTGATTATCTTTGTTAAAATACTCGTGGTTAAAACACGGTAAGACACGTGATTGCACCAATTATTGATTCTTACGTGAAGAAGGCACTACTCAATAATGGTTACGATAATTCTTTATTCGATTATTTTATTTTATTGATTCAATAATTGCTTTGCGTTGATATTTTATATTCTTTGTTGTTTTAATAATTGTCATTACACGGTATTTTTCATTATCGAAGCAATAATTCATATTATCTCTAATAATATTATTAGATAACATTATTGGCAATGTCTAGAAAGTTACGCTCTAAGGAGAGGTTTGGTCACCTAATTGCGCGTCAAGAAGGAGAAATTCTTATTGAAAGCCCCTCTTTCACAGGAACTCGTCCGGTTGTCAATATTGTGATTACAGTAATATTATTTGTGAATAATTAATTATTGATTCATATGATGAGGAAAATATTGATTTTATGTGGATATAGATGGAGAAAATTTTAATGTGACAATTGTTGAAAATTGAAATTTTATCTTTTACGATAAAATAATTCATTTAAATATATTATTATATTTTAATAATATAATAATGGTGATATTTTACAAACGAATATGGGATATATGAGTATACGAGGAGGAAGAGTATTTTTGTTGCAATAAATGTTTAAAACATGTTAAACATGTCTGGTGGACCCCATTTATTGATTGAAATTTGATTATAAATTTGTAAAATCGGTACCGCTTATGGATTTCTTCCAATTTACTGCTTGGAATTTGGAAAAATTTTCTTCACGTAAAGTTGTAGAGAATTGAATTTCTTATAAAAAACGCGAGATTCAATTTTCGATGAAAGGGCTATTTATTATGAATTATTGAAGCTCAAGTCTCAAAATAATTGATTTTGGAAGTTTAAAATATTTTTAGTTAGAAAAACGTTTTTGGAATGTTTGGGGCATCTTTAACATGTGTTTGATGGCTGAAATCAGATTCTAGGCATGCGTGAAATTTATATAATTATATTATTAATTTATTAAATTTTACTGCTTTGGTGTTCTAAGCAATTTCTATAAATAGGGTCTTAGGTTAGAATTGAAAATCACACCGTAAACCGAAGTTTTCTCTCTCTATATTATCGAGCGTATTCTTGTGAGTATTTTGAGTATACTTTGAGTATTGTTAGGCGATCTGCAAGTTCCTTGACTATACCCTAGTGATTCCAACTAGAAGTACTAATCTTTCGAGGTAAGGGATATTATTTTTTCGTAATGATATTATTTATTCAATATCATTATGTTAAAATATTGATCTGAAGTTTTTATCAAATTTGAAACTTTTGGTGTCTGAGTTACTATTCACGATATACGACCTTATTCACGATATCTGATCTTATTCACGAATCTGCCTTATTCATCGAAAAATGAAAAATTTTCTTTTACTAAGCCCAAAATATCTATTCTCGGATACTAGATTTGATTGTATCCATGTTTTGATCATTCTTGAATTTTACACCAATCTGTGATTATTTTTGAGGTATTTTTGGACGTGGATAAAACAAAGTACGAATCCTTAATCCTTAATCCTTGTCATTTTGTTTCACTGGATTCGTTTCTTTAAAAATATTTTTCATCATCTTCAGTCTTAAATGATGATATTATGGAATATCTTTGGCCTGTAGTGCAAAGATAAACAGGTGTTTAGATGAACATGACCAACTGATGAATATCTTTGGCTTGTAGTGCAAAGATGAATATTTGATTCCAGATATATATTGATTGATGTTACAGGGATAAAAGATAGACGATGAACTTTTAAATTCATACATTGAAGATAGTAGCTTGCATTCTCTACTTAACTCTTCTAATGAATTATTATTTCCACTGCGAATATTGATTTAAAATTTGTTGTCTATTGTATTCTATTAGATTTTTTCCCCGAAGACTAACGATAATTTGTTGTATATTATCTTAGTCATAATATTCTCTTCTTGAGCTAGTTGAGCTCACCCTTTTCCTTTTTGTTCCATTTTTCTTCTCGGGAGGCGAGAATATAAATGAGTACTTAGTGGGGGTTTGGAATGAAGGTTCTAGAGAGAGTTGTTTAGTAGTCCTCACTATTTTTGTAAAATAATGTATCAATAAATGTGATGAGGATTTATTTGAGTATAGATATTGTCTAGAAGATAATATTTGTATTCAAACTCACAGCTTTCTTGTTGTAATAATAAAAGTTGTAGTTGTTTCGCACTATGTATTGTGACAACTCGTAATGGGTGATGTATACCTATTTTGGGGCGCCACACGGTTGGTTAAAGTTTTGGCTTCTATACTCCATGAAATTAGTAGAATATCCGGATATTTGCGCTTCATCCAAAGATCTTTTCATGGAAATATTCTTCGAGCATTCTTAAATTTTCTTTGCCTGAAAGCAAGATCATGTTGACAATTTGGACGTTTTTGAGTTCAAGATAAATTAACTTATAAATCTTTAAAATTTAATTCTTGAACTTGTTTTATTGAATTATTATGTCATTGTCATCATACTCATGTTTATATTATGTTGAAAGTCATTTGTGGCCTGTAGTGCATAAATGAACTTAGTATGATT
Organism: Panax quinquefolius; assembly: GCA_020205615.1. Classification (NCBI taxonomy): domain Eukaryota; kingdom Viridiplantae; phylum Streptophyta; class Magnoliopsida; order Apiales; family Araliaceae; genus Panax; species Panax quinquefolius. Next base: position 36,987,109 of record CM035173.1, read on the forward strand.
ATGACCAGGGATTATTCGGTATAGTCATGACCGTAATGTTATAAATGATGTGGTAAAAGTTCTCATTGGCTCGTAGTGCATTAATGAACAGTTGTTGGCATGATCATGACCATTGATGAAAACACGAATATCCTTGGCCCGTAGTGCATGGATAATTTGTGGTCGTGATACTAATGAATATCATTGGCCGTAGTGCAAGGATGACGTGGTTTATTTAATAAGCTGAGTCTTAGCGATAAAAGTGATGAAAAACCTTTTAAATCATAGAAGATAGTAGATTTTATTCTCTACTTGACTCTTCTAATGAATTTCTTGTTCCGCTGCAGTTAAACTTGATGTTTGTTATATTGTATCAGTTTAACACTATTGAAGGCTAACGATAATTTATTCTGCATTATCTTTGTTAGAGTTTATGCCCTAGAGGCCAATTATTTGATATAATTGCTTAACGTTTTGATATTATATTTGATTGAATAAATGAATGATTTTATAATAGTTTTATTTACTGCGTTATAAAAATGTTAACATAATAAAAATCCTTAGAATAGTGATAAAAATTATATAGTTTCAAGTATATGACTTGAACATGAGATTATATAATTACAATTAGTATAATTGTTCTTAAATGTCCCTAGTCGAGTATCATTGTTGATGGGACAACAATGATGCATTAAGACTAGTATGTGGATTGACTGATGACCAAATCTCATTGGTCATAAATATATGAGATTTTAAGTCAATGCATAGGTACATTTTAGAGAACGATGTACTGGACAGACCCACCATGAGAATTCTGTGTGGAGCATTATGCGAAGTGTCATTAGCAATTCTCATAATGACAATGATGTAATGGTCCTCCGACTTGAAATCACTATATTACTACACAAGAATTTATGTACTTTGATATCATCAAATGTCACCTTTAATAGGGTGGACTATAAAGGTGATTATTGGGTACATCATGAATCGTGTGAGGAAAATGAGTGATCTAGATGAAATTTAACTCTCCTATATATTATGGGTGATATCCATAGGCCTCTTGATTGAGTAGGACTATGAAATGCATGGCCATGCTCAAATAGTGATTTTTTTTCATATAGTCTACTCATTGATCAAGAAAAACTCAGATTAAATTATGAAGAGTATGACACATTCCATGACTCGAGTTTAATCTAGGATATTAAGGTTAAAAGGATTAAATTACATTGAAACATTGGTCGCGAAAAGGTTGCATCGAATCATCGATCTTATTATTACTTGGGTAGCAGTGATGCATTACTAGATGCCATTTCAACGCTTATAATTTTATAATATGATTTTAAAATTATTGTCAATGTAATAATAACCTATAGGTCACACACATAGAACGTAATTAAAAGGAAATTAATTTAAATTGTAAAGATTTAAATATGTCAATATGATTGATAGTATTTAAATTACGAATTTAAATTAATAGGATAATTTATATATAGATATATTAATTAAGTAAGACTTAATTAAAATATATATATAAATTCGGATTTTATTAAATTAGGTTTTTGAATAATTCCTTTTAATCGCTATATATATGATATGTAGCAGCCATTTTAGGTATTATTCATTAACCAAAACCCTAGCCGCTCTTAGAGAGAGACTAGAGAGAAAACAATTTCAAAAAATCCTCATCCTTGGTGGCTAGTACCGCGGTTCCTTCTTCTGCAGATCGTACGATGATTCGCGGAGCGTTCGTTGTGAATCTGGTAAAAGCGCAATCCGCTTCAATTGCATTGGAGATTCGACCACATCGTTTCGAGCTTTCTTAATCGGTATAATTTCTAACCACTGAATTAATTATTTTTCGCATGGATCTTGTTTTAGGGTTTCAAAATTGGTTTAAATTGTTCTATTTTCGTTGTGCGTTTCTGGGTCGAAACCCTTCAATCTTAGCCATAATATTTCTTACTGGGCTAGTTGAGCTCACCCTTTTGCTTCATTGTTCTCTCCAGGAAATGAGAACGTAGCAGGGGACTAAGAGGGGAAGCTGAGTGGATGTCCCGGATGATAGCATTAGTAGTCCTCACTATTCTATGAAATAGTGTGATAATAAATGTATTGAGGACTTATTTTGAGTTTGAATCTTGTCAGAAGATAATATTTGTATTAAAACTCACAGCTCATGTTGTATATTTAAGATTGTATTTGTATTCTGTACCATGTATTTGGCGACTCAGAATAGGTGATGTATACCTTTTTTTTGGGGGCGTCACAATTAACACCTAAAAATAACTATTGTATAGCACAGATGTATTGCTACACTTTGCAGTGACTATTTTTTTAAAAAGTGCAAAACACTTAAAATAACTATTATTTCCATTAATACCAAACACCAACAGATGCATAATATTAAAAGCTCCAATAATACAATAATACTTCCAAAAATAATGACTTTTGCATTAAAGCAATCTGTTCAACATGTACATACAATGCCACATATCTATCATACATAGCAGTGAGCAAAAAATGGATAAAACCGAAATATCGAACCAAGCTAAATTTTTTTAACTGATTTTTTTCGGTTATTCGGATATTTTGTGTAATTCGGTTATATCCGATTTTATTTTCAATTTTTGGATTTGATTTTTAATTTTGGGTTATTCGGTTAACCGAATACCCGAATTGTAAATAAAGAAATAAGCGTTTAAAAATTAAAAGTGTGACTCATTTTTTCATATCTGAGATCTCGCTCTTTCAACTCCCCTCCGCAGCTCCATTTTCCATCTCTCGCTGGCCTCTTCGACAGCCCTATCGCCGCCGCTCATCTTCCTTCCTGGTCTTCCTGGTCTCCTCCTCGACAAGTCCAACTCATCTTTCTTGCACGAAGGCGACTCATGGTGGAGACCACCAGCGAGGCAGCGACTCTTCAGATCTCACTTATCGCACCAGATTACTCCTCCATAATCCATCTGATGCCTTGGGCCTCTCTAGCCTCCTCGTTCTCCCCCAAATCCCAGTCATTCCTGGTTTCTTTCCGCAGCTATAATTATAATTTATATGTATCTGTGACGACTTTCGTTTGATTTTGTGTTTCTGTCATTCTATGCACTATGCAGTGCAATATATTTGGCCATTTGGGGGAGACGAATTTCGTTTTGTATTTGGGGCCATTTTGTTTGATCTCAATTTCATTTGATTTTGTTTTATTTTGTGTTTTTGTGTTTTGATGTTTTGTCATTTTGTTTGACGTTTTGTTTGATTTTGTGTTTCATTTTGGCAATTTTGAAGTGACAGACATCATTATTAAGGTGATTATACTATACTCGATTCTTAAATAAGTCTGTTCCACTTGCCCCTTCCAACAACAATTTATTTAATATCATATCGTCTTATACGGATGCAGATTTTTGAAGTTGTTAGCATACATCATTAGGCAATATTATGTGAAAATCTTGAGTAGTCTATTCGATTACATCCCTCCCAACATCTATATATTAAAATGTTATCTTCTCAACTGATGCAGATTTTGGAGTTGTTGGCATGCACCATGTGGGAATATTATGCGAAAACCTTGAGAGGTTGCTTGATTTTTACCAGAACCTTTTTGGTAATCCCCATTTTCTGTACAAATATATAGTACTTTTTTTATTGCACATTAGCAAATCCTAAGTTCAATTTAATATCAAGTCTTAATATCAATGAGGCAAGGCCTCATGATAAGCTCCCTTATAGGGGTGCGTGGCTATGGGTGGCTTCTTATTACCATTTTTTACCTGAATGCAGAAAAAGTTGTGGCCCTTGCAAATTCTCCAAACACGTGAAGTTACTGAATGAAAAGTTGATTTTTTTGTTCTTTTTATATCTAAGGTATTTCATACACTCTGGAAGGCCAGCAATCTTCACACGAGATCCAGATACTAATGCACTAGAATTTACGCAAGTGGATTGCTGAAATGTTTCTGTTTTTAGCATGAAATCAAAATGGCACAATATATTTCAGAAAATGCTGAATGGATGAGCCTTTTTCCTTTTTGTTTTCTAATTTTGACAAGTAAATGAATGAACACTTGTAAATATATTTCTTAATTTCGGTTATTACCCGAACAACCGAATTATAAATTCGGTAATTCGGTTAATGAGTAATTCAGTTACTTGTTCGGATACCAAAAATGAACAAATTTCAATTTTTGGTTAGATCCGAATAGTCTATTCGGTTCGGTTATAACCGAATGATCAATCCTAATCATACATAATGTGCACCACTTACATAAAGTAACCCAACTGTCACAGTTTGCCAAAACATAAACCAAAAACATTACTTAGTTTGCCAACAGTAAGCACTTAGACTATTTAGCCCTGTTCAAATACTACATAATAATTACTTGGTTAAACTCCTACATAGTCTAAATAATACTAGTAATTCCCATCATGCACAACTTGAACTAGATATCCACAACTTTCTCTTTTTCCTTTGCATCATGCCTTGCATTCCTTCCATTAATTAGTTGATTTACAAAAATCTAATTTCTTCCCTTAGATTGGAATGTAGATGGCCTCATGGCGACATGGATGTTATTGAACCTTGAGTATTCCCTTGACTTTAAGTATTCATTGTGGCTGGAGTAGTTGTTTGATTGTGAGGATTTCTTTGACTTACATTAGAACCAATTGAAATCTAAAAAGCATTAAACAAAAACAATTAGTAAAATTTGCTTTAATAAAGTAAACATACTAGACTTAAGAAGAAGTATTTACCCTAATATGTTGTGCCCCACTTGATATGTAAGACTCCCCACTTGCAAATACATAGATACCAAACCCATTTCTACCACCACTTCTCCCTCTACATGGTGGCCTACCTCTTCCTCTTCTTGACCTCCAGTGCATGTGGGCCTACCCCTTCCTCTTCCTCTTCCTCTTCCACCTATTGCAGCTGTAACATCTCCACCTCTCTCTGCACTACTTGATGCTCCTCTACCTGATCCATCTTCTGCAGTTGAAAGAATTAAATTGCCAAATGTTAGTTTTCTTTGCAAATCAAGTAAAAAAAAAAATTGTATCTTGACTGTTAGTTGTAGTTACCTTTTTCCTTTTGAAGCCTTTGAACTGGTGTGTTCTTGCAAGTTCTCATGTTATGACCAATTTAATTGCACCTCCGACATGTCATCAATATTCCTTTTTTGACAATCTTTCACTTGCGCCTAACTTATGTTCCTCATGCGGATCTTTAATTCTTATTTTTTTTGGCCTTCTAGGAAGCACTTTAAGTTTTGGGGATAATAACTTCTCCTTTCCTGAAGATTCCCACAGATCTGGTCCATTTATTCCTTTCAATGAAAACTGGTAAAATGCCAAGTAAGCATCTCTCTTAAGCATTGGAGAGACATATTCCTCCGGTTCCTCCCTTTGCTCATAAATGGCAACAATTACATTTCTACAAGAGATACCATCAAGATCCCAAGCTCTGCAAACACAAGTCTTGTTCACAAAATTTATTGTCCTACCTTCAAGTGCAGGACAAAGAAAAGGTGAAGATGGTCAAATATATCTATCCTACATCAAATTTCCTTTGCTTTGCAAAATGCGAAATTGTGGGACGCACTTTTCGGTGTCTAACAAACGATTTAAGCCATTAAATAATTTTAAAATAGTTATTCAGGCGATCTCGAAAATTTTTTTGGCTCATCAGATATTTTTTTGTTATTCATCTAATATGGATAAATTCACTAGCACATTCCCCGACGATAATGAATAGCCATATTCACTAGCACATCACCAATCTAGCAAAATTAAAAAAAATAGCTAGATTGATATATTTAAATTCATTTATTAATATATCGAATTTCCGTTTGAAATATTAAGTTTTCGAATTCATTAAATCAATTTAATCACTATGACGAAAAAAGTCGTTAAAAAAATTCATTTCATATTTTTTTATCTATTGAATTTAGGTAAGATTTTAAAGTGTTGTCAAGGTTGACAACTTAGAGGGTCGTTCAGTCATTAACCAAGCAATTCAATATAAAACCTTGCAACACGTACTCAAGTATTCAATATAAAACCTTGCAATTCAATATAAAATTACCTGCTTGTATGATCAGTCCATTAGTAGTTGCAACATGATGTCTTTGTTGGTATTATATGTCTACTCAAGTCTATATGTTGTTTCCATTGCGTATAGGAGAGAATTTTTTCAGTAGTAACATTTAGGAACCTTTGAAGGTTATATGTAGCCAATAAAGAAATATTCCCAGTAATTTATGTCCATGAAACTTTTACCAACTTGATGTTCAACACTGCCTAAATCAAGAAGGGGTTCGGTCTTTGTGTCTAGAGTTGATGACCATAAACCAAATGAAAGAAGAGGGAGACTTCCCCTCTTATAAAATTGTATCTGCATGACAAATATCATGTTGGCTTGCTGACTATGGTAGGGGGGGCGGACCAAAAATAGACTTAATTCAGAAAGTAATGATGCTCTGTTTTCTTTATGAGATTATAACATTAGATTGAGAAAGAAAGGAAGCAAAATTTAACAGTTAGAATCATTTTATCAATGAAAAGAAGATTTCCTTTTTATCTGACAAATGTGAAGTTCTTTCATTTGAAAGAGAAAGCAACAAAATTATAATGAAAATTTAGATTTTGGATTTTTCTTTCTCCCTTTTTTGACCCATCCAAACAGAGACTCGTGACTCATCATAATTAACGTTTCCGTTATCCAACAGATAACCGGTATTGAAATGTGAATAACATAAATTATAGCTTCAGTCATAATTCTTGAAAAAGAAAAACAAAGTTAAAAAATAGAGGAAATACAAATAGAAAATTCCCAAGTCTGGCTCTAGCAATTTGATCGTACTTCAATATTACAACCATGGACTACGGGTCAGTGGGAGGAGACTTCTTGGTGGTAGGCTGGCAGCATCAGCTCGACTACAACATCACCTCTTCCTATTCTTGTTCTTGTTCTTGTTCTTGATCTTGATCCTAACGCTACTCGAGCTCCCGCTCGAGCTCGTGTTCCCTAACAAAGTCAGCAAGCCAACATGATAGAATGAGAGGTTAGAATAGAACGTACATATATTAGTCATAAGAGGACTTTCTTTTAAGAATATTTAAAGTTTAGTCATCCAGATACAAATATATCCAAATGTATCAATATGATGCAACAATGATTATTGATGTAATTTGATATATTGATAAGTGCTAAGTGCTAGGATTTATTTTCATTTTCCTCTAATTGATTGTTGTTATTTCTTATTAGAAATGGAAGGTATAAATTGAGGGAGTAGTTTTGAAAAAAACTTACACTGAGGAAGACTCATCTTGCCAATTTGCAGACTCTGAGTAAAAGAAAATAGTGCCAACATTGAGTTAGAAAAGATAAATGATAACACTACAATAAAAATAAAGATAAAAATAAAGTACGAAAAGTTACAAACCAAGTCCTTGATTAATTGGAGACGACCTTCGTTAGACTTTTGAAGACTTTGTGCAGCACTCATAAAGATTTCATTTATTTTATCTTGATCCTCCATGAATTTTTTTAACTTGAGATCAACAGCCTGCATTTTAATGTACGCCAAAAGCAACCAAAAAATTCCTTGGTAAATCGGGCAAAAACTTGAACTACATACATACGTACTTTAAAAAAAAATGTAAAGCCAAGATTTGTTCCAAAATCTGGCTCTATGGTATCTCCTACAACCCAGATTTGTTCCAAAATCGACCACAGACATATGCAGTGAAGTAAAGAAGAAGAAGAAGAGCTGTCCCAAGATCAACTTTGGAGGATATAAAAGCTAAAAATGGTATATTTTGCATACTTTAAAGGACTATGACCACGGTGGGGACCAAGAAAATAATTATAAAAGGGGTTATCTTTCGCAGAAGGTAAGCATAATGACAATCAAAGTCTTCCCTGATCCTGTTTCCAAGAACACAATTGTGTTCTGATTTATTACTGATAAATGCCAATTTGTCGAACTACCTTGTTGATAGCGAAGACACTCTTAAGAGTCGATCAAATCCCCCATTGCAAATGACTTTAGAATAAAGTTAGCAACTGGCATTTTCACATGCCTTATATGTTTCTCCAATTGCAACTCTATCAAGTTTGGCTTCCAACTTGCTTTGTCATTTACGATCGGAATTGATAGAGTTGCAATTGGAGAAACATATAAGGCATGTGAAAATGACAGTTGCTAACGTTAGTGAATGTGAATAACTAGAAGATTTTGTAAGGATGCTAACTTGATGGAGTGTGATGAAGTGATCATATATTTCTGTGGGTTAGTTTACTGTTATCCATTTGGTTAGACCAGGGCAGGGTAATATTGTCTTTTCCTTTTTAGTAAGTTTACTATAGTCTTTAAGCTTGTCCACTCAGGTTAGGCATAAATTGTGTGTGCTGAGTGGAATGGTTTAGCTACATATATAGCTTTACATTGTAATGTTGAGGTAATGAATAATGATGAATCACGATTTCTTTCCTATTTTCTGATTCTGTCTACATCTTCCCTAATATTGCTTCTCCCTCTCTCTCTCTCTCTGAATCTCCTTCTAAACTCAATATTTTCTTCTGTTATTTAGCTGAAGTTGAGCTTAGTAAAGGATTTGATACTCAAATCCTTACAGATTTCTAGGGAAGTTCTACTTATGAATGTTACCATCAACACTAACATCAATCTCTTTGTTCTAAAAAAACCTAAAAAAAACACATCAATCTCTCCAAATAGTTATGTAATTTCTTAACAGAAGCAAAAGAAGCGAATTACGGCTAGCAAATTAAATGGGAATCTTGCTTTAACACACTGTTTCTGAGTTTTGAACAGAAAAGAAAAGAATAGAAAACTTAAATTAGAACAGAAAAAAAAAAAGAATAGAAAAGTTAAAGTTTTCATTTGTGTTGTTTCTGAGTTTTTAATGGAAAAGAATAGAAAATTTAAAATTGAGGACATGAGTTGTAATTTAAAATTTATTATATTAAAAGTTGAGGATAATATGAGAATTATAAAAATATTACTTATTCCAATTTCTTTTCCGTCCAAATCAGATCAGTTTTGGACGGAAAACTTTGGCAGGAAAAGTGGCCAAGTTTTCTATCTATTTCTTTTCTTTTTCGTTTATTAAAAAACTCAAAAACATAAGAATTGGAAAAAAAAACTTAACTTTTCTGTCCATTTCTCTCTTTTTTTTCTGTCCATTTTAAAACTCAGAAACAGACCGTTAAGAAACAATTAAATCCATAAACCCAAAATTCTATAATCCATTAATCAACTAAGCAGATCTTGGTAAAGTGGTGTGATGATTAAGCATACCAGAGAAAACCACCGCAGTAGCCAAAGAAGCGGCTACCGCATATCAGAGAACTCTTGAGTGAAATCAAATTACAGAACCTAAATTCTAAATTGCGAATGTGAAAAAAAATGTAAAATTATTTTTCCTCTTCTTGTTCCCGTCACATCATTTATTCCCTCTTCTTATTTTTTTACTTGTGGCCTAAATTTTTTATTTGCTCACTCTCCTTTCACCAAAAAGTTAAGTTGGTACTTGATGTATTTTGTTTGACTGTTTTTTTTTCCCTCCATTTTTCCTCATAAATAGTTATTCCATGAAGTATTTAGATTACATAAGTTCTTACAAATAAGAACACAAACCATTTTCAAAATATAAATTTGACTATTCTATAATTAAAAATATACAAAGTTAACTACTGATTGTAAAACAGAGGATCAAATAGGGAAGGAGAGAGCAGAAATGTAACGATGGAGAAATTTTACTTAGTTTGTAAATTAAGTATTTTGGAATATTATAGAATAAATTAAGATTTTATGAATATTGTTCCGTTTTATGTGTTAAAAGTTGAATTTTTGTGGTGGAATGTGTTTTTGTGGTAGAATTTACAAGTTTAAGGATCGTATAAGAAAATAAAAAAATTCCAAGAAAAAAACGAAAAATCACCATTCATCTGAAAATGCAATAGCGTTTTTTTTCGATTTTTTGAAGAATGCACCAAAGTTAGTATTATGAGAAAAAGACGGAATGTTAAATAAATTTTGAAAACGAAAAACGCAGTATTTGCCGTGCGTAACGAATTTTGGAAAGTTAACAAAGGATAATTCAAGAAGAATACGAAAAATTATACAGTAGAAAGACAAAATTTCTTGGAGGAGCCAAGGAACAAAATTTAGTAATATTAGACTTTTTATTAGTAAAGGTCAATTAAATCGGAAGAATAATACAAGTATAAGTATAATGAGATTAGAAGGAATTTTCAAGCACATGTTAAGGCATATTTTAAGAGAAGTAACTCTAGAGAATTGGAGAGAGGAAGTGAGAGCTCGAGAATTATACGCGAAAAGATGTGGAAACGCTAGATCAAACCATCCATATACTAAGAACGCGAAGAATCAAAAAGAGCATTTGAAGAACGATATAGCGTAAAGTTGTAAGCAACGCTTAAGGCAAGTTTCCTGATAACACTAAATCAACCTGGAGATCAACCCTAAAGAAAAATAAAGTTGGCAGCAATCAAACCCCAAAGACTACCCCGAGTAACAGCCAAATGTCACTTCAACCCTGGATATAATCCCGGGCGGGCAAAGGTGGAAATTAATGTTGACAACACAACATAAAAACCACAGACATCCAGCTGTAGACATGGTCATCAAAAGCCATCACAACAATCTCGAGTGCAAACTACTCAAACACAGTTCAACGGACTTCCTGCGAAGACCTGAAGATGTTATTCTGGTCATGGATCAATCTTCCTAGATTCGAAAAAAGGTAAGCCCTATGTCATTCCCTAGCTATCGGAAAGAGCTTTCTTGAATGGTATGACATATCTCCATAGAATTTTTGGATTGCAAATTATGAAGGTTTCAAGTAACTTGCATAACGATCAAGGTGCATGTGCTTTGAGGCGTGAGGCCCACTGTGCCCACCAAGCAGTCATCGTCAGAGGTGAACTTCACTTGGTAGGATCTATAAATATCAGACCCCTAAATCATTTCAATAAGTTTTGGAGAGAAATAAAGGGTTCAGGAGAGAGAAAATCTGAGATCTAAAGTGAGAAATAGCTCAAATCGTACTTCAATATTTGTAAATCTCTTCTATAAACACTTTTATACATATATACTTCAACATATCAAGTTTTAACCGGTGAAAATTGAATTTAAAAGTCGTTCGATAGCAGTTATCGTGCTAGACTATAAGATCTCTTCAGATCTACTTTCATTTCTTGTTTTACTATATATATAAGTGTTATATATATAGTTAGTAGTTAATATTGGTTAGATCTAGCTTTCTAACCATTCATTTCATGTAAATAGTCAATATTTCTCAATATATTGACTAGATCTAGCCAAATCTAGTTTTTAACTAGTTCAAAAGTTGTAAAACTTGAACCTTGAAGCTAGAATGGCTAAGATATGTATAGATCTAGTTTTCTTTCTAGTTTTATAAATATTAAGCAACCAAGTGACCCTAGATCCGTATCTAGAGGAAATTGGAAGCTTGTTTACTCGCATACAAGGATTTAATCAATAAATCTCTTGTTTAATGAAGTTTTAAAGTTATATGCACATAGTATGTTTAAATATTCATTTTGCAAGTTTTAAATAAATTTTATGTGAGCCTAGAAGCTACATTGGATTGAAGATCCGATCAATGGATTTAGATTCGGTTCTAGTGCTGAACTGGTTTAAGTTGTAAATGTCGGCTTGCAACACTTTATACATGTAAATACAGGGCCTTAAAACGGTTATCCGGATTTAAGGCTCTATGTAAGACCCCAACTTATTATTATTGAAATTTAATTTTCTCTATTTATTATTTTGAAATTGTAAGACCCCAACTTATTATTAATGAAATTCAATTTTCTCTATTTATTATTTTGAAATAGTAAGGGTTGATTTGATTAATGTGGATAGTTAGGGGTAAAATACGCAAATATTTCAAAATAAGCAAGTGGTTATAAAATATTCATTGTTGTTTGTGAATATTCGTTTGGTCGTGGAATATTCTTTGCTTTGTCGGGAATATTAAATGCGATGGCGCAATCTTTTGTGGGCCCCATAACGGAAAGCGATTGGATGAAAAAAACGACAAATATAAGTTGTTTAAAAATAACAAACGTAGTTATTACTGAATTATCTTGTTAAAATACTTTCTTGGTTAAAACACAAGAAGATTACCAGTATTGCACCAATTATTGATTCTTACGTAAAAGGCACTACTCAATAATGGTTACAAAGAATTATCTTTATTCAAAGATTTTATTGATTTAATAATTGTTGCGTTGATATTTTATATTCTTTGTTGTTTCAATAATTGTCATTACACGTATTTTTCATTATCGAAGCAATAATTCATATTATCCTGAATAATATTATTAGATAACATTATTGGCAATGTCTAGAAAGTTCATGCTAAGGAGAGGTTTGGTCACCTAATTGCGGCGCCAAAGAAGGAGAAATTCTTATTGAAAGCCCCTCTTTCCTGAACCGCACGTTGTCGATATTGTGATTCGTAATATTATTTGTGAATAATTAATTATTGATTCATATGATGAGGAAAAAATTGATTTTATGTGGATATAGATGGAGAAAATTTTAATGTGACAATTGTTGAAAATTGAAATTTTATCTTTTTACGATAAAATAATTCATTTAAAGATATTATTATATTTTAATAATATAATAATGGTGATATTTTTACAACGAATGTGGGATATATGAGTATACGAGGAGGAAGAGTATTTTTGTTGCAATAAATGTTTAAAACATGTTAAACATGCTCGGTGGACCCCATTTATTGAATCGAAATTTGATTATAACTCAATAAAATCGCCTGCTTTGTGGATTTCGGTCAATTTCTGTTTGGAATTCGGAAAAACTTTCTTCTGAAAAGTTGTAGAGAATTGAATTTCCTATAAAAATTGGCGAGATTCGAATTTTCTGATAAAAGGGCTATTTATTGTGAATTATTGAATTTCCGAAATAATTGATTTTTGGAAGTTTAAATTATTTTAAATTAGAAAAATGTTTTTTCTTACTTTTTATAGAAGGTGGCATGTGCTTATCGAGCGTATTCTTGTGAGTATTTTGAGTATACTTTGAGTATTGTTAGACGGTGCAAGTTTCCTTCAGTACTATACCCGGTATTCTTGTGAGACCCCAGATTTTATTAATAAAGATTTAAATTTTGTCAAAATAATTTTTTAATATTATGGTGTGAATTTGAGATAATATTATAGTTGTGGGTAGTATTTATAAATTTTGCAAAAGTATGCAAGTGGTTATATTATATTCGATTGGTCAGGGAATATTCGGTTTAGCGGGGAATAATATTCGTGACAACTACTCAATCATTGGTGGACCCCATTAATGTAATTATCGGATTGAGAAAACGCGACAAAATATTTTATTGAAATAACGGCGGAAGTTTTACCGTTGATCTTGTTGAACTACTTGGTAGTAAAAGTAATGCGAATACGTGTGGTTGCATAGTAATTACCGGTATTGATTATTGATGCTTATGTGAGAAGTCACTCAAGTTTGATTCCATTATTGTCGATTAATAATATGAATTATTATAATGATAATGACGCTTTTGTTTTATTCAGTATTATTAACGTAATAAAATGTAAAACATCTTTTATATAAAATAGAATACTTTATTAAAGTTATTCTATAAATAGAATATATTATATTTTATTATGCATAGTGTTGCATAGTGTTTTGCATAGTAAAATGTTTTTATATAAATAGAATATATTATATTTTATTTAAAAGATTTTTCTTTAAATATGGACCGTCGATTAAAGTAAATCAATCTGACCGTTTCATGGATTAGTTACTATGCATTCCATTTTCCTATAAATAGAAGCTCATTCCTTCATTATTTTCTTACGAATTCATTGAAACTCTGAGAGAGAAATTATAGAGAGAAGCTATATAGAGAGAAATTTATATAAAGAAGAAGAGTATTCTGCTACTTCACTACTTCTATATTCAGTTCTTTTTACGGTAAGGGTGTGTTATTCTTTCTTCTTGAAGAGAACTTCATATTCCATTCATTATCATTCTCATTGGAATAACTTTGTAAAAGTGGCATACCCTATACATAACTTTGATACGCCAGGCATACCCTATACTTGGTGAAATCCTTATGTTATTCCATTGCTTATTATTCTCGCATTGGAATAACTCAGATGTATCACGCCATTTACCCTATACTTGGTGACATTCTTCTATTATTCTCGCTGAACATTGGAACATCCATGCATGTGTTTTCTGCTGAACATCCTGTTCGTGTTTTACACCGGACTCGGTTCTGTCTTTATCATTCTCATTGGAAAATCCTATCATGTTTTTACACCGGATCCGGTTCCATCTTTATTATTCTGTTGGAACATCCCGCTTGCGTGAATTTCACCGACACGGTTCCGTTATTATTATTCTCGCTGAATAACTCATACATCGCAATCGCATGCATGGTGATTTCTTTTGTTATTCCATTCTTTATTATACCCAATTGGTTAAAACTTTGACTTCTATACTCCATGAAATTAGTAGAATATCCTTGATATTTGCGTTTCATCCAAAGATCTCTTTCATGGAAATATTCTTCCGATCATTATTGAATTTTACTCTACTAAACAAAGATCATGTTTGACAATTTGGACGTTAATAATTCATGGATTAAATAATTCTTGAACTTGTTTTATTGAATTACTATGTCATTGTCATCATCCTCATGTTATATTATGTTATCTTTGGCTTACGTGCATAGATGAACTTAGTATGATTATGACCGAGGATCATTCGGTATAATCATGACTTGATATAAATGATGTGACAAAAGTCCTCGGTGGGTCACGTAATGCAATGATGGATAGTTTTTGGTATGATTATGACCGGGGGTGATTCGGTATATAGTCATGACCATTGATAATTTGATGAAAATCCTTGACCGTGGTATGCGTGGATGATTAGATGTGGTGGTTTATTATTGTCGAGTCTCAAATGATAAAAATTGATGAAAACCTTTTAAAACCTAAAAGATAGTAGACTTTATTCTCTACTTGACTCTTTTAATGGATTGCTTATTCACGCTATGCTTAAACCGGTTGTCTATTGTATTTTATCGGTTTAACACTGTTGAAGGCTAATGATAATTTATTCTCGCATTATCTTAGTCATAATATTTCTTCTTGGGCTAGTTGAGCTCACCTTTTCTTTCACCGTTTCTTCTTGAAATGAGAACATAGCCGGGACGAAGTCGAGAACGAAGTAATGGTCCGAGAGGATAGCATTAGTAGTCCTCACTATTCGTGAAATAAAGTGATAATAGTTGTAATGAGGACTCCTTTTGAGTTTGTATAATATCTAGTAGACAATATTTGTATTCAAACTCACGCTTTTGTCGTATTGTACACTTACGCTTATATTAGTAAGTTGTATTTGAATTTATGTACCATGTAAGTGGCGACCCAAGATGGGTGACGTATACCTAATTTTGGGGGCGTCACGGTTGGTATCGAGCTTAGGGATATGATCCTCAGCTAAGAGGTGAGAATAAGACTAGGAGGGAGAGACGGGAATTCCTTCGCTAGTATGACCTACCTAAGTTTATGTGGTATTTATTTGGTGGCTTGAGTATAGGGATAATATGTGATATGTTATTTAACCCATGTTTGGTGGCAGTATTTGAAAATGACATCTGAAAATATTGAGATAAGCAATGAAGCACATGAGACCGTTGAGTCAGCAACCAAAAGGTAATGAGCAACAACACGATAATAATCATACCGGTGGCAACGGTCATCTGAACAATGATAACCATCGTGGGGGAAATTATCATGTCAAGAATGGTAACCATTTCGGTGGTAATCATGGCCAAGATAATAAGAATGGACATTTCAAGAAGAGAGGGTTCAACAATGACGTGAAGACGTCGGCATCAGCACCCGTTTCAAAGAAAGAAGAACGACCACCGGTCAGATATGTTTCAAATGCGGACAGAGGGACACATCCGTCTAAACCGTGACGCAAAGAATCCAAAGCGTGTTTTAATTGGAAGAGAGGTCACTTAGCTCGATTTTGTCGTATGGTGAAGTCAAGTCCAGTTGAGATAGTGATGCCAAAGGATGTCCCGCACAAGCCAAAGCCGGTGGTTTAAGAGAGAGCGTTTTTTCTCGTGACGAGGAACCCAATAAAATTATCACGGGTAAGTTAATCATAAGCTCTTGCGAAGTCTATATCGTTATTCGATACCGGGTTCTACCTATTATTTTATCTCTCTTGCTTATGCTCAACGCTTAAATTTGACTCCAGAGAAATTGGACTTTGATTTATCTGTTTAAACTTAGTTGGGAGAAACCTTCGTTACCTCCACTGTTTATAAATCTTGTTGATTCAAATCGAAACTTTTAACGTTACTGTCAATCTTATCTCTTTGAAAATACTTGCCTTTGATTTTAGGAATCAATTGGTTAACTACTCATCATGCTTTTCGTAAGGTTGTTAGCTTTTATATTTATAACAACCTCATTATACCCTAATTCAAAGTAACCAAACCCTAAAGTTAATCATTGTCATATCAAGCCATAAGTAAAGAGCCCCAAACCTTTCGTTGTTGACTTCCTTGTGTGGAATGCACCGAAGCCAGACTTTCTGTAGGCGACATCGTGAATGAAAATGACAAGTTTATAGGTATCATTGTGAGGTGTTATCTAGGTTAAGGGATGTAAGTCACAGTTGGTATCAATGTGACGTACTATCCAAGTCTTGGATGAGAGTCACAGCTTTAAATGATATTTCTATTATTAATAAATTTCTGGCGTATTCTTGAAGACTTCTTAGCCTACTTAGAGCGTGAAATCGAATTTTGTATTGACCCCAAAGATAAAAAACCCATTTTTAAACCTCAAATATTTCTTCAACTAAAAGGATCTGTTTACGTGGATTATGATGAAAGTCATAATAAAAGCATTGGACTAATGAAAATCATGGGTATACGTGGTATTAGTAAGTGTTATAATGAGTTATGTTGGTTAGTATGTGAAAACATGAAAGTTTCTTAGAAATCACAAAGAGTTGAAAATCAGATTTTGGTGAAAAACGTAACATGAAATTCAATTGACCATATCTCCTATTATATTTTGAATTTTTGAATGTGGTCAAGTCCTAGAGTTAGATCTATGAGTTACCTAACTAATCCAAGTGCAATTACTAGAAAAGGTGTTGTAGATTTTTGTGTGGACTGATTTTAGCAAAGGAGTGCAAAGCTGTAAAAACCGAAAAAGCTTCTGCCATGATTTTAGAGAGGCTGTTTCGGCCACTTAAATTATGAGAAAAATTCTGGCCTTTTGGGACATGAAGGTATATGGTATAAAGTACCTCCTGTCCAAAAATGAGCTCATTCTGACTTAAAATGAGCAAGTTATGACTATTTCAATATTTAGGTTTTTCCGACGAAAAACGCTATAACCGGAGTTCTATATCTCCGATGACCATGAAATTTAAACTAGAAGCTCACGTTAACATGTGTAAGATTCTGCCAAGATTTGGGAATTTTTGGAGTTATCCTTGAGGTAGCTAATTTCTTAAGGAATTAATTAGAAATTGATTTTTGAAAAATAGTAAATGAATTTTAAAAATTCCGAGAAAAATATATTTTCATCATGGGACTATATTATGCTAAATCCCAGAAAAGAAATATTTTTGGGACTGATTTGGTATTTTCATGAAAATAGTTTAGTTACGAACATATGAGTTAAATATGTTATGTGAAGTAACAAAGTTGAAAATAGGATTTTATGGCTAGAGAATCCTATATAGAGTATATGCATATTTTTTTATGAGGGATTTGATAATTGGTGATGATATCTTATGAGTGTGGCATTTTTGAATGATTAAATGCATTATATGGTAAAGCGTAAACAATTGAGGTAAATTGTTTATAAATTTAAGAAGTGATTAAAATATTGTTATAATATTAATGATGTTAGATTATGAGATTATTAAGTGATTGATAACATGGGGATATTCTTGAATCCTGGATAAATTATATTATAAATGTTTAATATTTATCTTTTATCTCATTTGATTGATTCTTTATATCATTATCCTCATGTTTATATTATGTTGAAAGTCATCTGTGGCACATGGTGCATAGATGGACTTGGTATGATTATGACCGAGGATTGTTCTAGAGTATAATCATAACCGTAATTGAATACACGATTATCTTTGGTCAGTAGTGCATGGATAATTTGTGGTCGTGATACTAATGAATACACAATTATCTTTGGTCAGTAGTGCATGGAAAATTTGTGGTCGTGATACTAATGAATACACGATTATCTTTTGCCAGTAGCGTGGATAATTTGTGGTCGTGATACTAATGAATACACGATTATCTTTTGCCGTAGTGTATGGATAATTTGTGGTCGTGATATTAATGAATACACAATTATCTTTGGCGTAGTAGTACATGGATAATTTGTGGTCGTGATATTAATGAATACACAATTATCTTTGGTCGTTGTGCATGGATAATTTGTGGTCGTGATACTAATGAATACACGATTATCTTTCAGTAGTAAGTGCATGGATAATTAAGTGGTCGTGATACTAATGAATATCCTCGGCACATAGTGCGGGGATGATTCGATGATATGGATTAATTATTGAAATGAGTCTCAAAGAATGAAATATTAATTCATGGATGTGGTAACATCATCTTTGGTCAGTAGTGCATTGATAGACTTGGTATGATTATGACCACGGATTATTCTTGTATAATCATGACCAGAATTGAAAACACGAATATCCTTAGCCAAGAAGTGCATGGATAATTCATGGTTGTGATACTATTAAGTCGAGTCTCAAAGATTATTGGTTTTTACAGCTTGTATATCCTTAGCTTTGTAGTGCAAAGATGAATAGTTAATGAATAGCTTTGGCGATTTCAAGATGAATTTAATATTTTCAAGGTATCCTCATCTCTTTATCATACCAGTGCATTTACCCTAATTTCGAGGGCTTAAATTCCATAAGGAGGGGAGATTGTGAGACCCCAGATTTTATTAATAAAGATTTAAATTTTGTCAAAATAATTTTTAATATTATGGTGTGAATTTGAGATAATATTATAGTTGTGGGTAGTATTTATAAATTTTGCAAAGTATGCAAGTGGTTATATTATATTCGATTGGTCGGGAATATTCTTGGTTTAGCGAGGAATATTCGTGCAAACTACTCAATCATTGGTGGACCCTATTAATGTAATTATTGTTTGATTGAGAAAACGACAAAAATATTTTATTGAAATAACTACGGAAGTTTTACCGGTTGATATCTTGTTGAACTACTTGGTAGTAAAAGTACAATGTCGTGTGGTTGCATAGTTACATTACCATTGATTGATTATCGATGCTTATGTGAGAAGTCACCATTTGATTCCATTATTGTTATTAATAATATGAATTATTATAATGATAATGACGCTTTTGTTTTATTCGTATTATTAACGTAATAAAAACAGAAAACATCTTTTATATAAAATAGAATACTTTATTAAAGTTATTCTATAAATAGAATATATTATATTTTATTATGCATAGTGTTGCATAGTGTTTTGCATAGTATAAAAATGTTTTTATATAAATAGAATATATTATATTTTATTTAAAAGATTTTTCTTTAAATATGGACCGTCGATTAAAGTAAATCAATTTGGACCGCTCATGGATTAGTTACTACGCATTCCATTTTCCTATAAATAAAGCTCATTCCTTCATTATTTTCTTTTTAATTCATTGAAACTCTGTAGAGAGAAATTATAGAGAGAAGCTATAGAGAGAAAAGTTATATAAAGAAGAAGAGTATTCTTTACTTCACTACTTCTATATTCAGCTCTTTTACGGTAAGGGGTGTTATTCTTCTTCTTGAAGAGAACTTCATTATTCCATTATTATCATTCTGCTGAATAACTCCGTAAAAGTGGCATACCCTATCATATAACTCAGATACGCTGTGGATACCCTATACTTGGTGAAATCCTTATGTTATTCCATTGTTTATTATTCTGTTGAATAACTTTGTATCACGGGTTTACCCTATACTTGGTGACATTCTTCTATTATTCTCGTTGGAACATCCTCGTCATGCATGTGTTTTACACCTTGACCGGTTCCGCTTTTTATTATTCTCGCTGGAACATCCTCGTGCATGTGTTTTACACCGGACCGGTTCCGCTCTTTATCATTCTCCGTTGAATATCCTATCTCGTGTGTTTTACACGGATCCGGTTCCATCTTTATTATTCTCATTGGAACATCCCGCTTGCGCTGAATTTCACCCACCGGTTCCGTTATTATTATTCTGCTGAATAACTCTTATGCATGCGGCAATCGCATGCATGGTGATTTCTTTTGTTATTCTATTCTTTATTATACCCAGTTGGTTAAAACTTTGACTTCTATACTCCATGAAATTAGTAGAATATCCTTGATATTTCGTTTCATCCAAAGATCTTTTCATGGAAATATTCTTCCGATCATTATTGAATTTTACTCTACGAAAACAAAGATCATGTTGACAATTTGGACGTTAATAATTCATGGATTAAATAATTCTTGAACTTGTTTTATTGAATTACTATGTCATTGTCATCATCCTCATGTTATATTATGTTATCTTTGGCTTACGTGCATAGATGAACTTAGTATGATTATGACCGGGGATCATTCGGATAATCACGACTTGATATAAATGATGTGATAAAAGTCCTCGGTGGGTCTGTAATGCGTTGATGGATAGTTTTTGGTATGATTATGACCGGGGTGATTCGGTATAGTCATGACCATTGATAATTTGATGAAAATCCTCGACCGTGGTACGTGGATGATTAGATGTGGTGGTTTATTATTAAGTCGAGTCTCAAATATAAAAATTGATGAAAACCTTTTAAAACCTAAAAGATAGTAGACTTTATTCTCTACTTGACTCTTTTAATGGATTGCTTATTCCGCCTGCAGCTTAAACCGGTTGTCTATTGTATTTTATCGCTTTAACATCGTTGAAGGCTAATGATAATTTATTCTGCATTATCTTAGTCATAATATTTCTTCTTTGGGCTAGTTGAGCTCACCCTTTCTTTCACTTCGTTCTTCTTGAAATGAGAACATACCGGGACGAACGAGTCGGGGAACGAAGTAATGGTCCGAGAGGATAGCATTAGTAGTCCTCACTATTCTCGTGAAATAGTGTGATAATAGTTGTAATGAGGACTCCTTTTGAGTTTGTATAATATCTAGTAGACAATATTTGTATTCAAACTCACGCTTTTGTCGTATTGTACACCTACGCTTATATTAAGTAAGTTGTATTTGAATTTATGTACCATGTAAGTGGCGACCCAAGATGGGTGACGATACCTAATTTTGGGGCGCCATTACTAGCTAAAGTACTAATCTTTCGAGGTAAGGGATGTTATTTTCTTCTCAAATGATATTATTTCTTCAATATCATTATCTTTGAAATATTGGTTGGAACTTTTATCAAATTTGGAACTTTTTCATGTATTATTCATGTTACTATTCATGAGTTACTATTCACGAGTTACTATTCATGAGTTACTATTCACGAGTTACTATTCACGAGTACTATTCATGAAGCGTGAAGATGATTTTTTTTGAAATTTCTATCTTTTGGTGTCGAGTTTACTATTCACGATACTGCACTATTCACCAAAAAATGAAATTTCTTCTTTTTATCAAAATATCTATTCGGATACTAGCTTTGATTGTATCTATGTTTTGATCATTCTTGAATTTTACACCACTATGATTATTTTTGAGGTATTTTTAATATGGATAAAACAAAGTACGAATCCTTAATCCTTAATCCTCACATTTTGTTTCACTAGATTCGCTTTCTTTAAAAATATTTTTCATCATCCTCGGTCTTAAATGAGGATATTATTGAATATCTTTGGCCCCGTAGTGCAAAGATGAATGATTTCTGAAGAATATCTTTGGCCGTAGAGTGCAAAGATGAATAGGTGTTTAGATGAACATGACCAATCGATGAATATCTTTGGCTCAGTAGTGCAAAGATGAATATTTGATTCTGAGATATATATTGATTGATGTTACAGGGATAAAAGATAGACGATGAACTTTTAAATTCATACATAAAAGATAGTAGTTTGCATTCTCTACTTAACTCTTCTAATGAATTATTATTTTCATTGAATATTGATTTAAAATTTGTTGTCTATTGTATTCTATTAGATTTTTCCTGTTTGAAGACTAATGATAATTTGTTGTATATTATCTTAGTCATAATATTCTTTACTCGCTAGTTGAGTTCACCCTTTTCCTTTTTGTTCCATTTTTCTTCTCGGGAGGCGAGAATATAGCGAAAGTACGAAGCCTCGGGTATGGAATGAAGGTTCTAGAGAGAGTTGTTTAGTAGTCCTCACCATTTTGTAAAATAATGTATCAATAAATGTGATGAGGATTTATTTGAGTATAGATATTGTCTGAAGATAATATTTGTATTCAAACTCACAGTTTCTTGTTGTAATAATAAAGTTGTAGTTGTTTCGCATACCATGTATTGACAACCTCGTAATGGGTGATGTATACCTATTTTGGGGGCGTCCACGATGGTTGGTATCGTAGCTTAGGGATATGATCTCTGGCGGAGATCGGGGAATAGAACTAGGAGGGAGAGACGAGTAAATCCTTCGCTAGTGTGTCCTACCTACCTAAGCTTATTTGTTAGTTGGTCAAGATATAGGGATATTATGTGATATATTGATTTCCTTAATTAACCCTTGTTTTATGACGGTGATTTGAGAATGTCGATCGAGAATATTAACAATGGAAATGAGACCGTGAGACGCTTTGTACACACCAACGAGAGAACGTGCAACAGTCGACAATGTTCCTCCCGTGAACAACACCAATCGAAAGCGAGATGATGAACGAGGGGATGTTTAGAAGTTTTTTGCGCTTCATGCAAAATCGCGACGAGGAGACTCGTGTTCAAAATACAGAGGAGGAAATGATAGCAATTCACGGGTTGTCACAAACCAAAGTAGCTCAAAGAGTTGGGACCACTGAATTTAAGGGAAAGCGAGATCCGATCATGGCGGAAACATGGGTCAAGCAAATTACCAAGATATTCGATGTCTTGGGATGCACAGAGGAACGAAGGTTCCATTCGCCACCTTTATGTTCCATGGCGCGTACATCTCACTCGGTGGGAGTCTGTGAAGCGCACCCATCCAAACCAAGACTCAAAGATGTCTTCTGGGAGCGTTCAGAAACTATTTAATGACAAATACTTTCCCGAAAGTGTTCGTCGTATGAAGGAAGTGGAGTTCATCAGATTAGAACAAAACAACAACGACGGTGGTGTCTCAAAGATGCGAGGCAAAGTTTGCGAGTTATCCAGTTTTGCACCTCATTTGGTGGAGAATGAGGAACGTATGACGCGGATGTTTCGAGAGAGTTTGAAACCCTAAGATACGACAATATCTCATTTCTCATAAATTTTCTCTCTATTCGGATGTTGTTAATGTGGCTCAATTGTAGAGAGAGATATACGAGTATGTTCAACCGAGGACCATAACCGAGATTTGTACCGAGAGATAGCGAACCAATGTAATAATGATAACCAAATGAGAAAGAAACAGATGGACAAAATGGTAACCACTCTGGTGGTAATCATGGCCATGAAAATAGAAGAAGCGAGTCGAGAGAGATTTTAAAAGAGGAGATTTAACAACGACCATGTGAAGATGACAAAGTCTTGCAAAAGAATCGGGTTCTTAGGGAGGAGAAACGACCACCCCATTATATGCTACAAATGCGAAAAGAGGGACATATCACCAAACCGCCCACAACAACAGTTCAAGGTATGCTATAATTACTTTAAAGGAAGGACATATCGCTTCGAGATTATACGGTGAATGAAAACCTAGTTCAATGGGACGGTGACTCAAAAGATCGTCCCGAGAAAAAGTCAAAGTCAACAATTTCGGAAGAGCGCGTTGTTGTGATCGGTCAAAATGCGAGAACCCAAACGAGGTGATCACGGTAAGCTATTTATAAATTCTGCTTGCGAAGTTTATACCTTACTTGATCTGGGTGCTACCCATTCATTTATCTCTCCGCATGTGCTCAACGCTTAAACTTGACTCGGAGAAATTAGACTTTGACCTATCTGTGGAAACTCCGTTAGAGAAACTTTCATCACATCCACCGCTTATAAATCTTGTTTGATTCAAGTTGGCACCATCACCTTACCTGTTTGACCTTATCTCTTTAAAGATACTTGCTTTTGATGTGATTTTAGGATTGATTGGTTAACTACTCAACATGCCAAAATTGATTGTTTTCGTAAGGTTGTTAGTTTTCATATTCCTAACCAACCCATTGTATGCGAATTCAAGCAACTAAACCATTAAAATCAATCATCGTCATATCTAATCATAAAGCTATTCGCTTATTAAAAAACGGATGTCAAGCTTTCTTAGCCCATGTTATGGATTTGAATAAAGACACGCCAAATTTGAATAATATTCCTGTTGTTATTGACTTTCCGACGTATTTCCTCAAGAACTTTCCGGCCTACCCCGTAACGTGAAGTTGAATTCTTTATTGATCTTGAACCCGGTACAAAGCCCATTTCTAAAACCCCATATCGAATGGCTCCTATTGAACTTCAGAGTTAAAGGTCCAACTACGTGAATTGTTGGACATCGGTTTCATTCGGCCCTAATACATCTCCTCGGGGTGCTCTCTGCTTTTATTCGTAAAGAAGAAAGACGGGGAGTATGCGACTTTGTATTGACTATCGAATTGAACCATGTCACCATCAAGAATAGGTATCCTCTACCTCGTATTGATGACTTGTTTGACCCGATTGCAAGGGGCACAATTCTTTTCAAAATCGATCTTCGCTTACGGATATCATCACCAAGATTAGAATCGAGGATATTCTAAAGACCGCCTTTTGAACTTCGGATGGGCATTATGAATTCTTAGTCATGTCTTTCGACTAACTAATGCTCCTCGGCTATCATGGATATGATGAACCGAGTATTCAAGGAATATTTGGATCGCCATTGTTGTTTTTATTGATGACATCCTCATATATTCCAAAAGTCGTGAAGATCATGAGCACCATTTGAAGTCGGTACTCCAAAGGCTTCGTGAAAACAAACTATATGCCAAATTGAAGAAATGCGAGTTCGGCTTGAGGAAGTAGCATTCCTTGGGCACGTGGTGTCGAAACATGGAGTATCCGTGGACCCGCCAAGATTGAAGCAATACAAAGTTGGAGCAACCGGAGCCGGTGGATCAAGTACGTAGCTTTTGGGCTTAAATGGTTATTATCGGAGATTCGTGGAAGGGTTTTCTCGAATCGCTACTCCATTAACTCAAATAACTCCTAAGGATTCAAAATTCATTTGGAGCGAAGAATGCGAGAAAAGTTTCCAAGAGCTTAAGAGGAGACTTATTTCTAAGACTGTTCTAACAATACCATCCGGTTTGGATGGATTTGTTATCAACAGCGATGCTTTAGGCAAAGGGTTAGGATGTGTTCTCATGCAACGTGGAAAAGTCATAGCCTATGCCTCGCGACAACTTAAAGAGTATGAGAGGAATTATCCTACTCATGATCTAGAGTTAGCGGCCCTAATCGTTTTTCGCTTAAAGATATGGAGGCACTATCTATATGGGGAGAAAGTGGAGATATATTCGCACCATAAAAGCCTTAAATATTTCTTCACTCAAAAGAACTCAACACGCAAGCAATGACGCTTGGCTCGAGCTATTGAAAGACTACGATCACACTATTCAATACCATCCCGAAAAGCGAACGTGGTAGTGACGACGCGTTGAGTAGAAGATCATATTCGGAATGAGTGCGATGATGTCAAGTATACGATAGAGCCAACTTTAATAGAAAAAGTTAAGGTTGCTTTCAAGCCACCGAATCGGAGTCGATGCGTATGAAGAAGAAAGTACAAGAAGGAGCTATTCCGGAAGCGAGAATAGATGAAGAAGGAATACTTCGAGTCCACTCTAGACTTTGTGTCCCTAACGACTCTGATTTGAAGTACAAGATTATGATGGAGGCACACAATACACCATTTGCAATCCATCCTGGAAGTACCAAAATGTATCGTGATCTTCGACATACATTTTGGTGGAACAATATGAAGAGAGAGATTGCAAAGTTTATCTCAATGTGTTTAACTTGTCAACGTGTAAAGGCGGAGCATCTAGTACCTAAGGGTCCGTTGCAACCACTTGAGATTCCGAAATGGAAGTGGGAACACATTACCATGGATTTCGTTACGGGTCTTCCTACGGTTTCTCAAGGCATCAATGCTATTTGGGTTATTGTTGATAGATTAACCAAGTCTGCTCATTTCTTGCCGATACGGGAGACTTATTCCTTGAACGCCTTGCTAGTATATGACGTGAATGAGATTACGAGGTTGTCATGGCATGCCCAGATCCATCGTTTCGATCGTGACCCAAGATTCACTTCAAGATTTTGGGTTAGCTTGCAAAAAGCTATGGGCACGGATTTACGATTCATTTCGCGCATACCATCCTCAAACGACGGACAATCGAAAAGGACTATTCAAACTCTTGAAGATTTATTAAGACTCGTGTCCTGAGACTTCAAGGGCGCTTGGGATAAGTATTTACCATCGGTGGAATTCTCCTACAACAACAAAGCTTATCGTGCAAGTATAGGTGTGGCTCCATTTGAAGCATTATATGGACGAAAAGTGTCGCTTCTCCAAAGATGTTGGGACGAGGTGGGTGAAGCAACACCGTTGGGACCCGAAGTTGAATACGTATGACTACTGAAAAGATCCAAATGATTCGACAAACGATATAAAACAAAGACAAGATCGACAAAAGAGTTATGCGGATCTTCATCGAAAGGACGTGGAATTTAGTGTAGGGATCATGTATTGTTGCGAAGTTGCTCCATGGAAGGGAGTTACAAGATTTGGGAAGAGAGGAAAGCTCAATCCACGATTTATCGGTCCATTTCAAATTCTTGACCGAGTAGGAAATGTAGCCTATAGACTCGCTACATACCTCCGAGTATGTCTCGTGTTCATAATGTGTTTCACATATCCAGTATTTCAGAAATATGTGAAAGACCCAAACCACGCTATATAGTTAGAAACGGATGAGATAGCCAAGACTTAACGATGAGGAGGTGCCTATCAAGATCTTGGATAGGAAGGAGCATGTCCTACGCTAAGAAAGGTCATACCACAAGTTAAAGTTTGGTGGAGGAATCATGCTATAGAGGAAATGACCGAATTGAAACGGAAATGAAAGCGAGGTATCCTCACCTTTTCAAAACACTGTGCACGTGACGTCAATTTCGAGGACGAAATTTCATAAGGAGGGAGGTTGTAAGACCACAACTTATTATTAATGAAATTTAATTTTCTATTTATTATTTTGAAATAGTAAGGGTTGATTTGATTAATGTGGATAGTTAGGGTAAAATACTCAAATATTTTAAAATAAGCAAGTGGTTATAAAATATTCATTGTTGTTTGGGAATATTCGTTTGGTCGTGGAATATTCTTATCGCTTGTGGAATATTCGTATTTACGATGGCAGCAGATCTTTGTGTGGGCCCCATAACTAAAAGCGATTGGATGAAGAAAAAGACAAATATAAGTTGTTTAAAAATAACAACAGAAGTTGTTACCAAGTATTATCTTTGTTAAAATACTCTGTGGGTTAAAACACAAGAAGACACCAGATTGCACCAATTATTGATTCTTACGTAAGAAGACACTACTCAATAATGGTTACAAAGAATTATCGCTCAAGAGATTTTTATTGATTTAATAATTGTCATTGATATTTTATATTGTTGTTGTTTCAATAATTGTCATTACACAAGATTTTTTCATTATCGAAGCAATAATTCATATTATCTCAATAATATTATTAGATAACATTATTGGCAATGTCTAGAAAGTTCTGCCTAAGGAGAGGTTTGGTCACCTAATTGCGGCGCCAAGAAGAGAAATTTTTATTGAAAGCCCCTCTTCCTGAACCGCCTCACGTCATCAATATTGTGATTCTCAGAATATTATTTGTGAATAATTAATTATCGATTCATATGATGAGGAAAATATTGATTTTATGTGGATATAGATGGAGAAAATTTTAATGTGACAATTGTTGAAAATTGAAATTTTATCTTTTTCTCGATAAAATAATTCATTTAAATATATTATTATATTTTAATAATATAATAATGGTGATATTTTTACAACGAATGTGGGATATATGAGTATACGAGGAGGAAGAGTATTTTTGTTGCAATAAATGTTTAAAACATGTTAAACATGCTCTGCGGACCCCATTTATCGATCGAAATTTGATTATAAACAAAAATCGCCTCGCTTGTGGATTTCGGTCAATTTCTGCTTTGGAATTTGAAAAACTTTCTTCTCGCAAAGTTGTAGAGAATTGAATTTCCTATAAAAACTCGCAAGATTCAATTTTCTGATAAAAGGGCTATTTATTGTGAATTATTAAAGTTCAAGTTCAAATAATTGATTTTTGGAAGTTTTAATTATTTTAAATTAAAAACGTTTTTTTTTTAAGTGGGCTAAACATGTGATATTAATTGCTGAAATCAGATCTTCAAAGATGGGCTAAGGAAATTTATAATATATATTAATATTTTATTAAATTTTTTTGCTTTGTGTTTCTAAAGATTTTCCTATAAATAGGTGCTTAGGTTAGAATTGAAAATCACACCGTAAATCAAAGTTTTTCTCTCTATATATCGAAGCGTATTCTTGTGAGTATTTTGAGTATACTTTGAGTATTGTTAGACTCAAGCAAGTTTCCTTCAAAGACTATACCCTAGATTCCAAATGTAAGTACTAATCTTTCGAGGTAAGGGATGTTATTTTCTTCTCAAATGATATTATTTCTTCAATATCATTATGTCAAATATTGGTTGAAACTTTTTATCAAATTTGGAACTTTTTCATGTCTGGGTTACTATTCATGAGTTACTATTCACGAAGTTACTATTCACGAGTTACTATTCACGAGTTACTATTCACGTACTATTCATGAAGCGTGAAGATGCGTTTTTTCTTTTGGTGTTCTATCTTTTCACGTGTCTGAGTTACTATTCACGATACTGGCACTATTCAATTCAAAAAAATTCTTTCTTCTTTTGTCCAAAATATCTATTCTCGGATACTAGCTTTGATTGTATCCATGTTTTGATCATTCTCAATTTTACACCACTATGATTATTTTTGAGGTATTTTTAACATGGATAAAACAAAGTACGAATCCTTAATCCTTAATCCTTGTCATTTTGTTTCACCGGATTCGCTTTTTTAAAAATATTTTCATCATCCTCGCCTTAAATGATGATATTATTGAATATCTTTGGCTTGTAGTGCAAAGATGAATGATTTCTCAAGAATATCTTTGGCTCAGTAGTGCAAAGATGAACAGTGTTTAGATGAACATGACTAATCGATGAATATCTTTGGCCCAGTAGTGCAAAGATGAATATTTGATTCCGATATATATCGATTGATGTTACAGGATAAAAGATAGACGATGAACTTTTAAATTCATACATATAAGATAGTAGTTTGCATTCTCTACTTAACTCTTCTAATGAATTATTATTTCCGCATGTAATATTGATTTAAAATTTGTTGTCTATTGTATTCTATTAGATTTTTCCCTGTTTGAAGACTAACGATAATTTGTTGTATATTATCTTAGTCATAATATTCTTTACCGGGCTAGTTGAGCTCACCCTTTTCCTTTTTGTTCCATTTTTCTTCTCGTGAGGGCGAGAATATAGCGAGTAGTAGCGAGTCTGGGTATGGAATGAAGGTTCTAGAGAGAGTTGTTTAGTAGTCCTCACCATTTTGTAAAATAATGTATCAATAAATGTGATGAGAATTTATTTGAGTATAGATATTGTCTGAAGATAATATTTGTATTCAAACTCACGCTTTTACTTGTTGTAATAATAAAGTTGTAGTTGTTTCGCACTATGTATTGACAACTCGTAATGGGTGATGTATACCTATTTTGGGGGCGCCACAATGAGTTGGTATCGTAGCTTAGGGATATGATCTCCAAGTGAGATCGGGAATAGAACTAGGAGGGAGAGACGAGTAAATCCTTCGCTAAGTGTGTCCTACCTAACTAAGCTTATTTGTTAGTTGGTCAAGATATAGGGATATTATGTGATATATTGATTTCCTTAATTAACCCTTGTTTTATGACAATGATTTGAGAATGTCGAATCGAGAATATTAACAATGGAAATGAGACCGTGGAGACGCTCAGACACACCAACGAGGAGAACGTGCAACAGTCGACAATGTTCCTCCCGTGAACAACACCAATGAAAGCGTATGATGAACGAGGGGATGTTTAGAAGTTTTTGCAGCTTCATGCAAAATCGATTTGAGGAGACTCGTGTTCAAAATACAGAGGAAATGATAGCAATTCACGGGTTGTCACACAAACAAGCAGCTTCAAAGAGTCGGGACCACTGTAATTTAAGGGAAAGCCGATCCGATCACGGCGAAAAACATGGGTCAAGCAAATTACCAAGATATTCGATGTCTTGGGATGCACGGAGGAACAGAAGGTTCCATTCGCCACCTTTATGTTCCGTGGCGAGGCAGCAGCATCATCGGTGGGAGTCTCAGAGAGCGTACCCAAATTAAGACTCAAAGATGTCTTCTGGGAGACGCTTGAAAACTATTTAATGACAAATACTTTCCCGAAAAGTGTTCGTCTATATGAAGGAAGTGGAGTTCATCGATTAGAACAAAACAACATGACGATTGTGTCTCAAAGACGAGGCAAAGTTTGCGAGTTATCCGTGTTCAGCACCTCATTTGGTGGAGAATGAGGAACGATGACGCGGATGTTTCTCGAGAGGTTTGAAACCCAAGATACGACAATATCTCATTTCTCATAAATTTTCTCTATTCAGATGTTGTTAATAGGGCTCAATTGTTAGAGCGAGATAACGAGTATGTTCAACCGAGGGACCATAACCGTGATCGTACTGCGTAGATAGCGAGCAATGTAATAATGATAACCAAATGAGAAAGAAACAGATGGACAAAATGGTAACCACTCGTGGTAATCATGGCCATGAAAATAGAAGAAGCGAGTCGAGGAGATTTTAAAAAGAGAGATTTAACAACGACCATGTGAAGATGACAAAGTCTTTGGCAAAAAGAATCGGTTTCTAAGGGAGGAGAACGACCACCCATTATATGCTACAAAATGCGAAAAAGAGGGATGATATCACACCAAACCGCCCCACAACAGCTCAAGGTATGCTATAATTGTGGAAAGGAAGGACATATCGCCGAGATTGTACGGTAGAAAAACCTAGTTCAATGGGGGACTACGACTCAAAAGATCGTCCCCGTAAAAGTCAAAGTCAACAATTCCGGGAAGAGCGTTTGTTGTGATCGGTCAAAATGCGAGGAACCCAAACGAGGTGATCACGGTAAGCTATTTATAAATTCTTGCGAAGTTTATACCTTACTTGATACCGGTATACCCCATTCATTTATCTCTCCCGCATGTGCTCAACGCTTAAACTTGACTCGAGAGAAATTAGACTTTGACCTATCTCGTGGAAACTCCGTTAGAGAAACTTTCATCACATCCACTGCTTATAAATCTTGTTTGATTCAAGTTGGCACCATCACCTTACCCGCCGACCTTATCTCTTTAAAGATACTTGCTTTTGATGTGATTTTAGGGATTGATTGGTTAACTACTCATCATGCCAAAATTGATTGTTTTCGTAAGGTTGTTAGTTTTCATATTCCTAACCAACCACATTTATGAATTCAAGCAACTAAACCATTAAAATCAATCATCATCATATCTAATCATAAAGCTATTCGCTTATTGAAAAACGGATGTCAAGCTTTCTTAGCCCATGTTATGGATTTGAATAAAGACACGCCAAATTTGAATAATATTCTGTTGTTATCGACTTTCCCGACGATTTCAAAGAACTTTCCTGCCCTACCCCGTAACGTGAAGTTGAATTCTTTATTGATCTTGAACCCGCACAAAGCCCATTTCTAAAACCCCATATCGAATGGCTCCTATTGAACTTCGTGAGTTAAAGGTCCAACTACGTGAATTGTTGGACATCGGTTTCATTCGGCCCTAATACATCTCCTCGGGGTGCTCCTCTGCTTTATTCAGTAAAGAAGAAAGACGGAGTATGCGACTTTTGTATTGACTATCGAATTGAACCATGTCACCATCAAGAATAGGTATCCTCTACCTCGTATTGATGACTTGTTTGACCAATTGCAAGGGGCACAATTCTTTTCAAAAATCGATCTTCATTCGGATATCATCAAATTGAAGATTAGAATCGAGGATATTCCAAAGACCGCCTTTAGAACTCGGTATAGGCATTATGAATTCTTAGTCATGTCTTTCGGACTAACTAATGCTCCTCGCTTTCATGGATATGATGAACCGAGTATTCAAGGAATATTTGATCGCTTCGTTGTTGTTTTTATTGATGACATCCTCATATATTCCAAAAGTCGTGAAGATCATGAGCACCATTTGAAGTCGGTACTCCAAAGGCTTCGTGAAAACAAACTATATGCCAAATTGAAGAAATGCGAAGTTCGCTTGAGGAAGTAGCATTCCTAGGGCACGTGGTGTCGAAACATGGAGTATCCGTGGACCCGGCCAAGATTGAAGCAATACAAAGTTGGGAGCAACCGAAGTCGGTGGATCAAGTAACGTAGCTTTTGGGCTTAGCATGGTTATTATCGGAGATTCGTGGAAGGGTTTTCGAATCGCTACTCCATTAACTCAATTAACTCGGAAGGATACAAAATTCATTTGGAGCGAAGAATGCGAGAAAAGTTTCCAAGAGCTTAAGAGGAGACTTATTTCGACACTGCTTCTAACAATACCATCCGGTTCGGATGGATTTGTTATCTACAAATGATGCTTCGTGCAAAGGGTTAGGATGTGTTCTCATGCAACGTGGAAAAGTCATAGCCTATGCCTCATGACAACTTAAAGAGTATGAGAGGAATTATCCTACTCATGATCTAGAGTCAGCGCAAAATAAGCTTCAAGCTTAAAGATATGGAGGCACTATCTATATGGGGAGAAAGTGGAGATATATTCGCACCATAAAAGCCTTAAATATTTCTTCACTCAAAAGAACTCAACATGCGACAATGACGCTGGCTCGAGCTATTGAAAGACTACGACCACACTATTCAATACCATCCCGAAAAGCGAACGCGGTAGTGACGACGCGCTGAGTAGAAGATCATATGCGGGAACGAGTGCGATGATGTCAAGTATACGATAGAGCCAACTTTAATAGAAAAAGTTAAGGTTGCTCAAGCCACCAATCTTGAGTCGATGCGTATGAAGAAGAAAGTACAAGAAGGAGCTATTCCTAAGCGAGAATAGATGAAGAAGGAATACTTCGAGTCCACTCTAAACTTTGTGTCCCTAACGACTCGATTTGAAGTACAAGATTATGATGGAGGCACACACACACCATTTGCAATCCATCTCGAAAGTACCAAAATGTATCGTGATCTTCATATACATTTTGGTGGAACAATATGAAGAGAGAGATTGCAAAGTTTATCTCAATGTGTTTAACTTGTCAACGGTAAAAGTGAGCATCTAGTACCTAAGGGTCCGTTGCAACCACTTGAGATTCCGAAATGGAAGTGGGAATACATTACCATGGATTTCATTACGGGTCTTCCTACGGCTTCTCAAGGCATCAATGCTATTTGGGTTATTGTTGATAGATTAACCAAGTCTCGCTTTCATTTCTTGCCGATACGGAGACTTATTCCTTGAACGCCTTGCTAGTATATACGTGAATGAGATTGTGAGGTTGTATGGCATGCCCAGTATCCATAGTTTTGGATCGTGACCCAAGATTCACTTCAAGATTTTGGGTTAGCTTGCAAAAAGCTATGGGCACGGATTTACGATTCTGGCTTCGCATACCATCCTCAAACAGACGGACAATCGTAGAGGACTATTTAAATTCTTGAAGATTTATTAAGACTCGTGTCCTAGACTTCAAGGGCAATTGGGATAAGTATTTACCATTGGTGGAATTCTCCTACAACAACAAAGCTTATCGTGCAAGTATAGGTGTGACTCCATTTGAAGCATTATATGGACGAAAGTGTCGCTTCCAAAGATGTTGGGACGAGGTGGGTGAAGCAACACCGTTGGGACCCGAAGTTGGTACGTATGACTACTTAAAAGATCCAAATGATTCGACAACGATACAAACCAAGACAAGATCGACAAAAGAGTTATGCGGATCTTCATCGAAAGGACGTGGAATTTAGTGTAGGGATCATGTATTGTTGCGAGTTGCTCCATGGAAGGGAGTTACAAGATTTGGGAAGAGAGGAAAGCTCAATCCACGATTTATCGGTCCATTTCAAATTCTTGACCGAGTAGGAAATGTAGCCTATAGACTCTCGCATTACCTCCGAGTATGTCTCGTGTTCATAATGTGTTTCACATATCTCGTATTTCAAATATGTGAAAGACCCGAACCACGCTATAGAAGTTAGAACCCACGAGATAGTCAAGACTTAACGTATGAGGAGGTACCTATCAAGATCTTGGATAGGAAGGAGCATGTCCTACGCCAAGAAAGGTCATACCACAAGTTAAAGTTTGGTGGAGGAATCATGCTATATAGAGGAAATGACCGGGAATTGGAAACGGAAATGAAAGCGAGGTATCCTCACCTTTTCAAAACACCAGTACGTCACGCCAATTTCGAGGACGAAATTTCATAAGGAGGGAAGTCAGAAGACCACAACTTATTATTAATGAAATTTAATTTTCTATTTATTATTTTGAAATAGTAAGGGTTGATTTGATTAATGTGGATAGTTAGGGTAAAATACTCAAATATTTCAAAATAAGCAAGTGGTTATAAAATATTCATTGTTGTCGGGAATATTCGTTTGGTCGTGGAATATTCTTTGCATTTGGGGAATATTCGCATGCGATGGCCTGCAATTTTGTGGGCCCCATAACTGAAAGCGATTGGATGAAGAAAAGCGACAAATATAAGTTGTTTAAAAATAACAAATAGAGTTGTTACTGTAATCTTGTTAAAATACTTTCTATGGTTAAAACACAAGAAGACACCAGATTGCACCAATTATTGATTCTTACGTAAGAAGCAAGACTTACTCAATAATGGTTACGAATTATTATTTATTCAAGATTTTATTGATTATCTGCGTTGATATTTTATATTGTCATTTTGTAAGACCCCAAATTTTTTAAATAAAAAGGAATTTCCTTTATTTATTATTTTGAAATAGTAAGGGTTGATTCGATTAATGTGGATAGTTAAGGGTTAAATATGCAAATATTTCAAAATAAGCAAGTGGTTATAAAATATTCATTATTGTTAGGGAATATTCGTTTGACGTGGAATATTAAATCGTTTGGGAATATTCGCATGCACCTAGTAGCGACCATGTGTGGGCCCCATAACTGAAAGCGATTGGATGAAGAAAACGACAAATATAAGTTGTTTTTAAATAACGGCGTAGTTATTACCAATAATCTTGTTGGAATACCCGGTGGTTAAAACACACTAATACGCGTTGTTGAACAAAGAAGACACCAGTATTGCACCAATTATTGATTCTTACGTAAGAAGGCACTACTCAATAATGGTTACGTAATTACCGCTCAAGATTTTATTTTATTGATTCAATAATTGCTTTGCGTTGATATTTTATATTGTTGTTGTTTCAATAATTGTCATTACACAATTTTTCATTATCGAAGCATTAATTCATATTATCTCTAATAATATTATTAGATAACATTATTGGCAATGTCTAGAAAGTTCTGCCTAAGGAGAGGTTTGGTCACCTAATTGCGCGCCAAGAAGAAGAGAAATTCTTATCGAAAGCCCCTCTTCCTGAAACCGCTGCCGTTGTCAATATTGTGATTCTCAGTAATATTATTTGTGAATAATTAATTATTGATTCATATGATGAGGAAAATATTGATTTTATGTGGATATAGATGGAGAAAATTTTAATGTGACAATTGTTGAAAATTAAAATTTTATCTTTTCTCGATAAAATAATTCATTTAAATATATTATTATATTTTAATAATATAATAATGGTGATATTTTTACAACGAATGTGGGATATATGAGTATACGAGGAGGAAGAGTATTTTTGTTGCAATAAATGTTTAAAACATGTTAAACATGCTCTGGGACCCCATTTATTGACCGAAATTTGATTATAACTTTGTAAAATCGCTCGCCTGCTTGTGGATTTCGGTCAATTTCTGTTTGGAATTTGGAAAAACTTTCTTCTGCAAAGTTGTAGAGAATTGAATTTTCTATAAAAACTCGCGAGATTCGAATTTTCTGATAAAAGGGCTATTTATTGTGAATTATTAAAGTTCCGAAGCTCCGAAATAATTGATTTTTGGAAGTTTTAATTATTTTTTAAAGAAAAACGTTTTTTTTTATTTAAGTGGGCTAACATGTGATATTAATTGCTGAAATCAGATCTTCAAAGATGGGCTAAGGAAATTTATAATATATATTAATATTTTATTAAATTTTCTGCTTTGGTGTTCTAAGCATTTTCCTATAAATAGGGTGCTTAGGTTAGAATTGAAAATCACACCAGAAACTGAAGTTTTCTCTCTATATTATCGAGCGTATTCTTGTGAGTATTTTGAGTATACTTTGAGTATTGTTAGACGGTGCAAGTTTCCTTCAGCACTATACCCGGTATTCCAGCTAGAAGTACTAATCTTTCGAGGTAAGGGATGTTATTTTCTTCTCAAATGATATTATTTCTTCAATATCATTATGCTGAAATATTGGTTGGAACTTTTTATCAAATTTGGAACTTTTTCATGTCGGGGTTACTATTCATGAGTTACTATTCACGAGTTACTATTCATGAGTTACTATTCACGAGTTACTATTCACGTTACTATTCACAGTACTATTATTATTCAAGCGTGAAGATGTTTTTTTGGAAATTTCTATCTTTTGGTGCTCTGATTCTTTCACTATACTCACTATTCACTAAACTTTAACTATTCACCTAAAAATGAAATTTCTTCTTTTTCCAAAATATCTATTCGGATACTAGCTTTGATTGTATCCATGTTTTGATCATTCTTGAATTTTACACCACTATGATTATTTTTGAGGTATTTTTTAACATGGATAAAACAAAGTACTTAATCCTTAATCCTTTAATCCTTGTCATTTTGTTTCACCGGATTCGCTTTTTAAAAATATTTTTCATCATCCTCGGTCTTAAATGATGATATTATTGAATATCTTTGGCCCAGTAGTAAAGATGAAGATGAATGATTTCTGAAGAATATCTTTGGCCCGTAGTGCAAAGATGAACAGGTGTTTAGATGAACATGACCAACTGATGAATATCTTTGGCCTGTAGTGCAAAGATGAATATTTGATTCCAGATATATATTGATTGATGTTACAGGGATAAAAGATAGACGATGAACTTTTAAATTCATACATATAAGATAGTAGTTTGCATTCTCTACTTAACTCTTCTAATGAATTATTATTTCCGCTGCGAATATTGATTTAAAATTTGTTGTCTATTGTATTCTATTAGATTTTTCCTTTTTGAAGACTAACGATAATTTGTTGTATATTATCTTAGTCATAATATTCTTTACTGGGCTAGTTGAGCTCACCCTTTTCCTTTTTGTTCCATTTTTCTTCTCGTGAGGCGAGAATATAAATGAGTATTTTAGCCTGGGTATGGAATGAAGGTTCTAGAAGAGAGTTGTTTAGTAGTCCTCACCATTTTTGTAAAATAATGTATCAATAAATGTGATGAGGATTTATTTGAGTATAGATATTGTCTAGAAGATAATATTTGTATTCAAACTCACGCTTTTATTGTTGTAATAATAAAGTTGTAGTTGTTTACGTACCATGTATTGACAACTCGTAATGGGTGATGTATACCTATTTTGGGGCGCCACAAAGGTTGGTATCGAGCTTAGGGATATGATCTCTGGCGAAGATCGGGAATAGAACTAGGAGGGAGAGACGAGTAAATCCTTCGCTAGTGTGTCCTACCTAACTAAGCTTATTTGTTAGTTGGTCAAGATATAGGATATTATGTGATATATTGATTTCCTTAATTAACCCTTGTTTTATGACAAGATTTGAGAATGTCGAATCGAGAATATTAACAATGGAAATGAGACCGTGGAGACGCTCAGTACACACCAACGAGGAGAACGTGTAACAGTGACAATGTTCCTCCCGTGAACAACAACACCAATGAAAGCGAGATGATGAACGAGGGATGTTTAGAAGTTTTTGCGAGCTTCATGCAAAATCGATTTAGGGAGACTCGTGTTCAAAATACTGTGGAGGAAATGATAGCAATTCACGGGTTGTCACAAACCAAGCAATTCAAAGAGTTGGGACCACCGAATTTAAGGGAAAGCCGATCCGATCATGGGCGGAAACATGGGTCAAACAAATTACCAAGATATTCGATGTCTTGGGATGCACGGAGAACAGAAGGTTCCATTCGCCACCTTTATGTTCCGTGGCGAGGCGGATCATCGGTGGGAGTCTCGTGAAGCGTACCCATCCAACAAGCACTCAAAGATGTCTTGGGAGACGTTTGAGAACTATTTAATGACAAATACTTTCCCGAAAGTGTTCGTCTATATGAAGGAAGTGGAGTTCATCGATTAGAACAAAACAACATGATTTGTCTCAAAGATGAGGCAAAGTTTGCGAGTTATCCGTGTTTGCACCTCATTTGGTGGAGAATGAGGAACGATGACGCGGATGTTTCGAGAGGTTCAAACCCAAGATACGACAATATCTCATTTCTCATAAATTTTCTCTATTCAGATATATGTTGTTAACAGGCTCAATTGTTAAAGCGAGATAACGAGTATGTTCAACCGAGGACCATAACCAGATCGTACTGGAGATAGCG
This sequence comes from Panax quinquefolius, assembly GCA_020205615.1. Classification (NCBI taxonomy): domain Eukaryota; kingdom Viridiplantae; phylum Streptophyta; class Magnoliopsida; order Apiales; family Araliaceae; genus Panax; species Panax quinquefolius. The sequence continues at coordinate 37,026,247 of CM035173.1, forward strand.
ATCAATGTAATAATGATAACCAAATGAGAAAAAAACAGATGGACAAAAATGGTAACCACTCTGGGTGGTAATCATAGCCATGAAAATAGAAGAAGCGAGTCGGAGGAGATTTTAAAAGAGGAGATTTAACAACGACCATGTGAAGACGACAAAGGCCGCAAAAGAACCGGTTCTAAGGGAGGAGAACGACCATCGGTTATATGCTACAAATGCGAAAAGAGGGACATATCACCCAAACCGCCTACAACAGCTTCAAGGTATGCTATAATTGTGGAAAGGAAGGACATATCGCTCGAGATTGTATGGTGAATGAAACCTAGTTCAATGGGGATCGGTGACTCAAAGACTCGTCCCGTAAAAGTCAAAGTCAACAATTCCGGAAGAGCGTTTGTTGTGATCGGTCAAAATGCGAGGAACCCAAACGAGGTGATCACGGGTAGCTATTTATAAATTCTTGCGAAGTTTATACCTTACTTGATACCGGTCTTACCCATTCATTTATCTCTCCCGCATGTGCTCAACGCTTTAAACTTGACTCGGAGAAATTAGACTTTGACCTATCTGTGGAAACTCCGCTAGGAGAAAACTTTCATCACATCCACTGCTTATAAATCTTGTTTGATTCAAGTTGGCACCATCACCTTACCCGTTGACCTTATCTCTTTAAAGATACTTGCTTTTGATGTGATTTTAGGGATTGATTGGTTAACTACTCATCATGCCAAAATTGATTGTTTTCGTAAGGTTGTTAGTTTTCATATTCCTAACCAACCATTGTTATGCAATTCAAGCAACTAAACCATTAAAATCAATCACCGTCATATCTAATCATAAAGCTATTCGCTTATTGAAAAAACGGATGTCAAGCTTTCTTAGCCCATGTTATGGATTTGAATAAAGACTCGTCAAATTTGAATAATATTCCTGTTGTTATTGACTTTCCGACGATTTCTGAAGAACTTCCTGGCCTACCCCGTAACGTGAAGTTGAATTCTTTATTGATCTTGAACCCGGTACAAAGCCCATTTCTAAAACCCCATATCGAATGGCTCCTATTGAACTTCGTGGAGTTAAAGGTCCAACTACGTGAATTGTTGGACATCGGTTTCATTCGGCCCTAATACATCTCCTTGGGGTGCTCCTGCTTTATTCAGTAAAGAAGAAAGACGGGAGTATGCGACTTTTGTATTGACTATCGGAATTGAACCATGTCACCATCAAGAATAGGTATCCTCTACCTCGTATTGATGACTTGTTTGACCAAATTGCAAGGGGCACAATTCTTTTCAAAAATCGATCTTCGCTCGGATATCATCACCAAGATTAGAATCGAGGATATTCCAAAGACCGCCTTAACTCCCAGGTATGGGCATTATGAATTCTTAGTCATGTCTTTCGACTAACTAATGCTCCTCGCGGCTTTCATGGATATGATGAACCGAGTATTCAAGGAATATTTGGATCGGTTCGTTGTTGTTTTTATTGATGACATCCTCATATATTCCAAAAGTCGTGAAGATCATGAGCACCATTTCAAAGGGTACTCCAAAGGCTTCGTGAAAACAAACTATATGCCAAATTGAAGAAATGCGAGTTCGGCTTGAGGAAGTAGCATTCCTTGGGCATGTGGTGTCGAAACATGGAGTATCCGTGGACCCGCCAAGATTGAAGCAATACAAAGTTGGGAGCAACCGTCGGTGGATCAAGTACGTAGCTTTTTGGGCTTAGTTGGTTATTATCGGAGATTCGTGGAAGGGTTTTCTCGAATCGCTACTCCATTAACTCAACTAACTCCGGAAGGATACAAAATTCATTTGGAGCGAAGAATGCGAGAAAAGTTTCCAAGAGCTTAAGAGGAGACTTATTTCTAAGACTGTTCTAACAATACCATCCGGTTCGGATGGATTTGTTATCTCTGAAATGATGCTTTAGCAAAGGGTTAGGATGTGTTCTCATGCAACGTGGAAAGTCATAGCCTATGCCTCGCGATAACAACTTAAAGAGTATGAGAGGAATTATCCTACTCATGATCTAGAGTTAGCGGCAATCGTTTTCTGCGCTAAAGATATGGAGGCACTATCTATATGGGGAGAAAGTGGAGATATATTCGCACCATAAAAAGCCTTAAATATTTCTTCACTCAAAAAGAACTCAACATGCGGCGAATGACGTTGGCTCGAGCTATTGAAAGACTACGACCACACTATTCAATACCATCCCGGTAAAGCGAACGTGGTAGTGACGCGCGTGAGTAGAAGATCATATGCGGGAATGAGTGCGATGATGTCAAGTATACGACAGAGCCAACTTTAATAGAAAAAGTTAAGGTTGCTTTCAAGCCACCGAATCCGGAGCGATGCGTATGAAGAAGAAAGTACAAGAAAGAGCTATTCCTAAGCGAGAATTGATGAAGAAGGAATACTTCGAGTCCACTCTAGACTTTGTGTCCCTAACGACTCGATTTGAAGTACAAGATTATGATGGAGGCACACAATACACCATTTGCAATCCATCTCGGAAGTACCAAATGTATCGTGATCTTCGACATACATTTTGGTGGAACAATATGAAGAGAGAGATTGCAAAGTTTATCTCAATGTGTTTAACTTGTCAACGTAAAGGCGAAGCATCTAGTACCTAAGGGTCCGCTGCAACCACTTGAGATTCCGAAATGGAAGTGGGAATACATTACCATGGATTTCGTTATGGGTCTTCCTACTACTTTCTCAAGGCATCAATGCTATTTGGGTTATTGTTGATAGATTAACCAAGTCTCGCTCATTTCTTGCCGACACGGAGACTTATTCCTTGAACGCCTTGTTAGTATATGTACGTGAATGAGATTGTGAGATTGCATGGCATGCCTAGTATCCATAGTTTCGGATCGTGACCCAAGATTCACTTCAAGATTTTGGGTTAGCTTGCAAAAAGCTATGGGCACGGATTTACGATTCGGTTCGGCATACCATCCTCAAACGATTTTGACAATCGAGAGAGGACTATTCAAACTCTTGAAGATTTATTAAGACTCGTGTCCTGAACTTCAAGGCGGTTGGGATAAGTATTTACCATCGGTGGAATTCTCCTACAACAACAGCTTATCGTGCAAGTATAGTGTGGCTCCATTCAAGCATTATATGGACGAAAAGTGTCGCTCTCCAATATGTTGGGACGAGGTGGGTGAAGCAACATTGTTGGGACCCGAAAGTTGGTACGTATGACTACTTAAAAAGATCCAAATGATTCGACAACGATACAAACGCTAAAGACAAGATCGAAAAAGAGTTATGCGGATCTTCATCGAAAGGACGTGGAATTTAGTGTAGGGGATCATGTATTGTTGCGAGTTGCTCCATGGAAGGGAGTTACAAGATTTGGGAAGAGAGAAAGCTCAATCCACGATTTATTGGTCCATTTCAAATTCTTGACCGAGTAGGAAATGTAGCCTATGTAGACTCGCGTTACCTCCGAGTATGTCTCGTGTTCATAATGTGTTTCACATATCATGTATTTCAGAAATATGTGAAAGACCCGAACCACGCGTATAGAGTTAGAACCGGACGAGATAGCCAAGACTTAACGTATGAGGAGGTACTGTCAAGATCTTGGATAGGAAGGAGCATGTCCCTACGCAAAGGTCATACCACAAGTTAAAGTTTGGTGGAGGAATCATGCTATATAGGAAATGACCTGGGAATTGGAATGGAAATGAAAGCGAGGTATCCTCACCTTTTCAAACACACAGTATCGTGACGTCAATTTCGAGGACGAAAATTTCATAAGGAGGGAGGTTGTAAGACCACAACTTATTATTAATGAAATTTAATTTTCTATTTATTATTTTGAAATAGTAAGGGTTGATTTGATTAATGTGGATAGTTAGGGTAAAATACTCAAATATTTCAAAATAAGCAAGTGGTTATAAAATATTCATTGTTGTCGGGGAATATTCATTTGGTCGTGGAATATTCTTACGTGTTTGTCGAATATTCGTATACGCAGCGCATTTTTGTGGGCCCCATAACTGAAAAGCGATTATTGGATGAAAAAACGACAAATATAAGTTGTTTAAAATAATAAATAGTAGTTATTGTTACCGTTATCTTGTTAAAATACTCGGTGGTTAAAACACATTATAAGACACGGTATTGCACTATTATTGATTAATTCTACGTAAGAAGGCAATTATCGATTCAATAATACTTAATAATGGTTACTTAATTACCGCTCAAAGATTTTATTGATTTAATAATTATTACATATTGATATTTTATATCATTTGTTGTTTCAATAATTGTCATTACACGTATTTTTCATTATCGAAGCAATAATTCATATTATCGAATAATATTATTAGATAACATTATTGGCAACGCCTAGAAAGTTCTCGCTTCAAGGAGAGGTTTGTAACCTATTCAAGAACGAGAAATCAAAAGCCCCTTTTCCTTTTTCCGCAATAATAGGTTTGTAATATTCGTATGCGATATCAAATCGTAAATGCATAAAAAAAAAAAATCGAGTTTAAAATTTTACAAACCATATACCCTTGATCACCCTTTATGCACAATTATTAATTAAACGAAAAGATGAATAAAAATCATACCCTTGAAGATCCGAAGCTTCCTCGTGTACAAGTTCACCTCCAATCCTTTTTCGCTCAACTCAATCCACCGGTTTGGTTCTTCCTTTGATCAACGTTAGCCACCCAAGTGTTTGGCCTCTCAGAGGTGATCCACCAAGGAAAAGAATTTTCAAGAAGAAGGGTGGTTGGCTAAACCCTAGTTTTTCTATCTCTATAGAAAAGAGCGTACTCTCCCAACTAATTGAATTATTACGTTATATATATCTCCATATATAAGACTCTCTTATATAGATATCAAATAACCCTATTAAAATAAGGTATTATTTAATTAAACTCTTTAATTAAATGGGCTCCCTAATCTTATTAGGGATAATTAATTAAACTCCTTTAATTAATTTTCCTTCCTAATCAATTAGGAATAAATGAGAGTACTTATATTAAATTAATTCCTAAACTCTTTTAGAAATTAAAATAATAATAATAATTGTAATAATATTAATAAGACTCCTCTTATTAATTTATATTTAATATTTCTAAAATATTAAATAATAATATTAAGCTATTTAATTTATTCTATCACCATAGATTAAATTAAATATACATAACATATTATTACGATTATGCCATTAACTTCTTAATTAATTATTCTTCCTTTTATGGTGTGACCCTTTAGGTTCTCCATATTAAACCTATTGTGAATAAATCAATTAGAATAATTTCTAATCTTATTTAAATAAATAAATTAAACAATTAATTTATTTAAATAAATAATATTTATTCTACAATAGGATAAGCCTCCCTAATGATCAACGACTTTCCGTATAATATAGATTTCAACATTAATCATAAAAGAACCTTTGAGTAAATAGTTACCGTATAATTCAATCCTTCCACCATACAATGTCCCAATTAAATATAAGATATGGAATTACCACAAGTCTTATTTTATTTAATTATATGTATTTCGACTCCTTAAATGCACAACTCAAATAATGCAAATTAGAAACTCCTTTCTAATTTCATTCTCGCCTTAACCCAAGGACTACTGGGTTGTCATTTATCGAATCACATAGACATTTCTCTTCTTTAATTAGAAGTGGTAGATTCTTTATCGATCATACATTATCTCCATGTACAACTTATTATACCCAAGCATACCCTTTGATATACCCTAAGGGTCTTAAGGAATAAGTCAAAGTATAACTCATCATACACAAGATACTATGATGATCTCAAGTCCAAGGATCACTAGACTACTATCACTACTGTGAATTCCTATCGACAGCAAGTAAAACTCCATTAGGTATTCCTTAGCGAGCCAATGCTCAAAGAAACTTATTCTCTAATAAGCACCTACATACTTGCTTTTAGTGTCTCCACAAAATGATCATGAGATCAATCATCCTCATCCAATGAGCAAGCAACGATGTACCAATCTATCCTGATTCACTAATCCCCAATTTAGTAATCCAACGATTGGGAACTATTTTAGTTTTAAGCTTTCTAAGAATTTAGATCTCATTAGAATGATCATCATCATTATTCTAAAAGCATTGCTTAAAACTATGGGTTTATCACATATTATAAAACAAAGATCATGTAGATAATTAAAAGCCTTTAATAAATTAATACTTTTTATTAATAAATGAATAAGATTGTTACAAAGTATATGCTTTATCATCAAACATGATCGGCTTGTGTGCATACTACTTTCAATCTCCCACTTGCACTAAAGCCAATCGTCATGGTATCTCATACTCTTCTTCTCTAAGTGACGATTATCCCGTTGTTGGATAAGCTTTAGTTAATGGATATGTAATGTTGTTCATGAGAGTCCACTATCTCTATAGTGATTTCCCATCTTTCAATGATTCTAATAATCAAATGAAAGTGCCACAACACATGTTTAGATCCAAGATGAGACTTAGAACTATTCCTAGTTCTCAGAATGAACTTTTAATCCAAACAATCAACTTGCAGCCTTCATTTATAGCTATATACTTTGTCTTTATCACTAAACCAAAGAACTCTTTTCATTGCTTGGAACCTTTCCAATTCATCGCACCACTCGCGCTCAAGGTAACCCTTTACCTTAAAGTGGATTTTTCTGTCATCTTGGTCTCGCTTTGAAAAACTTGAGTCTCATTAAGCCCTCTAGTTTTAATTTAGACCCACCATGAATATGATCACATCCTTAGTGCCAGTTAAGCACTTTAAGATGTTTTTCACTGACTCATAGTGAACTTCTCCATAATATGACTGATCAACATCGTGTCTCGTGACATTTCATTGCATACATGATTGTCACTCATGCGACCTCTCTTTTTCGAGAGTCTGTGGGGACTATTAAGAGAGATACACTCCATAGCTCATCGACATGAGACATCTCTTGAGTTTGCCATGCTAAACGACTTTAGCATCAAATGAATATACGCTCGGGTTAAGTCGAGCATCCTCTTAAATCTATCTATATAGATTTATATCCCCAATTAAGATACTCTTCCAAATCATTCATGGAGGAATGTTTAGACAACTTTATCTTTCTTCGATTGTAGCATTGGTATGTCATTCCTTATCCGTAGTATATCAACATATAGTACTAGGAATGTCACGATGCTCCCAATCGACCCTTTGTACACACTAGGTTCATTCTTATTTTTGATAAAATCAAACTCTTTTGATTGCCTCATCAAAACGAATATTCCATATTTGAGAAACTTGCTTCAATCCATTTCTCCGAAAGTGTCTAAACACTTACCTCATCAGATGTAATCGATCATCATCTTCTATGATGTGTACCTCATCATCATCATCCATGATGAATCCATACCTCCTAGGTATCTTTGGTACTATTCCGCATTTACGATTCTTGCCAGGTACAATAGTTCATCTATATGTGTTCCTCTTATTTGACTTATAAGGTTTTGTGGTTCTTGAACTCTTCAAGATCTATTATCCTCCCACTAGCCCCTTTTAATGATAAACACCTTTATCTTAGAAGGCGTGTTTTCGCAAATAAACACCTTTTGCTAAGTAGGATTATAGAACATATACCCTAAACTTACTTTAGATCCCACAAATCAGATTTGTCAAATCTTGTCCCAAGCTTATCCTTTGAAACCTTTTCACATAAGTCGACAACCCTTATCTTAACATACTTAAGATTAGAATCCTCCCCGTCCATAACTTTTATGGAGTCTTCAATGGATTTTGAGGTTACCATTTTCGTAGATATGCAACCATTTCTAGGACATTATCCTATAAGGATACCGGAATGCTCAGTAAAATCATTATGGACCGCACTATGTCCAACAAGGTACGATTTTTCATTCGTATACATCAATCAATTATTACAGATCGAGATGTGTCCATTATGAGAAAACCATTTGAGATGATCTAGAAACTTATTGCACAAGTATTTATTCCTTGATCTAATCAAAGAATCTTAATACATTGCCAATTTGTTTCACTTCTGAATTCTTTGAACCTTTCAAATAATTCACACTTGTATTTTAGCAAATACACACATTCAACTCTTTGAATGATCATCTCCTTTTCTTATACTAATTTGTTCAATATGCAAAATTATTTTCATGTAAGTCAAGTATACAAAATTTATTAAGTAATATTCCAGCTCTATACAAAACATTATTATTATAAATAGAACAACAATTGTTCTTAATTATAATACCAAAAATTTTATTGTCCAACAATAAAATAGAAATAATATTTCTAACAAGAACTAGAATACAATAACAACTTATCGACTTAATAGATTTTCCCAGGCATTGCTAAACTATATAGTTTTTATGGCTAATGTGGCAACTTTTGCTACATTTCTATACATAGATTACTTATATTTGTTTAGCTTTCTACTTCTTTTGGTCCTTTTATAAATCTATATTTATGATAACCAAAGCTCAGTATCCAATACCCAAGTAGAACCTCGACTTAAAGAAAATTTTATTTTAAATCATGAACAAATTTGTATTTATAACCAAACTTCACTAAGCTTCTTTGGTTAGCCTCAACAAGATGCTTCTTGCGCTTTCTTTCCAAAGGTCCAGCTTATTGCAAAGGAAGCAAACTCCTTTGCTATCCAGACGCTTTTGTTCTTATTATCCTTTGTTTTTGCCTTTCTATATACCTTCTTTGAATCGCTCTTCTTTTCGTAAGATCCTTTGGCCCCTACCAAGAAGACATGGTCTTTCTTGGTTGAAAGTGACTCTCATCATTTTTCAACATGTTAAGCAAATCAACGAAGTCGATATCTAGCTTGTTTATATGAAAAATTCACAACAATTGTGAAAGGAGTCCGGAGTGAGTGCAAGATCAAATCTTGGCTCAACTCTCCATCCATGACAAAACCAAATTATCCTAATTGATCAATCAAATTGATTATGTTAAGAACTTTTTATCTGCATTTATAGTGCCATCGGCCATTCTAGATCTAAGAGCTCCTTAGATATCTCGATATCTATCACCCCACTTTCCTCACCATCAACTACTTGATGTGCAGGAATATAGTAGGAGCATCCATAGTTTCATGTCGACGCCAAGCTCAAGTACTCATGGATGCGAGCATGATGCATGCATCGAGCCAATCAGTGCATCATCTTGCCACTTTCTAAAAGTAGCAATCTCTTCCTCGTAGGCATTGTTCGCAACCATTGAAGGGATAGGTGTATTAAGGACATAAGATAGCTTTTCAGCTATGAGAACTATTCTCAAATTCCTTAACCAATCCGTGTAATTCGATCTGGTTAATTAACATCAAATATGTTTCGCAGTGATAGTAATTTTAGACATTGTAAAATTCTGTAAATGAATTTGTAATTAACAACATTTTAACATACATTCTTTTATTAATTACCAAAATAATTTAGGTCTTGTTTTAAATTGGTATCTCCCACTATTTTCTTCAAACTATATTACCTCACTTATATAGTTCTAAAAAAATCTAATTAAAGATTTGCTAGTGAGAATAAGGATCCCATTTCAAATGTATATAGCCTTGTGGTGACACAACAAACTATATATAAATAAATAGGTAGACAACTTTTGTCAATTACATCAACTATGCAACTCCTTTTCTTTTTGCCTCTTAGATTATTTTGATCAAGTGGTGGCACATCCGAATCAAAATTATCCAAGTTAAGTCCGACCTAGCACTCCATATATTCAAAAAGAAAAATATCATCCTTGTGGTGACACAACAAAACAATATTGTTCAATTTTCTTTATAAGCATCAAATGTGATAAATTAACATCTTAAATACTTAATACTTGCCTTGTGGTGACACAACAAACTCATATTAAATATTTAATACTCTATTAATTTTATCATGCTAGAAGGCTTACGCTCGATATTCCAAATATCTTTGAACGCTTAGGACTTAATATAAAAATTGAGGGTTTGTTATTAATTTGTCTCATCTTGTTTAGCGCATGCATTATTTATATATATATATAAAATACGCTATTATATTAATGAACATGCTAAGCATGTTTGCATAATATATAATATATATATAGTATAAGCATGCACATATAGAATACTATATTCTACCCTGATTGATTATGGACTTTTATTCTAGTTTGGTTCACTAGAGCCACCAAGTGAACCAAAAGGTCAAACCCTAGGGTGCAAGAAATAATATTTAAATATAACTATTACATTTAAACCCTGCTCCATTACAAACGGGTCTTCAAGCGCTCCTTCGCTCCTTGATCTCTAATTTTTCAAAATTAATTCTAATTATTCCTATTACAAAACTATTTAAAATAAATAGAAACCTCGATCAAGCAGATCGAGGGAAGTACATAGAGAGAGATATAGAATTTACATTAAGAAAAATTAGAGAAGACGAGGTACGCAGACCCCATTTAATAAAAAAAACCCATACATTCATGCATCCAACTAAAATAAAATCCAATCACATCGTCAATAGTCCATAATCAATCCCATTTATTATCATACACATCATCATACGCATCAATAAATAACATTCATCTTATGAATAATAAACATTTAATATATATATTGATATCATTTAATGGGCAAAATTTTGTTAAGTATAAAATCTATTTTTGAATAAAAATAAACTCCTTTATTTTAATCCAAATTTAAATCAAAATAAAACTATTTTATTTTAATTTATCCAATTTTGAATAAAATAAACTATTTTATTTTAATCATAATCTTTAATCAAAATAAACTTCTTTATTTTTAATTAATTATGGAATCCAATTCCATGTAAAAAAAAATTATTAAAGGAAACACTTTATTTCTCTTTCCTATTCACAAATAAACTCCTTTATTTTGAATAAATATGAAATCTTATTTCATATCTAAATAAACTCCTTTATTTAATGAAATACTTTATTCTCTTTCCAATTCACAAATAAACTCTTTTATTTTGAATAATATGAAATCTTATTTCATATCTAAATAAACTCCTTTATTTAAGGAAACTTGAAATCCAATTTTAACTCTAATTAGTTATTATAAAATCCAAATTCAATTTTAAAATTAACTCTTTATTAAGAGAAAATTTTTAAATTTAAAAAAATTAAAATTTTTATTTTAATATTAAAATAAACATTTTAGTTTAAAATTAAAATAAACTTTTATTTTAATTATAAAATAATTAAGAATAATATATATATATATATATATATATATATATATATATATATATATATATATATATATATATATATATATATATATATATATATAAATAATTTGAATCATGCACATTCATACTATTATATATAAAGAAGTGATTTTGTGTTCTCCTATTATATATAAACCAATATATATATATATATATACGTATATATATATAAAAAATATATATATATATATAAAAGCAACATGATAACAGTGACAAGCAATAACCTAATCATGCATATATAATAAGACAAATGGTTTTGGGGAAAGAAAAAAATAATGATTCATGAATAATAGACTTTTCAAAAAAAAAAAAATTCATTTTTATTTTTTATTTTAAATAAATTTTATACAACTAAATTATGCCCAATTAAATTGTTCTAAACACATATCAATATACATATCAAATTAAAACAATTAATAATTCGCATAAAAGGTTTTGGCTCGATGCCACCGTTAGGTTTGTAATATTCATGAACGCAATCAAATTGCATAAAAGAGCTTAAAAACGGAAAAATCGAGTTTAAAATTTTACAAACCATATACCCGGATCACCCTTTATGCACAATTATTAATTAAACGAAAAGATAAAGAATAAAAAATACCCTTGAAGATCGAAGCTTCCTCGTGTACAAGTTCACCTCCAAATCCTTTCGCTCAACTTGAATCCACCGGCTTGGTTCCTTCCTTTTCGATCAACGTTAGCCACCCAAGTGTTTGGCCTCTAGAGGTGATCCACCAAGGAAAAGAATTTTCAAGAAGAAGAGGTGGTGGTTGGCTAAACCCTAGTTTTTCTATCTCTATAAAAAGAGCGCATCTCCAACCAATTGGAATTATAATTATTACGATATCGATATCCGATATAAGACTCTCTTATATAGATATCAAATAACCCTATTAAAATAAGGTATTATTTAATTAAACTCTTTTTTTAATTAAATGGGCTCTAATCTTATTAGGATAATTAATTAAACTCCTTTAATTAATTTTCCTTCCTAATCAATTAGAAATAAATGAGAGTACTTATATTAAATTAATTCCTAAACTCTTTTAGAAATTAAAATAATAATAATAATTGTAATAATATTAATAAGACTCTCTTTATTAATTTATATTTAATATTTCTAAAATATTAAATAATAATATTAAGCTATTTAATTTATTCTATCACCATAGATTAAATTAAATATACATAACATATTATTACGATTTATGCCATTAACTTCTTAATTAATTATTCTTCCTTTTATGGTGTGACCTTTAGGTTCTCCATATTAAACCTATTGTGAATAAATCAATTAGAACAATTTAATCTTATTTAAATAAATAAATTAAATAATTAATTTATTTAAATAAATAATATTTATTCTACAATAGGATAAAGCTCCCTCAATGATCAACGACTTTCCGATAATATAGATTTCAACATTAATCATAAAAGAACCTTTGAGTAAATAGTTATCGTATAATTCAATCCTTCCACCATACAATGTCCCAATTAAATATAAGATATGGAATTACCACAAGTCTTATTTTATTTAATTATATGTATTTCGACTCTTAAATGCACAACTCCAAATAATGCAAATTAGAAACTCCTTTCTAATTTCATTCTCGCCTTAACCAAGGACTACATCAAGTTGTCATTTATCGAATCACATAGACATTTCTCTTCTTTAATAAAGTGGTAGATTCTTTATCGATCATACATTATCTCCATGTATAACTTATTATACCCAAGCATACCCTTTGATATACCCTAAGGGTCTTAAGGAATAAGTCAAAGTATAACTCATCATACACAAGATACTATGATGATCTCAAGTCCAAGGATCACTTGTAGACTACTATCACTACAGAATTTCTATCGACAAAAGCAAGTAAAACTCCATTAGGTATTCCTTAGCGAGCCAATGCTCAAAGAACTTATTCTCTAATAAGCACCTACATACTTGCTTTTAGTGTCTCCACACAAATGATCATGAGATCAATCATCCTCATCCAATGAGCAAAGCAACGATGTACCAATCTATCCGGATTTACTAATCCCCAATTTAGTAATCCAACGATTGGGAACTATTTTAGTTTTAAGCTTTCTAAGAATTTAGATCTCATTAGAATGATCATCATCATTATTCTAAAAGCATTGCTTAAAACTATGGGTTTATCACATATTATAAAACAAAGATCATGTAGATAATTAAAAGCCTTTAATAAATTAATACTTTTATTAATAAATGAATAAGATTGTTACAAAGTATATGCTTTATCATCAAACATGATCGGCTTGTGTGCATACTACTTTCAAATAATATCAAGATTCGTAATATTATTTGTGAATAATTAATTATTGATTCATATGATGAGGAAAAATATTGATTTTATGTGGATATAGATGGAGAAAATTTTAATGTGACAATTGTTGAAAATTGAAATTTTATCTTTTTCTCGATAAAATAATTCATTTAAATATATTATAATATTTTAATAATATAATAATGGTGATATTTTTACAACGAATGTGGGATATATGAGTATACTGAGGAGAAAGAGTATTTTTTTTGCAATAAATGTTTAAAACATGTTAAACATGCTCTGGGACCCCATTTATCGATCGAAATTTGATTATAACAGTAAAATCGCTCGCTTGTGGATTTCATTAATTTCTGCTTTGGAATTTAAAAAACTTTCTTCTCGCAAAGTTGTAGAAATTGAATTTCCTATAAAAACACGTGAGATTTGAATTTTCTGATAAAAGGGCTATTTATTGTGAATTATTGAAGTTCAAGTCAAAGAAATAATTGATTTTCTAAGTTTTAATTATTTTAAAGAAAAAACGTTTTTTGCATTTAAGTGGGCTAACATGTGATATTAATTGCTGAAATCAGATCTTCAAAGATGGGCTAAGGAAATTTATAATATATATTAATATTTTATTAAATTTTCTTTTTGGTGTTCTAAGATTTTCCTATAAATAGGTGCTTAGGTTAGAATTGAAAATCACACCGTAAATCAAGTTTTCTCTCTATATTATCGAGCGATTCTTGTGAGTATTTTGAGTATACTTTGAGTATTGTTAGACGCAAAGTTTTCCTTCAAAGACTATACCCTAGATTCCAAATTAGAAGTACTAATCTTTCGAGGTAAGGGATGTTATTTTCTTCTCAAATGATATTATTTCTTCAATATCATTATCTTTGAAATATTGGTTGGAACTTTTATCAAATTTGGAACTTTTTCATGCTCGGGTTACTATTCATTTGTTACTATTCACGAGTTACTATTCATAAGTTACTATTCACGAGTTACTATTCACGAGTAGTACTATCATGAAGCGTGAAGATGTTTTTTTTTTAGAAATTTCTATCTTTTGGTGTCTGAGTTACTATTCACGATACTAAGACTATTCATTCATTTAAAAATGAAATTTCTTCTTTTTTGTCCAAAATATCTATTCTCGATACTAGCTTTGATTGTATCCATGTTTTGATCATTCTTGAATTTTACACCACTATGATTATTTTTGAGGTATTTTTAACATGGATAAAACAAAGTACGAATCCTTAATCCTTAATCCTTGTCATTTTGTTTCACCGGATTCGCTTTCTTTAAAATATTTTTCATCATCCTCGCCTTAAATGATGATATTATTGAATATCTTTGGCTGTAGTGCAAAGATGAATGATTTTCAAGAATATCTTTGGCCCGTAGTGCAAAGATGAACAGTGTTTAGATGAACACGACTAATCGATGAATATCTTTGGCTCAGTGCAAAAAGATGAATATTTGATTACGAGATATATATTGATTGATGTTACAGGGATAAAAGATGATTTATGAACTTTTAAATTCATACATATAAGATAGTAGTTTGCATTCTCTACTTAACTCTTCTAATGAATTATTATTTCATTGCGAATATTGATTTAAAATTTGTTGTCTATTGTATTCTATTAGATTTTTCCCTGTTTGAAGACTAATGATAATTTGTTGTATATTATCTTAGTCATAATATTCTTTATCAGGCTAGTTGAGCTCACCCTTTTCCTTTTTTATTCCATTTTTCTTCTCGAGGCGAGAATATAATGAGTGCACGTAGCCTGGGTATGGAATGAAGGTTCTAGAGAGAGTTTAGTAGTCCTCACCATTTTTGTAAAATAATGTATCAATAAATGTGATGAGAATTTATTTGAGTATAGATATTGTCTGTAAGATAATATTTGTATTCAAACTCACAGCTTTTACTGTTGTAATAATAAAGTTGTAGTTGTTTCGTACCATGTATTGACAACCCGTAATGGGTGATGTATACCTATTTTGGGGGCGCCACAAAGAGTTGGTATCGTAGCTAGGGATATGATCTCTCATGAGATCTGGGAATAGAAACTAGGAGGGAGAGACGAGTAAATCCTTCGCTAGTGTGTCCTACCTAACTAAGCTTATTTGTTAGTTGGTCAAGATATAGGGATATTATGTGATATATTGATTTCTTTAATTAACCCTTGTTTTACGACAATGATTTGAGAATGTCGATCGAGAATATTAACAATGGAAATGAGACCGTGGAGACGCTCAGACACACCAACGAGGAGAACGTGCAACAGTCGACAATGTTCCTCCCATGAACAACACCACCATCGAAGCGTATGAGAGGTTTGGTCACCTAATCAAGCCAAGAAGAGAAATTCTTATCGAAAGCCCCTCTTCCTAGAACCTGGTCGGGTTGTCAATATTGTGATTCCGTAATATTATTTGTGAATAATTAATTATTGATTCATATGATGAGGAAAATATTGATTTTATGTGGATATAGATGGAGAAAATTTTAATGTGACAATTGTTGAAAATTGAAATTTTATCTTTTTCTCGATAAAATAATTCATTTAAATATATAATTATATTTTAATAATATAATAATGGTGATATTTTTACAACGAATGTGGATATATATGAGTATACGAGGAGGAAGAGTATTTTTGTTGCAATAAATGTTTAAAACATGTTAAACATGCTCGGACCCCATTTATCGACCGAAATTTGATTATAAATTCAAAATCGTCTGCTTATGGATTTCTTTAATTCCTATTTGGAATTTGGAAAACTTTCTTCCGAAAAGTTGTAGAGAATTGAATTTCCTATAAAAAGACGCGAGATTCGAATTTTCTGACAAAAGGGCTATTTATTGTGAATTATTGAATTTCTGAAATAATTAATTTTTGGAAGTTTAAATTATTTTAAATTAGAAAAACGTTTTTTCTTACTTTTTATAGAAGGTGGCATGTGCTTATTGAGCTGAAACCAGATTTCAAGAGTGGCGTAGGAATTTTGATATATATAATAATATTAAATTAAATTTTCTTCTTTGGTGTTCTAAGTAATTTTCTATAAATAGGGTGCTTAGGTTAGAATTGAAAATTACACCGTAAATCAAGTTTTCTCTCTATATTATCGAGTTTATTCTTGTGAGTATTTTGAGTATACTTTGAGTATTGCTATACTGGCAAGTTCAAGTCATAGCCTATATCCTGTTTCAAATTTAAAGTACCGATCTTTCGAGGTAAGGGATATTATTTTTTCAGAATGATATTGTTTCTTCAATATCATTATCTTCAAATATTGATCCAAGTTTTTTTTATCAAATTTAGAACTTTTGGTGTCGGTTACTATTCACGATACTGTGACTATTCACGATACTTGATTATTCACGAATACTAAGACTATTCATCGAAAAATGAAAAATTTTCTTTTCGTCTCAAATATCTATTCGGATACTAGCTTTGATTGTATCCATGTTTTGATCATTCTTGAATTTTACACCACTATGATTATTTTTGAGGTATTGTTGGACATGGATAAAACAAAAGTACGAATCCTTAATCCTTAATCCTTGTCATTTTGTTTCAATCGGATTCGCTTTTTTAAAAATATTTTCATTATCCCCGCCCTTAAATGATGATATTATTGAATATCTTTGGCTTGTAGTACAAAGATGAATGAATTTCGATGAATATCTTTGGCCCAGAAGTGCAAAGATGAACAGTGTTTTAGATGAACACGACTAATCGATGAATATCTTCGCCTCAGTAGTGCAAAAGATGAATATTTGATTCCGTATGTATATCGATTGATGTTACAGGATAAAAGATAGACGATGAACTTTTAAATTCATACATAGAAGATAATAGTTTGCATTCTCTACTTAACTCTTCTAATGAATTATTATTTTGCCATGCGAATATTGATTTAAAACTTGTTGTCAATTGTATTCTATTAGATTTTTTCCTCGTTAAAGACTAAAGATAATTTTTTGTATATTATCTTAGTCATAATATTCTTTATCGGGCTAGTTGAGCTTACCCTTTTCCTTTTTGTTCCATTTTTCTTCTCGTGAGGCGAGAATATATAATGAGTACTGCAGCCTCGGGGTATGGAATGAAAGTTCTAGAGAGAGTTTTAGTAGTCCTCACCATTTTGTAAAATAATGTATCAATAAATGTGATGAGGATTTATCTGAGTATAGATATTGTCTAGAAGATAATATTTGTATACAAACTCACGCTTTATTGTTGTAATAATAAAGTTGTAGTTGTTTCGCATCATGTATCGACAACTCGTAATGGGTGATGTATACCTATTTTGGGGGCGCCACAAGAGTTGGTATCGTAGCTTAGGGATATGATCTCCAAGGAGATCGGGAATAGAACTAGAGGGGAGAGACGAGTAAATCCTTCGCTAGTGTGTCCTACCTAAGCTTATTTGTTAGTTGGTCAAGATATAGGATATTATGTGATATATTGATTTCCTTAATTAACCCTTGTTTTATGAAAGTATTTGAGAGTGTCGACCGAGAATATTAACAATGGAAATGAGACCGTGTGACGCCTCAGATCTCCAACGAGGAGAACGTAACAGTGTGGCAATGTTCCTCCCGTGAACAACACCAATCGAAAGCGTATGATGAACGAGGGGATGTTTAGAAGCTTTTTGCGCTTCATGTAAAATCGCACGAGGGAGACTCGTGTTCAAAATACAGAGAAATGATAGCAATTCACGGGTTGTCACACAAAGCAAGCGCTCAAAAAGAGTCAGGACCACCGCAATTTAAGGAAAAGCCGTGATCCGATCACGGCGTAAACACGGGTCAAGCAAATTACCAAGATATTCGATGTCTTGGGATGCACGAGGAACAAAAGGTTCCATTCGCCACCTTTATGTTCCGTGGCAAAGGCATCTTGGTGGGAGTCAGAAGCATACCCATCCACCGCACTCAAAGATGTCTTGGGAGACGCTTTGAGAACTATTTAATGACAAATACTTTCCTCAAAAGTGTTCGCTATACGAAGGAAGTGGAGTTTATTAGATCGGAGCAGAACAACACGACGGTGTCTCAAAGACGAGGCAAAGTTTGCGAGTTATCCAGTTTGCACCTCATTTGGTGGAGAATGAGGAACGATGACGCGATGTTTCTTAGAGGTTTGAAACCCCAAGATACGCCAAGATCTCATTTCATAAATTTTCTCTATTCGGATGTTGTAAATGGGCTCAATTATTAAAGCGAGATAACGAGTACGGCCAACCGAGGACCACAACCAGGATCATACCGTAGATGGTAGTCAACAAAACAACGATAACCAAATGGAGAAAGAAAAGACTCGACAAAAATGGTAACAACTCCGTGGTAATCATGGCCATGAAAATAGAAGAAGCGAGTCGTGAAGAGATTTTAAAAAGAGGAGATTTAACAACGACCATGTGAAGACGATAAAGGCTTAAAGAATCGGTTCTAAGGAGGAGAACGACCACCCATTATATGCTATAAATACGGAAAGAGGGGTATCACCCAAACCGTCCACAATGCTTCAAGGTATGTTATAATTGTGGAAAGGAATGACATATCGCCGAGATCAGATCAGAAAGCAAAAACCTAGTTCAATGGGGACGGTGACTCAAAAGATCGTCCCCAGTAAAAGTCAAAGTCAACGGCTCCGGAAGAGCATTTGTCAGGATCGGTCAAAATGCAAGGAACCCAAACGAGGTGATCACGGTAAGCTATTTATAAATTCTTGCGAAGTTTATACCTTACTTGATACCCTGCTTACTCATTCATTTATCTCTCCCGCTTGTGCTCAACGCTTAAACTTGACTCGAGAAATTAGACTTTGACCTATTTGTGGAAACTCCGTTAGAGAAACTTTCATCACATCCAATCGCTTATAAATCTTGTTTGATTCAAGTTGGCACCATCACCTTACCTATTGACCTTATCTCTTTAAAGATACTTGTTTTGATGTGATTTTAAGGATTGATTGTTAACTACACATCATGCCAAAATTGATTGTTTTCGTAAGGTTGTTAGCTTTCATATTCCTAAACAACCCGTGTTGTACGAATTCAAGCAACTAAACCATTAAAATCAATCACCGCGTATATCTAATCATAAAGCTATTCGCTTATTGAAAAATGGATGTCGTTTTTCTTAGCCCATGTTATGGATTTGAATAAAGACACGCCAAATTTGAATAATATTCTGTTGTTATTGACTTTCCCGACGATTTCAAGAACTTCCCGCCACCCCGTAACGTGAAGTTGAATTCTTTATTGATCTTGAACTCGCACAAAGCCCATTTCTAAAACCCCATATCGAATGGCTCCTATTGAACTTCAGAGTTAAAGGTCCAACTACGGAAATTGTTGGACATCTGGTTTCATCTGGCCCCAAGACATCTCCTCGGGGTGCTCCTATTTTATTCGTAAAGAAGAAAGACGGAGTATGCGACTTTGTATTGACTATCGGAATTGAACCATGTCACCATCAAGAATGTATCCTCTACCTCGTATTGATGACCCGCTTTGACCAAATTCAAAGGGCATAATTTTTTTTTCAAAGATCGATCTTCGCTTCGGATATCATCACCAAAGATTAGAATCGAGGATATTCCAAAGACCGCCTTAACTCCTGTATGGGCATTATGAATTCTTAATCATGTCTTTTGGACTAACTAATGCTCCTCGCGGCTTTCATGGATATGATGAACCGAGTATTCAAGGAATATTTGGATCAGGCCATCATTGTTGTTTTTATTGATGACATCCTCATATATTCCAAAAGTCGTGAAGATCATGAGCACCATTTGAAGTCGGTACTCCAAAGGCTTCGTGAAAACAAACTATATGCCAAATTGAAGAAATACGAAGTTCGCTTCGCTTGAGGAAGTAGCATTCCTCGGGCACGTGGTGTCAAAACATGGAGTATCCGCTGATCCGGCCAAGATTGAAGCAATACAAAGTTGGGAGCAACCAAGTCGATGATCAAGTACGTAGCTTTTTGGGCTTAATGGGTTATTATCGGAGATTCGTGGAAGGGTTTTCTAATCGCTACTCCATTAACTCAAATAACTCGAAAGGATACAAAATTGCTTGGAAGCGAAGAATGCGAGAAGAGTTTCCAAGAGCTTAAGAGGAGACTTATTTCTAAGACTGTTCTAATAATACCATCCGGTTCTTGATGGATTTGTTATCTACAAATGATGCTTCGTGCAAAGGGTTAGGATGTGTTCTCATGCAACGTGGGAAAGTCATAGCCTATGCCTTTGACAACTTAAAGAGTATGAGAGGAATTATACTACTCATGATCTAGAGTCAAGCAAAGCCGCTTTCTGCTAAAGATATGGAGGCACTATCTATTTTGGGAGAAAGTGGAGATATATTCGCACCATAAAAGCCTTAAATATTTCTTCACTCAAAAAGAACTCAACATGCTGGCAAATGATGTTGGTGGAGCTATTGAAAGACTACGACCACACTATTCAATACCATCCTGAAAAGCGAACGTGGCAAATGACGACGCGTTGAGTAGAAGATCATATGCGAGAATGAGTGCGATGATGTCAAGTATACGACAGAGCCAACTTTAATAGAAAAAGTTAAGGTTGCTCGCCATCGACCCGGAGTCGATGCGATAAAGAAGAAAGTTCAAGAAGGAGCTATTCCTAAGCGAGAATTGATGAAGAAGGAATACTTGAGTCCACTCTGAGACTTTGTGTTCCTAACGACTCGATTTGAAGTACAAGATTATGATGGAGGCACACAACACACCATTTGCAATCCATCCCGGAAGTACTAAAATATATCGTGATCTTCGACATACATTTTGGTGGAACAATATGAAGAGAGAGATTGCAAAGTTTATCTCAATGTGTTTAACTTGTCAACGTGTAAGGCGAGCATCTAGTACCTAAGGATCCGTTGCAACCACTTGAGATTCCGAAATGGAAGTGGGAACACATTACCATGGATTTCAAGTTACGGGTCTTCCTACGGCTTTCTCAAGGCATCAATGCTATTTGGGTTATTGTTGATAGATTAACCAAGTTCCGCTTCATTTCTTGCCGACACGGAGACTTATTCCTCGAACGCCTTGCTAGTATGTATGTAAATGAGATTGTGAGGTTACATGACATGCCAAGATCCATAGTTTCGGATCGTGACCCAAGATTCACTTCAAGATTTTGGGTTAGCTTGCAAAAAGCTATGGGCACGGATTTATTTATTGATTCAAGCATACCATCCTCAAACGGATGGACAATCGAGAGGACTATTCAAACTCTTGAAGATCAATTAAGACTCGTGTCCTGTAGACTTCAAGGGCGCTTGGGATAAGTATTTACCATCGGTGGAATTCTCCTACAACAACAAAGCTTATCGTGCAAGTATAGGTGTGGCTCCATTTGAAGCATTATATGGACGAAAAGTGTCGCTTCCCAATATGTTGGGATGAGGTGGGTGAAGCAACATTGTTGGGACCCGAAGTTAAGACGTATGACTCACCGAAAAGATCCAAATGATTCGACAACGATATACAAACGGCACAAGATCGACAAAAGAGTTATGCAGATCTTCATCGAAAGGACGTGGAATTTAGTATAGGGGATCATGTATTGTCATGAAGTTGCTCCATGGGAGGGAGTTACAAGATTTGGGAAGAGAGGAAAGCTCAATCCACGATTTATCGGTCCATTTCAAATTCTCGACCGAGTAGGAAATGTAGCCTATAGACTTGCGTTACCTCCAAGTATGTCTCGTGGTCATAATATGTTTCACATATCCATATTAAGAAATATGTGAAAGACCCGAACCACGTTATAGAGTTAGAACGGACGAAATAGCCAAAGACTTAACGATGAGGAGGTACCGTCAAGATCTTGGATAGGAAGAAGCATGTCCCACGCCAAGAAAGGTCATACCACAAGTTAAAGTTCGTGGAGGAATCATGCTATGAGAGAAATGACCGAATTGAAATCTTAAATGAAAGTGAGGTATCCTCACCTTTTCAAACACTAGTATGCGCACGTCAATTTCGAGGACGAAATTTCATAAGGAGGGAGGTTGTAAGACCCCAACTTATTATTAATGAAATTTAATTTTCTCTTTATTATTTTGAAATAGTAAGGGTTGATTTGATTAATGTGGATAGTTAGGGGTAAAATACGCAAAATATTTCAAAATAAGCAAGTGGTTATAAAATATTCATTGTTGTTTGGGAATATTCGTTTGGTCGTGGAATATTCAGATCGTTTGGAATATTCGCATGCATTACCAAGCAACCCATGTGTGGGCCCATAACGAAAAGCGATTGGATGAAGAAAACGACAAATATAAGTTGTTTAAAAATAACAACAGAAGTAGTTATTCAAGTTATCTACCGTTAAAATACCGGTGGTTAAAACACAAGAAAGACTCCAGTATTGCACCAATTATTGATTCTTACGTAAGAAGGCACTACTCAATAATATTTACAAAGAATTACCGCTCAAAGATTTTATTGATTTAATAATTGTCATGCGTTGATATTTTATATTCATTGTTTCAATAATTGTCATTACACAAGATTTTTCATTATCGAAGCAATAATTCATATTATCCTAATAATATTATTAGATAACATTATTGCAATGTCTAGAAAGTTCTCGCTCTAAGGAGAGGTTTGGTCACCTAATCAAGGCCAAAGAAGGAGAAATTTTATCGAAAGCCCCCTCTTCCTAGAACCCGGCGGGTCATTAATATTGTGATTCTCAGTAATATTATTTGTGAATAATTAATTATTGATTCATATGATGAGAAAAATATTTATTTTATGTGGATATAGATGGAGAAAATTTTTAATGTGACAATTGTTGAAAATTGAAATTTTATCTTTTTCCTCGATAAAATAATTCATTTAAATATATTATTATATTTTAATAATATAATAATGGTGATATTTTTACAACGAATGTGGGATATATGAGTATACGAGGAGGAAGAGTATTTTTGTTGCAATAAATGTTTAAAACATGTTAAACATGTCGGTGGACCCCATTTATTAACCAAATTTGATTATAAATTGAAAATCGCTCTTTTGTGGATTTCTTGGCCAATTCCTATTTGGAATTTGGAAAACTTTCTTCTCGCAAAGTTGTAGAGAATTGAATTTCCTATAAAAAGTTAAGTAGATTTGAATTTTCCGACAAAAGGGCTATTTATTGTGAATTATTGAAGTTCCAAAATAATTGATTTTTGGAAGTTTAAATTATTTTAAATTAGAAAACGTTTTTCTTACTTTTTCTAGAAGGTGGCATGTGCTTATTGAGCGAAATCGATTTCAAGAGTGGCGAGGGAATTTTGATATATATAATAATATTAAATTAAATTTTCTTCTTTGGTGTTCTAAGCAATTTCCTATAAATAGGGTGCTTAGGTTAAATTGAAAATTACACCGTAAATCAAGTTTTCTCTCTATATTATCGAGCGTATTCTTGTGAGTATTTTGAGTATACTTTGAGTATTGCTATACTACGCAAGTTCAAGTCATAGCCTATATCCTGTTTCAAATTTAAGCACTTGATCTTCGAGGTAAGTGGATATTATTTTTTCAGAATGATATTATTTCTTCAATATCATTATGTTTGAAATATCGATCCAAGTTTTTTATCAAATTTGGAACTTTTGGTGTCTGAGTTACTATTCACGATACTGACTATTCACGATACTGACTATTCACGATACCTGCATTATTCACTTAATACTAAAGACTATTCATCGAAAAATGAAAAAATTTCTTTTCGTCTAAAATATCTATTCGGATACTAGCTTTGATTGTATCCATGTTTTGATCATTCTTGAATTTTACACCACTATGATTATTTTTGAGGTATTGTTGGACATGGATAAAACAAAGTACGAATCCTTAATCCTTAATCCTTGTCATTTTGTTTCAATCGGATTTGTTTTTTAAAAATATTTGTTGCTCATTGTATTCTATTAGATTTTTCCTGTTTGAAGACTAATGATAATTTGTTGTATATTATCTTAGTCATAATATTCTTTTTCGGGCTAGTTGAGCTCACCCTTTTCCTTTTTGTTCCATTTTTCTTCTCATGAGGCGAGAATATAAATGAAAATACGCAGTCGGGTATGGAATGAAAGTTCTAGAGAGAGTTGTTTAGTAGTCCTCACCATTTTTGTAAAATAATGTATCAATAAATGTGATGAGGATTTATCTGAGTATAGATATTGTCTAGAAGATAATATTTGTATACAAACTCACAGTTTTATTGTTGTAATAATAAAGTTGTAGTTGTTTCTGTACCATGTATTGACAACTCAGAATGGGTGATGTATACCTATTTTGGGGGCGTCACACTCTAAAATAGTGAAAAATCATGTATGTGGTGCTCGGACTTTCTTCGATGGCTTACATGCCCATAAGAAGTCCGACCCTTGTAAATAATTTATATTTAGCCTCGTAGATGCTTCGTATCTCGAGAAATAAAATCAAATCAAGTCAAATATGGAATAAAATGGAACTATCAAATGCCTCAATTCCTATGCGGGTAAAAAGGTTTGAAAATCAGATTTTAAAATCTCATTTCCATATCTTGTTTAAAAATAAAATTTTATGTAAATCAAATCCTTTGTACATAGGTTCAAAGAGGCACATCACTACTTTCAAATAAAGCATAAAATATCTTTTCAAATCAAAAGCTTTCAACACACACACACACAATGCATAGGGAATGAAAATGTAGTGGTAATCGTGTTTCACAGAAGTCGGGGGGGCCTAACACCTTCCCCTCGCTTAAGCAAGCCCCCAAACTCTATGAATCTCGAGTTCTAGACTAATTAAATGGAGTCACATATTGGGTCATTCCTTTCAAAACTCGAATGAGTTGATACATCCATTTTAAACTCATATCAACTGGTGGTTCTGTCTAAATCGTCCCAATCATTAAAATCAATCTGTTCAAATCGTCGACATTTATGTTGGTCTTTTCTAAAATCTCACCTTTAAGAAAGATAAAATCAAACATAGCAAAAATCTAAAGGGTAGAGAATACGGTAAGAAAAATTCTCGGTGTCAACAAACGTTATTGTTAATTATTATGAAGAAAGATGTTATTGGTGTTTTAAAATGATAGGAATCTAAATTATTCCTGTTTATTCGAGCTGCTTCATAACTATTGTACAGTTATTGAAGTTTTC
This sequence comes from Panax quinquefolius, assembly GCA_020205615.1. Taxonomy (NCBI): domain Eukaryota; kingdom Viridiplantae; phylum Streptophyta; class Magnoliopsida; order Apiales; family Araliaceae; genus Panax; species Panax quinquefolius. Next base: position 37,052,025 of record CM035173.1, read on the forward strand.
TAAAGAAAGAATATTTGATTCTTGATTTTGTTGTTATTCAACTGCTATAACTTATTGGACAATTGAATGTTCACACTTGCTTTTAAAATAAAAAAATATTTTCAGCGAAACTAGAACGAACTGAGGAGTCCAGTGAAAGAATATTAAGGAAGAGACCCAACCTTAATTTGAAGAGTACTTTTAAATTCTATGTGTATCTGTTGTGGTAGATGAAAGTCACAGGTATGGGTTAAATGCAAAGTCGACCACTGAACTTTTCTGATATTTGGGTATTGAGCCACTTTCTTTCGGTCAACGCAAACTGAGCCACTTTCTATTAAAAAATTTGGACTTTAAACCTCCAAGCGCCACATGTGCGTTAACCTGTTGACGTGGCAAGTCTGACGTGGTATTTTAATATTGTAATTTGACATGTGTTAGCTGCTGACGTGGCTGTTAAATTTTTTCCAAAAAGCTACTTCTCCTTATATTCTCGAACTTGCAACCTCTTGTTTGAAACATTGGTCATATGACCACTAGAGCACCACAAGTCACCTGTTAATATCTTGCAAGGATTAATATTTACATCAAAACATGATATTTCTCCCAAAAAATTAAAATACTACGCATTACGATTTTACCAAATTATAAAAGTTAATCCATAATATTACACAATATATAATATTTGTTTAAAAAATTATCAATAATATATATTTATTCACCTAATTTGACAACAGATGAATATTTTTAGTATTATTATTATAATAATAATAGTTATAATAATAATAATAATTATTATTATTATTATTATTATTATTATTATTATAATAATAATAATAATTGTAATAATAATAATAATTCATAATAATAATAGTAATTATAATAATACTCCAATAATAATAATAATAATAATTAATAATAATATTAATAATAATTGTAGTAATAATAATAATAATAATTATTATTATTATTATTATTATTATTATAATTATAATAATACTAATAATAAAAAATAAAAATAATAATAATAATAACAATAGTAATAATTATAATAGTATGTTGACGAGGAGAGAAATTGAGTTTGATATTAAATTATATTAAATCAAACCTTTTTCCACAACAAACAAGTATATAAAAGATAAATTGAACTAATTAAACATAACAAACAATTTAAATTAATTAATTAAACAAATTAAATAAATAGTACAACAAACAAATAATAACTTAAACAAACCCACCATAAACAAATGAACATGTATCCTAATTAATTAATAAACAGAACTAAAGAAAAATCTAAAAGTCATGTACCGGAAATCATGTTCATCATAGATTCATATGAATCAAATCCCATCTTATCTTCTCTCTGAACCCATAGATAAATCGAATGCCCCATCAAATCCCATTTTTCTGATATAAAAATACGTGAGTAATATATATTCTTAATAAATAATATTTCTGTATTTTTGTTATAATATGCCTCAAATAATATTACAAGGATTAATATTTATATCAAAATATGAGATATATAATAATAATAATAATAATAATAATAATAATAATAATAACAACAACAATAATAATAATAATAATAAATAAATAAATAAATAACAATAATAAAAATAAAAATAAAACAGGACCGTGGCTATTTACAATGTTACTATGAAAATAAAAGTTCATTGGTTTTCAATGTTACTAACACTATAAATTGCCCAAAAGCCTATTTAAACTTGTACATTCCAAAAAAACTTTATACATTTCAAACAATCCAAGCTGGATCATTTTTATAAATAAATTTTACAATGTTTCGGAGATGATATTATTATTGACATTTATTTTTTTTTATGCTTGCGATTTTAAATATTATTTTTTAAAAAAAAAAACTTAAAATTCTATATGATTAAGTAAAAGAGGTTCCTTAATTTTCTGGAATTATAGCTTTGAGAGTTACACTCGTCATCGTCTCGAATAAGTATGAAACCCAAATTATGTATACTAGTTTATGATTATTATATTTTTAGTATTAATTATCAATATCAATTATTAATTTTTTTGAAGATCATAACAAATATTGAAATACGAAAACAGAAATCAAATGACGGTAGGTTGCTCCAGCTGTGATGAGTTTGCCCAAATATTTATAAGACAGCTAATAAGGAAAAAGAATAATCAATGGTATGTAATGAAGGAGAAGAAAAAAATATATGGGAGAAATCTCATATTTTGATATAAATATTAATCCTTCCAAAATATTAATAGATGACTTGTGGTGCTCCGGTGGTCATATATATCCAATGTTCCAAACAAGATGTCTCAAGTTCAAATATGAGCAAACCAGGGAGCTCAAAGTCCATATATTCATATATTGTAATATATTGAGATTTTATTTACGTGGAAAGAGTAGCACTGTGATGCACCGAATTTGGATTTTAAGGTAGATCCAAATTTGGGGGCGTGACAATAAAAAGAAGAGAGAGAGAAGAATAAAAATAGAGAGGAAGATATATTGTACGGATATACAGAAAGAGAGAATGAGTTTTAAAAATTGTAGACTATTAATTTTGAGAGTAATTTAGGAAAAATTGCAACTGTTTCTCTTAAAAATTATATACCATCAAATATTTAAAAACAGAAAAATTAACTTATAACATCAAATATTAAGGAATGAAGAGAGTATGATGTAGTGGCAAAATCTTTAGTTAACTGCTTAGGAATTTGTTCAAAGCAGTTCTGCCTCTTTGTTGCAAAGCAGGTCAAGTGATAAAAAAACCTGAACCTGTGAAGAAGTTCTGCTTAGTTTATGAATATAATTATTAAATAACAAAAACCTGAACCCAAAATAACTCAACTTTATATCAAGTGATAAAAAAAATTAGTTGAACTTTTATTTCAAATTAACATAATTCGTACACTGTAGAGCAAAAGGATAACTCGACTCAACAACGCTTATGAAATTTATTTAAATAAAACAAACTCATACAGTATAGAGCAAGAGGTAAACTCCAGTGTTATTTGACCCAACACATTTTTATCTTGGCCTACCAGTTCATCCGCTCCTCTAGTAACCTGCCTGAATATGTCCCGGAAAAGCTTTAGCCTTGACAACATGATCGGCACCAGTTTCTACCCTTACCTGCCCAAATGCCAGTTCTGCATTTTCGAACATACCGAGAAACTATAAAGAAGAGAAGATTCGTAGTTTATATACCAAGCGTCGAGTCTTTCAGAGCTGGGATTTGTAAATTTCATGGCCAGAGGTGGGTGAAGTGATCGGACAGAACCTGATGGAAAACGAATAAGATACAGCAGGAACCAGATACTTGTCGTGGCAAGTTGGTGACCAGCTGTCATCTCCTCCCAAACCCATATGTTTGTGATCAAGATGAACCTGCAACACCAAAATAATCATATCATATAACAAAGTTAAATTAATACATACCATAAAATAAATAATAAAAAACCAAACAGTGTCCCATTTGCCAATTTTTTAAGGTTGTTGATATTGTCAAAGCAAAAATAATGCTGCCAGAGCAAATATACAAGTAACGACACTTTTGTAATTGTTTTAGCTATATACTTATTGCTTTGGCAACATAATATTTGCTCTGAAAAAATATCAACCGCCTTTTTTTATTCCAGAATAAATAGTCCCATTTATACTGTAATAAATTTGGTTGAATAAATTTGGTAAAATACAATGACGCAATGTGCTCAAGTTTGTCATCACAATTTTAGTATCATGTCATCACTATAAACTAAACACTAAACAAATTAAGGGTAAACATGGACAAAATTAAGTACTGAATTTGTAAAGTTTGCAAATGGGACTCTTTCTGTGGGTTGGAGGGAGTAAAGGATAGACAAAGTTAGTTGCTGTTACAAGCATGTATAGACAGCCTCCATTTCTTAGAACTCGAGCAAAGGCAACACAATATGATTACAGCTAGGAAGTTAACATGCGACTGACAGGCACAGATTCCATCAACCTTGAAGACCTTAAGAGAGACCCTTGAGGACTGTCAATGGCCTCCACCACTTTACTACATTTCAAGTTAAGAAGATGGGATAAAATAAAATTTAAAAGCAGAAAATTGCCCATCATATTTTCTCACTTCTCAATATCAGTATGTCCTGTATATTCTCAAATCCAATATCAAAAGTTTGTCATACATGGTTCGGAAATAGAGGATAGGGATCTAATATCAAAATAGTTAATGTGGACAAGAAGTCCTCCAAATATTCAAAAGTGAAAAGAAAACAATACAAATCCTTGTGAAGAAATAGCTACACCCCAAAAGGCACCCATAGCCAAAAACCATAGCGATGCCAATAAAGATACCTACCCAACCCATGGGGAAAGAGAGATACGTCTCAGTAAATATCCTTGCATTTCTCTCGGTCCAAATACCCCATAGAATAGCAAATATCAGACAGCACTACAAACTTTTACCATCACTCTTCCTGTCAAATCCTAAACCTGATCTGCAAAGTTATTAAGGGATGTAGGACAAACCAGGCCTCGCTGAAAAAAGAAAACAAGGAACTTTGCAACCTCATTACCACATATTTAGCCTTTCAAGGACAGTAGTTCATGCGAAAGCCCTCATCCTAGATTCACTTTCCAAATACACTTTGAAAGAGGGATGTGGGCCCAAATAAACTATGATGCTGCATTGAATCCTCCTCCCCCGAGGAAGAATCCTTCAGAGCCTATTGTCAATTTTCATCCTCCCTAAAAGGATTCGGCATCAACTTCTCCAAAATGATGCCGATGAATAATCCTTCCTGAGGCGAGTTGAACTATCGAACGAAACAACAAAATTGGAGAAAATGAGCAACATGAGCAAAAGAAGATAAGGAACTTGAGGGTGCCCCCTAGGGTTCGGCCCCCTATAGGGCACAATCATTTCGAATTGATTTCCGATCGAAATTTGATTATCATGACAATCAAGATAATTAAAACTAAGGAAAGAGTCAAGAAATACATGGAGACTTGGGGATGATCTCTCTCAAGTCCTTCGTGACATAGAAAACTACTCAAAGGGTCAAGAATCGTGACGAAAGGATGAGAAAAGAATGAAACAAGCGAGAATAAACAAGGAGGATCAAAGAAGGCACAAGCCTAGGGTATGCCCCCCCTAGGTTTCGGCCCTCTAGGGCTTGGCCTCCCTAAGGCTCCATCAAAGCTTTCTTCGAGGATCTTTTTCGGCGAATCTTTGGATCAAGGCGCAATAATGATGGAACGGAACGGAAAGCTAAATATGGTAATTAGATTCGAAGATTGGAGGAGCCTAAGTAAGTCCCTAGGCAGAAGACTTAGGGAGGAAACATCATATGGGAAATGGTTGAGGGATTTGAATTGGTGGCTAGAAAAATGGGGTGATTTAGGCATCACTTTTGGCAACGAGAGGCATTTCTAGTATTTGACCTGAAGTCACATGTCAGGCACATGACCCAATCATGTGTCAGACACATGATTACTTATCAGATAGACCACCTCTATAAATAGCCCCCTCATTTCAGAGGAAGGGACATTTGGATTCTCTCCACACTCCAAGACACAGAAGGCTCTCACTTGAGTTCTATTGCGTGTTATCTTGGTGACCGCCTACCCATTCTTCTTCCCTCTTATGACCTTCGATCACACCCATACTCTTTGTGAATTTCTCTCCTCACCCAATTCGAAACCCTAATTGAGTGAGGTACTATTTCCTTACCTACAAGGGAAAGAAATGTTTCCCAGTTACAAATGAGAAAACCAAAATAGGACTTGTAATATTCCCAGAACCTTTTACTTCTCCTTTCATATCCTGAAGCATCTATAGTTTTCACTCTCGTCATCTACGACTAAGTGACAACTTTAAAACTTAGCTTGCTATTTTGACGACAATATTACAAAGAAAATAAAAAATAAAAAATTTGCACAGTATTTTTTAAGGGGTTTAAGCCTTTTTATTCTAATAATTGTAAACATATTATAAAATCTATAACCATTATAGAAAATTATATTGTCCGGTACCATTTTCTTAATCTACTAATTCCTTAAGCATCCAACTAGGATGTTCTTCCTTTGAAGGGTCTTATGACTATAGATATTGTTAATTATGGTACAACCACACATATTCATAGTCAAAGAATAATCTTTAGCTACGTTTGGATTGGAGGAATGGGAATGAATGGTTTAAAGAAGAGAATGGAATGGTGAGTGGAATGATTCATTCCATTCTTGATTGGTTGGAATGAGTCATTCCATACCCTCCTCCAAAGAATAAAATTCACAAATTTGGAATGAATGAGAATGGTTTATTCCATTCCAATGGAACAATCAAACACAATTTTTTTCATTCCATAAGAATGAGTCATTCCATTCTCACCTTGATTCCTGCAATCCAAACGCAGCATTACTACTTACAAAAAAAATGAAGAACATATATCTTGTAAGGAGACTTCTGAAAAATTTAAGCAAAATATTTATGCCAAATTCAATGAAATAAAACATACCTCAATATCATCTCCTTTTATAAGTTCCTCATTATGTGTTGCCCGGTCAAGCTCCTCTGTGTTATAGTAGCTTGCATTCATTTGCATTGGTGGAGACCCACCATATATGCTTGTGTAGAGTCCGCACCCTTGCTTGTTCAAAAATGTCACCCACCTAACGTCTGCCCTACCTGAACATTCACCAGGAGCAATATAGGGAACATGCATGTCATCCACATTCAATTCATAGACTCCAACATGGGCAGCTGATTTTCAGTCCGGATAACATTCAAATGGTCCCCTCCCATACCATTTGACCATGTCCATTGATTTGTTCAAATGAAATTCGACTCCAACACGTGGCAATGGTGGAAGATCAGATCTTGGTTTCACATTGCACTCCATAATAACATCTCCAGAACCATGGATTAAGTAAGTCGTATCAACTCTGAAGAGGATATTTGAATCCTTTGACCCGAAGACAGATTTTTCCTCACCTTTTACCACACCAAGATATACAACTGCTAATTCCAGGTGATGATCCGTCTTTTTCTGAACGGTGTAACTTTCTGTGATAAAGGACACGTTATCAAGATTGGCAGCTTTCCACTTCGAGAGATAACTATTCGACCCTCCTCCTTTGTCATTATCAGTTGGTGCTCGCCAAAAGCATGGGAGTATCCCTTTATGCATCACCGAAACTCCTTCAACCTACTCATTCATTGCACTTGCATAAGATTCAGAAGTAATAAGAAGAAATGCTTCAATTTAAAATTTTAAACTACCCAAAAACTATGCTGCAAGACCATTTATATTGAAATGTAACATGTAAAACACATTCCTATTGCCGTTACTTTTCAGTAATATGAAAAGGACAGTAGCCAATTTAAAGAACCCATTGGCATCAATTACCGTCCAGCTCTCAATGGCACCAGTGCATTTGTTGAATTTTATCTCCCACAAGTTATGGTCGCTAACTTTTATTGCATCATCTGTAATTTCACTAAGGAAAGTGGCACCCTTAGTTTTGATCACCTAAAACGCATAAATTGTCATGAAATATTTAGTAACAAATATATATAATTTATATAAATCAACAAGGATACAGGAAGCAACTTACATGAGGAATAAATTCCGTCTGAACAGGCAATGGAACTTGTGTAGATGAAATGACATGACCGGATTCAGCCCACCGTGTAGCGTGCAAAAGCTTTGCAGTTATCGTCAAAAACTTTTCCACTGCAACTGATGAAGACCAAAGAGAGTACCATATGCCTGACTCCCACTTTATTTCAAAACTTTTCTGGGGTTCTATTGTTGGTAGACTGAGGATTCCTGATCCAAGTTCACATCCATCACCAACAGCGGTCCAGTTAAATTCTAATGCTTGCGTTGTTTCGAAAAAGTTGGTGTTGGTGATCTACAAGGTAAAATTTCAATTGACAATAAGGCGAAATTGATTTAAGGAAATAGCATATGTCAAGAAATATGACTATACCTTAATTGTGCCTTCTTTGAATGAAACTTTGATTGGTTGGTAAAGATACTTAACCTCTGAAAACAATCAATAACTTCATGAGACATCAAATAATAATCACAGTTGTGGTCACTCACCATCTTGTATAAAACTTTAGTAACACAGAAGGATAAGAATTTTAGCTCACCGTGTACTGCAGGATGAAGAGTTCGATCCGGCCACACAATGCCATTAAGACAAAAGTTCAAATCATTAGGCATATCGCCAAAATCACCTCCGTATGCCCAATGCTTGTTACCATCAGGACCATCCTTCAATAGTCCCTGCATAAAAGCCAGGTACATCGTTAGTCTGTAACAACAATCGTATTAGATTCATTCCAAGGTGGATTAAACAGCCATTTACATTCGTATTTTGGTCTCAGCACTTACATTCAAAATGTTATGGTATCAATGAGAACATATAATTGTGTAAAAATCCAATTTCATGAAACCACAACTGACCAAGAATGTACTTTGTTGTATGCATTTGTGAAAAAACAAACTAAAATGGATTTTGTTGTGTGCATTCATGACAAAGCAAATGACCTAGAATGGAACATGTTGTTGCGCCAATTACGTAATTACTGCAAAATGTAAGGTTAAAAACGTTTAGAAATCTAAATAATTCAAATTCTCAAGTGTAACGATGTGTTTATTGGATTTATTCACAAATCAATACATTTGACCATCAGTACCATACGCTGTAATTGTAACTGGCACAAATTTTGATGTTTATGCGACAAAATATTATTTTTGGCAACATGACCTTTTTATGAAACAAGAACAAGGAACTCAATTCCAATATTTCAATCAATTTACACTATCTTTAAAAATATTGACCATTCAACAAATGGCAGAGTTAATGGCTTTCAAACCTGATCAGCACAATCCCATATAAAGCCTCCCTGGAGACCAAAAATGTTATCAATTGCTTCCCAGTATTCATCAATACTTCCATTGCTGTTCCCCATTGCATGTGAATACCTGCCGGTAGTGCATTAGGAAGATTTCAGCAAAATAAATTGCATTTCCAACAAGATTAAGAAGAGTATGGTCATGGCAGAAGGACATACTCGCACAGTATCAAAGGTCGAGTTTCAGTTGGATCTTCAGCTATCTTTATAATGTCCCAAACACGCATGTACATGGGGCACACAACATCTGTTGAAGACGTCCGGGATCCACCACCTTCATAGTGTAAAAGCCTTGATGGATCCTTTCCTCGTATCCACCCTGAAAGGAATCACTTTTAGATTACAAGTGACCGAAATAAAAAATTAAAAAACAAAAGGTTGCATTTTAAAGCAGTTCTGACAAATTGCAATACTAGTCTTCAATGATTTCAGACATAAATGGTGTCTTTGACTAATTTTGTTTTCAAAAACATTTTGATTACCAATAAGAAGATTTTTCCGTATCCTTATGAATCATAAGATAATACAATGTTACTTTCAATACTTCTATTGGTTCTATTTACTTTGTTGGATTCCTAGGAATTCCTTTCAATTAAGGAGTTAATTTCGACATAATATCAAACTGGTTAACTCCGTCTATAAACCTTTTACATCAATATTAGGACAATTCAACAGACTGGTATGAATTTGCAAAAAAGATACCATTTTTTCAGTTAGTATAGCCTTTTTTGGAATGTTTATAAACTCTCTTTTATACAAAATCTTTGCAAAATTTGATTGCCACCGTTGGCAAGCATTGGTATGTAACTGAGTGTGTAAATGAGTGTAAAGAGTGACTATCAGCAGTAGAGGGATGGCTGGTCACACAAGGAGCGAATTGCTTTCCGCCCTTTGGGTCACTGCAGATTGTCAGGGCATGGTGTTAGAGCCTTTTGTGGCCACGCCGGCACCCAGTCTAGTGTTTTGGGATTAAGGTCCTATCACTTGGTTTGATGTTTAAAGTTTGTACATAAATGTCCACGAAATTAATAACATTGAGTACGATTCAACCGTTCTACTCCCTTTATATTCTTCTTATTCGTTATTAATTTACAATCACAGTACGTGAAAGTTGAAACTAGTGACATGAAATTTCAAAAGAATAATCCCACGCAAAAATTTGGCATGCTACTTTTCTCACTTTTATTAAAAGAAAGGTGGTCCTTTTATAAATAGTGAATATAATTAATTATCATGTTTGATGTAGAGAACATAGTGGTCATTACTTCACAAAAATCTAAAAAACTAAACCAGAGGAAAGCTTACCGGCAAGAGCACCATGATTAGGACCATATTTTGCCTCATTTCCTAAGGACCACAAAATAATGCATGCATGATTTTTGTCCCTCTCGACCATGCCTATGACACGATCCAACATAGCTGACGCCCAAATTGGTTCCTGCGTGGGATGCTTTAAATGTCCAGAATAATCAAAACCATGTGTCTCGATGTTGGCTTCATCGATCATGTACATTCCAAACAAATCGCACAACTCATACCATCGTGGATGTTGTGGATAATGGCTATTTCTAACGGCATTTATATTATTTTGTTTCATTAAAACCAAATCCTACAAAATGAAAAATGAAATCATATGTTAAAACCGTTATTGTCAACCACAACATTTGCATGCAAGTGCGTAGAAATTATAGCTAATGGGAACTACTTAGGGTGTCACCTTAACCATGCAAGACTCCAAGTTTGTCTTCCCAATACGTGGATGGTGTTCGTGCCTGTTTACCCCTCTTATTACAACGGGATGCCCATTTACAAGTAGCTGTTTTGGAGCTTTGGATATTTGTCGTATACCTACTTGACATGACTCACAATCAATTACATGACCTGATGCATCTTTGAGGGTGACAACGAGAGTATAAAGATTTGGCTGTCAATAAAATACAAAAAAACTACATGATAGAAATATGGAAAAATAAAAAGAGCTCAAAACATGTAAATGAACCAAGATCTATCTTATTCAAAACTTAAGCACAAAATCAGCTAATAAATGCCATCTGCCATATCATATGGTCTCTTAAAAAAGGGCTTACTTGTTAAAAAACATCAGGATCTATACAAGTACAGAACAAATATTTAACTTTCAATTGTTTATCCTACAATGTCAAAATACAGAATGCAGTGAAACAAGGAGCATAGAACTTTACCAAAAATACTCTTATGTAGAGGTGAAAGTGGAATACTAATTCTAGCTGGGGCCGTAAGAGGGATGGATATTCATTTTTAACTGCAACAAATATATTTGTAAGGAAAAACTCTTCTAACCATTGAATGCATTTTGATCAGAACACATTTATACTGTTAAAAAAAATTGCATCTGATTCTGACCACGTGAGTTTCTATCTACTAAGTTTTAATAGAGGTAAAATGGTATACGGACATTCAATAGCATACAAAATTATAAATATATATTCACTTAAGATAAAGTAGAACTAAAGCTCATAACATTGCTTCACATGCCAGTAATTGGTTATTTCATTTTTGTTTAACCTTATTGAAAAATTGAGATTATAGGAATCAAAAAGAACACATTCTCTGAATTTATATTAGGTCAAATAAATCCTTGTTGTCCTCTTTCTTATTTATCCTTTAAACTGAAAAGGGTAATTAGTTAATATGAAGAAACCAACATCATGCTTCTTGAAACAGGCACATTTGGCATAAAACTGTCAGTTATACATACAAGGTTACAGTCGCTACAATTCGTATATATTGAACACAAGTTCTTTTACTCCCTTTGTTCCAAAACTACAGATACATTTTCCTGTTTGTTCCAAAATTAGAGATAAATTTTTATTTTTAGACTATAAAGTCGCATGAAATTCCAAACATCATTATTTATACACTACGTAGATTGATTACTACCATGCCACCATCACTACAATTAGCAGATGTTACAGATATGTTTGGGAAATGTAAAATTATCCTTAAAAGTTGTCGTTTTAGAAATGCATCTATAACTTTAAAACGGAGGGAGTATTATATGTCCGAGACTTGGGGCAAAATCATAAAATCCCCACAATGGTATAAAATTGTGGTCCATAATACGTTTATTTTCAACCAAAATGACTGAAAAAACATTAATTGTGAAAAAAATGGGAAGAGCCGAGACTCCTCACTTGCTCTGCAGACCATAGCTTGAGCGTTTGAAGTTTCCCCACAAGGACATATCCATGGAATCCAAGAACTGTAGCAGAAGTTGGACAAAAGTCTAAATGAGCCACATCAGTTGAAAGTAGATCGACCTGTCCATCACTGCTAGACAAACTCCCAGTATCAAATACTGCAGCCTCAATAGTGAAGTTTTCAAGGACATTCCCCTTGGATGTTTCCTTCGAGATATCAATTACAACTTCAACCTGGATTGTGAATATGTACAAGTATAAATAGCATATAATCATTTGTTTCTCGCATACTGCTGATAGAAACGACTAATGCAGTTCACCAAAGGAAGAGAGAGGGGGAGAGAGAGAGAGAATGACCAATGGATTTATTTCCTCAATATCTTTTCCCCAATGAAGGTATTCTCCATTTATTAAATGATATTAATCGTGATGGAAAGATAATTTGGTACCAAGATTTATTTTTAAAAAATGAAATGAAAAAAAGAAGAAAAATTCTAAACTGAAGTGCATAAAACATTAAAATAAGTACCTAAAAGAGATGACCAACATACATTTCCTAAACATTTGGAATACACGTCTTAATGCTTCAGGAAGAGCAGAGTTCTTTTACAGATTCAAATTATATCTATACTATTAGTTTTCTCTCTGTGCTAGATATGCACTGCAAGTCTGCCAAAGGATTTTTATTCCTCCTAATTTTATTAGAACAATATGGGGATAAATTATTGTTGAATGAGATGCTAAAGACGGTGGCTAATCTAAGAACCCCAAGCTACCAAATTATGGATATTCATGAATCATGAGTTTCCTTGGTGTCAATGACATTGAAAAATTTGCTCTTTGAAGAAATGGAGGAAAGAATTTTAACGAATACTATGTCAAGGAAAAAGTATTAGGTATGGCTATTAAAACCCACAAACCAAGTTATTAGCCAGATAATCACAAGGCATGATTGTAGATATATTTAGTGAACAACATAAATAGATAGACCAGTTCATAAACTTCAATTAAAGAGGTAGGGAAACAAATGCAAAAAAAATGGAAAACAATATCACATAAACAACTAGGACTTTGTAAGAATTAAGTTCTGTAAATTAAAATAAAAATAGTTAATTTAAACAACCCCAAAAGAAGATTTACTGAGGGGTGGAAAAAATTATATGAGCTTGATTTGAGCTCCTACCTTTGCATGGAAAAGGGGGGGGGGGGGGGGGTACACATCAAGCATACAAACATAGAATGCAAGTTCTTAGGTAAATAATACAGTCAATACATATGTTACACGGACTCTTCACTTTACCTTAAAGTACCCATGTCCGACACTCGGCCCTCGGATAAGAGTATTGGTACTAGACACTTCAATTTAGTGTAAGAAATTAGCAAAATTGAGGAATACCCACGTCGGACTCTTTGATATACCGTGTCCAACCAAACACTCTATCCAAGTCCATGTAACAATAGGTCAATATACATTGGGGAAAAGGATGTGAAATAAATATTACATGGAAGAGAGAGAGAGAATTGTTATCGAATTAACATGTTCACCTGTATATTTGCATAGGAAAAGTCCTCCACCAAGTTTGATCTGAAGAAATAGTCTGAAATGAATACCTACATATAAAAGGATTATAAATCTGATCAAGTACAATCCAATTACAACCAGCATTTTCTGTTTTTCCTTTCTTTCTTTTCCTTCTGGAAGAGCAGTCATACATAATATTGACAAAAAAGGCTATTTGAGGTGTTTGGTAGATGTTGGGTTTGCCTAGGTGCAGTTGTAGAGTTGCCTCTTACCAGGTTTCAAGGCTTTGGTAGGAAAAGATATGAGGTGATCTATCAGTGTGGTTACTTTACTATTCTATGGGCATATGGACGGAAAAGAATGCTTAGATATGACTAACTAGTAGATGTCCTTTCATCTCCTTTGGAGTATTTGCGGTCTTCAACTATGGATGCTTTTGGTGAGATTCATATTCTAATTTACCTAGGAAGCAGGAATTCTTCATTATGTCGAACTAGCTTATCCCCACACTAGATACTCCGATTTTCAGACTCTCATGGAATCTCTCCTTTTTTATAACTTGTGTTTAGAATTATCTATGATTATTTATGTTATTTTTATGAATTCAAAAAATTAAAGTTATATAGTTTGTTGAATGTTATTTTGTGTTTCTCTTGTAGTGTCCTTTTTTTGAATGTTTTATCATAGGCAAAACTAATGAAATACCCACTGTAGTTGGCACATTTTACTGATTACACCATTAAACTTTTAATTTTTTAATTTTTTAAATTACCCCACTAAACTAATTATTATTTTGAAATTGGGTCATTCTGTTAAAAAAATAAATGGACGACGTTAATTTTTTATCGACAAAACTAATGAATTACTCACTATAGTTGGCACGTTGTACTGATTACACCATTGAACTTTTAATTTTTCAAATTACCCCATTAAACTAATTAATATTTTGAAATTGGATCATTCTGCTATCTCTGCCTCACGAGTGTTAAATCGTTTTAGTTTTTATCTGAAAAAGATAAAAAGAAAATAAAAAAAAATTGATTTATTCTCTCTCCCTTCCTCTCATCTCTCTCTCCCCCTTCTTCCATATCAAATAGATCTGAATACCCAAAACATTAAATTGAGTTTTAAAGTTCAGCATTACATATAACAATGGAGTATGAATCCTCAAAACAACAACAGATGAAGTAAATGGTGTTGCAGTAGGTTTCCTCCATCTCACCTCCGACTATCAGCAACTTTATATCTCTGAACTCTCATTCACTCTCGATCACCTCCACAAGGTCCATTCCTTCCCCAATCTCTCTATATATCTATGTGTGTGTGTGTATATATATATGTGTGTGTGTGTGGCAGTAATATTTGGTTAAATTGATTTTGTTGGGATTGTATTTATGATTTGATAGAAGCTTGAGTTTTTACGGATGGATGCAGAGATAATTTAGAGGCAGATGCAAAATGTTGTTGTTGTTGTCAATTACCGCGTTTTCATTTCTACTGCTGATGCATTGCTTTTCATTCGCAAGGAAGTTTTTCTATTGATAAACATCTGAGATTAGAGTACTCAAAATATTTTGATTTGTTTGCTTTCACTTTTGAGTTTTTTATTATTTTTTTGCCACATAAGTAATATTTTTTATTTTTGAATTTCTTTTCTAGAGCCACATAGATAAAAAATTAATGTTTGCTTAATTTTTTTAACAAAATGACCCAATTTCAAAATATTAATTAGTTTAATGGGAAAATTTGAAAAATTAAAAGTTCAATGGTGTAATCAGTAAAATGTGCCAACTACAGTGAGTAATTCATTAGTTTTGTCGATAAAATATTAACATCCGTTTATTTTTTTAACAGAATGACCCAATTTCAAAACAATAATTAGTTTAGTGGGGTAATTTGAAAAATTAAAAGTTCAATGGTGTAATCAGTAAAACGTGCCAAATACAATATTAGTTTTGTCTTTTATCATATATACATAACTAGACACATAAATGTTTGAATTTTTAATAATCAAATATATGTTGAATCCCCCGCACCCGAATCCGCATATTCTGATATTTGGCAAATCTTTGTATCCCCGTACACGTGCTGACTGAAAGCCAGCTCTCTTGTAAGAGCTTCTGTAAATTTTTACTTATCTAGTTTAGGAGGATTTCTCATTCCTGCATATCATTTTGTAATATTTTCTTTTATAACAAAATCTTCTTCTGTATCCAAAAAAAATGTTGACAAAGAACGGCATGTACTAAGATTGATACAATTTTTTGACGGCCAAATGAATGTTGATAAAGAAGAGGACTGGTTCAGGGAATCATGGCTGCTAAGATGGATAATATTTCAATTTAGACTATATATGGTATAAGAGCAAAGTTCTTTTGAAGAGTTTAGGAAAAAGGCATGCATGTAACTACATTTATCCACGCATGTAAACTAATTTTGGGTGGTACATCCTTGCATATTTTAGCTTTCAAAAATAATTGTATTTCCCATAAGCAATATGACGCCTGATTCTCTGATTTCTGCTGAAGCAAATTCCATTGTCCTAAAACAAAACAGAAGATAATACAAACCTTTGGTTTGGATAGAAGAAGCACATCACGATGAATGCCAGATAACCACCAATGATCTTGATCTTCAAGGTAAGAACCATCACTCCATCTATAGACTTCAACAGCTAAAACGTTTTGCTTGTCAGATCCACATGGATGACAGAAATCAGTGATTTCAAACTCCGCAGGTAGTCTACTATCCTGACTGACCTAACACGATATAGGAAAGTATGTTAAAATATGTACCAGATGATCCATCAGAATAAGCTTTATGCTATGTTATATGGACTCTTCTAAAATCCAAATGTATCAGTGTCGACGCGGGTGCGGGTGCGGGTGTCAGACACAGCAGTTTGGTGGAAAATGAACCAAAATGTTCTACAAATAGGTATATCCGTATCGCGTCGTGTCCTTTTAAGGATCCTTCTAGGGGTTGTGGAGTACATGTAACATAGGCTTTGTGCATTTATAAAGATAAATTATAAGAGGTTATAATGTAAAGAAGATACACAACAACAATCATACTAAAGATTCCTGAGAGTTATCCTCTGAAGTAACTACAAATAGAAGTTTAATTAGCCATTCAAATGGGTAAATTTTTAGACCTCCTCTAATATTTTATGAAAACTTACTTACCTCTAATTCAAATTATTAGAATTGCACCAACCATTCATCAAAAATTTTGGTTTCATGGATTTACACATGAAATAATAGGCGAATAATTCTCTATTACATCTTAACTGATATCTAATGAAAATCTTTGCAGACTGTTTATAGGATACACGTGGCATACACTAAAGAAACATAACATGCATACGATATAGAATCCCTTGGATAAAAGCGCCACGGCAGTAATGACATGCATGGTTAAGTATCTGGAACATGTATCATTTAAAAGAAGTATGAGCTGGCAAAAAGTTGTTTGCTGATGTAAAAATTGTTCTGAAAGTATATAAACCTAGAGTAGCACCTTGCTTTGGACCGCTAAATGATGTAATATCTTACTAAAATATATCACCTTCTTTATTAGGAATGATAATTGTAATTATAGATGACCCACATAAAAGTATTAAGATAAAAAAATCATAGATTTTTAAATTTTTCTAATGCTGAATTCTACGTTTCATCTTCCTAACAAACCAGAGGAAACGCCATTTTTGCAGTTATTTTTCAAACGTGCAAGTCTTGTATTTAACTTTTTCATGGTCTATCCTCTACGGTCCACATCATTGATATATAACGTATTTACTCCAAATTGAGGGTTCAGAGAACAGACCTATACAACAAAATCAGGCACACTTTAGATTAATGAAATGATTGAGTTCATATAGTTGAAAAGGAAGAAAAGAAGAATTAATTATTTGTTATTGTCCATGTCGTTTTCTTTGTTTATCTTCTACTTTCTCTTGCGGAACATTAAACTATATGACTAATCACTAAATATTAATAGAATTGCATAAATAATAATGTAATACATTATCAACAGAAAACACACCTTGTAAGAGCTCAGTAACAATAGTCATAGAAATTTTGATAAAACCAAGGACTACAAACCTATATCCAATAGCAACCCCGTTTATCCATGCGTGGAAGGCAGAATCAACAGCCTCAAAGTGTAAAAATATCCTCCGACCTGTCAGACATTAATAACTGTATTGCATAACACAGTTGGCCCGAGTAACATTTATAGAGAAAAAACATATTTCTAATCTATATTAGTGAACCTATATCAAATAGATAAATAATATAGGTACAATGAATTGTCAAAATGTACAAACAAAAGCATAATCTCAAACTGTCGCTCCTTCTGAAGTTTTAGTCACATAGCACGCACAAGTCTATATATTGGGTTATGAATAGGGCTCACATAAAGTGACAGCATTTATGACAAGTGACAACTAATAAGCTAATAATATGAATCCATCAATCAAAGAAATTAAGTACCAGTCTATCTTATTATAATAATATTTTAGTCTATTAGTCATAACTCATAAGTGATAATTTCATACCTTCCCAGTTTTTAGGTAGGTTGAAGTATGTCCTGTAGCAGCCAGTAGGGTTATCATCAGGAACTCTAGGTGGATCAAGTGGAAATGGATATATAACATTTGTGTATATAGGTCGATCAAATCCATGCATCTGCCAATTGGAAGGTACTGTTCCAGTAAAATATAAAGAAAGATATTAGAAGAGGACCACTCATAAGATATAACAATTCAAAATGAACTTGCAAATGAAAAAAGAATTGATGAATAAAATAATTTAACCCAATTGAAATGATTTTAAAGGACAAAAAGACTGATTAAAAAGGAGCATGGATTATAAGACATCTTCCGTCCATATATAATTAACCTTTTTTTTTTTTGCAAGTTTCAATGGTTTCGGAAAATCATACTACTCAGGAATTCATCAAACAAGACAGCTCATCTCAACTCCAAATGTTGATATCAGGTAGATCTTAAATATGAGCACTTCACAGGATAGAACAATTTGATAAATTCATTCATGTTATGCATCAAAAGTAACGTTACCAAGTACTATATCCCTTACAATTCAATGGGCCCGGGGGCGGGTCGCTCATTATGATAAAAGCAAACATGACCCTCACTGTTGCTTCTTCTCTTCCATTAGTCATTTAGAAGTAAATCAGTAATATTCTACTAAACTCGTAGAAAAAGATAAATTAAAATAATTCATCCTATGCCCCATTCTGGTGTACATAATTTGCAGGATTGAATTACACCCGCTTCATGATAACCATTTACTTTCTCATAATCTTTTCCTCAAAGAAATCCACGGTTAGCGATACTTAACATTTTAAGATAGAAAATCTGGTTGTTGAAATATTTGAACTCATAGTGGCCCACCACTCCATATATTACTTGTATAGTTGTATCATCATGTATGTATCTAAATTATCCCACAAAAGGCTTCATGTGCAACTTTCATCCACAATGACCTTATACTGGATGGAATTTTACATGCTTTAGCAATTCTATTAGCTCTACACTTTAATTCATTACATAGATGCATCATGGAGAAAAATAACCTAGTAACGAGTAACAAATTCATGCCTAAAGTATGCTTAGATTATTAAAGAGATAAAGTTCAAAGAGATGCTACCTGGTATAGTGTCCCACGTAGTATCTTGAAATGAACCATCATAAAAATTTGAAGGGACACTTGTAGGACTGGAAGCAAGTGAAAATTTCCAATGCCCTGACAAAGACTTAACGAAAGGCAAATCCTTCACCCAAAAAGCAGCACAATCAAGAGCTTGAGAAACAGCGTCATCATCCCAAACTGCTGATCGAGATACCAGAATGTCCACTTCGTTACATTCATACCAGTATCTAAGTGATCCTATTTATATTTACAGCACCAAGTTTACACAGAATGAGTTATGAGCTTCATCAGGGAGGAAAACATATCAAATGAAAAGCATTTAAGTAAAAGAATTGAGGATATAAAGGAAGCAATTACAGCTTGTCTTTTATATTACGGGAATAAGGGTAAAAGTTTGAAAAATGATAATTACACAACCACATATACTTGAATACTCTATAGTACATTAACAGAAACACAGAAAAGAACATAAGCAAATTCATCAATATTTTGTACAAAACAGTCAGTTTTGACTCTTGAGTTGATATTATTCCATCAGTATAATCTTTGCAAAGTAATTAACATTTGATGAGAAATAAAGTCTGCTGACTCAGTCTAAGGTCAACCAAGATCAGGGCTCAGAATCTGCATAAAAAGTGAGCGGCATTTTTACGTCATTGCGAAAATCTAACCTTTGAAGTTCCTTAGTTTCTTTGGTCAAGAATGTAACAACACATTTTAGAAGTAGACAAGAATACCCTCGATGAGTTTCAATAATTTATATCGACATAATCATCCATCATCACAAATAATGAATAGACCATGATGATAATAATTATAAGCACTTAATAACAACAAAGCAACCACTGATGTGATGTGAAAGACCTTAAACAAGGATTTCATATTACTATGATTTTCAAGTAAAGAACCCTTTTGTCCATTTTTTTAACAAGTACCTAGATGAATCCATCACCATCAATACCTTACCTTGGAAGCCTAAAAGACGTGAATATATAACGGATCTTACTGTAAATTAGGTTCTGGGAAATAATAATAGGGAAGACACAAGGGCAATCAAGCAACTTTAACCTATCAAGAGCAATCATTCCATTCAACATAACTTTATGAGAGATGATTGAATGCCCTTTCTATCAAAAGCATTCTATGCTAAACATGATTATTGTGATTGAATTCTCTCATAACTCTTTACATTTTCTTAGAGAAACCTTGGAAGAAAAAACAATCAGTACCCTATCCTATGTTAATGTTACATGGACTCTTCCCTTTGCATTAAAAGTACCCGTGTCTGACGCTCGACACTCAACAATGGTATGGATGTTGGACCCTTCATTTTAATGTTAAAAATTGGCAAAATTGAGGAGCACCCGGTCATACTCTTCAAAATATTGTGTCCAACCAGATATTTTATCCGAGCCTGTGTAGGTATAACATGGACCCCATCATCAAGCATATAATATTTGCAAGTAGCAATTAGCATGAAATATTGAGAATCACCTTCAACTGAATCATGGCAGCGCAGTGTAACATGAGAATCTCTCTTATTCCACTTGATGAAGAATGGATCTTCCCAAACCTTATATCCATTGTTTGGAAGAAAAATGGGTTGACTAACCATAGAAACCATATTCAATGGAAAAGAATTTTACTGCATTAAAAAAAGTGATTTAGATTAGCCAAGAGGGAACCAGAATGGATATATATCCCCTATGCATATGTCATAAAACCAAAGTAACAAGTACATGATTAAAAGACATTAATATTAATAAGTCTCTCAGCTTAGATAGGAAAAAGAATTACTGATAGAAACTACTAGGCAGAGAAAACATCAAACATGTAGCAGATTGTCATATACTGAATGCACTCTCGCTCCTCTCGATCAATGTTTATTACTGGCATAGATTAGGTAGCATCTTCACCATCTGAGAAGGTATATTATCGCCATCTAACTGAAACTCAAATTAAGGTATGTTTACCTAAATATTGCTTCTTTTTTTGAATACCATTTTATTCATACTTTTTATCCAATACTCTCTCTATTCCAAAATCAGATATACATTTATAAAATCGACTATAGAACTTTATTTTTCCAAAGATATCCCTAACTTTAAATGTTAATAATGTAGTATTGGAGGTACGGTAATTCTCAATCTACCTAGAATATATAAGTAATGGCATTAGAAAGTTCATGTCAGTTTATAGTCTAAAATTTGAAATGGTTCTCTAACTTTGGAACAAATGGAGCATTATACAGTTTTAGTGTTTTAGTTGCTTTTCCATGCCTACATAATCTAGAGGCTAACCCTTAATGCGGACTTGAGATTCCTAATCTATCTTAGAGAACACAATGGCAGCAGAGCAGTTCAAAGGGTGCAGAACTTACCTGATAGCTATTAAACCCATGTCTGCCATGAGTCAAACAAGATTCATTAATAGAGAAGAAAGAGATTATAAACTAGGAGGACGAGAAATCTGTTTACAATAAAAGGAAACACAAAAAAATGGCGTCTAAAGAAAAGGTTATTCTTAACGAGGTTATGGGGGCGTTCAGTTGTATCATCCTTTAACAAAAAGTAAGAATCTTCAGTTATCGTAGTCTCCCTTCTAAGCCTAATGATTGAGATTATAATGAATACCTCTTTCTAAAAGATAATGAGGAGATGATGTTTAATTTTTGAACATTAGTAATCAATTTTTGAGGGTCACTGGCCTCGCTAAAACTTTGCTGTTTAATGCTCAACATTCGTGATTAAATCCAACTTCAGGATCCTTGACCTTGCTAAAACTATGACTTTCATCTCTGAGACACATGAAACTTAAATATCATATCTTGGAATAACACAGCGCTGAGGAGGAATAGAAGAAATTCTTATTTATCAGTACATACTTTTCAAAACTAAAAAAAAAAGATTGGAAGGATGAACAAACCTAAAGAATAAGACTAAAGAAGGATAAGAAAAATCATCAGATGCAGATAAATTCAAATCACAATTTGAATTTTGGGATTTAGATCAAAGTCAAACTCTTTTTTAGGAACAAATGGAGTACAAGACAAAATCATCCCAACCCAAAATTGTCATATTCAATAATTTTATTCTGGGTAATATAATTACATGATGTATAAGTATATTATTTGGCGCCATGATATATACACATACATATATATATCATACACATATCTATATCAATATGACCATTGACCCAAAACTGATATTATCAAGAATTATAGTATGGGTTAGATATTTATAATAATCTTCATCCGTATTGTTTGAACTAGATTCTGCAAGTAAGCTAAAAAGTGCAACGTACAGAAAAGCAAAAAAGAAGAGAGAGAGAGAGAGAATACCAGTTGCTACGACTGTTTTAAGTGCTGATGAGTAGATCAATCCGAATACACGTCCTAGATTCTTAACTAGTTTGAGAAGAGCCTTGTACTTGTACTTGTACTTGTACTTGTTCCTATTCTCATACGGTGCGTTTCTCTCCGGTTTTTACTAGTAAACGTTTCATAGTTAGCCACGTTTTCCGATGGTAACTGATGAGATGAAGGAAAATACTCACACGGTCCCACAAAAGATATTTAAAATATAGTAATTTTTTTTCTATATCAATTATAATTAAAAAATATTATATAAATTTTAAGCAAAATTTATTATACTCTTAAAAAGTACTTAAATAGTATTGGACCATTCTATTTTATGTGGGTAGGTCCAGTTACTAACTCATATAATTTAGTTGTGTTCCGTTCCTCCTGCACTATATGGATGGTGAAATTTATCTCAAAATTTAGACTGTCCAAATAATTTATTAAAATGAGTGGAAAATTCAAAATCAATTGTATTTTGTTAGATAGATTGACCCACATTAATGATTAACGTACGTTTAAGTAAAAAAAAAATAGTAACCAAAGACGAGATATAAAAGAAAAATATAATTCTCGCGAAAAATTGTATAGTAATTTTTAACTTAGTAAATGAAATGTCATTTGTCGTAGGACAGAGCAAGGAACCAAATCGCCTCCGAAACCGTACCAAAAATCGCACAAACCGCACCAATTAAAATCGCACTAACGGTTCTAGCGTATGTGTTGGTTTTATATGGGTTGAAAAACTAAATTTATGCTTTGGGTTTGGTTACTAGCCAAAATCGCATGCATAAAGCCGAAACTGCACATGTGTGTGTATGTATGTATACAGGGACGGATGGAGTACAAGGGCAACCTATGCTCACTTTTTTTATATAGGTAAACTCAATAGGGCATAATTTATAAGTTAGTAAACTCAAGGGGGACATTTTAATAAAAAAGTTGAACTTGGTGGGGCAAAAGAAAAATACCCATTCTAATCTAAATATCTAATTCTTCAAAGTAAAGGACTAAAGGTTACTACATACAGATTTACAGAGAGTTAGATTATTAGAGAGGGGCGAAAGCTCAAACTACTTGAAAGTTGAAATTAAAAAAAAAAAAAAAAAATTCATCTACTTCACGCCTTCACTGCTTGGTCAAGCACTGTGACCACCGTCCACCGGTCCACCACGAGTCCGCGACTTCTCCTTTTCTCGCGACCTCGTCTCCTCTTCTCTTCTTCTCATTCTATTGCAGTCAATTTAGAAGGTAACAAAATTAGGACTTTTTTATTTGATAATTTAAATTTGTAGTTTATTTGAATTTGTTGTTAGTTGGGGACTTGGGGTTAAACCCAATTTAATTTATTTGATGTATTTGTTGTATTGGACTTAAGAGGTAGTTAATTAAGACTTTTTTTGTTTGATGGTTTAAAGTTTATATTTATTTAAATTTGTTGTGGGTTGGTATTAAAACTTAAATGAATATGTTGTTATGCACTTTAATTTGTTATGGGTTGGTTTGTTTCTGGTTCTTGTTCTGAAAGTCTATTCATTATTACTTTCTAATTAAGTTAACAGATATGTTCATGGATTATAAATAATATAATGGCAATTAATACAAATTCATGTGTAATTGCAAGAAGATATTGTTAGTTCCCAGATGACACACAATAGATCTAGAAGGGGGGTTGAATAGATCCTTTTTTATTTCAAAAATCTTTTCCATTTTAGTTTACATTGCTAAGTAATTAGCAGATGACAAACTTATGAATTATTTCACACACAACGGAATAAGTTAAGGTTCCCCTTCATAGATGTTATGTTGACCATTTTTCTAGAGTTAGTTTAGATGTAAGTAGTTATCATATTCATAGCAGTTATAGATTCATAATGTAAATGACAGTATGTAAAAGACATAAGGAATTTTAAGTGGTTCAGAGACTCAAGCTCCTAATCCACTCTTCTGCTTCAACAAGCAGGGATTCCACTAAGGAAGTCTTTACATCTTTGAATCACTAATATTCCTTTAAGGCCAGCAGCATTGGAACTTTAGTTCACTGAGAACTTTTCAAGTCCAACAAACTTGGAACTCTAGTTCACTAAGAACTCTTCAAGTCCAGCAAACTTGGAACTCAGTTTAGTCCCTAGGATAAGGACCCCTCAGGCCCTGGCTTCTTGATGATGTGGTTGTTGGTGCTGAGCTGCTAAGATGACTTTAAGCTTGTTTATCCTTTGATACTTAGCAACTTTATGTGATCCTCTTTAGATTCTACATCGAGACTGGATCACCATTGGATGGACTGCTAAGTTGTTCATGAAGCTCGATCTCTTTAAGTACTTAGCAGTTTGTCTCTTCTTCTTTGGTGCAGCTGATCTTGTGGTTGATGCTAATCTTTCTCTGATCTCAGCTTGCACACTTTCACCACTTGAGGTTTTCTAAGTCTTTGCACTTTTGGTAGACTCCGTCTGGAATTTAGCATCCCTCGAACCTTGGTTAACTAATGTACAGATTTGGTTTTGTATCTGTTCTTCTTCAGCTCTTGGTGGTTCATGGTGATTCGTATAATGGCTCTTTGGATCTTCTCTCTGATCTGCCAATCTTCTGAATGTTATCTTCTTGGCCTTCTCGGCTCTCAACTTAGCTGCCATTATGAGTGGCATTCTCATTATTATTGAATGAAGCCTTTTTCTGTTAAAGCTCTTCTCTTATCTTGCTTCACTTCTACTCTCGTAGTCTCACTGCCACTGAGACGTGTTCTGTTTTTAGCTCTGTAGAACTCATAGAGTCAATAACTTATTGAAAACTAATAACTCTTCTGCATTCAAGCTTCAGCTGTTAAATATCCTTCCATAAGCTTCCCGTTGGACTATAGCCGTTGGAAGCTATTTGAATTGATTCGTAGATCTCAAGTTATTTGGTGCAGACTGTTGATGTGACATGACAACCCCTTCTTCACTTTTTTGACACTGCAGTCTACTATTTCACCTACCACATCAGAGATATCACTTTAACGTGTCAGGCTAGTAGTCACCTTTATTTCTTCTTTCTGAATCCTCGATCAGAACATCAGGAGTTGTCCTTCTGCATCGATACTTTCAATCAACAACATTTGAATATCAGTCTTTGTATTGAGACGTTATCAAGGCTTCAATACTCAGATGACCGAACTCTACGATTCTGATACAGATGACCTTGAACTTGATCGTAGTTAGTCTTTTGAATATTGCTCGTTGACTGATTGAGCCAACACTACGATTCTGAGAATGTTCTTTGGATTTGCAATGTAGAACCTCTCTTCCTTCACTTTAGTAATGCTTCAACACTTTTGTTTGCCTTGACTTACATTAGACACTGACAACTTATTTGAATGCACTGGCCCTCCTGAATTTCAAGACTCATCTGATTGGTCATGTTCAACTATCTTTCTCCTTGTGATCTCCCTTTCACATATCATCAATGGTCTGACTCATGCTTAATCTTCTTTGTCTATTCTTTATAGGTTGGCCAGTATCTTTTTATAAACCGCATCAGTTCCAGCTTCTTATCTGACAAGCATTACGATCATAGTCACACCCAAGATCGTCATCTTTTGTTTATCTTAACAGCTACTGCATTGCTAACTTTCTTTTGTCAGTCATGTTGTCTGAAGTCTTCTTATTGTTGCTTGTGTAAGACTTCCCTTGAATGGCTTCACATCTCAATCAGGATGCTGATTGAATTAGCTCTTCGATATTCTGTTTACTTACAAGCCATTTGGTGATTGCTCTCTGGCTTCCTTTAGGTGGATATCATCTTTACAGTTCTGACTAGAGGCTACATTCTTTGGATGCTTTAGAAGTGCTCATATGTTGAGAATTGTGTTATCATTACGATTCTTCCTTGGCGTTATGAGCACTGATAGACTTTGTTCTGTAGACTACGATCTCCTTTGTTTCTGCAGACACTACGATTCCGAGAGCAGATTATACAACAGACTACGATTTATGCCTTAACACTTGTTGTCCTTGTCTGATCTAGCTCGACTACGATTTCTGCCTCTGATATGATCAGTAGACTCCACGACTTAAAGTGTGACCTACGATTCTTGACTTGGCTCGGCAGGCACTTGGACCAACTCTAAGATTCTGAGTAAGGCCCTCCAAAGCAGACTACGATTTTGTAGCAACTTTCTCGATACTTTATGATTCTGCCTTAGCTTCTGCAATCCCTCGACTGGCTCGACAGACTACGATTCTGCCATGATAGTCTTCGAGTTCCTTGTCTCTCCTGGCAGACTTCGAAGCTAGTGCAGTACTCGACGATAAGACAGGCCTGTCTATTACATCATATAAGATCAACCTAACAAGCTTGGTCTTTCTATATTTAGTCCTTGTACATCATATTCTTTTTAAGGACTTTACAAAGTTGTTTTGTTCATGTGGAATCAACCTAACATATTTGATCATTTCTGTAAGACCCCGAATTTTATAAAATAAAAGTATTCAATTTTCCTATTTAGTAAATGGTTAAATTGATAAAAAGTTAAAGTTAAGGGTGATATATATAAAATTTTCAAAATACGCAAGTGGTTATAAAATACTCATTTCTGTCGGGGAATATTCGTTTGGTCGTGGAATATTCCTGTTGTCGAAGAATATTCGTACAACGGCGCAATTATTTGTGGGGCCCATAACAGAATAACTGTCGGATGAAGAAAACGACAAGTTTGAGTTTTTATAAATAACGACGTAGTTGTTACCGTTAACACTGTTGGAATACCCGGTGGTTAAAATATAGTAATACGCATGGTTGCACAGTAACACACGGTATTGCACAGTATTTTTGAATTATTG
The DNA here is from genome assembly GCA_020205615.1 of Panax quinquefolius. Taxonomy (NCBI): domain Eukaryota; kingdom Viridiplantae; phylum Streptophyta; class Magnoliopsida; order Apiales; family Araliaceae; genus Panax; species Panax quinquefolius. The sequence goes on from CM035173.1 coordinate 37,079,467, forward strand.
ATTCTTACGTAAGAAATCACTACTCAATAATAAGCATACGAAATTATTGTTCAATATTTTATTTTATTGATTCAATAATTGCTGCGTTGATAGTTTATATTATTGTTGTTTCAATAATTGTCATTGCACAATATTTTCCATTATCAGATCAATAATTCATATTATTTGTAAGACCCCAACTTTTATGAATAAAAATGAATTTTCTATAAATATCATTTTTGAATATTATGGAATAAATTTGATATAATGTTATAGTTGTGGGTAATATTTATAAATTTTGCAAATTACGCAAGTTGTTATATAATATTCGATTGGTCAGGGAATATTCGTACGACGGCACAATCATTGGTGGACCCCACAACAGAATTATTTTTGGATTGAGAAAACGATAAAAATATTTTTATGAAAATAACGGCGGAAGTTTTACCGCTTGATACCGTTGAACTACTCTCATTAGTAAAAAGTACAATGTCTGGCGTTGTTGCATAAGAAGACACACCGGTATTGATTATTAATGCTTATATGAGAAGTCACTCACCTTTGATTCAATTATTGTCGATGTTTTGACGCCCCAAAATAGGTCCATTCCATCCAACCCATTCTCGAGTCGCCAAATACATGGTACGTAAACAACTACAACTTTATTATCACAACAATAAAATCTGTGAGTTTAAATACAAATATTATCTTCTGTATAATATTTATACTCAAATAAATCCTCATCATATTTATTGATACATTATTTTACAATAATGGTGAGGACTACTAAACAACTCTCTCTAAACCTTCATTCCATACCCCGACTAAGACTCGCTACATTCTCGCCTCCCCGAGAAGAAAAAATGAACAACAAGGAAAAGGGTGAGCTCAACTAGCCCAAGAAAGAATGTTACGACTAAGATAATATACAACAAATTATCGTTAGTCTCCAACAGGGAAAAATCGATAGAATACAATAGACAACAAGTTTCAGATCAATATTCGCAATGAAATAATAATTCATAAAGAGTTACGTAGAGAATGAAATCTACTATAATCTATGAATTTAATAAATTCATCATCAATATTTTATCCTCAGTAACATCAATCAATATTCATCTCAAATCAAATATTCATCTTTGCACTATGTGCCAAAGATATTCATCAATCTATCATGTTCATCTCAACACTGCTCATCTTTACACTAAAGGCCAAAGATATTCATCACTCATCATGTTCATTTAAACACATGCTCATCTTTGCACTAAAGGCCAAAGATATTCATCAATCCATCATGTTCATTTAAACACATGCTCATCTTTGCACTAAAGGCCAAAGATATTCATCACCATCATGTTCATTTAAACACCGCTCATCTTTGCACTACAAAGCAAAAGATATTCTTCAGAAATCATTCATCACTGCAGCCAAAAAGATATTCTTCAGAAATCATTCATCTTTGCAAAGATATTCAATAATATCATCATTTAAGACCGAGGATGATGAAAAATATTTTTAAAGAACGAATCCAAAGGAAACAAAATGAAATGACAAATATTATGGATTCAGACTTTAAACAATCCATGTTCAAAAATACCTCAAAAATAATCATAGTGAAGTAAAATTCAAGAATGATCAAAACATGGATACAATCAAAGCTAGTATCCGTATAGATATTTTAGACGAAAAAGAAAAATTTTCATTTTTCTATGAATAAGGCCGATTCGTGAATAAGGTCAGATACGTGAATAAAGGCCAGATACGTGAATAAGAACTCGACACCAAAAGATAGAAATTCCACAAAAAACATTTTCACGCTTCATTTAATAGTACTTGTGAATAAGAACTCGTGAATAAGAACTCATGAATAAGAACTCGTGAATAGTAACTCATGAATAGTAACCCCTACATGAAAAAGTTCCAAATTTGATAAAAAGTACCAACCAATATTTCAAAGATAATGATATCAAGAATTAATATCATTTGAGAAGAAAATAACATCCCTTACCTCAAAGAATCAAGATTTCTAAGGAAAGGCTCAAGTGATGTCGAATGAAACTTGTAATTGAATAAAGAACTCTCAAAGTATCTAAATACTCACAAAATACGCCTAATAATATAGAGAGAAAGAGAGAAAACTTTGTTTCGTGTGATTTTCAATTCTAACTTAGCCTCTCTATTTATAGAAAATGTTAGCCCACCAAGGCACTTCGACCAAGCACCGATGGCTTTACTTCGCTACTATTATTGCACCCACCACATTTGAAATAAAATTCAGCACATTTTTCACCAACCACAAGTGGGGCCCACTCAATTCTAGAATTTTCCACCAAAATCAATTATAAACCTAATTTTCTAATCCGACACCTCTTAAAATTCACAACAAATCATTCGTGCATTTTAATTCGCTCAAAATTTGTGGACATATACTCAACTTATGTATGTATAACATATCCAAAAATTACAACGATCCAACAATTTGATTAAAAATTATAACCCCCAATAATATATCTCAAAACCCCGATTTGATTTTTAATACCTCCAATCCGATAAAATACCGATAAAACACCTCAACATTAATTCCTTCATTAATAACCACATAAATAAATCCATCATTTATATTCATATAAAATAAATATTTCCTTATCATATGAATCAATAATTAATTATTCACAAATAATATTACGTAATCACATTTATGCAACCAGTCGCTCCTCAGAAAGAGGGGGCTTTCCAATAAGGATCTCTCCTCATCGGGCGCCGCAATTAGGTGACCAAACCTCTCCTTAGATGTAACTTTCTAGACATTGCCAATAATGTTATCTAATAATATTATTCAAATAATATGAATTATTGATCCGATAATGGGAAATACTCGTAAAGACAATTATCAAACAAAGAATAATATAAAATACCAACGCAAAGAATTATCAATCAATAAAATAAACTATCGAATAAAGAATTCACCGTGAAAATTATCGAGTAGTGCCTTCTTACGTAAGGATCAATAATTCAACAATACTGCAATACCGCAAAGCCATCGCGGCAACCACGCCAGACATCAGATTTTAACCACCGGGTATTCCAACAATTTAATTCAGAATAACTACGCCTTTTAATTGTGAATAACTATTTTATAACCACCCAAACTTTGTCGCTTTCCTCATCCAATCGCTTTCCACATGGGGCCCACACATGGTCATACTGTCGCATTTAATATTCCCCGACAAAGATTTAATATTCTACGACCAAACGAATATTCTCGACAAAGATTTAATATTCCACGACCAAACGAATATTCCCCGACAAAAATGAATATTTTATAACCACTTGCTTATTTTGAAATATTTATGATTTAACCCTTAACTATCCACATTAATCAAATCAACCCTTACTATTTCAAAATAATAAATAAAGGAAATTCCTTTTTATTTAAAAAATTTTGGTCTTACAACTCTCCTCCTTATGAAATTTCGTCCCTCGAATCGACGTGACGACTGTGTGTTTCAAAAGGTAAAGATACCTCGCTTTCATTTTCGCTTCCAACTCCCGTGTCATTTCCTCAATAAAGATGGTTTCTCCACAAAACTTTAACTTATGGTATAACCCCAGACATAGGTCATGTTCTTTCCTCCTCTACAAAATCTTGACAGTACCTCCTCAGACGTTAAGTCTTCTATTATCTCGTCCTGGCTTCTAACTCAATGACGGTTTCGGTCGTCCACATATTTACGTAACATCGACACGTGAAAAACGCTATGAACACGCCATACTTGGTGGTAAAACGAGTCTATAGGCCACAGCTCCTATTCGATCGAGAATTTCAAATGGATTAATAAATCAAGGTTTGAGCTTTCACCTCACCGATTCTCGCTTTTAAAATAACAACTTCTTGCACCTCCTTCTTCAAATTCATCACCCGGTAGTAGCTTGAATAAATTTTTTAACTTTATCGATTAAAGTCGATTATACTCAGATATCATCACGCATCAGATATCATCACGCGGGTACCTAGAGTTTTCATCTCCATCTCTATTATTTGTATATTATACTTAAATGAGTCTTTGACAATATCGTACTCGTGATTGTATACGATCTTCTACTCAACACGCCGCCTACCACGCTCGCTTTTCCAGTGATGGCATGGTCGTAACACGTAAATTCAAATGAGTCTCCTCTCGAGTTCTTCAAGCTCTTCCCACATTCCTTGCTCCATTCAATTTTGTATCTCTACGAGTCACCATGATAATGGAATAGCGATTCGAGAATATCCTTCAACGAATCTCCGATAATAACCAACTAAGCCTGTAAAGCTACGATTTCGACATCGACTTTAGGTTGCTCTCAACCGCGACTCATATCCCAATCTTGGATAAAGACGTCACAATGACACCTATCGCTTTACTATCGCATCGAATACGACGCCCCTTACAGAGAGTCTCGCTTAGTGAATTCCACAAAGGAAGTCACAAGATAAAGGCTCATGTACCAAATTTATAGTTGAATTTTTAACTCCTCAAGTTCAATAGAGCCATTCGATATGAGATTTTAGAAATGAGTTTTGTACCGGGTTCAAAGTCGATACAAAATTTAATATCGCCTTTTGAGTAAGCCAATAAATTCTTCAGAAATACGCCAGAAAAATCAATAACAACAAGAATATTATTCAAATCGACGTCTTTATTCAAATCCATAACATGGACTAAGAAAACTTGACATCCGTAATAAACGAATGACTTCATGGCTTGATATGAAAATGTTTGACTACAATGGTTTGATTGCTGAATTCAATAACAAAGTTGCTTAGAATATGAAAACTAACAACCTTACAAAAGCAATCAATTTGGCACGATGAGTAGTTAACCTTAAAATCACATCAAAAGCAAATATCTCTATAGAAATAAGGTTAATGTGTAAATGTGATAATGCCAACTCAATCAAACAAGATTTCTAAACAACGGATGTAATGAAAGTTTCTCCCAACTGAGTCTCCATAAATAGGTCAAAGTCTAATTTCTCCGTAGTCAAGTTCAAACGCTGAGCGCAAGCAAGAGAGATAAAAGAATGGGTAGAACCCAGATTCAGTAAGGTATAAACTTCGCAAGAATTTATAATTAACTAACCCGCGCTAACTTCGCTCGTTTCCTCGTATTTTGACCGGGCCACGACAAACGCCTTCCAAGAATCGCTGACTTTGACTTTTCCGACATCCTTTTCGAGTCACCATTCTCACCGCACTAGGTTTCGATATCGCATAACTCGAAGCGATATGTCCTTCTTTTCCACAATTATAGCATACCTTAAACTGTAGGGCGCTTTGAATGATATGTCCTCTTCCCCAATTTGTAACATACGACCGATGGTCTTTCTCTCCTCCTTGAACCAGTTGCACATCGGCGCCGACGCCTTCACATGGTCGTTGTTGAATCTCCTTTTTAAAAATCTCCTCCCAACTCGCTTCTTCTATTTTCATGGCCACGATTACCACCAGAGTGGTTACCGCCTTTGTCCGTATTCTTCTTTCTCCACCGGTTATCGTTATTCGATGACTACTATCTTTGGTATGATCCTCGTTATGGTCCCCATTGAACGTATCAAGTATCTCGCCTAACAATCGAGCCTCGCTTACAACATCCTAATAGAGAAAATTTATGAGAAATGAGATACCGACGATGCCGTTTTCAACCTCTCGTAAACATCCGCCATATGCTCCTCATTCTCCACCAAATGAGGTGCAAACTCGATAACTCCGCAAACTTCGCCAGTCCGGGACCGCCGCCATGTTATTCTCGCTCCAATCTAATAAACTCCACTTCCTTCATACGACGAATACTTTCGTGGAAGTACTTGTCATTGAACTGCTTCAAACGCCTCCCACGATACGCCGAAAGTGCAAAATGAATGGGTACGCCTCACGATTCCCACCAAGAATCGCCTCGCCACGAACATAAAAGTAGCGAATGGAACTTTCTCTTCTTCGCATCCCCAAGACATCGAATATCTTGGTAATTTGCTTGACCCATGTTTCCGCCATGATCGGATCTCGCTTTCCCTGCATTCGTGGTCCCAACTTTTGAATCGCTCATTGTGACCACCCGTGAATTATCTATCATCTCCTCCTCATTTTGAACACGAAGTCTCCTCGTCTCGATTTCATGAACCGCAAAAAGCTTCTAAACATCCCCTCGCTCATCATCTCGCTTGTGTGTTTATTCACAGAGGTACATTGCCACTGTTGCACGCGCTCTCCTCGTTGTTAAGTATGTGCATCTCCACTGGCCTCATTTACACCACTATTAATATTCTCACGACATTCTCAATTATCGTCATAAAACAAGGGTTAATTAAGGAAATCAATCACATAATATCCCTATATACTCGACCAACTAACAAATAAGCTTAGTAGGACACACTAGCAAAGGATTTACTCGCCTCCCTCCTAGTTCTATTCCCCGATCTCCGCCAGAGATCATATCCCTAAGCTCGATATTAACCCGTGACGCCCCCCAAAATAGGTCCATTCCATCCAACCCATTCTCGAGTCGCCAAATACATGGTACGTAAACAACTACAACTTTATTATCACAATCACAACAATAAAATCTGTGAGTTTAAATACAAATATTATCTTCTAGACAATATTTATACTCAAATAAATCCTCATCACATTTATTGATACATTATTTTACAATAATGGTGAGGACTACTAAACAACTCTCTAGAACCTTCATTCCATACCCCGACTAAGACTCGCTACATTCTCGCCTCCCGAGAAGAAAAATGGAACAACAAGGAAAAGGGTGAGCTCAACTAGCCCAAGAAGAATGTTATGACTAAGATAATATACAACAAATTATCGTTAGTCTCCAACAGGAAAAATCGATAGAATACAATAGACAACAAGTTTCGCATCAATATTCGCAATGAAAAATAATAATTCATGTAGAGTTACGTAGAATGAAAATCTACTATAATCTATGAATTTAATAAATTCATCATCAATATTTTATCCTCGTAACATCAATCAATATTCATCTCAAATCAAATATTCATCTTTGCACTACAGCCAAAGATATTCATCAATCCACATGTTCATCTCAACACACTGCTCATCTTTGCACTAAAGGCCAAAGATATTCATCACTTGGCCATGTTCATTTAAACACATGTTCATCTTTGCACTAAAGGCCAAAGATATTCATCACCATCATGTTCATTTAAACACAAGATCATCTTTGCACTAAAGGCCAAAGATATTCATCATTCGGTCATGTTCATTTAAACACCGCTCATCTTTGCACTACAGCCAAAGATATTCTTCAGAAATCATTCATCTTTGCACTAGATAAAGATATTCTTCAAATCATTCATCTTTGCACTACAAAGCCAAAGATATTCAATAATATCATCATTTAAGACCGAGGATGATGAAAAATATTTTTAAAGAACGAATCCAAAGAAAACAAAATGATTAATATTATGGATTCAGATTTTTACTTTTATCCATCCCAAAAAAATACTTCAAAATAATCATAGTGAAGTAAAATTCAAGAATGATCAAAACATGGATACAATCAAAGCTAGTATCCGTAATAGATATTTTAGACGAAAAGAAAAATTTTCATTTTCTATGAATAGTGTTAGATATTCGTGAATAAAGTGTCAGATACGTGAATAAAGGCCGATAATGCGTGAATAAGAACTCACACCAAAAGATAGAAATTCCACAAAAAACATTTTCACGCTTCATTAATAGTACTCGTGAATAAGAACTCGTGAATAAGAACTCATGAATAAGAACTCGTGAATAGTAACTCATGAATAGTAAACCCCACATGAAAAAAGTTCCAAATTTGATAAAAAGTACCAACCAATATTTCAAAGATAATGATATCAAGAATTAATATCATTTGAGAAGAAAATAACATCCCTTACCTCAAAGAATCAAGATTTCTAAAGAAAGGCTAAGTGATGTCCGAATGAAACTTGTACCGAATAAAGAACTCTCAAAGTATCTAAATACTCACAAAATACGCCAATAATATAGAGAGAAAGAGAGAAAACTTTGTTTCGTGTGATTTTCAATTCTAACTTAGCCTCTATTTATAGGAAAATGTTAGCCCCAAGCAGACTTTCGACTCGCTACCACCGATGGCTTTACTCGCTACTATTGCCACCCACCACATTTGAAATAAAATTCAGCACATTTTTTCACCAACCACAAGTGGGGCCCACTCAATTCTAGAATTTTCCACCAAAATCAATTATAAACCTAATTTTTGAATCCGACACCTCTTAAAATTCACAACAAATCATTCGTGCATTTTTAATTCGCTCAAAATTTGTGGACATATACTCAACTTATGTATGTATAACATATCCAAAATTACAACAATCCAACTATTTGGATTAAAAATTATAACCCCCAAGAATATATCTCAAAACCCCGATTTGATTTTTAATACCTCCAATCCGATAAAATACCGATAAAACACCTCAACATTAATTCCTTCATTAATAACCACATAAATAAATCCATCATTTATATTCATATAAAATAAATATTTCCTTATCATATGAATCAATAATTAATTATTCACAAATAATATTACGTAATCACATTTATGACAACCAGTCGCTCCTGTGAAAGAGGGGCTTTCCAATAAGGATCTCTCCTCATCGGGCGCCGCAATTAGTGACCAAACCTCTCCTTATGTAACTTTCTAGACATTGCCAATAATGTTATCTAATAATATTATTCAAATAATATGAATTATTGATCCGATAATGGGAATATCAGGCAAAAAGGACAATTATCAAACAAAGAATAATATAAAATACCAACGCAAAGAATTATCAATCAATAAAATAAACTATCGAATAAGAATTACCGTAATAATTATTGAGTAGTGCCTTCTTACGTAAGGATCAATAATTCAACAATATCAGGTAATACCGCAAAGCCATCGCAAACCACGCCAGACATCGTATTTTAACCAACGGGTATTCCAATGCCTTAATTGAATAACTACACCTTAATAACTACGCCAAGTATTTATAACCACCCAAACTTTGTCGCTTTTCTCTCTCATCCAATCGCTTTCACATAGGGCCCACACATGGTCAAGGCTACCATCGCATTTAATATTCCCCGACAAAGATTTAATATTCTACGACCAAACGAATATTCTCACAAAGATTTAATATTCCACCACCAAACGAATATTCCCCGACAAAATGAATATTTTATAACCACTGCTTATTTTGAAATATTTATGTATTTAACCCTTTAACTATCCACATTAATCAAATCAACCCTTACTATTTCAAAATAATAAATAAAGGAAATTCCTTTTTTTATTTAAAAATTTCTGGGTCTTACATCCTAATCCAATTAGGAATAAATGAGAGTACTTATATTAAATTAATTCCTAAACTCTTTTAGAAATTAAAATAATAATAATAATTGTAATAATATTAATAAGACTCCTCTTATTAATTTATATTTAATATTTCTAAAATATTAAATAATAAATATTAAGCTATTTAATTTATTCTATCATCATAGATTAAATTAAATATACATAACATATTATTACGATTATGCCATTAACTTCTTAAATAATTATTCTTCCTTTTATGGTGTGACCCTTTAGGTTCTCCATATTAAACCTAGGTTGTGAATAAATCAATTAGAACAATTCTAATCTTATTTAAATAAATAAATTAAACAATTAATTTATTTAAATAAATAATATTTATTCTACAATAGGGATAAGCCTCCCTAATGCGATCAACGACTTTCCGTATAATATAGATTTCAACATTAATCATAAAAAGAACCTTTGAGTAAATAGTTACCATACAATTCAATCCTTCCACCATACAATGTCCCAATTAAATATAAGACATGGAATTCTTCACAAGTCTTATTTTATTTAATTATATGTATTTCGATCCTTAAATGCACAACACTAAATAATGCAAATTAGAAACTCCTTTCTAATTTCATTACGCCTTAACCAAGGACTACCGGGTTGTCATTTATCGAATCACATAGACATTTCTCTTCTTTTTAATAGAAGTGGTAGATTCTTTATTGATCATACATTATCTCCATGTACAACTTATTATACCCAAGCATACCCTTTGATATACCCTAAGGGTCTTAAGGAATAAGTCAAAGTATAACTCATCATACACAAGATACTATGATGATCTCAAGTCCAAGGATCACTTGTCTTACTATCACTACAGAAATTCTATTGACAGCAAGTAAAACTCCATTAGGTATTCCTTAGCGAGCCACGTTCGATGAACTTATTCTCTAATAAGCACCTACATACTTGCTTTAGTGCCTCCACACAAATGATCATGAGATCAATCATCCTCATCCAATGAAGCAAGCAACGTATGTACCAATCTATCCGGATTCACTAATCCCCAATTTAGTAATCCAATGATTGGGAACTATTTTAGTTTTAAGCTTTCTAAGAATTTAGATCTCATTAGAATGATCATCATCATTATTCTAAAAGCATTGCTTAAAACTATGGGTTTATCACATATTATAAAACAAACATCATGTAGATAATTAAAAGCCTTTAATAAATTAATACTTTTTATTAATAAATGAATAAGATTGTTACAAAGTATATGCTTTATCATCAAATATGATTGGCTTGTATGCATACTACTTTCAATCTCCCACTTGCACTAAAAGCCAATCGTCATGGTATCTCATACTCTTCTTCTAAGTGACGATTATCCTGGCATTGGATAAGCTTTAGTTAATGGATATGTAATGTTGTTTTTGAGAGTTCACTATCTCTATAGTGATTTCCCATCTTTCAATGATTCCTATAATCAAATGAAAGTGCTACAACACATGTTTAGATCCAAGATGAGACTTAGGAACTATTCCTTGTTCTGTAATGAACTTATCATCCAAACAATCAACTTGCAGCTTCATTTACAGCTATATACTTTGTCTTTATCATTAAACCAAAACCTTTTGCTATTTGGAACCTTTCAAATTCACTACACCAATTGCTTCAAGGTAACACTTTACCTTAAAGTGGATTTTCTATCGTCTTGGTGCATGTCTTCGAAAACTTGAGTCTGCGTAAGCCCTCTAGTTTTAATTTAGACTCACCATGAATATGATCACAACCTTAGTGCCGGTTAAGCACTTTAAGATGTTTTTCACTGACTCATAGTGAACTTCTCCATAATATGACTGATCAACATCAGGTCTCGTACATTTCATTGCATACATGATTGTCACTCATGCGATCTCTCTTTTCAGAAGTCTGTGGGGACTATAAAGAGAGATACACTCTATAGCTCATCAACATGAGACATCTCTTGGAGTTTTCCATGCTAAACGACTTTAGCATCAAATGAATATACGTTCCTTGGGTTAAGTTGAGCATCCTTTTAAATCTATCTATATAGATTTGCATCCCCAATAATGATACTCTTCCCAAATCATTCAGGGAGGATTGTTTAGACAACTTTATCTTTACTGATTGTAGCATTGGTATGTAATTCCTCATCCGTAGTATATCAACATATAGTACTAGGAATGTCACGATGCTCACCCAATCGACCCTTTGTACACACACTAGAACTCTTACCTCATCATCGATTAATTGGATCATCATCATCTATGATCGTACCTCATCATCATCATCTATGATGAATCCATACCTCCTAGGTATCTTGATCTTATTCCGATTTACGATTCGGTTGTGGTACAATAGAGTCATTACGGAGTTCCTCTTATTTGACTTATAGTGTTTTGTGGTTCATGAACTCTTCAAGATCTATAATCCTCCCCACTAGCCCCTTGAATGATAAACATCTTTATCTTAGAAGGCAACGTACTTTGCAACAAACACCTTTTGCTAACTAGGATTATAGAACATATACCCTAAACTTACTTTAGGATGTCCCACAAATCGACAATTATAAAATCTTGTCCCAAGCTTATCCTTTGAAACCTTTTCACATAAGTTGGACAACCCTTATCTTAACATACTTAAGATTAGGAATCCTCCCCATCCATAACTTTTATGGAGTCTTGGGGCGGGATTTTGAGGTTACCATTTTGTAGATATCGACCTTTTCTAGGACATGACCTAGAAGGATCTTCGAATATCGGTAAAATCATTATGGACCGCATCATGTCCAAATAGGTATGATTTTTCCTTTCAGATACATCAATCAATTATTGTGTATCGAGAGGCGTCCATTATGAGAAAACCATTTGAGATGATCTAGAAACTTATTGCACAAGTATTTATTCCTTGATCTAATCAAAGAATCTTAATACTTTGCCAATTTGTTTCACTTCTGAATTCTTTGAACCTTTCAAATAATTCACACTTGTATTTCAACAAATACATACATTCAACTCTTTGAATGATCATCTCCTTTTCTTATACTAGTTTGTTCAATTTACAAAATAATTTTTCACGTAAATCAAGTATACAAAATCCATTAAGTAATATTTCAGTTCTTTACAAAACATTATTATTATAAATAGAACAACAATTGTTCTTAATTATAATATCAAATTTCATTGTCCAACAACAAAATGAAAATAATGTTTCCAACGAGAACTGGAATACAATAACAACTTATTGACTTAATAGATTTGCTCGTAGGCAATGCTAAACTATAAGTTTCTATGGCTAATGCAACAACCTTTGCTTCATTTCCCACACATAGGATTACTTATATTTGTTTAGCTTTTTACTTCTGCTTGGTCCCTTCATAAATCTATATTTATGATAACCAAAGTCGGTATCCAATACCCAAGTAGAACCTTGACTTAAAGAAAAATTTATTTTAAATCATGAACAAATTTGTATTTATAACCAAAAACTTCACTAAGCTTCTTTGGTTAGCCTCTCGCAAGATACTTCTCAGCTTTCTTTCCAAAGTGTCCAGGGCTTATTGCGGTGGAAGCAAACTCCTTTGTTATCCATATCGCTTTGTTCTTATTATCCTTTGTTTATGCCTTTCTATTTACCTTCTTTGAATCGTTCTTCTTTTCGTAAGATCCTTTGGCCCTACCAAGAAGACTTGATCTTTCTTGGTTGGAAAGTGACTCTCAACATTTTTCAATATGTTAAGCAAATCAATGAGGTGATATCTAGCTTGTTCATATGAAAAATTCACAACAATTGTGAAAGGAGTCCGGGAGTGAGTGCAAGATCAAATCTTGCTCAACTCTCCATCCATGACAAAACTTCGTTGTCTAATTGATCAATCAAATTGATAATGTTAAGGACTTTTATCATCTGCATCAGAGTGTCATCATCATTCTAGATCGGAAGAGCTCCTTAGATATCTCGATATCTATCAGTCCTACTTTCCTCACCATCAACTACTTGATGTGCGGGAATATAGTAGAAGCATCCATAGTTTCATCTTGTGGCCGAAGCTCGTTACTCATAGATGCGAGCATGATGCATTGAGCCAATGTGCATCATCTTGCCACTTTCTAAAAGTAGCAATGTCTTCATCGGAGGCATTATCTGCAACCATTCTTGAGGATAGGCGGATTAAGGACATAAGATGACTTTTTCAAATGCATGAGAACTATTCTCAAATTCCTTAACCAATCCGCTTTAATTGATGCGTTAATTTAGCATCTAATATGCTTCGCAATGATAGTAATTTTAGACATTGTAAAATTACGTAAATGAATTTGTAATTAACAACATTTTAACATACATTCTTTTATTAATTACCAAAATAAATTAGGTCTTGTTTTAAATTGGTATCTCCCACTATTTTCTTCAAACTATATTACCCTCAATATATATAGTTCGGCAAAATCTAATTAAAGATCCATTAGTGAGAATAAGGATCCCATTTCAAATGTATATAGCCTTGTGGTGACACAACAAACTATATATAAATAAATAGGTAGACAACTTTTGTCAATTACATCAACTATCTGACTCCTTGTATTTTGCCTCTTAGATTATTTTGATCAAGTGGTGGCACATCCAATCAAAATTATCCAAGTTAAGTCCAACCTAGCACTCCATATATTCAAAAAGAAAATATCATCCTTGTGATGACACAACAAAACAATATTGTTCAATTTTCTTTATAAGCATCAAATGTGATAAATTAACATCTTAAATACTTAATACTTGCCTTGTGGTGACACAACAAACTCATATTAAATATTTAATACTCTATTAATTTTATCATGCTAGACGTTCGATGTGAGACCCCAGATTTTATCAATAAAGATTTAAATTTTGTCGAAATAATTTTTAATATTATGGTGTGAATTTAAGATAATATTATAGTTGTGGGTAGTATTTATAAATTTTGCAAAGTATGCAAGTTGTTATAAAATATTCGTTTGGTCTGGGAATATTCTTTTTTGTCGGGAATATTAAATACAACGGCTCAATCATTAGTGGACCCCACAAATGGAAGTATTGTCGGAGTTAGAAAACGCACAAAATTATCTTTCTATAAAAATAACTACGGAGGTGTTCTTGTTAAAAAACTGTTGAACTACCCTAGTAAAAAATACACGATGTCTGGCGTAGTTGTATAGTAGCACACGATATTGATTATTGATGCTTACGTGAGAAGTCACTCACGGTATGCTCAATTATTACTACGATAATTCTTTGCATCATATCTCTTATATTATTGATTCAATTATTGTCACAGTATCATCTGTATAATATGTTATAGTATTAAATCAATAATTGAGACGACAAGTTATAAATGATTAATAATTGTTGAAAGATTAAATATGTGTTGATTAAAAATAAAATGATTTGTGGTAATATTTATTCAATCCTTGATGTATATAAAGAGTCTGTTATGAGACATTTGTGGTAAGTTTGATTATTTTATAGGGGGCCCATATGTCATCATCTAAGAGTCTCTTCGTCAATAGTAATTACCTTTGTGAATAGTAATTACCTTCGTCAATAGTAATTACCTTTGTGAATAGTAATTATCTTCGTCAATAGTAATTACCTTTGTGAATAGTAATTATCTTCGTCAATAGTAATTACCTTCGTCAATAGTAATTACCTTTGTGAATAGTAATTATCTTCGTCAAAAGTAATTACCTTTGTGAATAGTAATTATCTTCGTCAATAGTAATTACCTTCGTCAATAGTAATTACCTTTGTGAATAGTAATTACCTTCGTCAATAGTAATTACCTTTACCAAAGCGTCGAACCACTTGTCGTTTCACATTACTGGGCGTCGAACCACTTGTCGTTTCACATTACAAAGATCCGAACCACTTGTCGTTTCACATTACGATCGTCGAAACCACTTTTCTTTTCACATCACCAATCGTCGAGCCACTTTGCCTTTTCACATGGCGGTCTTAAGCTAGAAATCTTCTATAAATAGAGGCCTAGTGCTTCATTATTTTTCACGAATTCACCGAAACTCTAGAGAGAAAACTATAGAGAGAAAGAAGAAAAGTATTCTCGCTACTTCACCTTGCCAATATTCGGTTCTTCTAAGGTAGGGAATATTATTTGTTGTACCCGTAAGGGGTGTTATTCTTTCTTATTCATGAAGAAGCTGTTGTTATTCCATTGCTTATTATTACATTGGAATAACTTTTAAAAAGTGGTATACCCTATACATAACTCGGTATACTTCTGGCATACCTATACTTGGTGAAATCCTTATATTATTCCATTCTTATTTATTCATTTGGAATAACTTTGTATCTGTGGAATCCCCTATACTTGGTGATCTCCTTCATTATTCCATTCTTTTATTATTACATTGGAATATCACATCGCATGTGTTTTTACAGGACACAGTTCCATTGTTTATTATTCCACATTTATTATTCTCATTGGAATATCCTGTGCGTGTGTTTTACACCGGACTGGTTCCATTGTTTATTATTCAAGATTTATTATTACATTTGGATCATCCAGTCGGTTGTGAATTTCACGACTGGTTCCGTTATTATTATTACATTGGAATAACTTTGTACATCTGCAAAGTACCGCATGCGTGGTGATTTCTTTTGTTATTCCATTCTTTATTATACCCAGTTGGTTAAATCTTTGACTTCTATACTCCATGAAATTAGTGGAATATCCTTGATATTTGCGCTTTCATCCATATCTTTTCATGGAAATATTCTTTTATCATTCTTGAATTTTACTCTACAAAACAAAGATCATTTTGACAATTTGGGCGTTAATAATTCTGGATAAAATAATTCTTGAACTTGTTTTATTGAATTATTATGTCATTGTCATCATCCTCATGTTATATTATATTATCTTGACTTACGTGTATAGATGAACTTAGTATGATTATGACCAAGGATCATTCGGTATAATCATGGCTTGTTATAAATGATGTGATAAAAGTCCTCGATGGCTTTGTAATGCGGTGATGGATAGTTTTTGGTATGATTATGACCGTAAGTGATTCGGTATAGTCATGACCATTGATAATTTGATGAATATCCTTAAGCAGTAGTGCGGGGGTGATTCGATGATGTGGATTATTTATTAAAGTTGAGTCTCAAATTATAACGATGATGAAAAACCTTTTAAAACCTAAAAGATAGTAGACTTTATTCTCTACTTGACTCTTTTAATGGATTGCTTATTCATTACTGCAGCTAAACTTTTATTGTCATTGTATTTTATCGGTTTAACAACATTGAAGGCTAATGATAAATTATTACGCATTATCTTAGTCATAATATTTCTTCTTGGGCTAGTTGAGCTCACCTTTCTTTCACTTATTCTCTTGAGAAATGAGAACATAGGCGGGACGAGTCGAGGAGCGGAGTAATGGTCCGAGGGATAGCATTAGTAGTCCTCACTATTCGTGAAATAGTGTGATAATAGTTGTAATGAGGACTCCTTTTGAGTTTGTATAATATCTAGTAGACAATATTTGTATTCAAACTCACGATTTATGTCGTATTGTATACCACGGCGCTTATATTAGTAAGTTGTATTTGAATTTATGTACCATGTAAGTGGCGACCCAAGATGGGTGGCGTATACCTAATTTTGGGCGTTCACGGTTGGTATCGAGCTTAGGGATATGATCCTGGCTAAGATGTGAGAATAGTACTAGGAGGGAGAGGCGGGGAATACCTTCGCTAGTATGACCTACCTAAGTTTATTTGGTATTTGATTGGTCGATTAGAGTATAGTGATAATATGTTGCATGTCAATTAACCCTTATTTTGTGGCGGTGTTTGAAAATGGCATCCGAGAATGTTGAGAATAGCAATGGAGCACGAGGAGACCGTGATTCTCCACGATCAATAATCGAGACAATGTACTGACGGGATGGCGATAATCCTCCCGTAAACAACAACAACCGATCAATTGACGAACGACTGATGCGTTTAAGAAGTTTTAGAATTCATGCAACATCGGTAAAGCATTACATCCAAAACGTAGGTGGAAACACGGAAAACTCTCGAGGCGGTCACCGCTAAACAATTCAAGGAGCTGGGACCACCGGAGTTTAAGGGAGAGCCAAAACCACTTCGGCGGAAGCATGGATAAAGCAGATTACCAAGATATTTGATGTCTTGGGATGCTCCGAGGAGCAAAAGGTTCCTTTTGCGCTTTTATTCTTGCGGAGAGGCGATTCTTGGTGGGAATCGGTAAAACGTACTCAACTTCTTTGTCTTGAAGATATCTTGGGAGAAGTTCCAGGGAGGCATTCAACGACAAATACTTTCTGAAAGTATTCGCCACATGAAGGAGGTGGAGTTTATCAAGTTGGAACAAAACAATATGGCCGTGTCGCAATACGAGGCAAAATTTGCGGAGTTATCACGGTTTGCGTCCCACTTGGTGGATAATGAAGAGAGAATGGCGCGAATGTTTTTAAGAGGTTTGAAGCCAGAGATACGTCAACATCTTATTTCTCATAAACTGCGTTTTTATTCAGATGTTATAAATAGGGCTCAGTTAGTGGAGCGCGATAACGAGTCAACGCAACTAAAAGAGAGCAGCCGGCAAAATTATAATACCAGTGAGAGTAGTCATCGAAGCGGTGACAACAAGCGTGGAGGGAATCAACAGGCCAAATATGGTAACCACTTCGGTGGTAATCAGGGCCAAAACAATAAGAATGGACATTTCAAGAAAAGGAGATTCAACAATGATGGAAAGACGCGTCGACCAAAGACCCGTTGTTAAGGAAGGAGAAAAGACCACCTATCATATGCTTCAAATGCGAGGAGAGGGGACACATCGATCCGAATCGCCATCATGCCATCAAAGCATGTTATAATTGTGGAAGAAAGGTCACTTAGCTCGATTTTGTCGTTTACAGAAGACAAAGACTAGGATGGAGGCACCAAAGGTCATCCCAGACAAACCAAAGCCGTAGTTTAAGAGAGCGCGTTTTTTTCTCGTGACGAGGAACACGAATAAAATTATCACGGGTAAGTTAATCATAAGCTCTTGCGAAGTCTATACCGTGTTAGATACCAATTCTACCCACTCTTTTATTTCACCTAGTTGTGTTCAACGTTTAAATTTGACTCCGAAGAAGTTAAACTTTGACTTATTGGTTGAAACTTCGTTAGTAGGAGCCTTCGTTCTCGCTTACTATTTTTAAATCTTGTTTGATTCAAATAAACGTTTTCACGTTACCTGTCGATCTTATCTTTTTGAAAATATTTGCCTTTGATGTGATTTTAGGAATCAATTGGTTAACTACTCATCATGCTTTTCGTAAGGTTGTTAGCTTTTATATTCATAACCAACTTGTTGTGCGAATTCAAAATAACCAAACCACTAAAGTCAATCATTGTCATATCAAGCCATAAGTAAAGAGCCCCGATCCTTTCGTTGTTGACTTCCTTGTGAAAATGCACAAAAGCCGGACTTTTTACAGTAGGCGACGTCGTGATTGAAGATGGCAAGTTGATAGGTATCATTGTGAGGTGCTATCCGGGTTAAGGGATAGAAGTCACAGTTGGTATTAATGTGACGTCTTATCCAAGTCTTGGACGAGAAATGTGATTTTGAATGATATTTCTATCATTAATAAATTTCTTGGCGTATTCTTGAAGACTTCTAGCCTACCCTAGAGCGTGAAATCGAATTTTGTATTGACCCCGATCTGAAAACCCATTTCTTAAACCCTCAAATATTTCTTCAACTAAAAGGATGCATTTTACGTGGATTATGATGAAAGTCATAATAAAAGTATTGGACTAATGAAAATCATGGGTATATGAAGTATTAGTAAGTTTTATGATGAGTTATGTTGGTTATTATGTGAAAACATGAAAGTTCTTAGAAATCACAAAGAGTTGAAAATCAGATTTTGGTGAAAAACGTAAAATGAAATTCAATTGACCATATCTCCTATTATATTTTGAATTTTTGAGTGTGGTCAAGTCCTAGAGTTAGATCTATGAGTTACCTAACTAATCCAAGTGGAATTACTGGAAAAGGTGTTGTAGATTTTTGTGTGGACTGATTTTAGCAAAGGAGTGCAAAGCTGCAAAAAACCAAAAAAAGCTGCTGCCATGATTTTAGACGGGCTATTTCGGCCACTTAAATTATGAGAAAAATTCTGGCCTTTTGGGACATGAAGGTATATGGTATAAAGTACCTCCTGTCCAAAAATGAGCTCATTCTGACTTAAAATGAGCAAGTTATGACTATTTCAATATTTAGGTTTTTCCGATGAAAAACGCTATAACCGGAGTTCTATAACTCCGATGACCATGAAATTTAAACTGGAAGCTCATGTTAACATGTGTAAGGTCCTGCCAAGATTTGGGAATTTTTGGAGTTAAACTTGAGGTAGCTAATTTCTTAAGGAATTAATTAGAAATTGATTTTTGAAAAATAGTAAATGAATTTTAAAAATTTCGAGAAAAATATATTTTCATTATGGGACTATATTATGCTAAATCCCAGAAAAGAAATATTTTTGGGACTGATTTGGTATTTTTCATGAAAATAGTTTAATTCTGAACATATGAGTTAAATATGTTATGTGAAGTAACAAAGTTGAAAATAGGATTTTATGGCTAGAGAATCCTATATAGAGTATATGCATATTTTTTTATGAGGGATTTGATAATTGGTGATGATATCTTATGAGTATGGCATTTTGAATGATTAAATGCATTATATGGTAAAAGCGTAAACAATTGAAATAAATTGTTTATAAATTTAAGAAGTGATTAAAATATTGTTATAATATTAATGATATTATTAGATTATGAGATTATTAAGTGATTGATAACATGGGGATATTCTTGAATCTGGATAAATTATATTATAAATGTTTAATATTTATCCTTTATCTCATTTGATTGATTCTTTATATCATTATCCTCATGCTTATATTATGTTGAAAAGTCATCTCGTGGCACAGAAGTGCATAGATGGACTTGGTATGATTATGACCGAGGATTGTTCGGTATAATCATAACCGTAATTGAAAACACGATTATCTTTGGTAGTAGTGCATGGATAATTTGTGGTCGTGATACTAATGAATACACGATTATCTTTGGCACGTAGTGCATGGATAATTTATGGTCGTGATACTAATGAATACACGATTATCTTTGGTACGTAATTTGTGTCGTGATACTAATGAATATGGATAATTTTGTGGTCGTGATACTTTGTGGTGAATACTAATGATTATCTTTGGCACGTAGTGCATGGATAATTCGTGGTCGTGATACTAATGAATATCCTTGGCACGTAGTGCGGGGATGATTCGATGATATGGATTAATTATTGAAATGGGTCTCAAAGAATGAAATATTAATTCATGGATGTGGTAAAAGTCATCTTTGGTAGTAGTGCATTGATAGACTTGGTATGATTATGACCGAGGATCATTCGGTATAATCAATGGCCAAGTAATTGAAAACACGAATATCCTTGGCGATTGGTGCATGGATAATTATTGGTCGTGATACTATTAAGTTGCGTCTCGGCATTATTGGTTTCTATATTGTATATCTTTGGCACGTAGTGCAAAGATGAATTGTGAATAAATATCTTTGGCCGGATTGCAAAGATGAATTTAATGTTTTCAACGATAAAGGTATTCAAGGTATCCTCACCTCTTTATCATACCAGGTACGTACCCTAATTTCGAGGGCGAAATTCCATAAGGAGGAGAGATTGTGAGACCCCAGATTTTATCAATAAAGATTTAAATTTTGTCGAAATAATTTTTTAATATTATGGTGTGAATTTAAGATAATATTATAGTTGTGGGTAGTATTTATAAATTTTGCAAAGTATGCAAGTTGTTATAAAATATTCGTTTGGTCGGGGAATATTCTTTTTGTTAGGGAATATTAAATACGACGGCTCAATCATTAGTGGACCCTATAAAACGGAAGTATTGTCGTAGTTAGAAAACGACAAAATTATCTTTTATAAAATAACGGCGGAGAGTGTTACTGTTAAAAAATTGAACTACCCGTTAGTAAAAAATACGATGTCTGGCGTGGTTGTATAGTAGCACACGATATTGATTATTGATGCTTACGTGAGAAGTCACTCAATTATGCTCAATTATTGCTACTAAGATAATTCTTGCATCATATCTCTTATATTATTGATTCAATTATTGTCACAGTATCATCTGTATAATATGTTATAGTATTAAATCAATAATTGAGACGACAAGTTATAAATGATTAATAATTGTTGAAAGATTAAATATGTGTTGATTAAAAATAAAATGATTTGTGGTAATATTTATTCAATCCTTGATGTATATAAAGAGTCTCATTATGAGACATTTGTGGTAAGTTTGATTATTTTATAGGGGCCCATATGTCATCATCTAAAGAGTCTCTTCAATCGATAGTAATTACCTTTATCGATAGTAATTACCTTTGTGAATAGTAATTATCTTCGTCGATAGTAATTACCTTTGAATAATAATTAATTATCTTCGTCGATAGTAATTACCTTCGTCAATAGTAATTACCTTTGTGAATAGTAATTATCTTCGTCAATAGTAATTACCTTTGTGAATAGTAATTATCTTCGTCAATAAGTAATTACCTTCGTCGTCGATAGTAATTACCTTTGTGAATAGTAATTACCTTCGTCAATAGTAATTACCTTTACCAGGCGTCGAACCACTTGTCGTTTCACATTACAGGCGTCGAACCACTTGTCGTTTCACATTACAGGTGTCGAACCACTTGTCGTTTCACATTACAGGCGTCGAACCACTTGTCGTTTCACATTACAGGCGTCGAACCACTTTTCTTTTCACATCACCAGTCGTCAAGCCACTTGCCTTTTCACATGGCAGGTGCTAAGCTAGAAATCTTCTATAAATAGAGGCCTAGTGCTTCATTATTTTTCACGAATTCACTGAAACTCTAGAGAGAGAAACTATAGAGAGAAAGAAGAAAAGTATTCTGCTACTTCACCTTGCCAATATTCAGTTCTTCTAAGGTAGGGAATATTATTTGTTGTACCCGTAAGGGGTGTTATTCTTTCTTATTCATGAAGAGAACTGTTGTTATTCCATTGCTTATTATTACATTGGAATAACTTTTGTAAAAGTGTATACCTATACATAACTTTGTATCGCGGCATACCCTATACTTGGTGAAATCCTTATATTATTCCATTCTTATTTATTACATTGGAATAACTTTGTATCTGTGAATCCCCTATACTTGGTGATCTCCTTCTATTATTCCATTCTTTATTATTACATTTGGAATATCCTCATGCATATGTTTTACACCGGGACTGGTTCCATTGTTTATTATTCGCATTTATTATTACATTGGAATATCCTCATGCGTGTGTTTTACACCGGACACAGTTCCATTGTTTATTATTCAAAGATTTATTATTACATTGGATCATCATCCATGCTTGCAAATGTGAATTTCACCGACTGGTTCCGTTATTATTATTCATTGAATAACTCATCTCTCTGCAATCTGCATGCGTGGTGATTTCTTTTGTTATTCCATTCTTTATTATACCCAGGTTGGTTAAATCTTTGACTTCTATACTCCATGAAATTAGTGGAATATCCTTGATATTTATGCTTCATCCAAAGATATCTTTTCATGGAAATATTCTTCTTATCATTCTTAAATTTTACTCTACAAAACAGTATCATTTTGACAATTTGGACGTTAATAATTCCTGGATAAAATAATTCTTGAACTTGTTTTATTGAATTATTATGTCATTGTCATCATCCTCATGTTATATTATGTTATCTTCGGCTTACGTGTATAGATGAACTTAGTATGATTATGACCATGAGGATCATTCGGTATAATCATGGCTTGTTATAAATGATGTGATAAAAGTCCTCGGTGGCACGTAATGCGATGATGGATAGTTTTGGTATGATTATGATCGGGGGTGATTCGGTATAGTCATGACCATTGATAATTTGATGAATATCCTTAGCCAGAGTAGTGCGAGGGGTGATTCGATGATGTGGATTATTTATTAAAAGCGAGTCTCAATTTATAACGATGATGAAAAACCTTTTAAAACCTAAAAGATAGTAGACTTTATTCTCTACTTGACTCTTTTAATGGATTACTTATTCCGCTGCGCAGCTTAAACTTGTTGTCTATTGTATTTTATCGGTTTAACACCATTGAAGGCTAATGATAAATTATTACGCATTATCTTAGTCATAATATTTCTTCTTTGGGCTAGTTGAGCTCACCCTTTCTTTCACTTTATTCTCTTGAAATGAGAACATAAATTTGGGACGAGTCGGGGAACGGAGTAATGGTCCGAGAGGATAGCATTAGTAGTCCTCACTATTCGTGAAATAGTGTGATAATAGTTGTAATGAGGACTCCTTTTGAGTTTGTATAATATCTAGTAGACAATATTTGTATTCAAACTCACCTTTATGTCGTATTGTATACCACACGTTATATTAGTAAGTTGTATTTGAATTTATGTACCATGTAAGTGGCGACCCAAGATGGGTGACGTATACCTAATTTTGGGGGCGTCACATTCGATATTCCAAATATCTTTGAACGCTTAGGACTTAATATAAAAAAAATTTGAGGAATTTATTATTAAATTGTCTCATCTTGTTTAATGCAGCATGCATATATATATATAAAATACGCGTATATTAATTAACATGCGAAGCATGTTTGCATAATATATAATATATATAGTATAAGCATGCACATATAGAATACAATATTCTACCCGGATTGATTATGGATTTTATTCTAGTTTGGTTCACTAGAGCCACCAAGTGAACCAAAAGGTCAAACCCTAGGGGTGCAAGAAATAATATTTAAATATAACAATTACATTTAAACCCTGGGCCATTACAACGGGTCTTCAAGCGCTCCTTGCTCCTTGATCTCCAATTTTCAAAATTAATTCTAACTATTCCTATTACAAAACTATTTAAAATAAATAGAAACCTTGATCGTGATCGAGGGAAGTACATAGGAGGGAGATAGAATTTACATTCGAAAAAATTAGAGAAGGCGAGGTACTGTGAGACCCCATTTAATAAAACCCATACATTCACGCATCCAACTAAAATAAAATCCAATTACATTTAATCAATAGTCCATAATCAATCCCATTTATTATCATACACATCATCATATGCATCAATAAATAACATTCATCTCATGAATAATAAACATTTAATATATATATTGATATCATTTAATGGGCAAATTTAGTTAGTATAAAATTTAATTTTGAATCAAAATAAACTCTTTTATTTTAATCCAAATTTAAATCAAAATAAAACTATTTTATTTTAATTTATCTAATTTTGAATAAAATAAACTATTTTATTTTAATCAAAATCTTTAATCAAAATAAACTCATTTATTTTAATTAATTATGGAATCCAATTCCATGTAAAAAAAAAACTTTTATTAAAGGAAACACTTAATTCTTTTTCCTATTCACAAATAAACTCCTTTATTTTGAATAATATGAAATCTTATTTCATATCTAAAAAACTCCTTTATTTAAGGAAATACGGATTCTTTTTCCTATTCACAAATAAACTCCTTTATTTTGAATAATATGAAATCTTATTTCATATCTAAATAAACTCCTTTATTTAAGGAAATATGGAATCTAATTTCAACTCCAATTAGTTATAATGGAATCCAATTCCAACTCTAATTAGTTAGCATGAAATTTAATTTTAAAATTAAAATAAAAATTATATTTAAATATTAAAATAAACTTTTTATTTTAAAATTAAAATAAATTTTATTTTAATAATAAAAGAATTAAGATTAATATATATATATATATATATATATTATAATAGAAACCGTACCAATGTTATAAATTGTTACCAAAAGTTATCCTGCCTATTAACAAAAAATGATTATAATAAAAGTTAACAGACTATCCTCGATGGGAAAAAAATAGGCTCCACGTAAATCAATTGCATCCAAGATTACATATATTAAATATATATGTCATGTTAACGAAATACTATTGCAGTATAGAAAAAAACACGTTGAGCGAGGATCGCCGAATCCATGGTTTCGCAAATTGATAACGTTAATTCTTTTTCCTTTTTTTTTTTTAAAAAAAAAAAATTAAATTTTATAAAATAAATTATGCCCAATTAAATTATTCTAAACACATATCAATATACATATCAAATTAAAATAATTAATAATTTGCATAAAGGTTTGACTCTGATGCCACTGTTAGGTTTGTAATATTCATGAACGCAATCAAATTGCAAAAATAAGCGAAAAACGTAAAAATCGTAGTTTTAAAATTATACAAACCATATACCCTTGGATCACCCTTTATGCACAATTATTAATTAAACGAAAAAGATGAATAAGAAACATACCCTTGAAGATCCGAAGCTTCCTCGAGTACAAGTTCACCTCCAATCCTTTTCGCATTCAACTTGAATCCACCGGGTTTGGTTCTTCCTTTGATCAACGTTAGCCACCCAAGTGTTTGGCCTCTGAGGTGATCCACCAAGGAAGAAGAAGGATTCAAGAAGATGGGTGGTTGGCTAAACCCTAGTTTTTCTATCTCATAGAAAAGGAGCGTACTCTCCAACTCATGGAATAACGCCGCTCAGATATCCGATATAAGACTCCTCTTATAAAGATATCAAGTAACCCTATTAAAATAAGGTATTATTTAATTAAACCCTTTTAATTAAAGGGGCTCCCTAATCTTATTAGGGATAATTAATTAAACTCCTTTAACTAATTTTCCTTCCTAATCCAATTAGGAATAAATGAGAGTACTTATATTAAATTAATTCCTAAACTCTTTTAGAAATTAAAATAATAATAATAATTGTAATAATATTAATAAGACTCTCTTATTAATTTATATTTAATATTTTAAAATATTAAATAATAAATATTAAGCTATTTAATTTATTCTATCACCATAGATTAAATTAAATATACATAACATATTATTACGATTATGCCATTAACTTCTTAAATAATTATTCTTCCTTTTATGGTGTGACTTTAGGTTCTCCATATTAAACCGATTGTGAATAAATCAATTAGAACAATTCTAATCTTATTTAAATAAATAAATTAAACAATTAATTTATTTAAATAAATAATATTTATTTTACATAGGATAAGCCTCCCTAGCGATCAACGACTTTCCGGATAATATAGATTTCAACATTAATCATAAAAAGAACCTTTGAGTAAATAGTTACCGTGCAATTCAATCCTTCCACCATACATGTCCCAATTAAATATAAGACATGGAATTCTTTGTCAAGTCTTATTTTATTTAATTATATGTATTTCGATCCTTAAATGCACAACACTAAATAATGCAAATTAGAAACTCCTTTCTAATTTCATTACGCCTTAACCAAGGACTACTACCGGGTTGTCATTTATCGAATCACATAGGACATTTCTCTTCTTTTAATAATAAGTGGTAGATTCTTTATTGATCATACATTATCTCCATGTACAACTTATTATACCCAAGCATACCCTTTGATATACCCTAAGGGTCTTAAGGAATAAGTCAAAGTATAACTCATCATACACAAGATACTA
Organism: Panax quinquefolius; assembly: GCA_020205615.1. Taxonomy (NCBI): domain Eukaryota; kingdom Viridiplantae; phylum Streptophyta; class Magnoliopsida; order Apiales; family Araliaceae; genus Panax; species Panax quinquefolius. The sequence continues at coordinate 37,106,532 of CM035173.1, forward strand.
TGATGATCTCAAGTCCAAGGATCACTTGTCTTACTATCACTACAGAATTCCTATTGACAGTAAGTAAAACTCCATTAGGTATTCCTTAGCGAGCCACGCGTTCAATGAACTTATTCTCTAATAAGCACCTACATACTTGCTTTAGTGTCTCACACACAAATGATCATGAGATCAATCATCCTCATCCAATGAAGCAAGCAACGTATGTACCAATCTATCCGGATTCACTAATCCCCAATTTAGTAATCCAATGATTGGGAACTATTTTAGTTTTAAGCTTTCTAAGAATTTAGATCTCATTAGAATGATCATCATCATTATTCTAAAAGTATTGCTTAAAACTATGGGTTTATCACATATTATAAAAAACAAAGATCATGTAGATAATTAAAAGCCTTTAATAAATTAATACTTTTATTAATAAATGAATAAGATTGTTACAAAGTATATGCTTTATCATCAAACATGATTGGCTTGTATGCATACTACTTTCATTTGGTCACCTAATTAATTGGCATGCCATAGGGAGAAATCCTTATTGAAAGCCCCTCTTTCCCAGGAACGACACAGTCGATTAATAGTGTGAATAATAATAATGATGATGACGTTTTGTTTTATTCATTATTATTAACGTAATAAAATGCAAAAAACTTTTATATAAAAAATGTAATACTTTTATAAAGTTATTCGCTTTATTACGCTAATAAGAAAATCTTTTTATATAAAATAGAATACTTTTATAAAGTTATCTGCTTTATTAGACAATAATTAGAATATATTATATTTTATTATGCATAGTGTTTGCATAGTGCTTGCATAGTAAAATCTTTTAAAAGTTATTCGTTTTATTAGATTATAAATAGAATATATTATATTTTATTTAAAAGATTTTGCTTTAAATATGGACGATCCGATTAAAGTAAATCAATCTGGACCGTTCATGGATTGGTTACTTATTCATTCCATTCTTCTATAAATAAAGCTCATTCCTTCATTATTTCTTACGAATTCAATTTGAAACTCTAGAGAGAAACTATAGAGATAAACTATATAGAGAAAGAAGAAAAGTATTCTCGCTACTTCACTACTCCGATATCAAGTTTTTTTTTACTAGTAAGGGGTATTATTTCTTTTGTATTCATGAAGAGAACTTCTATTATTCCATCTTTATTATTCTCATTGGAATAACTTGTATACGCCAAGCTACCCTATACTTGGTAAAATTCTTCTCAGATTCCATTCTTTATTATTCTGTTGGAATATCCTATTCTGCTTTTACGCCGAGGACTGGTTTAAATCTTTCTTATTCATTGGAATCTCTTGTCTCGTGTTTTACGCCGGACTGGTTTCGTCTTTATTATTACGTTTCTAACATCCTGTTGGTGTGAATTTCACCGACTTTGATTCGGTTCATTTAGTAGTATTCTCGTTGGAATAACCTCGCATCGCGGCACCGCGCATGCATGGCGATTTCGCCATTCCATTCTTTATTATTACATTGCGAATATCCCGCTTGCGGTGCGTATTACGCTTTGACTGGTTCCGTTATTTATTATTTTGTTGGAATAACCTGTCCATGCGAAGTGTCGCATGCATGGTGATTTCTTTTGTTATTCCATTCTTTATTATACTTAGTTGGTTAAAGTTTTGACTTTTATACTCCATGAAATTAGTGGAATATCCTTGATATTTGCGCTTTATCTAGTATCTTTTCATGGAAATATTCTTCTGAGCATTCTTAAATTTTACTCTACAAAGAAGTATCATGTTGACAATTTGGACGTTATTAGTTCCTGAATAAATAAATTCTTGAACTTGTTTTATTGAATTCTTATATCATTGTCATCATCCTCATATTTATATTTTGTTGAAAGTCATCGTATTCAGTAGTGCATAGATGGACTTGGTATGATTATGACTGTGGATTATTCGATTGTAATCATGGTAGTAATGTTACAAATGATGTGGTAAAAGTTCTCATTGGCCCGTAGTGCATTGATGCACAGTTGTTGGCATGATCATGACCATTAATGAATACACAAATATCCTTGGCCCGTAGTGCATGGATAAATTGTGGTTGTGATACTAATGAATATCCTTGGCCGTAGTGCAGGGATGGTGTGGATTATTTATTAAACTGAGTCTCAGTGATAAAAGTGATGAAAAACTTTTTTAAATCATAAAAGATAGTAGATTTTATTCTCTACTTGACTATTTTAATGGATTGAATGTTCCGCTGCAGTTAAACGTGATGTCTATTGTATTTTATCAGTTTAACACTGTTGAGGACTAATGATAATTTATTTTACATTATCTTAGTCATAATATTTCTTACTGGGCTAGTTGAGCTCACTCTTTCTTTCACTGTTCTCTTCAGAAAATGAGAACGTAACCGAGACTAGCCGGGAAACGGAGTGATGGTCCGAGATGGTATCTTAGTAGTCTTCACTATTCTGTTAAATAATGTGATAATAAATTTAATGAGAACTAAATTGAGTGTGAATATTGTCTAGATGACAATATTTGTATTAAAACTCACAACATGTATTTTGTCATATTTTACACGACTGTTGTATAATCAAGTTGTATTTGAATTTCGTACCATATTTTTGGCGACTCAAGATGGGCGATGTATACCTATTTTGCGGGCGTCACATTATTTGAATAATATTATTAGATTACATTATTGACAATGTCTAGAAAGTTCTGTCAAGGAGAGGTTTGGTCACCTAATTGTGCGCCAGTAAGGAGAAATTCTTATCGGAAAGCCCCCTCTTTCCTGGGAACAACCTGATTGTCATAATGGTGACTCTGTAATATTATTTGTGAATAATTAATTATTGATTTATATGATAAGGAAATATTTATTTGATACGGATATAAATAATGGATTTATTTATGTGGTTATAAATGAAGGAATTAATGTTGAGGTGTTTTATCAGTATTTTTGTTGGAATGAAGGTATTAAAAATCAAATAAGTATTTTTACGATATATTGCGTGAGTTATAATTTTTAATCCGACCGTTGGATCATTATGATTTTTGGATATGTTATACATATATAAGTCGAGTATATGTCCACAAATTCTGAACGATTAAAAATGAACGTATGATTTGTTATGAATTGTAAGAGGTGACTGATTCAGAAATTAGGTTTATAAATGATTTTGGTAGAAAATTCTAGAATTTAGTTGGCCCCACTTGTGGTTGGTGAAGAAATGTGCTGAAATTCTAATTCAAATATGGTGGGTGGCAATAGTAGCAGGTAAAGTCATCGTGTGCTTGTGTCAAGTCTGCTTTGAGCGTCTTAACATTTTTTCTATAAATAGAGAGCTAAGTTATAATTGAAAATCACACTAGAAACATAAGCTTTCTCTCTTTTTCTCTCTATATTATCAAGCGTATTTTATGAGTATTTAGATACTTTGAGAGTTGCTATTCAGTGCAAGGTTCCTTCGGCTTTACATTCCGGTCAGAAATACTGCTCTTTTGAGGTAAGGGATTTTAAGGGTTATTATGTTTTTTAGTTTCATAATTTTTCCGACCCTCAAAAATTCTGGAAAAATTTAAAATAATAATTTGATGAGTTTTCTTGATTTTGTCCAAAAATGGTGATTTTTGGATGAATAGATTAAGAGTTATGAATTTTATGAGAATATACTATTTTAAAAGTAAACTCTTATAACTCCTTGTGGTTAACTCCAAAATTGGTAAAAATTTTATTGGGGGTACATGTATATAATAGCAGTATACCCTGTAAATTTTGGAATTTTTGGACAAAAGTACAATTTATGATAAATGTCTAAATGTTCGGCAGTTTTGGCCATATGAAAAATAGTAAATGAATTTTAAAAATTCTGAGAAAAATATATGTTCAATATGGGACTATATTCTGCTAAATCCCAGAAAAGAAATATTTTTGGAACTGATTTGGTATTTTTCATGAAAATGGACTAGTTATGAATAAATGAATTAAATATGTTATGTGAAGTAAGAAAAGTGAAAAATAGGATTTTTTGGCTTGGAAATCCTATATAAGGTATATGCAGATTTTTGATGAGGGTTTTGGTTATTGGTGATGAAATTTTATAATTTTGGCATTTTAGAATGATTAAATACATTAATTGATAAAGTGTAAATAATTAAAATAAATTATTTGTAAGTTTAAGAAATGATTAAAATATTGTGGTAATATTAATAATATTAGATTATGAGATTATTAAGTGATTTATAACATTTGGATTAAGGTGTTATGAAATCATTCATTTATGAATCTTACTCTTGAAATTAAATGCAGTTGTTGACTATATTATTTTTATTATCATATATAACATTTTTATAATCCTGGTGAAGAAATTTCTCTTTGACTTAAGTGTAAAGATGGGTAGATTATTGGTATGATTGTGACTATGGGTTCTCTTTGGCGATGAGTCAAAGTTGAATCGTTGATTTGGTATAATCATGACCATTGAATTTACAATTGAATATTTTTAGCTTAAGTGCAAAGGTGAATTGATCAACATGGTTATAATTATTATTTATATAAATTCTGAAATGATTATGTATCTCTTTGAGATATTAATATCTTTGGCCTGTAGTACAAAGATGAATTGTTGTTGAATATCTTTGGCCTGTAGTGCAAAGATGACCTATTGTTGAATATCTTTGGCGTGTAGTGCAAAGATGACCTGTTGTTATTGAATATCTTTGGCCCAGTAGTGCAAAGATGACTGTTGTTAAATATCTTTGGCATGTAGTGCAAAGATGAACTATTAATGAATATCTTTGGCCCCGTGAGTGCGAAGATGAACTTATTAGTATGATTATGAACATGAATCGTGATTTGGTATAACCATGATCTTTGATATTTCGTAAAGACATGTGATGAAAAATATCTTCGTCTTGGATGAGAAGAGAAAATTAGAACTACAATTATGATTATGAAGTTATTCACACGACCGTGAATGAGGATCTGCTTGATTAATGTTACGAGGTTAAAACATTGTTGGTGGGCTTTTAACACGGAGAAGATAATAGACTTTATGGTCTATTCGACTCTTCTAATGGATTGTTCATTCCACTGCAACTATGGTTGAAAAGTTTTATCATCTACCATATGTTCTAAATCTACGATTTATTACCGATGAAGGCTATTGATAATTTAATTATCTTTAGTCATAATATTCTTTCTTGAAGCTAGTTGTGCTCACCCTTTTACTGCACAGCCCTTTCGTGTAATAAGAGTGTAAATTTGGTCGAAATGGGGATAACAGGGAATAATAGTGTGGTCCGAGATCATTAATGTTTCTCAACACATTATAAAACGGCATGACATACAATATATAATTGTATTGAGGACCTAAGATGTGTGTGTATTATATTATACGTCACTTAATAATTGATTTTGGTGAACAACAATAGGGTGAGGTGAACCCAACTTTGGAAGGGTGTTTTGCCACTATCATACAAGATGTCTAATGACATATAATCTCGTGTTATCGTAAGACAGGGTTGTGCACATCCACTTGCTGAGTATATCTACGAGCACTACCTATATGATCTTGGAGTTTATTTGAAATATAATTTTCAACTGGAGACAGTGGAGATAGTTATATGTCAAGAGAAGATTCACCATTGGAAAGAACATGATAGTAATCTTCTCGTTTTTCTTTGGGGTCTATTGGGTCAACCAAGGATAATTACGTGGGCATATGATATCTATCATAACCTGTAGGCATTTGGCCTCCATTATACGAAGGTTTTCTTGAGCATTTCCCAAATATTTTAATTTTTAAAATAGTTATTGACTGTACCTTTATGTAAGGTGTCATTGTGACGTGTTATCCAAGTTGGTGTCCAGAGTCACATTTGGTATATATTTGTATTAAAACTCACAGTATATGTGTTGTTGTATTTTGCACGATAATTGTAGTAATAAAGTTGTAGTTGTTTTCTGTACCATGTATTTGGCGACTCAGAATATGTTGGATGGATTGGACCTATTTTGGGGGCGTCACAATTTCAGTCTAAGTCCTGGTACATATATTCCTATTATCTATTCAAGGACATTACAACTTATTTCAATGCAATCATATTTGCATATTCATTCATTAAGATCATAATCAAATCTTATATAAATAGGAATATCATTCACATGCTTATTCCTAACAGATATGTTTATGGATTATAATTTAATATTGTTATTTTTATTCTAGTAACCAGGTGAAAAGCTGAACTAGCCCCAAATTATGTCTTATACCCTTCAAATTCCTTCAAATGAACGTATTGAACAACAAAATCAATAAGCTGCTAATGAGGTATAAAATCAACACTCTTTAGTTATGCTATGTATTTCTAAGTAGTAGTTAATTATCATTTTATATACTTTTTATTTTCAATACACCATCTAATTCTACTAATCCTATCAACATAGATAATGATAAAAAGGAAGATAAGGATGAATGTAAGAGTAAAGAGTGTTTGATTGCTTGGGAACATTTTTAGGTATTAAAGGGTTGTGAAGTGGGTAAAAAGAAGGCAAAATATAAATATTGTAAGGTTGTAGTGGGATGTAACATTAGAAAGAATGACACTGATTCAATGGTTAATCATTTGTATAAATTTTATGCTAGATCCCCCATCTGAATCAATAAAGACAAAAAACAAAAGACTTTAGAATTTGTTTCTTTGACAAAGGAAGAAAGAAAGAAAAGTGTGAGCGTAACTCATAACCTTGAAAGTCATACATTTAACCGAGATAGGTTAAGGAAAAAAATTATAATAATGTGTATTAAAGATAACCAACCTTTTAATATTGTGGAACATAAGGGGTTTAGAGAATTCACAAGTGATGTGGAACCAAAGATTAAGATGCCATCTCAATGGACAATTGCTAGAGATTGTCTAAAAATTTATAACGAAGAAGTGGTGAAATTGAAGCAAATTATCACCTCGCATCTAGTCTCATGTCGACGCCCACTTTTCCCTAGGTGTTTTTTATTACCTTTCTATTTCTTCTATGTCATTTCTTCTTTCACTTGAAGGATGATTTTTTAGGAAAAGATTGACATACATGTCGACGATTTTGAAAAGATTGATTTTATGCGATTGGGCCGAATTAGACAAAGTCGTCAGTTGGTATGAGTTTAAATGGTTTTACCAACTCAACTGAATTTTGAAAGGTTTTCGCAATATGACCCAATATGTGACTCCATTTAATTGGTCTAAAACTCGAGATTCATAGAGTTCTGGGGTTTGCACTAGTACAAAACGGTAAATAGACAACACTTAAATAACAAATTTTTTATAAAAAACATTGTGGTATTTTTTTTTTCATAACATTTTTTAATAAAACGTTGTAGATACATAAGAAAAAATGTTATCTATTTATAAGGAAAATTTTTAATTTTAAATAGATAACGTTTTTTTAAAAAAACATTATGTATGTAAAAAATACGAAGGTTAAAATAAATCGTACGGAAGTGAAAAGTTGAAATTAAAATCCCTCCCGCCTCCCAGCCTTCCAACAAACAAGAGCTCTCCCAAATCCCAATCTACACCTCCCCTTTCTAATTTCACCACCACCAATACCTTAAACCCTAAATCCTCTACTCCACCTACACTTCTCAATGGACCCTCGTCGATCATCCCGGGTACCCAAGAAACATAATGGTCCAAACTAAAAAAATATATAGTTTAGCTATAGTTTGAGTGCAGATGTCAGTGAGTCTGAGAGTTCTAGTCGTTTCTCTTATCGTCGGTTCGATGCTGAAGGTGCGTTCAGTTCTATGGCCTCGTCTCCGCTTGCTCGTCGTGGTTTGATCGCTAATTCTTGTTTTCTGCCGCCGTTTCCGCCGCCATTGATGTTCCCTGTGATTGGAGGTAAAGATGTGATGGCTTGGGAGGAGAAGCCTTAGAAATCGGAGACTGATTTGTCTGGTAAGTAATCTTCTGGCTTTAATTTCTTCATTTTCATGGTTTAATCGTACGTTTGATGCTAAACCGACACAAATCTGTTCAAGTTGATTTGGGTAATTGCTACTCAAGTTTGATGAAGTAAATAGACTGTGCTCTGCATCTATTTCATGAATTTTTATTCCCTCTACTAAAATGGCAAGTTCAAATAGTTTGTCATTCATGATGGGAGTTTCTTTAAACCATTATGGTGTAGACAATCTCAGAATCTTTATCATGTTTTTCAACTGACTAACTTAAAAAATTAATTGAGTGAATTTTTGAATGATTGTCAGTGCATACATCTGTATTCAGTATCTTTATTTTTATTCCATAATTTTCTGATAGTATTGTTGATGATGTTATTGCTGAATTCGCACTAATTCCATAATTTAGTGCAACTGCTCGATGGCAGGCAGTAAGGTCTGGAGGAAATGGGAATGCAGCAGAGGCAAACCCTAGTTCAAGCTCTGATGAAAAGCCAGAATTTGAAGTGGACGCTGATGGGTCATTGCCTTTCTACATACTTGATTCCCATGAGGAGTTTTATGGTGCTAATGCAGGCAATCTCTATCTTTTTGGGAAGGTATGTTGGCATTGGTATGTTGCAGTGGAATGTTGTGTAGTCTCTTTGATATGTCCCTGCAAAGTCAAATCATCAACTAATTTGGAACATAGTCTATATCAACTACTTATTTGTAACAAGATATGTTGCAATTATATATCATACACCTTTTTTTTGTCAGCTGCAATTTATTTTGGTAGTTATTTCAGATTTTTGTAGCTTTAGCTATGTGTGTAAGGATACTAGTTTTAAAATTGTCTTAGCAAGGTGCAGGCGATATTCTTTATCAAGAGTGTACATGAAAATTTTGACCTTTTATTTGGGTTAAAATTTGGTTTACATATGCATCATTGGCTAAAATATACGGAGTTTGAGTGCATAATCCTGATACTTTTGTTTGTGTTTACTAAGAGCATGTTTATCATACTTATCAGAGTTACTGTGTGGTTGTAAAGAATATGCAGAGATGTATATATGCAATCCCAAATGGTTCTATGTTTCAGAATGACACAGTTACAAAGCTTGAGAGAGATGTTGAAGAGTCTAAAATTTCTCCTACAACTTTCCGCACCAAGTTGCATGTAATTTTCCTAATTCTGTCTGTATATCGATATTAGTTTTCTACCTGTTGATTAATAGCCTTTTTTGGGCTCTTTTCTTTTCAAAATGACATTTTTGTTAGCTTCTATAGGACTGAAAATTATCATTGTTAATAACTGGTAATTTAAATATTTATTATACATGTCAAGCTATACAATTGATGCAGTCACATTTTGATAGAATAGGAAAACTGATCAATATCAATACTACAGTGCTTTGGAGCTTTTTCTTATTAAAAGAAAGATAAAAGGACCTTCCTGGCTATCAGTTTCAAAATTCTCTAGCTGTCCAGCTCCTCAGCGTGTAAGGCTTCTGAAATAGTTTACCTTATTATTTGGGAAAGCTTCGGCACAAGGTCTTATTATGAGTTCTTTGATTAAGATGAATGTTTTACATTCTGGCAGGTAAGCTGGTGCAAGTTTGAGGTTATTGTTGATTTATCCAAGAACATTCAAGTTTCAAATTCCTCAAAGAGTATTGCAGAGATTCCTCTAGTGGTTGTTACAACAATAAATCTGAAAACTGTCATAAATGAAAAGCAAGTATATGAAATTGTCTCTGCATCTGTCATATGCTGTCACAAGGCGAAGGTAAAGTGTGCTTAAGATATTAAGGCGAAGGTAAAGTGTGCTTAAGATATTATTTAGCATGGTAAAAATATTATTATTGCTTACATGCTTAAGGAAAATATAGATCAGGCAGGCTTTAGATAGTTAGCATTTGTAGAATGGAAAGGGATATCTGGTTTGTTCTCTCAACGACTGAAATGTTAGAAAATGAAACTTAAATAAGACATCAATAAAAGTCAGGTAATACTAGCTCCCTAGTACCTATTTTTTTACAAATGAGCAGCGATATTTTTTAATTATTTTGTGAAGCCCTTTCTTATTTCCCTTGTTTTCTTTGCAGTTCCTTCATAATTAAAACTCACAAGAGCAAGCTAAATAGAGAGAGTGAAGCACTTTCTTTTTCGTTTCGTTTATAAGCATGAATGTTAATCCAAATAGTGCTTTCCTTTTGTTTTAATAACATCCAGATTCTCAGATTTTTTTGCCTTCATTCTAAATTTCTGCAACTCTCAGTTGCCTGGTAAAGTGTGCTTACATTCTGGACAACTTGATGTTTGCAACTCATTTCTATACTGCTAGGATGAGAGCTGGGGTACTCTACTGGGGTTTCACCAATGTCGATGAAATTTTACATACTGGGAAGACTGCGTCAGCACCTGGAATCTGGTTGCTTGCTCAGTTAGCTGCTGCAAAATTTGTGGCCACCGCTCTTTGCAAGGGCTTTGGGCTTGTTGGTGGCCTTTATGCACCAAGTTTGATGATTGGTGCTGCTGTGGGAGCTGTATTTGGGGGTTCAGCTGGAGAACTAATCAATTCAGCCATTCTAGGAAATGCTGCTATTGCCCAACCACAAACATATGCCCTGGTAATGCTTTACTCTTGTACCTGGCCATGTTAGCTTGTATAAAGACTTATATGCTTTTTACTTTTGTATGACTTGATAAATGTCGATAGCTGTCTTTTAATCTCCATATAACAGTGCAGGTTGGAATGGCTGCTACATGCCTACATTAGCATCAGTTTGTTCAGTGCCCTTGACCTCGGTTTTACTTCTATTTGAGCTGATGAAAGATTACAGGATCTTGCTTCCTCTCATGGTAATTCTTGTCAACTTGTGTTTGGTATTGTACTTAAGTTTCTATGTGTGAATGGGCTGGTTAAAGACTGCCTGATCCTTCAGAAGCTGGATTAAGGAAACAATAGCTACATATATCTCTGTTTTATTAGATTATCACTAATGTATATTGTTTACCTGAATAAATTTACATTCTACTAGGTGGTTCCTTTCTGAAATCACTTATTTATAGCTATTTGAACATCATTCTACATTTGCACTACATGTCCTCTGTCTGAGTTGTCAAATGAAATCCGCCTGTCTGTTTTATTACTATGAGAAAATCTATCATTTAGTTTGCCTTTCTACTCATTTTATATCGGACATATCCGGATTCTCAAATGCTATATGAAGATTTGGAGAATGAAATTATAATATTTTGCAAGCGGTATATATCATAACCTTGCTATGTCTTTAGAGGATCTGTATATATGGATGAGGCAAAATACTCAAAAGGTCAGTGGCTAAATTAGATGCTAACTGTCTAATTAGCTACAAAAGTCATGCTTATTAGTCAAGACAACTTCAGCCCTTTAGGTCCTCAGCTTTGCACGACTCAAATGCCATATTACAAAGCTGTTGAATCCAGCTGGTTCTGGCCTATCTGATTGATCATATTTCCTATTGGTGAATTTTGTATTAAGTAAAAAATCTAGATTTACTAATGAAAGAATAAACTCTTAGGACTTTGACAATGAAGCTTAAACTACAAAACCAGTAACATACTTATAATTGTACACTAAAATTGTAACTATTTTTTACTATAATAATAAGTTACTGGTTTTTACATTTTGTGTTTTGTAGGAATTCTTGATGAGGATGACTTTGGACTCCATATGTAAGGTGGGATTTGGAGTTGAAATCGGAATATTAGCTCCCCATCTACCAGAGAATTGCTTTGCTCAGGCATTTGACACTGCAAACACAATTGTCACTCTACGATTCATAGATCCTGTGTGGAAAATAAAGAAGTTTCTTAATTTAGGTTTAGAAGTTGTACTAGCACAAACTGTAACATATTGGTATAGTTTGGTTTATTTTGTGGATGTAATCAAATTCACAATTCAATATAGTAGTAATTTATATTGAAAAGTAAATTTGAGATGTATATATGGATAGTTTGGTATATATTTTATGGATGTAGTAATTTGAAACTGTAAACGAATGGTATTATTGGGATGTATTTTGAATGGTTGATACATTTTGGCTTTAAATTTAAATGAGAATTTAGACCTTTTAGCTATATATCATGACATTAGGATATTGCAGGTGTATTGGTAATATAGGTGAATCATAACTTTTTTTTTTATCTATAACATTTTAAAAATATTGTATATTTGTATAAATAAATGACACTTTCTGTGATGCCCCCAAAATAGGTATACAACACTCATTCTGAGTCGCCAAATACATGGTACAGAAAATAAATTACAACTTCAATAATACAATTGTCGTGCAAAATACGACAACACATACTGTGAGTTTAAATACAAATATTATCTTCTAGACAATATCCACACTCAAATAAGTTCTCATTACAATTATTCATATACTATTTTACAGAAATAGCGAGGACTGTTAAAACATCTTTCTAGAACCATCAATCCATACCCCGACTAGATCCTGCTATGTTTTCACCTCCTGAGAAGAAAAATGGAACAAAAAGAAAAAGTGTGAGCTCAACTAGCCCAGTAAAAAATATTATGACTAAGATAATATACAACAAATTATCGTTAATCTTCAACAGGAAAAAATCTGATAGAATATAATAGACAACAAGTTTTAGATCAATATTTTGCAGCGGAAACAGCAATCCATTAGAAGAGTCAAGTACAAAATGAGTTCTACTATCTTCTAAGATTTAAAAGTCCATTATCAATATTTTATCCCTGTAACAACAATCAATATACATCTTTAATCAAATATTCATCTTTGTACTACAGGTCAAAGATATTCATTTATATCACCAGTTGGTCATGTTCATCTCAACACCTGTTCATCTTTACACTACGGGCCAAAGATATTCATCAATTAATCATTCATCTTTGCACTACAGGCCAAAAATATTCAGTAATATCATCATTTAAGACTGAGGATGATGAAAAATATTTTAAAGAAAACGAATCCAGTGAGACAGAAAGACAAATATTAGGGATTCGTATTACAGTTTATCCAAGATCAATAATACTCCATAATAACCAATTTTGAAGCAGGATTCAAAAATAAAGATCAAAACATGAATACAATCAAAGATAGTAACCATAATGGACATCTTGGACAAAAAGAAAAATTTTTATTTTTCGGTGAATAGTGCCGTATTCGTGAATAGTGTCGTATTCGTGAATAGTGTCGTATACATGAATAGTGCCGTATACATGAATAGTAACCCCGACACAAAAAGTTCCAAATTTGATTAAAAAGTTCAAACCAATATTTCGGCATAATGATATTGAAGAAATTAATATCATTTAAGAAGAAAATAACATCCCTTACCTCAAAGAAACAGTACTTCCGAATGAAATTTCGGATATGATGCTGAAGGAAACTTGTACTGAACAACAACTCTCAAAGTATCTAAATACTCACAAAATACGCTCGATAATATATAGAGAGAAAGAGAGAAAACTTATGTTTCTAGTGTGATTTTTAATTCTAACTTAGCCCTCTATTTATAGGAAAATGTTAGCACGCCGAAGCAGACTTGACCTGCTACCTGATGGCTTTACCTGCTACTATTGCCACCCACCACATTTGAAATAAAATTCAGTACATTTCATCACCAACCACAAGTGGGGCCCACCAATTCTAGAATTTTTCACCAAAATGATAAATTCCGAAACTTCAATAATTTCTGAACTAGTCACCTCTTAAAATTCATAACAAATCATACGTTCATTTTTAACGGTTAAAAATTTGTGGACATATACTCAACTTATATATGTATAACATATCCAAAAATCACAACGATCCAACGGTCGGATTAAAAATTATAACTCACACAATATATCTCAAAAATACTGGTTTGATTTTTAATACCTCCATTCCGATAAAAATACTGATAAAACACCTCAACATTAATTTCTTCATTTATAACCACATAAATAAATCCATCATTTATATCCGCATCAAATAAATATTTGCTTATTATATAAATTAATAATTAATTATTCACAAATAATATTACAGAATCACAATCATGACAACCAGACAGTTCCCAGGAAATAGGGGGCTTTCCAATAAGGATTTCTCCTTACTGGCGCGCAATTAGGTGACCAAACCTCTCCTTGATGTAACTTTCTAACCTTTGCCAATAATGTTATCTAATAATATTATTCAAATAATATGAATTATTGATTTGATAATGGAAAATATTGTCGCAATGACAATTATTGAAACAACAATAATATAAACTATCAATGCAACAATTATTGAATCAATAAAATAAAATATTGAATATTAGAATCATCGTAACAATTATTGAGTAGTGCCTTCTTCACGTAAGAATCAATAATTCAATAATCTTTATGCAATACCGGTGTCTTCTTGTGGAACCACGCGTATTCTTTATTTTAACCACCGTGTATTCCAACAGTGTTAATTCAGAATAACAATTCTGTTATTATTTATAAAACTCATACTTTGTCGCTTTCTTCATCCGACACTTATCCTGTTTATGGGGCCCACGAATGGTCAAGCGTCAGTCATGCGAATATTCCCAACAACAAGAATATTCCACGACCAAACGAATATTTCCCGACAACAATGAATATTTTATAACCATTTGCTTATTTTGCAAAATTTGCACATTTCACCCATAACCAAAACATTATATCAAATTAACACCTTATTATTTCAAAATAATAATTAGAGAAAATTCAATTTTATTTATAAAAAGCTGGGGTTTTACACTTTCTAAGTAGATGACACATTATAAACGTTGTGTAAATGTGCCTAAACGTTGTCTGATATATTAAACTACAACATTTTTAGCTAGAAAACGTTGTGGAATCATACCTTCTACAACGTTTTCAAGCATCTACTAATTTATGGAAAATAAATCTACAACATTTTTTTGTTAAAAAACGTTATATAATGTGTCTAACTACAACGTTTTAAAAACGTTGTGTAAGGGTGTCAAATAGATGACACCCTTAACCACAACGTTTTTCTAATTGAAATCACAACGTTTTTTCCGCGTTATCTATTTACTGTTTCGTAGTAGTGTTGCTTAAGCGAGGGAAAGGTGTTAGGCACCCCCTGACTTCTGTGAAACACGGTTAGTGCGACTTTTTCATTCCCTGAACATAATGTATGCGTGTGTATGTGCGTGTAAGACCCCAACTTTTATGAATAAAGATTTAATTTTCTCTAAATATCTTTTTGAGTAATATGGTATGGATTTGATATAATGTTATAGTTGTGGGTAATATTTAAAAATTTTTCAAAGCAAGCAAGTTATCATAAAATATTCATTTGGTCGGGGAATATTCGTTTTTTAATAGGGAATATTCATACGACGGCACAATCATTGGTGGACCCAACAACAGAATTACTGTCGGAGTTATAAAACGACAGAAATAACTTTCACTACAAAAAAAAGGGTCATTAGCGACGGCTAATGTCCCGTCGGCATTGGTATCATTCTCGACGGGGATGCCTTCGTTAATGAGTGTCGTCGCTAATGACATTTTCCTAGGAGAAAATTTGGTGTGAAAAGTTGGCGGCGGAGGAAAAACTCATTGGTGACGGACGTAATGTTCAAGACGTAATGCCTTCGTTATCCAATAATGTGGGCAATTCAGCTCTCATCCAATTTGAACTCTGGAGGGATTTATCGTTAGCTATTGAAATACCTTATGATAAAAGTACGTAAGAATATGCTGGCGTCGTTGCGTAGTAACACACAAGATTGTATTATGCGATATCTTTGATTATTGATGCTTACGTGAGAAGTAACCCAGTTTTATTTAATTATTGCCACAGTAATTGCTGCATAGTATCTCATATTATTGATTTAATTATTGTCACAGTATCGTCTATACAATATTTTATATTATTAAATTAATAGGTGAGACGACAAAGTTATTAATATTATTATTTGCATTATTGACGATGTCTAGAAAATTCTGTCGAGGAAAGGCGTTTGATCACCTAATTGCACGACAAATAATTAAGGAGAAGTCCTTATTGGAAAGCCCCCTCTTTCTTGGGAATGACCTGGTTGTTAATATTGTGAGTTATAATATTAATGATGAATAAATGTTATTAAAAATGTGTTTAGTAAAGCAAAGTGAATTGAGATAAATAGAGGGGATTTTTATGAAGTATTTGTTGTAAATTTGGCTTATTGCATGAACCCCACTTACTCATTTTTCAAAATCGTTGATAGAAAGTTATCTCAGTTTTGTTTTATTACTTATATATATATTATTATGTGTGTGTGCCGTGTGTGGGTGGGTGTGTGTGAATATATATATATATATATAATATTATATTTTATTGTTTGCATAGTACTGCATAGTGTTGCATAATGCAGCATAGTAAAATTAAATTTTTTTAAAAAGTTTCAGCCGAACACCCGTGAAGAAATTTCCGTTCACCCGTGATTTTCTAAATTCAAATAGTGCCCTGCCATTCTCCTATAAATATGATGTTTAGTTTAGAAATGAAAATCACACTAGAATCAGAGAATTCTTCTTCTATAATATTGAGCGTATTTCTTTTGAATTTAAAAAAGCTTTAAGTGTAGAAAACAGTACAAGTTATCTTCAAGAATATCCCCGCCATACCAGTCAGAGATACTCTCTTTTTAAGATAAGGAATATTATTTTTGTTCAATACTCGTAAGAAATAATATTTTATTCGATACTCTGTAGTATGTAAGTAATATTATTTCGTTTCCTATTCCTAATTCTACACTTATTTTGATAAGTATTGCTTCCATACTCCTTGAAATTAGTAGAATATCCTTGAAATTTGCGCTTCATCGAGTATCGTTTCACTCGAATATTTTTCTGAACATTCTTGTTAAATTTTAAACTTTTCATGTCGGGGTACTACTCACGAAGTACTATTCACGGGGTACTATTCACTCAGGTACTATTCACCCGAGGTACTATTCACGACAAAAATTGATTTTTTTTCTGTCCAAATTATTTTTGATACATAATATTATTCTTAAATTTTACTCCACAAAGCAGTTATCATGTTGACAATTTGGGCATTTTTAAACTCTGGATAAATTAAAATCTTTAACATTTATCCTTGATTTCGTTTGATTGATTCTTATATCATTGTCATCATCCTCATGCTTATATTGTGATGAAAGTCATCTTTGGCCCGTAGTGCATAGATGGACTGTTGATTGGTATGATTATGACCAGGAATTATGTATCGGTATAATCATGACTTGTAATGTTACAAATGTGTGGTAAAAATCCTCATTGGCCCGTAGTGCATTGATGGGCAGTTGTTGGCATGATCATGACCATTGGAGATAATAACGAATATCATTGGCCCGTACTGCATGGATAATTTGTGGATGTGATACTAATGAATATCCTTGGCCCGTAGTGCATGGATAATATAGTGATGTGGATTATTTATTGATCTGTGTTACAGCGATAAAATATTGATGATGAACTTTTAAATCATAGAAGATAGTAGATATCATGCTCTACTTGACTCTTCTAATGGATTGTTTGTTCCGTTACAGTTAAACTTGTTGTCTATTATTTTCTATCAGTTTAACACTGTTGAAGGCTAACGATAATTTATTATGCATTATCTTAATCATAATATTCTTTACTGGGCTAGTTGAGCTCACCCTTTTCTTTCATTGTTCTCTTCAGGAAATGAGAATATAGATGGGACTAGCCGGGGAATGGAGTGATGGTCCAAGCTGGTGGCTATAGTAGTCCTCACTATTTTATGAAATAATGTAATAATAATTATTATGAGGACTCCATTTTAGTTTGGATATTGTCTATGAGACAATATTCGTGTTAAAACTCTCAGCTTATGTTTTGTCGTATTTTACACGATAGTTATATAATTAAGTTTGTATTTGAATTATGTACCATGTACTTGGCAACTCAGAAAGGGTTGTGTATACCTATTTTGGGGGCGTCACAGTGCGTGCGAAAATGTGCTTGATTGGTTTATTTTGAAAGTAGTGTTGTGCCTCTTTTAACCTATGTACGAAAGGTTTGATATATAAAGAAAAGTTCTTTTTTTTTCCAGATAAAGTATATAAAAGTGATGATTTGAAAATATGGTTTTCAAACCCTTCACCCGAATAGGAATCAAGACCCTTTAATACTTCCAGTTTAACCTAGAAGCGGGTTGATTTGATTTTTATTCCAGATGCGAAGCATCTTCGGGATAATAAAAGTTATAAACTACAAGGGTCGGGCTCCTTGTGAGCATGATAGCCATTGAAGTAGCTTGAGCACCAACAACTATGATTTTCAATATTGCGGGGCCTAAAATCTGGATACCGTTTTAAGGCCCAAGATTACATATACAATGGATTGCAAGCTGGATATACAACTTAAACAGGTCCATCATAAGAATCGGGCTTAGATCCATTGATTGAATCTTCAACACTATAGTTCCTAGGCTCACAAGATATCATTCAAAAGCTTGCATGATATATACTTGAACATAATTTATATATATGAAGAGATAATATAACTTTGCACGAGATTTGCAAACGAAAGGCTGAAAGCTTCCAAAAACTTGATTTCAACCTGTAGAAAATTGATATAACAAGATTTATATGTATAGAAGTGTTTAAAATTGATATTTACAAAGTTTGAGATGAAGAATCGCTCCATTTCTCTCTGACTCTCAAATTTCTCTCTCTAAAAACATGGAAAATGAATTCTCTCGTCTCAAATGAGCTAGGGGTGCTATATTTATGGACCTAGGCCAGCCACAGATACCTGTGGTTGGGCCCAGTGGGTCCTGCTGCCTCAAAGTTCGTTCCCTTGATCGTTGCGTTGTCTGTTAAAATGTCTGTATCTTACAATCCGGGAATCATATGGAGATGTGTTGTAAGACCCCAACTTTTATGAATAAAGAATAATTTTCTCGAAATATATTTTTGAATATTATGGTGTGGATTTGATATAATGTAATAGTTGTGGGTAATATTTACAAATTTTACAAAGTAAGCAAGTGGTTATATAATATTCGATTGGTCGGAGAATATTCGTTTTAACAGGGAATATTCGTACGACGACACAATTATTGGTGGACCCCACAACGAAAGTATTGTCGTAATTAGAAAATGACATAATTATCTTTTTATAAAAATAACGGCGGAAGTTTTACTTAGTTAAACCGTTGAACTACCCTAGTAGTAAAAATACGATGTACGGCGTGGTTGCGTATAAGAGTAGTACACTGGTGATTGATTATTGATACTTACGTGAGAAGTCAATCGGTTATACTCAATTATTACTACGATAATTCTTTAAATCATATCATCTCTCGTATTATTGATTCAATTATTGTCACAAAGATCATCTCGCATTATATGATATATTATTAAATCAATAATTGAGACGACAAAGTTATTCATATTATTAAATTTTAATATTTACAATGTCTAAAGTTCACGAAGGAGAGGTTTGGTCATCTAATTGCGGCCAATAAGGAGAAATCCTTATCGGAAAGCCCCTCTTTCCGGGGAATGACCCGGTTGTTAAATATTGTGAGTTATAATATTAATGATGAATAAGTTCGTGTTGATTAAAGATGAAATTGATAGTTCCATTGTGTTGGAATTATTAGTGTTAGTGGATATCGGCATTTATTTCGATATTAATTGATGTCTGGAAGTTATAATCTTGACGATCCGAATGATGCTTAGGATAAATGAGCAATTAATTGCTATTAATTCACATGATTATAACTATTTGTTCACATGTATGTAATATTGATTCACATTCTTGTACTATTAGGGGAGTTGGTGCAAGATTGATAATACTTGCATGACTAAGTTAAAAATGGAGGTATAGATAGAGGTACTATACTGTAATTCGTATTTTTACATGATTATAACTATTGATTCACATGATTGAACTATTGATTCACATTATTTACTATTAGGGGAGGTGGTGCAAGTTTGATAATACTTGCAGGACTAAATTATAAATGAAAGAAAAGTTGAAGGTATTGTATTGTAATATTTTGAGCCCCAAAACTTGCAATTATCGAACCTATATTTTCCTATAAATAGAAGCTCATTCTTCCTTCATTTCTCACCAATTCACTAAAGCTTTAGAGCAATTATTATAGAGAGAAATTATAGAGAGAAAGAAGAAGAGAAGTCCGCTACCTCACTATTCCAATATCCAGTTTCTTCTAAGGTAAGGAGTATTATTTCTTTCGTATTCATGAAGAGAGCTTCTGTTATTCCATTCTTTATTATTATGTTGGAATAACCTGTCTATGCGAAGTACATCATATATGGTGAAATTTTTCTGTTATTCCATTCTTTATTATTTTGTTGGAATATCCTCATGCAAGTGCGATTACGCCAGACACAGTTCCATTCTTTATTATTCGTGGAATAACCTATCTATCTGAGTATCGCATGCGTGGTGAATTCTTTGTTATTCCATTCTTTATTATTCGTTGGAATATCCTCGCATGCGAATTACGCTGAGACACGGTTCCATTCTTTATTATTACGTTAGAATAACCTATCTTTCTTGGCTCATCGCATGCTTTTAAGGCTCATCGCATGCACGGTGAATTCTTCTCATTATTTCATTCTTTATTATTCATTGAATATCCTGCATACATGCGGATTACGCATGACACAGTTCCATTCTTTATTATTCTATTGGAATAAGTCATACATGTGGATTATCACATGCACGGTGAATGATCCTTCAGATTCATTCCTTATTAAATTGTGGAAATGATCTGCATCACGTGGATTACCGCATGGCGGTGAAAATCCATTTACAGTTTCATATATTCTATGATACTCATTTGGTTAAAGTTTTGGCTTCTATACTCCATGAAATTATTAGAATATCCTGGATATTTGCGCTTTATCTGGTATCTTTTCATGGAAATATTCTTCTGAGCATTCTTGAATTTTACTCCACAAAGCAGTATCATGTTGACAATTTGGACGTAATTGATTTCAAGATAAATTAACTTATAAATCTTTAAAATTTATTCTTGAACTTGTTTTATTGAATTATTATGTCATTGTCATCATCCTCATGTTTATATTGTGATGAAAGTCATCTTTAGCTTACGTGCATAGATGGACTTGGTATGATTATGACCAGGGATTATTCGGTATAATAATGACCTGTAATGTTATGAATGATGTGGTAAAAAGTCCTCGATGAGTCTGTAGTGCATTGATGGATGCTTTTTGTATGATTATGACCGAGGATTATTCTTGATAGTCATGACCATTGATGATTTAATGAATATCCTTGGCCCGTAGTGCAGGGATGACTCGATGATGTGGTTTATTTATTAAGCTGAGTCTCAGCGATAAAAATTGGTGAAAACATTTTAAATCATAGAAGATAGTAGATATCATGCTCTACTTGACTCTTCTAATGGATTGCTTATTCCGCTGCAATTAAACTTGACGTCTATTGTATTTTATCAGTTTAACATTGTTGAAGACTAATGATAATTTATTCTGCATTATCTTAGTCATAATATTTCTTACTGGGCTAGTTGAGCTCACCCTTTTCTTTCACCGTTCTCTTCAGGAAATGAGAACGTAGCTGGGACTAGTCGGGGAACGGAGTGACGGTGCAGATGATATCCTTAGTAGTCCTCACTATTCTGTTAAATAGTGTGACAATAAATGTAATGAGGACTCCATTGAGTGTGGATATTGTCTAGATGATAATATTCTTATTAAAACTCTTAGATTATGTTTTGTCGTATTTTACACGACTGATGTATAATTAAGTTGTATTTGAATTTTGTACCATGTATTTGGCGACTTCAAGATGGGTGATTTATACTTATTTTGGGGCGTCACGGTTGGTATCAAAGCTTAGGGATATGATCCACAGGTGAGAGATGTGAGACAACAACTAGGAGGGAGAGATCGGGAATTCCTTCGCTAGTATAACCTACCTAAGTTTATTTGGTATTTAATTGGTCGGTCGGAGTATAGGGATAATATGTGATATGTTAATTAACCCCTGCTTTTGTGGCGGATTTGAAAATGGCATCCAAAATGTTGAGATAAATAATGAAGCACATGAGACCGCTGAGTCACCACAGATTAATGCCTGTGGATAATGTGCAACAGAAGACAATAATCCTCATGTAAACAATAACACCGATGAAATGGTGAACGATGGGATGTTCAGAGGCTTTATGCAATTCATGCAACATCGGTAAAGCGGCTCTCATCCAAAATCATGCGTAAAAACACCGACAACTCTTGGACGGTCAATGCTAAGCGATTCAAGGAGCTGGGACACCGAGTTTTTGGAGAGCCAAAACCACTTAAAAGGCGAGAGCGTAGATAAAGCGATCAATAAGATATTTGATGTCTTGGGATGCTCCGAGGAGCAAAAAGTTCCCTTTGCCACCTTCATGTTGCGAGCAGAGGCAGATTACTGGTGGGAATGTGTAAAGCGTACTCAACATGCCGCACTGAAGATGTCTTGGGAGAAGTTCCAAGAACTGTTCAAGAACAAGTACTTTCCTGAAAGTATTCATCACATGAAGGAGGTAGAGTTCATCAAGCTTGAGCAAAACAATATGACCGTGGCGCAGTACGAAGCTAAGTCTTGGTTGATAATGAGGAGAGAATGACGCGGATGTTTCTAAGAGGTTTGAAACCCGAGATACGTCAATACCTAATTTCTCACAAATTGTGTTTGTATTCAGATGTTGTGAATAGGGCTCAGTTATTGGAGCGCGATAATGAGTCAACCCAACCAAGATAGAGCAACCGACAAGTCGATAATACCAGTGGTAGCAGTCATCGAAGCGGTGACAACAAATGTGGAGGGAATCAACATGCCAGAAATGATAATCACTTTAGTGGTAATCATGGTCATGACAATAAGAGTGGATATTTCAAGAAGAGGAGATTCAACAAGGATGGAAAGACGTCAGCACCAGCACATGTTGTTAAAGAAGGAGAACGACCACTGGTCGTATGTTACAAATGTGGAGGGGAAGGACACATAAGTCCAAACTGCACGATGCAGTCCAAAGCGTGTTATAATTGTGGAAAAGAATGTCACCTAGCCCAATTTTGTCGTGCACCAAAGTTAAGTCCAAATGGATGGAGGCATCAAAGGGTGTCCTGCATAAGACAAAACCGGTAGTTCAAGGAGGCGTTTGTCGTAACCTCCTAAAAAAGCGAGGAATCCGACCGAGGTGATCACGAGTAAAGTAATCATAAACTCTAGCGAAGTTTATACTTTATTTGATACCGGTTCTACCCATTCCTTTATTTCTCCTACTTGCGCTCAACGCTTAAATTTGACTCGAGAGAATTAGACTTTGACTTATCTGTTGAAACTCCGCTTGGGAGAAACCTTCATTACATCCACGGTTTATAAGTCTTGTTTGATTCAAATCGGTAACAAGCATTACATTACCGTCGATCTTATTTCTTTGAAAATACTTGCATTTGATGTGATTTTAGGGGTTGATTGGTTAAATACTCATTTTGCTAAAATCGATTATTTTCGTAAGGTCGTTAGCTTTCATATTCCTAACCAACCTATTATGAGAATTCAAGCAACCAAACCATTAAAATCAATCACTGTCATATCAAGTCATAAAGCTATTCGTTTATTGAAAAACGGATGTCAAGCTTTCTTAGCCCATGTCACAGATTTAAATAAAGATACGTCAGATTTGAATAATATTACTATTGTTAATAAATTTCCTGACATATTCCCTGAAGAACTTCCTGGTCTACCCCTAGAGCGTGAAATTTAATTTTGTATCGACCTTGAATCCGGTACAAAACCCATTTCCAAAGCCCCATATCGAATGGCTCTTATTGAACTTCAGGAGTTAAAAACCCAACTACAGGAATTGTTAGACATCGGTTTCATTTGTCCTAATACGTCTCTTTGGGGTGCTCCTGTTCTATTCGTAAAGAAGAAAGATGGAAGTATGCGACTTTGTATTGATTATCGGGAGTTGAATCATGTCACTATCAAAAATAGGTAGCCGTTGCATCGCATTGATGACCTGTTTGATCAGTTGCAAGGAGCCAAATTCTTTTCAAAGATTGTTCTTCGTTCCGGATATCATCAGTTGAAGAGTAAAACTGATGACATTCCAAAGACTGCTTTCAGAACTAGGTACGGGCATTATGAATTCCTATTCATGTCTGTTGGATTGATTAATGCTCCTGCTGCCTTCATGGATATGATGAACCGATTATTCAAGGAATATTTGGATCAGTTTTTGGTCGACTTTATTGATGACATCCTCATATACTCCAAAACCCACGAAGACCATGAGCAACACTTGAGGCTGATACTCCAAAAGCTTCGTGAAAATAAGCTTTATGCCAAGTTGAAGAAATGCGAGTTCTGGCTTGAGGAAGTTGCATTCCTTGGGCACGTGATATCAAATCATGGAATATATGTTGACCCGACAAAGATTGAAGCAATTCAAAGTCGGGAGCAACCTAAGTCGATGATCAAAATCGTAGCTTTCTCGAACTTAAATGGTTATTATCGGAGATTCGTAGAAGGGTTTTCTAGAATTGCTACTCCATTAACTCTGCTGACTCGAAAAGATATAAAATTTGGTTGGATCGAGGAATATGAAAAGAGTTTTTAAGAACTCAAGAGGAGACTCATTTCAGCACCTGTTCTGACAATACCATCTGGCTCAGAGGGATTTGTCATCTACAGTGATGCTTCAGGCAAAGGGTTAGGATGTGTTCTCATGCAACATGGGAAAGTCAAAGCCTATGCCTCTTGACAACTCAAAGAATATGAGAGGAATTATCCTACTCATGATCTAGAGTTGGCAGGAGTCGTTTTTGCACTTAAGATTTAGAGGCATTACCTGTATGGAGAGAAGGTGGAGATCTATACGAATCATAAAAGCCTCAAATTATATAGAACAAATTATCGTTAGTCTTCAACAGGGAAAAAAAACTTATAAAATACAATAGACAACAAGTTTCAGATCAATATTCGCAGCGAAAATAATAATTCATAGAAGAGTTACGTAGAGAATGAAATCTACTATTATTTATGAATTTAAAAGTTCATCGTCAATATTTTATCCCTATAACATCAATCAATATTCATCTTGAATCAAATTTTTATCTTTGCACTACAGGCCAAAGATATTCATTAGTCGGTCATGTTCATCTCAACACCTGTACATCTTTACACTACGGGCCAAAGATATTCATAAGAAAATCAACCATCTTTGCACTACAGGCCAAAGATATTCAATAATACCATCATTTAGGACTGAGGATGATGAAAAATATTTTAAAGAAAATGAATTCAGTGAAACAAAAGAACAAGTATTATGGATTCGTACTTTAAACAACCCGAGTTCAAATATACTTCATAAATAATCATAGTGAAGAAAAATTCAAGAATGATCAAAACATGGATAAAATCAAAGCTAGTATCCAGGTTTTAGAAATGGGCTTTGTACCAGGTTCAAGATCAATAAAGAATTTAACTTCACGTTCTGGGGGTAGACCGGGAAGTTCTTCAGGAAATACGTCAGGAAAATCAATAACAACAGGAATATTATTCAAATCTGACGTGTCTTTATTCAAATCCATAACATGGGCTAAGAAAGCTTGACATCCGTTTTTTAATAAACGAATAGCTTTATGACTTGATATGACAGTGATTGATTTTAGTGGCTTAGTTGCTTGAATTAAATGCAAACGGGTTGGTTAGGAATATGAAAACTAACAACCTTACGAAAATAATCAATTTTGGCATGATGAGTAGTTAACCAATCAATCCCTAAAATCACATCAAAAGCGAGTATCTTTAAAGAGATAAGGTCAACAGGTAAGGTGATGGTGCCAACTTGAATCAAAAAAGATTTATAAACAGTGGATGTGATGCAAGTTTCTCCTAACGGAGTCTCTACAGATAAATTAAAGTCTAATTTCTCCGGAGTCAAGTTTAAACGTTGAGCACAAACAGGAGAGATAAATGAATGGGTAGCACCGGTATCAAGTAAGGTATAAACTTCGCAAGAATTAATGATTAGCTTACCCGTGATTACCTCATTTGGGTTCCTCGCATTTTGACCAGTCACGACAAACGCTCTTCCAAAGAATCGTTGACTTTGACTTTTACGGGACTGACCTTTTGAGTCACCGTCCCCCACGGACTTGGTTTATTGCTCATCATACAATCTCGGCGATATGTCCTTCCTTTCCATGTTATAACATACCTTGAACTCTGTTGTGGGCGGTTTGGTGATATGTCCTTCTTTCCGCACTTATAGCATATAATGGGTGGTGGTCATTTTCCTCCCTGGAACCGATTCTTCTTTGGTGTTGACGTCTTCACATGGTCATTTTTAAATCTCCTATTTTTAAAATCTCCTCCCGACTCGCTTCTTCTATTCTCATGGCCATGACTACCACCAGAGTGGTTATCATTTTTGTCCGTCTTTTTCTTTCTCCGCTGGTTATCGTTATTCTGTTGACTGCTATCTTCGGTATGATCCTGGTTATGGTCCCTCGGTTGAACGTACTCGTTATCTCGCTCTAATAATTGAGCCCTGTTGACAACATCTGAATAGAGAGAAAATATATGAGAAATGAGATACTGACGTATGTCGGGTTTCAAACCTCTTAAAAACATCCGCGTCATACGTTCCTCATTCTCCACCAAATGAGGTCTGAACTGGACAACTCAAGTAAACTTTGCCTAAATCTTTGGGACACATGTCATATTATTTTGTTCGATCTAATAAACTCCACTTCCTTCATATAGCGAATACTTTCGGAAAGTACTTGTCATTGAAACGATTCTGAAAGCGTCTCCCAGACATCTTTGAGTGCAAGGTACGGATGGATGGTACGCTTCACGATTCCCACCAATAATATGCCTCATTCTGAAACATAAAATTAGCGAATGGAACCTTCGTTCTTACATGCATCCCAAGACATCGAATATCTTGGTAATTTCTTTGACCCACGTCTCGCCTTTAATCGGATCCGCTTTCCCCGAACTCGTGGTCCCAACTCTTTGAAGCTGCTTGCCGTGACAAATCGTGCGTTGTTATCATTTCCACACATATTTTGTGCACGAGTCTCCTCGTTTGATTTTGCATGAACTAAAAAAACTTTTAAACATCCGTCGTTCATCATCATCTTGCTTAGCGTTGTTCACGGGAGGAACATTGCCACTTCTTTTGCGCTTCTCCTTATTGGTGAGTACAAACGTCTCCATGGTCTCATTTACTCCACTGTTAACATTCTCAGTCGACATTCTCAAATACTGCCATAAAACAAGGGTTAATTAAGGAAATCAACATATCACATAATATCCTTATATATTGACCAACTAACAAATAAGCTTAGGTAGGACACACTAGCGAAGGATTTACTCCTCTCTCCCCTCCTAGTTCTATTCCCCGATCTTCGCCAGAGATCATATCCCTAAGCTCTGATACCAACTGTAACGCCCCCAAAAATAGGTATACATCACCCATTTTAGTTCGTCAATAACATGGTACAGAACAACTACAACTTTATTAATACATCATAAAAACTGTGAGTTTAAATACAAATATTGTCTTCTAGACAATATCCATACCCAAATAAATCCTCATCACAATTATTGATACATTATTTTAAAAAAATGGTGAGGACTACTAAACAACTTCTAGAATCATCATTCCATACCCCGACTAGTACTCGCTACATTCTCGCCTCTTGAGAAGAAAAATAGAACAAAAAGGAAAAGGGTGAGCTCAACTAGCCCAGTAAAGAATATTATGATTAAGATAATATATAACAAATTATCGTTAGTCTTCAACAGGGAAAAAAAACTGATAAAACATAATGAGCATGACATTTTCGGATCAATATTACAGCATGAAAATAATAATTCATAGAAAGTTACGTAGAGAATGAAATCTACTATTATTTATGAATTTAAAAGTCCATCGTCAATATTTTATCCCTGTAACATCAATCAATATTCATCTTGAATCAAATTTATGTCTTTGCACTACAGGCCAAAGATATTCATCAGTCGGTCATGTTCATCTCAACACCTGTACATCTTTGCACTACGGGCCAAAGATATTCATAAGAAAATCAACCATCTTTGCACTACAGGCCAAAGATATTCAATAATACCATCATTTAGGATTGAGGATGATGAAAAATATTTTAAAGAAAACGAATTCAGTGAAACAAAAGAACAAGTATTATGGATTCGTACTTTAAACAACCCGAGTTCAAATATACTTCATAAATAATCATAGTGAAGTAAAATTCAAGAATGATCAAAACATGGATACAATCAAAGCTAGTATCCATAATAGATATTGTGGACAAAATACGAAAATTTAATTTTTTCTATGAATAGTGTCGTATTAAATGAATAGTCAGTATCACGTGAATAATGTCGTATCGTGAATAGTAACCCCGACACTAAAAAGACAAAAATTTCACAAGAAAAATCTTACCAATATTCCAAGCATAATGATATTAGAAGAAATAATATCATTTTAAAAAAATAATATCCACTTACCTCGAAAGGATAAGATACTTACAGTTGAAACAGGATATAGGCTATGACTTGAACTTGCATAGTATAGCAACACTCAAAGTATTAAAATACTCACAAGAATACGCTCAATATATCGAGAGAAAGAGAGAGAAGATTTCGGTTTAAGGGTGTGATTTTCAATTCTAACCTAAGCACCTATTTATAGGAAAATGCTTAGAACACCAAACCGTAAAATTTAATATAATATTATTATATTTACAAAATTGTCAATCCCACCTCTTGAATCTGAATTCAGCACCCTTGCACATGTTTAATGCAGCCCACCAAGGAAAAAAAACATTTTGTAATTAAAAATAATTAAAACTTTCAAAAATCAATTATTTGAACTACTAACTTCAATAATTCATAATAAATAGCTCTTTTATCAGAAAAATTTGAACCACATGTCCTTTTCATAGGAAATTTCATTCTCTACAACTTTCCAGAAGAAAGTTTTTCCAAATTCAAAATGTAAATTGGCCAAAATCCACAAACCAGGCGATTTTACAAGCTATAATCAAATTTCGGTCAAGAATTGGGGTCTCTGAAGCACACAAAACATGTATTAATCATTTAATGCCACAAAATACTCTTCCTCCTCATATACTCATATATCCCACATTCATTATAAAAATATCACAATTAATATATTATTAAAATAATATATTTAAACGAATTATTTTATCGAGAAAAGATAAAATATTAATTTTCAACAATTGTCACATTAAAAATTTTCTCTCTCTATATCCGCATAAAATCAATATTTTCCTCATCATATAAATCAATAATTAATTATTCACAAATAATATTACGAGAATCACATTCTTGACAACGGGGCGGTTCCCGGGTAAGAGGGGCCTTCCAATAAGGATCTCTCTTACTAAGCGTCTGATTAGATGACCAAACCTCTCCTTGATGCGAACTTTCTAGACATTGCCAATAATGTTATCTAATAATATTATTCGAGATAATATGAATTATTGCTCAGATAATAGAAAATTACGTGAAATGACAATTATTAAAATAACGATAATATAAAATATCAACACATCAATTATTGAATCAATAAAATAAAATCTTGAGCGATAATTCATGTAACAATTATTGAGTAGAGTGCCTTCTTACGTAAGAATCAATAATTGGTGCAATACCGCAGTAATCTTCTTGTGTTTTAACCACCGGTATTCCAACAAGATAATACTTAGAATAACAACTACTGTGAGTTATTTATAACCAACTTATTCTTGTCGTTTTCTTCATCCAATCGCTTTTCATTATGGGGCCCACACAAGGTCATAACATTGCATTAAATACGAATATTCCCCGACAAAAAAAAATATTCCACAACCAAACGAATATTCCCGTCAACAATGAATATTTTAAAACCACTTGCTTGTTTGAAATAATTGCGCATTTACCCATAACTTACCACATTAATCAAATCAACCCTTACTATTTCAAGATAATAAATAGAGAAATTTAATTTCATTAAATAATAAGTTGAGGTCTTACAACCTCCCTCCTTATGAAATTTTGTCCTCAAAATTGACGTGCACGTACACGGTGTTTGAAAAGGTGAGGATACCTCGCTTTCATTTCCGTTCCAACTCCCGGTCATTTCCTCTATAGCATGGTTCCTCCACAAAACTTTAACTTGTGGTATGACCTTTGTGCGTAGGACATGCTCCTTCCTATCCAAGATCTTGACAGGTACCTCTTCGTATGTTAAGTCTTCGGCTATCTCGTCTGGTTCTAACTCAATAACGTGGTTCGGGTCTTTCACATATTTACGAAGTACAGATATGTGAAACACATTATGAACACGAGACATACTCAGAGGTAACGCGAGTCTATAGGCTAGATTACCTACTCGGTCAAGAATTTGAAATGGACCAATAAATTGTGGATTGAGCTTTCCTCTCTTCCCGAATCTTGTAACTCCCTTCCATGGGGAACACGTAACAATACATGATCTCCAATACTAAATTCCACGTTCTTTCGATGAAGATCCGCATAACTCTTTTGTCAATCTTGAGCCGTTTGTATACGTTGTCGAATCATTTGGATCCTTTCTATAGTCTTACGTACCAACTCGGGTCCCAACAATGTTGCTTCACCCACCTCGTCCCAACATACTGGAGAGCGACTGTAAGACCCCGAATTTTTTTTTAAATAAAAAGGAATTTCCTTTATTTATTATTTTGAAATAGTAAGGGTTGATTTGATTAATGTGGATAGTTAAGGGTTAAATATGCAAATATTTCAAAATAAGCAAGTGGTTATAAAATATTCATTGTTGTCGGGGAATATTCGTTTGGTCGTGGAATATTAAATGCGGTCGAGGAATATTAAATGCGATGACAAGCGACCATGTGTGGGCCCATGTAACGAAAGCGATTGGATGAAGAAAGCGACAAATATAAGTTGTTTTTAAATAGCAGGCGTAGTTATTCTGAGATTAATCTTTGTTGGAATACCCGGTGGTTAAAACACACTAATCTGCGTTGTTGAGCGAAGAAGACACGGTATTGCACCAATTATTGATTCTTACGTGAAAGGCACTACTCAATAATGGTTACGATAATTCTTTGCTTCGATATTTTATTGAGTTAATAATTCTTTGCGTTGATATTTTATATTCTTTGTTGTTTCAATAATTGTCATTACACGTATCTTTCATTATCGAAGCAATAATTTATATTATATGAATAATATTATTAGATAACATTATTGGCAATGTCTAGAAAGTTACATAAGGAGAGGTTTGGTCACCTAATTGCGGCGCCAAGATGAAGAAATTCTTATTGGAAAGCCCTCTTTCTGGAAGCGCACGGTTGTCAATATTGTGATTACGTAATATTATTTGTGAATAATTAATTATTGATTTATATGATGAGGAAAATATTGATTTTATGTGGATATAGATGGAGAAATTTTTAAAATGACAATTGTTGAAAATTAATATTTTATCTTTTTCGATAAAATAATTCGTTTAAATATATTATTTTAATAATATATTAACGGTGATATTTTTACAACGAATGTGGGATATATGAGTATCTGAGGAGGAAGAGTATTTTTTTGCAATAAATGTTTAAAACATGTTAAACATGTCGGTGGACCCCATTTATTATTTGAAATTTGATTATAGCACATAAAATTGCCCGTTTGTGGATTTCGGTCAATTTCTGATTTGGAATTTGGAAAAACTTTCTTCTGCAAAGTTGTAGAAATTGAATTTCCTATAAAAACTCATGAGATTCAAATTTTCTGATGAAAGGGATATTTATTATGAATTATTGAAGTTCAAGCTTCAAATAATTGATTTTGGAAGTTTAAAATATTTAAAATTAGAAAAACGTTTTTCTTATTTTTTTCTAGAAGGTGGCATGTGTTTGATGGCTGAAATCAGATTCTAGACATGTGTGAAAATAATATAATTATATTATTAATTTATTAAATTTTACTGCTTTGGTGTTCTAGCATTTTCTATAAATAGGGTGCTTGGGTTAGAATTGAAAATCACACCGGAAACGAAGTTTTCTCTCTATATTATCGGCGTATTCTTGTGAGTATTTTGAGTATACTTTGAGTATTGCTATACGGTGCAAGTCCAAGTCATAGCCTATATCCAGGTGTTTCAACTTAGAAATCTTGATCTTTCGAGGTAAGGGATATTATTTTTTTCGTAATGATATTATTTCTTCAATATCATTATCTTTGAAATGTTGATCTGAAGTTTTATCAAATTTGGAACTTTTTCATGTGGGGTTACTATTCATGGGTTACTATTCATGAGTTACTTATTCACGAGTTACTATTCACGAGTTCTTATTCACGATTCTTATTCACGAGTACTATTAATGAAAGCGTGAAGATGTTTTTGTGGAATTTCTATCTTTTGGTGTCGAGTTACTATTCACGATATCGGCACTATTCACGTATATCTGACATTCTATTCATATTCAAAAAAATAAAATTTCTTCTTTTGTCCAAAATATCTATTACGGATACTAACTTTCGATTGTATCCATGTTTTGATCATTCTTGAATTTTACACCACTATGATTATTTTTGAGGTATTTTTGGGCGTGGATAAAACCAAATACTGAATCCTTAATCCTTAATCCTTGTCATTTTGTTTCCTTTGGATTCGTTTCTTAAAAATATTTTCATCATCCTCGATCTTAAATGATGATATTATTGAATATCTTTGGCTGTAGTGCAAAGATGAATGATTTCTGAAGAATATCTTTGGCACATGATGCAAAGATGAGCAGTGTTGAGATGAACATGACCGATTGATTAATATCTTTGGCACATAGTGCAAAGATGAATAGTGTTTAAATGAACATGACCAATAATCGATGAATATCTTTGGCACATAGTGCAAAGATGAATATTTGATTCGGATGTATATTGATTGATGTTACGAGGATAAAATATTGATGATGGGTTTATTAAATTCATAGATTATAGTAGATTTCATTCTCTACGTAACTCTTCTATGAATTATTATTTCATTGCGAATATTGATCTGAAACTTGTTGTCTATTGTATTCTATCGATTTTCCTGTTGAAGACTAACGATAATTTGTTGTATATTATCTTAGTCATAATATTCTTTCTTGGGCTAGTTGAGCTCACCCTTTTCCTTGTTGTTCCATTTTTTCTTCTCGGGGAGGCGAGAATGTAGCGAATACTAGTCGGGGTATGGAATGAAGGTTCTAGAGAGAGTTGTTTAGTAGTCCTCACCATTTTGTAAAATAATGAATCAATAATTATGATGGGGATTTATTTGCATGTGGATATTGTCTAGAAGACAATATTATATTTAAACTCACGATTATATATTGTCGTATTTCACACGACATTTATATTATTGAAGTTGTAGTTTGCTTCTTGTACCATGTATTTGGCGACTCGAATGGGTGTTGTGTATACCTATTTTGGGGGCGTCACGGTTAATATCGAGCTTAGGATATGATCTCCATGGAGATCGGGAATAAAACTAGGAGGGAGGCAGTAAATCCTTCGCTAGTGTGTCCTACTAAGCTTATTTGTTAGTTAGTCGATATATAGGGATATTATGTGATATATTGATTTCCTTAATTAACCCTTATTTTATGCGATGTTGAGAATGTCGTTGAGAATATTAACAGATGGAGTAAATGAGGCCGTGGAGATGCTGTCTTTGAGAGAGAGAGCGTGCAACAGTGGCAATGTTCCTCCCGTGAACAACACCACTGGCGAGATGATGAACGAGGGATGTTTAGAAGCTTTTTGCGATTCATGCAAAATCGGGCGAGGGAGACTCGTGTTCAAAATACGAGGAGAAATGATAGCAATTCACGGGTGGTCACAACAAGCAAGCGATTCAAAGAGTTGGGACCACGAGTGCAGGGAAAGCGGATCCGATTAAAGGCGGAGACGTGGGTCAAACAAATTACCAAGATATTCGATGTCTTGGGATGCGGAGAAAACAGAAAGTTCCATTCGCCACCTTTATGTTCCGTGGCGAAAGCGATTCTTGGTGGGAATCGTGAAGCGTACCCATCCATTTTGCTTTCGGCATGTCGTGGGAGACGTTTGAAAGCAGTTCA
This sequence comes from Panax quinquefolius, assembly GCA_020205615.1. Classification (NCBI taxonomy): domain Eukaryota; kingdom Viridiplantae; phylum Streptophyta; class Magnoliopsida; order Apiales; family Araliaceae; genus Panax; species Panax quinquefolius. The sequence goes on from CM035173.1 coordinate 37,140,698, forward strand.
ATGATGAAAGTACTTCCACGAAAGTATTCGTCGTATGAAGGAAGTGGAGTTTATTAGACTAGGCGAATAACATGGCGGTGTCCCGGTCTGACGAGGCGAAGTTAGCGGAGTTATCGAGTTGCACCTCATTTGGTGGAGAATGAGGAGCGTATGACGCGGATGTTTACGAGAGGTTTGAAACTTGACATACGTCGATATCTCATTTCTCATAAATTTTCTCTCTATTGAGATGTTGTCAGGGGGCTCGATTGTTAGAAGCGAGATAACGAAATACGTTCAACCGAGGGACCATAACGAGGATCATCTAGAAGATAGCGATCATCGAATAACGATAACCGGTGGAGAAAGAAGAATCTGAACAAAGGCGGTAACCACTCTGGTGGTAATCGTGGCCATGAAAATAGAAGAAGCGAGTCGGGAGGAGATTTTAAAAGAGGAGATTCAACAACGACCATGTGAAGGCGTCGGCGCCCGATGTGAACTAGTTTTAAGGGAGGAGAAGCGACCACCGGTCGTATGTTACAAATCTGCGGAAAGAGGGACATATCATTGCAAACCGCTACAACAGTTTAAGGTATGCTATAATTGTGGAAAAGAAGGACATATCGCTCGAGATTATGCGATATCGAAACCCGATCCGGCGGAATGGTGACTCAAAGGATGTCCCGAAAAAGTCAAAGTCAATCGGTTTCTTGGAAGAAGCGTTTGTCGTGGCCGTCAAAATCACGAACCCGAACGAAGTTAGCACGGGTTAGTTAATTATAAATTCTTGCGAAGTATATACCTTACTAGATATTGGTTCTACCCATTCTTTTATCTCTCTTACTTGCGCTCAACGTTTGAACTTGACTACGGAGAAATTAAACTTTGACCTATCTGTGGAGACTCCATTAGGAGAAACTTTCATTACATTCGTTGTTTAAAAATCTTGCTTGATTCAAGTTGGCACTATCACATTACACCGTTAACCTTATTTCTATAGAGATATTTGCTTTTGATGTGATTTTAAGGTTAACTACTCATCATGCCAAATTGATTGCTTTTGTAAGGTTGTTAGTTTTCATATTCTAAGCAACTTTGTTATTTGAATTCAAGCAATCAAACCATTGTAGTCAAACATTTTCATATCAAGCCATGAAGTCATTCGTTTATTACGGATGTCAAGTTTTCTTAGTCCATGTTATGGATTTGAATAAAGACACGTCAGATTTGAATAATATTCTGTTGTTATTGATTTTTCTGGCGTATTTCTGAAGAATTTCTTGGCTTACTCCCAAAGCACGATATTAAATTTTGTATCGACTTTGAACCCGTCTACAAAACTCATTTCTAAAATCTCATATCGAATGGCTCTATTGAACTTGAGGAGTTAAAAATTCAACTATAAATTTGGTACACGAGCCTTTATTTTGTGACTTCCTTTGTGGAATTCACCTAAGCGAACTCTCTCTCTGTAGGGGCGTCATATTAGATAGATAATAAAGCGATAGGTGTCATTGTGACGTCTTTATCCAAGATTGGGATATGAGTCACGATTGAGAGCAACCTAAGTCGATTATCGAAAGGCGTAGCTTTCAGGCTTAGTTGGTTATTATCGAGATTCGTTGAAGGATATTCTCGAATCGCTATTCCATTAACGCAATTGACTCGTAGAGATACAAAATTTGAATGGAGCAAGGAATGTGGGAAGAGCTTGAAGAACTCAAGAGGAGACTCATTTGAAGACATGTTACGATCATGCCATCTGGAAAAGCGAGCGTGGTAGGTAGCGCGTGAGTAGAAGATTATATCTTGAGGAGCAGTGCGATGATGTCAAGTATCGCGTAGAGCCAACTTTAATAGAAAAAGTTAAGGTTGCTCGAGCCACAGGCTTCGGAGTGATCGTATGAAGAAGAAAGTACAAGAAGGAGCTATTAGGAGCGAGAATTGATGAAGAAGGAATACTTGAGTCCTCTCTGACTTTGTGTTCCTAACGACTACGATTTGAAGTACAAGATTATGATGGAGGCACACAAACACATTTGCAATCCATCTGGAAGTACTAAAATGTATCGTGATCTTGACATACATTTTGGTGGAACAATATGAAGAGAGAGATTGCAAAGTTTATCTCGATGTGTTTAACTTGCCAACGTGTAAAGGCGGGCATCTTGTAACTAAGGGTCCGTTGCAACCACTTGAGATTCCGAATGGAAGTGGGAACACATTACTATGGATTTAGTTCTGGGTCTTCCTCTACGGTTTCTCAAGGCATCAATGCTATTTGGGTTATTGTTGATAGATTAACCAAGTCGCTCATTTCTTGCCGTCTGGAGACTTATTCCCTTGAGCGTCTTGCTAGTATGTACGTGAATGAGATTGTGAGGTTGCATGGCATGCCTGTATCCATAGTTTTAGATCGTGACCCAAGATTCACTTCATGATTTTGGGTTAGAAAGCTATGGGCGCAATTTACTGATTCGGTTTGGCATACCATCCTCAAGCGGATGGGCAATCGAAAAAAGACTACTCAAACTCTTGAAGATATATTAAAACTCATGTCCCTAGATTTCAAAGGAAGTTGGGATAAGTACTTGCCATTGGTGGAATCCTCATACATGAATGATAGTTATTAAACAAATATAGGCATGGTTCCATTGAAGCATTATATGGACGAAAATGTCGTTCTCCATATGTTGGGATGAGGTGGGTGAAGCAACATTGTTGGGACCCGAGTTAAATACGTATGATTACTGAAAAGATCCAAATGATTAAACAACGTATACAAAGCGGCACAAGATCGACAAAAGAGTTATGCGGATCTTCATCGAAAGGGCGTGGAATTTAATGTAGGGGATCATGTATTGTTGTTGCGAGTTGCTCCATGGAAGGGAGTTACAAGATTTGGGAAGAGAGAAAGCTCGATCCACGATTTATTGGTCCATTTCAAATTCTTGACCGAGTAGGAAATGTAGCCTATAGACTTGCGTTACCTCAAGAGTATGTCTCGTGTTCATAATGTGTTTCACATATCTCATACTTAAATAAATATGTGAAAGACCGAACCACGTTATTGAGTTAGAAACCCGGACGAGATAATAGAAGACTTAACGTGAGGAGGTACTGTCAAGATTTTGGATAGGAAGGAGCATGTCCTACTACTGAAAAAGGTCATACCACAAGTTAAAGTTTTGTGGAGGAATCATGCTATAGAGGAAATGACACAGGGAATTGGAAAGCGAAAATGAAAGCGAGGTATCCTCACCTTTTGAAAACACACCGAGTGCGTCGTCAATTTCGAGGACGAAAATTTCATAAGGAGGGAGGTTGTAAGACCAAAATTTTTTTAAATAAAAGGAATTTCCTTTATTTATTATTTTGAAATAGTAAGGGTTGATTTGATTAATGTGGATAGTTAAGGGTTAAATATGCAAATATTTCAAAATAAGCAAGTGGTTATAAAATATTCATTGTTGTTAGGGAATATTCGTTTGGTGCGTGGAATATTAAATGCGGTCGGGAATATTAAATGCGACCAGTAGCGACCATGTGTGGGCCCCATAACGAGCGATTGGATGAAGAAAGCGACAAATATAAGTTGTTTTTAAATAACAGCGTAGTTATTCTGAATTATCTTGTTGGAATACCCGGTTGGTTAAAACACACTAATCTGGCGTTGTTGAGCGATAGCACACAGTATTGCACCAATTATTGATTCTTACGTGAAGAAGCACTACTCAATAATGGTTACGATAATTCTTGTTCGATATTTTATTGAGTTAATAATTGCTTTGCGTTGATATTTTATATTCTTTGTTGTTTGATAATTGTCATTACACGATATCTTTCATTATCGAAGCAATAATTCATATTATCTGAATAATATTATTAGATAACATTATTGGCAATGTCTAGAAAGTTACATCTAAGGAGAGGTTTGGTCACCTAATTGCGGCGCGATGAGAAGAAATTCTTATTGGAAAGCCCCTCTTTCACAGGAGCTGCACAGGTTGTCGATATTGTGATTACGTAATATTATTTGTGAATAATTAATTATTGATTTATATGATGAGGAAAATATTGATTTTATGTGGATATAGATGGAGAAATTTTTAAAATGACAATTGTTGAAAATTAATATTTTATCTTTTTACGATAAAATAATTCATTTAAATATATTATTTTAATAATATATTAACGGTGATATTTTTACAACGAATGTGGGATATATGAGTATCTGAGGAGGAAGAGTATTTTTGTTGCAATAAATGTTTAAAACATGTTAAACATGTCGGTGGACCCCATTTATTGGTGAGAAATTTGATTATAGCACAAAAAATTGCCCGTTTGTGGATTTCGGTCAATTTCTGATTGGAATTTGGAAAAACTTTCTTCTGCAAAGTTGTAGAATTGAATTTCCTATAAAAACTCATGAGATTCGAATTTTCTGATGAAAGGGATATTTATTATGAATTATTGAAGTTCAAAGCTCAAAATAATTGATTTTTGGAAGTTTAAAATATTTAAAATTAGAAAAACGTTTTTTCTTATTTTTTTCTAGAAGGTGGCATGTGTTTGATGGCTGAAATCAGATTCTAGACATGTGTAGAAAATAATATAATTATATTATTAATTTATTAAATTTTACTGCTTTGGTGTTCTAGCGATTTCTATAAATAGGGTCTTGGGTTAGAATTGAAAATCACACCGAAACTGAAGTTTTCTCTCTATATTATTGAGCGTATTCTTGTGAGTATTTTGAGTATACTTTGAGTATTGCTATACTGATTGCAAGTCAAGTCATAGCTTTATATCAGGTGTTTAAATTTAAAAATCTTGATCTTTTCGAGGTAAGGGATATTATTTTTTTCGTAATGATATTATTTCTTCAATATCATTATCTTTGAAATGTTGATCTGAAGTTTTTATCAAATTTGGAACTTTTTCATGTCGGGTTACTATTCATGGGTTCTTATTCATGAGTTACTATTCACGAGTTACTATTAATGAGTTCTTATTCACGAGTTCTTATTCACGAGTACTATTAATGAAAAAGCGTGAAGATGTTTTTGTGGAATTTCTATCTTTTGGTGTCGTTACTATTCACGTTTCTTATTCACGTATCTGGCACTATTCACGTATCTGACTATTCATAGAAAAATAAAATTTCTTCTTTTTGTCCAAAATATCTATTACGGATACTAACTTTCAGATTGTATCCATGTTTTGATCATTCTTGAATTTTACACCACTATGATTATTTTTGAGGTATTTTTGGGCGTGGATAAAACCAAGTACGAATCCTTAATCCTTAATCCTTGTCATTTTGTTTCCTTTGGATTCGTTTCTTTAAAAATATTTTCATCATCCTCGGTCTTAAATGATGATATTATTGAATATCTTTGGCTGTAGTGCAAAGATGAATGATTTCTGAAGAATATCTTTGGCTTTGTAGTGCAAGATGAGCAGTGTTGAGATGAACATGGCCGATTGATTAATATCTTTGGCTTTGTAGTGCAAAGATGAGCAGTGTTTAAATGAACATGACCAATGATGAATATCTTTGGCTTGTGTAGTGCAAAGATGAATATTTGATTCGGATGTATATTGATTGATGTTACGAGGATAAAATATTGATGATGGATTTATTAAATTCATAGATTATAGTAGATTTCATTCTCTACGTAACTCTTACATGAATTATTATTTCATTACTGAATATTGATCTGAAACTTGTTGTCTATTGTATTACTATCAGATTTTTCCTGTTGAAGACTAACGATAATTTGTTGTATATTATCTTAGTCATAATATTCTTCTTTGGGCTAGTTGAGCTCACCTTTTCCTTGTTGTTCCATTTTTTCTTCTCGGGGAGGCGAGAATGTAGCGAGTACTAGTCGGGGTATGGAATGAAGGTTCTAGAGAGAGTTGTTTAGTAGTCCTCACCATTTTGTAAAATAATGAATCAATAATTATGATGGGGATTTATTTGCGTGTGGATATTGTCTAGAAGACAATATTATATTTAAACTCACGATATATATTATAAGTATTTCACACGACATTTGTATTATTGAAGTTGTAGTTTGCTTCTTGTACCCATGTATTTGGCGACTCGGAATGGGTGTTGTGTATACCTATTTTGGGGGCGTCACAGTTGATATCGAGCTTAGGGATATGATCTCTGGCGGAGATCGGGGAATAAAACTAGGAGGAGAGCAGAGTAAATCCTTCATTAGTGTGTCCTACTAAGCTTATTTGTTAGTTGGTCGATATATAGGGATATTATGTGATATATTGATTTCCTTAATTAACCCTTATTTTATGGCGATTATTTGAGAATGTCGTTGAGAATATTAACATGGAGAGTAAATGAGGCCGTGGAGATGCTGTCTTTTACCAGCGAGGAGAGCGTCTGTGACAGTTGGCAATGTTCCTCCTGTGAACAACACCAATGGCGAGATGATGAGCGAGGGGATGTTTAGAAGCTTTTTGCGATTCATGCAAAATCGAGACGAGGAGACTTCGTGTTCAAAATCGAGGAGAGGAAATGATAGCAATTCACGGGTGGTCACGACCAAGCGATTGAAAGAGTTGGGACCACGAGTGCAGGGAAGCGGATCCGATTAAAGGCGAGAGCGTGGGTCAAACAAATTACTAAGATATTCGATGTCTTGGGATGCGGAGGAACAGAAAGTTCCATTCGCCGCCTTTATGTTAAAATGGCGAAGCGATTCTTGGTGGGAATCATGAAGCGTACCCATCCATTGCACTCGGCGTATGTCGTGGGAGGCGTTTGAAGCAGTTCAATGACAAGTACTTCCACGAAAGTATTACGTCGTATGAAGGAAGTGGAGTTTATTAGACTAGAAAGCGAGAATAACATGGCGGTGTCCCGATGACGAGCGAAGTTAGCGGAGTTATCGAGTTGCACCTCATTTGGTGGAGAATGAGGAGCGTATGGCGGATGTTTACGAGAGGTTTGAAACCGACATACGTCGATATCTCATTTCTCATAAATTTTCTCTATTCGAGATGTTGTCAGCGAGGCTCGGTTGTTAGGCGAGATATACGAAATACGTTCAACCGAGGGACCATAACGAGGATCATCTCAAGAAGATAGCGATCATCGAATAATGATAACCAAATGGAGAAAGAAGAATCTGAGACAAAGGCGGTAACCACTCTGGGTGGTATCGTGGCCATGAAAATAGAAGAAGCGAGTCGGGAGGAGATTTTAAAAGAGGAGATTCAACAACGACCATGTGAAGGCGTCGGCCTTGATGGCAACTAGTTTTAAGGGAGGAGAACGACCACCGGTCATATGTTACAAATCTTGGAAAGAGGGGACATATCATTGGCCCGCCCTGACAGTTTAAGGTATGCTATAATTGTGGAAAAGAAGGACATATCGCTCGAGATTATGCGATATCGAAACCCAGATCCAATGAGGAATGGTGACTCAAAAGATGTCCCGGAAAAGTCAAAGTCAACGGTTCTTGGAAGACTTTTTGTCGTGGCCGGGTCAAAATCAAGGAACGAGACGAAGTTAGCACGTGTTAGTTAATTATAAATTCTTGCGAAGTATATACCTTACTAGATATTGGTTCTACCCATTCTTTTATCTCTCTTTGCTTTGCGCTCAACGTTTGAACTTGACTACGGAGAAATTAAACTTTGACCTATCTGTGGAGACTCCATTAGGAGAAACTTTCATTATATCCGTTGTTTAAAAATCTTGCTTGATTCAAGTTGGCACTATCACATTACACATTAACCTTATTTCTATAGAGATATTTGCTTTTGATGTGATTTTAAGGTTAACTACTCATCATACCAAATTGATTGCTTTTGTAAGGTTGTTAGTTTTCATATTCCTAAGCAACTTTGTTATTTGAATTCAAGCAATCAAACCATTGTAGTCAAACATTTTCATATCAAGCCATGAAGTCATTCGTTTATTACGGATGTCAAGTTTTCTTAGTCCATGTTATGGATTTGAATAAAGACACGTCGATTTGAATAATATTCTTGTTGTTATTGATTTTTCTGACGTATTTCTGAAGAATTTCTTGGCTTACTCCCAAAGCTTTGATATTAAATTTTGTATCGACTTTGAACCCGGTACAAAACTCATTTCTAAAATCTCATATCGAATGGCTCTATTGAACTTGAGGAGTTAAAAATTCAACTATAAATTTGGTACTGAGCCTTTATTTTGTGACTTCCTTTGTGGAATTCACTAAGCGAACTCTCTGTAGGGGCGTCATATTAAATGCGATAGTAAAGCGATAGGTGTCATTGTGACGTCTTATCCAAGATTGGGATATGAGTCACGATTGAGAAGCGACTAAGTCGATTATCGAAATCGTAGCTTTCTAAGCTTAGTTGGTTATTATCGGAGATTCGTTGAAGGATATTCTCGAATCGCTATTCCATTAACGCAAATGACTCGTAGAGATACAAAATTCGAATGGAGCGAGGAATGTGGGAAGAGCTTGAAGAACTCAAGAGGAGACTCATTTCAACACATGTTACGATCATGCCATCTGAAAAAGCGAGCGTGGTAGTGACGCGATTGAGTAGAAGATTATATCTGCGAGGAGCAGTGCGATGATGTCAAGTATCGCGCAGAGCCAACTTTAATAGAAAAAGTTAAGGTTGCTCGAGCCACCGAGGCTTCGGAGTGATGTATGAAGAAGAAAGTACAAGAAGGAGCTATTAGGGCGAGAATTGATGAAGAAGGAATACTTGAGTCCACTCTGAGACTTTGTGTTCTAACGACTCGATTTGAAGTACAAGATTATGATGGAGGCACACAATACGCCATTTGCAATCCATCACGGAAAGTACTAAAATGTATCGTGATCTTGACATACATTTTGGTGGAACAATATGAAGAGAGAGATTGCAAAGTTTATCTCGATGTGTTTAACTTGCCCAACGTGTAAAGGCGGAGCATCTTGTAACTAAGGGTCCGTTGCAACCACTTGAGATTCCGAATGGAAGTGGGAACACATTACTATGGATTTCGTTCACGGGTCTTCCTACGGTTTCTCAAGGCATCAATGCTATTTGGGTTATTGTTGATAGATTAACCAAGTCTGCTCATTTCTTGCCGATACGGAGACTTATTCCTTGAGCGTCTTGCTAGTATATGCGTGAATGAGATTGTGAGGTTGCATGGCATGCTGTATCCATAGTTTTAGATCGTGACCCATGATTCACTTCATGATTTTGGGTTAGAAAAGCTATGGGCACGAATTTACGATTCGGTTTGGCATACCATCCTCAAAGCGGATGGGCAATCGAAAAGAACTACTCAAACTCTTGAAGATATATTAAAACTACGTGTCCTAGATTTCAAAGGAAGTTGGGATAAGTACTTGCCATTGGTGGAATCCTCATACAACAATAGTTATTAAACAAATATAGGCATGGTTCCATTCGAAGCATTATATGGATGAAAATGTCGTTCTCGATATGTTGGGATGAGGTGGGTGAAGCAACATTGTTGGGACCCGAGTTAATGACGTATGATTACTAGAAAGATCCAAATGATTCGACAACGTATACAAAGCGGCACAAGATCGACAAAAGAGTTATGCGGATCTTCATCGAAAGGGCGTGGAATTTAATGTAGGGGATCATGTATTGTTGCGAGTTGCTCCATGGAAGGGAGTTACAAGATTTGGGAAGAGAGAAAGCTCGATCCACGATTTATTGGTCCATTTCAAATTCTTGACCGAGTAGGAAATGTAGCCTATAGACTTGCGTTACCTCAAGTATGTCTAAATGTTCATAATGTGTTTCACATATCTCATCTTAAGTAAATATGTGAAAGACCCGAACCACGTTATTGAGTTAGAATCGGACGAGATAGCCAGAAGACTTAACGCGATATGAGGAGGTACCTTTCAAGATTTTGGATAGGAAGGAGCATGTCCTACGCATGAAAAGGTCATACCACAAGTTAAAGTTTTGTGGAGGAATCATGTTATAGAGGAAATGACACAGGGAATTGGAAGCGAAATGAAATCGAGGTATCCTCACCATTTTGAAACACAGTAATCGTCGTCAATTTCGAGGGCGAAATTTCATAAGGAGGGAGGTTGTAAGACCCCAATTTTTTTTAAATAAAAAGGAATTTCCTTTATTTATTATTTTGAAATAGTAAGGGTTGATTTGATTAATGTGGATAGTTAAGGGTTAAATATGCAAATATTTCAAAATAAGCAAGTGGTTATAAAATATTCATTGTTGTCGGGGAATATTAGTTTGGTGTGGAATATTAAATGCGGTCGGGAATATTAAATGCGACGGTATGACCATGTGTGGGCCCCATAACGGAAAGCGATTGGATGAAGAAAACGACAAATATAAGTTGTTTTTAAATAACAGCGTAGTTGTTATCGTTAATACTGTTGGAATACCCGGTGGTTAAAACACACTAATACGCGTTGTTGAACAGTAGCACACAGTATTGCACCAATTATTGATTCTTACGTGAAGGCCTTTACTCAATAATGGTTACGATAATTCTTTATTCGATATTTTATTGAGTTAATAATTCTTTGCGTTGATATTTTATATTCTTTGTTGTTTGATAATTGTCATTACACAATCTTTCATTATCGAAGCAATAATTCATATTATCTGAATAATATTATTAGATAACATTATTGGCAATGTCTAGAAAGTTACATCTAAGGAGAGGTTTGGTCACCTAATTGCTTGCCAAGTGATGAAGAAATTCTTATTGAAAGCCCCTCTTCTCTGAACTGCACGTTTGTCAATATTGTGATTACGTAAATATTATTTGTGAATAATTAATTATTGATTTATATGATGAGAAAATATTGATTTTATGTGGATATAGATGGAGAAAATTTTTAAAATGACAATTGTTGAAAATTAATATTTTATCTTTTTCGATAAAATAATTCATTTAAATATATTATTTTAATAATATATTAACGGTGATATTTTTTACAATGAATGTGGGATATATGAGTATACGAGGAGGAAGAGTATTTTTGTTGCAATAAATGTTTAAAACATATTAAACATGTCGGTGGACCCCATTTATTGATTGAAATTTGATTATAGCTTTAAAATTGCCCGTTTGTGGATTTCGGTCAATTTCTGATTGGAATTTGGAAAACTTTCTTCTGCAAAGTTGTAGAGAATTGAATTTCCTATAAAAACTCATGAGATTCGAATTTTCTGATGAAAGGGCTATTTATTATGAATTATTGAAGTTCAAAGCTCAAAATAATTGATTTTGGAAGTTTAAAATATTTAAAATTAGAAAAACGTTTTTCTTATTTTTTTGCTAGAAGGTGACATGTGTTTGATGGCTGAAATCAGATTCTAGACATGTGTAGAAAATAATATAATTATATTATTAATTTATTAAATTTTACTGCTTTTGGTGTTCTAAGCGATTTTCTATAAATAGGGTCTTGGGTTAGAATTGAAAATCACACCGAAATCAAGTTTTCCTCTATATATATCGGCGTATTCTTGTGAGTATTTTGAGTATACTTTGAGTATTGCTATACGGTTGAAGTCCAAGTCATAGCTTTATATCCTGTTTTCAATTTAAAGTCTTGATCTTTCGAGGTAAGGGATATTATTTTTTTTAGTAATGATATTATTTCTTCAATATCATTATCTTTGAAATGTTGATCTGAAGTTTTATCAAATTTGGAACTTTTTCATGTCGGGTTTACTATTCATGGGTTACTATTCATGAGTTCTTATTCACGAGTTCTTATTCATGAGTTCTTATTCACGAGTTCTTATTCACGAGTACTATTCATGAAATGTGAAGATGTTTTTGTGGAATTTCTATCTTTTGGTGTCGGAGTTTACTATTCACGTGTCTGGCACTATTCACGTATCTGACACTATTCACGATATCTGGCCTATTCATAGAAAAATAAAATTTCTTCTTTTTGTCCAAAATATCTATTACGGATACTAACTTTCGATTGTATCCATGTTTTGATCATTCTTGAATTTTACACCACTATGATTATTTTTGAGGTTTTTTTGGGCGTGGATAAAACCAAGTACGAATCCTTAATCCTTAATCCTTGTCATTTTGTTTCACTTTGGATTCGTTTCTTAAAAATATTTTTCATCATCCTCGGTCTTAAATGATGATATTATTGAATATCTTTGGCTGTGTAGTGCAAAGATGAATGATTTCTGAAGAATATCTTTGGCACATAGTGCAAAGATGAGCAGTGTTGAGATGAACATGACCGATTGATTAATATCTTTGGCACATGTAGTGCAAAGATGAGCAGTGTTTAAATGAACATGACCAATCGATGAATATCTTTGGCTTGTAGTGCAAAGATGAATATTTGATTCGGATGTATATTGATTGATGTTACGAGGATAAAATATTGATGATGGATCATTAAATTCATAGATTATAGTAGATTTCATTCTCTACGTAACTCTTACATGAATTATTATTTCCATTGCGAATATTGATCGAAACTTGTTGTCTATTGTATTCTATCGATTTTTCCTGTTGAAGACTAACGATAATTTGTTGTATATTATCTTAGTCATAATATTCTTTCTTTGGGCTAGTTGAGCTCACCCTTTTCCTTGTTGTTCCATTTTTTCTTCTCGGGAGGCGAGAATGTAGCAAATCTTAGTCGGGGTATGGAATGAAGGTTCTAGAGAGAGTTGTTTAGTAGTCCTCACCATTTTTGTAAAATAATGAATCAATAATTATGATGGGGATTTATTTGCATGTGGATATTGTCTAGAAGACAATATTATATTTAAACTCACAGTATATATTATTGTATTTCACACGACATTTGTATTATTGAAGTTGTAGTTTGCTTCTTGTACCATGTATTTGGCGACTCAGAATGGGTGTTGTGTATACCTATTTTGGGGGCGTCACAGCGACACTTTCGTCCATACAATGCTTTAAATGGGGCCACACCAATGCTTGTCTTATAACTGTTGTTATAAGAGAATTCCACCAATGGTAAATACTTATCCCAAGTCCCTTTGAAGTCTAGGATACAGAGTCTTAATAAATCTTCAAGAGTTTGAATAGTCCTCTCTGATTGTCCGTCCGTTTGAGGATGGTATGCCGAACTAAATCGTAAATTCGTGCCCATAGCTTTTTGCAAGCTAACCCAAAATCTTGAAGTAAATCTTGGGTCACGATCCGAAACTATGGATACTGGCATACCATGCAATCTCACAATCTCATTTACATACATATGAGAAAGACGTTCAAGGGAATAAGTCTCCCGTATCGGTAAGAAATGAGCAGACTTGGTTAATCTATCAACAATAACCCAAATAGCATCGATGCCTTGAGAAACCGTAGGAAGACCCATAACAAAATCCATGGTAATGTGTTCCCACTTCCATTTCAGAATCTTAAGTGGTTGAAATGGACCCTTAGATACTTGATGCTCCACCTTTACACGTTGACAAGGTAAACACGTCGAGATAAACTTTGCAATCTCTCTCTTCATATTGTTCCACCAAAATGTATGTCGAAGATCACGATACATTTTGGTACTTCCAGGATGGATCGCAAATGGTGTATTGTGTGCTTCCATCATAATCTTGTACTTCAAATCGTAGTCGTTAGGAACACAAAGTCCAGAGTGGACTCAAAGTATTCCTTCTTCATCGATTCTCGCCCTAATAACACCTTTTGTACTTTCTTCTTCATACGCGCATCATTCCGGCCGAATTGGCTTGAGCAACCTTAACTTTTTCTATTAAAGTTGGCTCTATGCATATACTTGACATCATCGCACCGTTCCTCGCATATGATCTTCTCTACTCAACGCGTCGCCTACCACGCTCGCTTTTTCAAGATGGTATTGAATAGTGTGGTCGTAATCTTTCAACAACTCGAGCTAACGTCGTTGTTGCGCATGTTGAGTTCCTTTTGAGTGAAGTAATATTTGAGACTTTTATGGTCTAAATATATCTCCACTTTCTCCCCATATAGATAGTGCCTCCGGATCTTTAAGCCTTGAAGACGCATTGCGCTAACTCTAGATCATGAGTAGGATAATTCCTCTCATATTCTTTAAGTTGTCATGAGGCATAGGCTATGACTTTCCCACGTTGCATGAGAACACATCCTAACCCTTTGCTCAAGCATCATTTGAGATAACAAATCCATCCGAACCAGATGGTATTGTTAGAACAGTCTTAGAAATAAGTCTCCTCTTAAGCTCTTGGAAACTCTTCTCGCATTCCTCACTCCAAACGAATTTTGTATCCTTAGGAGTTAATGAGTTAATGGAGTAGCAATTAGAAAACCCTTCCACGAATCTCCGATAATAACCACCAGGCCCGAAAGCTTACGTGCTGATCCTTAAATCGACTTGGTTGCTCCCAACTTTGTATTGCTTCAATCTTCGCCGGGTCGACAGATACTCCATGTTTAGACACCACATGCCCAAGGAATGCTACTTCCTCAAGACAGAACTCACATTTCTTCAACTTGGCATATAGCTTGTTTTCACGAAGCCTTTGGAGTACCAGCTTCAAATGGTGCTCATGATCATCACGGCTCTTGGAATATATGAGAATGTCATCAATAAAGACAACAACGAACCGATCTAAATAGTCCTTGAATACTCGGTTCATCATATCCATGAAAGCCGCAGGAGCATTAGTCAATCCAAAAGACATGACTAAGAATTCATAATGCCCGTCTGCAAGTTCTTACGAGGCGCTTTGGAATATCCTCGATTCTAATCTTCAAATGATGATATCCGAATCGAAGATCGATCTTTGAAAAGAATTGTGCTCCTTGCAATCGGGTCAAACAGGTCATCAATACGAGGTAGTGGATACCTATTCTTGATGGTGACATGGTTCAATTCCCGATAGTCAGTTCAAAGTCGTATACTCCGGGCTTTCTTTTTTACAAATAAAACAGGAGCACCCCAAGGAGATGTACTAGGACGAATGAAACCGATGTCCAACAACTCCTGTAGTTGGACCTTTAACTCCTGAAGTTCAATAGGAGCCATTCGATATGGGGTTTTAGAAATGGGCTTTGTACAAGGTTCAAGATCAATAAAGAATTTAAATTCACGTTCTGGGGGTAGACCGGGAAGTTCTTCAGGAAATACGTCTGGAAAATCAATAACAACAGGAATATTATTCAAATCTGATGTATCTTTATTCAAATCCATAACATGGGCTAAGAAAGCTTGACATCCGTTTTTCAATAAAAGAATAACTTTATGACTTGATATGACAGCGATTGATTTTAGTGGCTTAGTTGCTTGAATTCGTACAATAGGTTGGTTAGGAATATGAAAACTAACAACCTTACGAAAATAATCAATTTTGGCATGATGAGTAGTTAACCAATCAATCCCTAAAATCACATCAAAAGCAAGTATCTTTAAAGAGATAAGGTCAACAGGTAAGGTGATGGTGCCAACTTGAATCAAACAAGATTTATAAACAGTGGATGTGATGAAAGTTTCTCCTAACGGAGTCTCCACAGATAAATCAAAGTCTAATTTCTCCGGAGTCAAGTTTAAACGTTGAGCACAAATAGGAGAGATAAATGAATGGGTAGCACCGGTATCAAGTAAGGTATAAACATCGCAAGAATTAATGATTAGCTTACCCGTGATCACCTCGTTTGGGTTCCTCGCATTTTGACCAGTCACGACAAACGCACTTCTAGGAACCGTTGACTTTGACTTTTCTGGGACAGCCTTTTGAGTCACCGTCCCCCACTGGACTTGGTTTCGCTTATCGTCGTCAATCTCGAAGCGATATGTCCTTCCTTTCCAAAGATTATAACATACCTTGAACTGTTGTGGGCGCTTTGGTGATATGTCCTTCTTTCCCGCACTTATAGCATATAATGGGTGGTCGCTTTTCCTCCTTGAACCCGATTCTTCTGGTGTTGACGTCTTCACATGGTCATTTTTAAATCTCCTATTTTTAAAATCTCCTCCCGACTCGCTTCTTCTATTCTCATGGCCATGACTACCACCGAGTGGTTATCATTTTGTCCGTCTTTTTCTTTCTCTCGTTGGTTATCGTTATTCCATTGATCGCTATCTTCTAGTGTATGATCCTCGTTATGGTCCCTCGGTTGAACGTACTCATTATCTCGCTCTAATAATTGAGCCTCATTGACAACATCCTGAATAGAGAGAAATATATGAGAAATGAGATATTGGACGTATGTCGGGTTTCAAACCTCTCGAAACATCCGCGTCATCGTTCCTCATTCTCTACCAAATGAGGTGCAAACACGACAACTCTATGCAAACTTTGCCTCGTCTTTGACACCGCCGTATTATTTTGTTCCATCTAATAAACTCCACTTCCTTCATATAGACGAATACTTTCGGGAAAGTACTTGTCATTGAAATGATTCAAACGCGTCTCCCAAGACATGCCGAGTCTGGTACGGATGGAGTACGCTTCCTGACAGATTCCCACCATGTCTGCCTCATTATGGAACATAAAAGTAGCGAATGGAACCTTCGTTTTCTTCTATGCATCCCAAGACATCGAATATCTTGGTAATTTGTTTGACCCACGTCTCTGCCTTAACCGGATCCGGTTTTCCCTAGAATTCTGGTGGTCCCAACTCTTTGAATCGCTTGGCCGTGACAAATCGTGCGTTGTTATCATTTCTACTCAGATTTTGTGCACGAGTCTCCTCGTCGATTTTGCATGAATCGCAAAAAACTTCTAAACATCCCGTCGTTCATCATCTCGCTTTCATGGTGGCGTTGTTCACGGGAGAAACATTGCCACCGGCTGACGCTTCTCCTCATTGGTGAGTAGAAAGCGTCTCCATGGTCTCATTTACTCCATCATTAACATTCTCGATTACATTCTCAAATCTCTTGCCATAAAATAAAGGTTAATTAAGGAAATCAACATAACACATAATATCCCTATATATTGACCAACTAACAAATAAGCTTAGGTAGGACACACTAGCGAAGGATTTACTCGTCTCTCCCCTCCTAGTTCTATTCCCCGATCTCCGCCAGAGATCATATCCCTAAGC
This sequence comes from Panax quinquefolius, assembly GCA_020205615.1. NCBI lineage: Eukaryota > Viridiplantae > Streptophyta > Magnoliopsida > Apiales > Araliaceae > Panax > Panax quinquefolius. The sequence goes on from CM035173.1 coordinate 37,157,748, forward strand.
TCTGATACCAACTGTAATGCCCCCAAAAATAGGTATACATCACCCATTTTAGGTCGTCAATAACATGGTACAGAACAACTACAACTTTATTAATACATCATAAAAACTGTGAGTTTAAATACAAATATTGTCTTCTAGACAATATCCATACCCAAATAAATCCTCATCATAATTATTGATACATTATTTTAAAAAAATGGTGAAGACTACTAAACAACTTCTAGAATCATCATTCCATACCCCGACTAGTACTCGCTACATTCTCGCCTCTTGAGAAGAAAAATAGAAAAAAAAAGAAAAGGGTGAGCTCAACTAGCCCATTAAAGAATATTATGACTAAGATAATGTAGAACAAATTATCGTTAGTCTTCAACAGGGAAAAAAAACTGATAAAATATAATAGACAACAAGTTTCAGATCAATATTCGCAGCGGAAATAATAATTCATAGAAGAGTTACGTAGAGAATGAAATCTACTATTATTTATGAATTTAAAAGTCCATCGTCAATATTATATCCCTGTAACATCAATCAATATTCATCTTGAATTAAATTTTCGTCTTTGCACTACAGACCAAAGATATTCATTAGTCGGTCATGTTCATCTCAACACCTGTACATCTTTGCACTACGGGGCCAAAGATATTCATAAGAAAATCAACCATTTTTGCACTACAGGCCAAAGATATTCAATAATACCATCATTTAGGACTGAGGATTATGAAAAATATTTTAAAGAAAATGAATCCAGTGAAACAAAAGAACAAGTCTGCTCATTTCGTTACTAGTCTTCCCAAGGTTTCTCAAGGCATAGATGCGATTTGGGTCATTATTGATAGATTGACCAAGTCTGCTCATTTCTTACCGATACGAGAAACTTATACACTTGAACGTCTTACTAGCATGTATATAAACAAGATTGTAAGATTGCATGGTATGCCAGTATCCATAGTTTCTGATCGAGACCCAAGATTCACTTTAAGATTTTGGGTTAGTTTGCAAAAAGCTATGGGCACGGATTTACGATTTAGTTCGGCATATCATCCTCAAACGGATGGGCAGTCGGAAAGGACTATTCAAACTCTTGAAGATTTGTTAAGACTCTGTGTCCTTGACTTCAAGGGAAGTTAGGACAAGTTCTTACCATTGGTGGAGTTTTCCTATAACAATTGTTATCAAACAAGTATTGACATGGCTCCATTTGAGGCGTTGTATGGAAGAAAGTGTCGTTCTCCAATATGCTGGGATGAGGTGGGTGAAGCAACGTTGTTGGGATCGGATTTGGTACGTATGACTACGGAAAAGATTCAAACGATCCGACAACGTATAAAAACCTCACAAGATCGACAAAAGAGTTATGCTGATCTTTATCGAAAAGACGTGGAATTCAATATTGGAGATCATATGTTGTTATGTGTTGCTCCATGGAAAGGAGTTACAATATTTGGAAAGAGAGGAAAACTCAATCCTCGATTCATTGGCCCATTTTTAATCATCGATCGAGTAGGAACTGTGGCCTATAGACTCGCCTTACCACTAAGTATGTCTCGTGTTCATAACGTTTTGCACATATCTATGTTACGTAAATATGTGAAAGACTCGAACCACATTATTGAATTAGAACTAGACGAGATAGAGGAAGATTTAATGTATGAAGAGTTACCTGTTAAAATCTTGGATAAGAATGATCATATTCTACGCTCTAAAGTTATACCTCAAGTCAATGTTTTGTGGAGAAACCACGATGTGGAAGAAATGACCTGGGAGTTAGAATCTGAGATGAAGTCAAGATATCCTCACCTCTTCGACATACCAGGTACGCACCCTAATTTTGAGGACGAAATTTCATAAGAAGGGGAGGTTGTAAGACCCCAACTTTTATGAATAAATAATAATTTTCTCGAAATATACTTTTGAATATTATGGTGTGGATTTTATATAATGTTATAGTTGTGGGTAATATTTACAAATTTTGCAAAGTAAGCAAGTGGTTATATAATATTCGATTGGTCGGGGAATATTCGTTTTAACAGGGAATATTCGTACAACGGCACAATCATTGGTGGACCCCACAACAGAAGTATTATCGTAATTAAAAAACGACATAATTATCTTTTTATAAAAATAACAGCGGAAGTTTTACCTTTAAACTGTTGAACTACCTGATAGTAAAAGTACAGTAATATGCGTGGTTGTATTGTAGCACACGGTATTGATTATTGATGCTTACGTGAGAAGTCACTCAGTTATACTCAATTATTGCTAGAGTAATTGCTGCATCATATCTCTCATATTATTGATTCGATTATTGTCACAGTATCATTTGCATAAGGAGAAATCCTTATCGGAAAGCCCCCTCTTTCCTGGGAATGACCTGGTTGTTAAATATTGTGAGTTATAATATTAATGATGAATAAGTTCGTGTTGATTAAAGATGAAATTGATAGTTCCATTGTGTTGGAATTATTAGTGTTAGTGGATATCGTCATTATTCGATATTAATTGATGTCTGGAAGTTATACTGACTAGTCGGGTAATTAACCGGATAAATGAGCAATTAATTGCTATTAATTCACATGATTATAACTATTTGTTCACATGTGTGTACTATTGATTCACATTGTTGTACTATTAGGGGAGTTGGTGCAAGATTGATAATACTTGCATGACTAAGTTAAAAATGGAGGTATAGATGGAGGTACTATACTGTAATTCGTATTTTTACATGATTATAACTATTGATTCACATGATTGAACTATTGATTCACATTATTTACTATTAGGGGAGGTGGTGCAAGTTTGATAATACTTGCAGGACTAAATTAAAAATGAAAGAAAAGTTGAAGGTATTGTACTTTAATATTTTGAGCCCCAAAACGTGCAATTATTGAAACTATATTTTCCTATAATTAGAAGCTCATTATTCCTTCATTTCTCAAAGAATTCACTAAAGCTTTAGAGCAATTATTATAGAGAGAAATTATAGATGTAAAGAAGAAGAAGAAGTCTCACTACCTCACTATTCTAATATCCGCTTTTTCTAAGGTAAGGGGTATTATTTCTTTCAGTATCCATGAAGAGATCTTCCATTATTCCATTCTTTATTATTATGTTGGAATAACTTTGTCATGCAAAGTACCGCATACATGGTGAAATTCTTACATTATTCTATTCTTTATTATCCTCATTGGAATATCCTCATCTGCATGGATTACGCTAGACCGGTTCCATTCTTTATTATTCTGTTGAATAACCTCATTTACGCTGAGTACCACATGCATGGTGAATTCTTTGTTATTCCATTCTTTATTATTCTCGTTGGAATATCCTGCATACATGCGGATTACACTAGACTGGTTCCATTCTTTATTATTCTGTTGAATAACTTTTCTGCATGCGATCATCGCATACATGGTGAATTCTTCATTATTCCATTATTTATTATTTTGTTGAAATATCCCATGCATGCATGCGGATTACGCATGACACAGTTCCATTCTTTATTATTACGCTGGAATAACCTCGCCTATGTGGATTATCACATGCATAGTGAATGATCCTTCGTATTCATTCCTTATTAAATTGTGGAAATGATCTGCTCGTGGATTACTGCATGACGGTGAAAATCCATTTGCGATTTCATTTATTTTATGATACTCATTTGGTTAAAGTTTTGGCTTCTATACTCCATAAAATTAGTAGAATATCCCGGATATTTAAGCTCTTCATCCGGTATCTTTTCATGGAAATATTCTTCCGAGCATTCTTGAATTTTACTCCACAAAGCGATGTCGTGTTGACAATTTGGACGTAATTGATTTTAAGATAAATTAACTTATAAATCTTTAAAATTTATTCTTGAACTTGTTCTATTGAATTATTATGTCATTGTCATCATCCTCATGCTTTTATTGTGATGAAAGTCATCTTTAGCTTACGTGCATAGATGGACTTGGTATAATTATGACCAGGGATTATTCGGTATAATAATGTCGTGTAATGTTATGAATGATATGGTAAAAGTCATCGGGTATCCCGTAAAGGTATTGATGGACAATTTTGGTATGATTATGACCGAGGATTATTCTAGTATAGTCATGACCATCATGATTTAATGAATATCATTGGCCCGTAGTGCGGGGAGGACTCGATGATGTGGTTTATTTATTAAAATTTGAGTCTCAAATGATAAAAATTGATGAAAACATTTTAAATCATAGAAGATAGTAGATATCATGCTCTACTGACTCTTCTAATGGATTGCTTATTCATTGCAGCTTAAACTTGATGTCTATTGTATTTTATCGGTTTAACATTTTGAAGACTAATGATAATTTATTCTCGCATTATCTTAGTCATAATATTTTTTTCGGGCTAGTTGAGCTCACCCTTTCTTTCACCGTTCTTTTTTCGGAAATGAGAACGTGGCAAGGACTAGTTGGGGAATGGAGTGATTATGCAGATGATAGCCTTAGTAGTCCTCACTATTCTGTTAAATAAAGTGACAATAAATGTAATGAGGACTCCATTGAGTGTGGATATTGTCTAGATGACAATATTCTTATTAAAACTCTTAGATTATGTTTTGTCGTATTTTACACGACTGTTGTATAATTAAGTTGTATTTGAATTTTATACTATGTATTTGACGACTCAAGATGGGTGATGTATACCTATTTTGGGGGTGTCACATGTGTCATATCATTCCAGAAAGCTCTTTTCGAGAGCTACACAATGACACTGAATGCTCATTTCATACTCGGGGAGGATGGTTCAATGTCCAGAATAACATCTTTAAGTGTCCGATGGTAGTCCGTGGGTCTCTATTCTTGCGTAGTTTGCACTCAGGATTGTTTTGGTGGCTCTTTGTGACCATATATATAGCTTGACGATCATTGTTGGTGTTGATCTTCCATTCCGGGGTTGGCTCCGGGTTTGTAAGTGATTGTTATATTTCCCTCGGGGTTGTCTCTAGGTTTGAAATGGCTGTTGTTATTCTTCATCAGAATTGTCTTCCAGGCTGAAGTTATGATGCTATCTTCCCTCGGGGCTATTTTTGTGGTTGAAGTTATTGATTTTGTCCTTCGGGGTTGTCTTCGGGGTGTAAAAAGACATTTTTGCCCTCCTACATGATTAATGCAAGGAAAATAAAATTTTAAGTGTCTATAGATGTCCCTATTTGTCGTGTTTATGCAATGCAATGAAATGAACATGAAAAAGATTACTAGACACTTAAAATGTGAACAAGTATCTAATGGTGCAATACCATGTAAAGTATGCAGTGATATATGAGTACTAACATTTTAAAAGGTTACTCCCGTCTGCTGGGGGGATGATTATTATACTGATGTCATCGGGCGTTGTCATCGCTGATTATATTGCAAACCGCATATCATCGCACTTCGTACACCGTAAATCACACTTCGCGTATCACACTTTGTATTTTTCCAATCGCACTTCACAAATCGCATTTTATATATCAGATCACGTATCAAATCACACCCTGCAAATCGCACTTTGCAAATCATACTCTGCACTTTGTATTATTCCAATTGCACTTCACAAATCACAAATCATATATCAAATCACGCATCAGTGATAGCACATCGTACTTCGCATACCGCAAATCGCACTTCGCAAATCTCAAATCACATATCAAGTCATGTATTCAATCGCACCACAAATCGCATATTGCATCACAAATAACATTGCCGCCACCGGGGATTGTCGATGCCTATGCTGGGGTTGACTCCAATGGTTTAGCTTCCATCGGGGATTGATGTCGATGCCTCCACTGGGACTGACTCCAATAGTTGATTTTTATCGGGGATTGATGTCAATGCCTACGTTGGTGCTAACTCCAATGGTTGACTTTCATCGGGGATTGATGTTAATGCTTATGCTGAGGCTGACTCTAACGGTGATTTCCATCGAGAATTGATGTCGATGCCTACGTTGGGGTTGACTCCAACTATTTATTTTCAATAGGGATTGATGCGGATGCCTAGGCTGGTACTGACTCCAACGGTTTGATTTAGATCGGGGATTGATGTCGATGGCTACGCTGGGGTTGACTCCAATGGTTTGACTTCCATTGGAGATTGATGCCGATGCTTACGCTGGGGTTGACTCCAAAGGTTTGATTTCCATCAGAGATTGCTTTCGATGCCTACGTTGGGGTTGACTCCAACGGGTTGACTTCCATCAGGTATTGATGTCTATGCCAATGGTGTGGTTGACTCAAACGGTTTTTATCATTGATTATAAAAGAGGCGAGGTTTCTACTTGTTACCCCACTGGATTAAATACTAGTTTGACTGATGACCTTGGTGCCGCGATGTCCTTGGAGGATCTGAATCTTCATTTCACGCCCAGATTTGAACTTCGGTGCAGAGGCCTCGATTTAGGAGGATTGGCACAGGTTGACATGTTTGATGATGTAGATTTCATTTTTTAGACCTTTTGTTAGTCGTTGGGCATTTGTGCCCCACTTTCATCATCACAATTTCTTTTGGGAGCCCCTCATTTCTTTTGATTAGAACCCGGTCCAACTTAGACTCTTTCTATTGAATTGAATAACAAAAATGCCCCAGCTCTTTCGCACGTTGATTCTGGGGATTCATATAAGAAACTCATTTTATTGGCCACACTAAATTACCAATGGTGAGTAATATCATGCATGTTAATTGAATAATGGAATGTGCAAAAGCTTGATGGTTTTGGGCCGTTATAATTAATATAATCTTATCAATAAGGCATATGAAGTTAAAGTTCATGAAATTGAATGATTGGATTCGCTGAATTTTTATCTTATCGTTAAAGATCTTGAAATTGAGTATGAAAAATAAATTTTTGTGAATCATTAACTTCAAGGTTTATATTTCTATTTTGACGAAATTTTCTTTCAACAAGTTATGAAACCGCAAGAAAACTTTTAAGCATCCATGGTCATTGTGCATAGGTAGGATTAGATTCAAAAGACTTATCTCCCTTTATCAGAGATATTTTATCTTCGTTCTAGACGTTGTTTTTCGCAGAATTGACTTATATGACACGTGCACTATGAGTTACGCAACCCTTAGCAGGGGTTTCTCTTCCATGACTTCAGATGATCTCATAAGATCTCGTAAAATTCTTCATTGCTTTGACTCCATATTTTCTTCTTTCTTTTTTCCCCCGCTTAACTTGTCTCTCTTTCTTAGGCTATACAGAGTTACCTATTTAACGTGTTTTGGACCAATGACTCCCAAAACAAATGTCTTTAGGGCACTAGGTGTAAAGACACCTTTTCGTGTTTACTTCCTCGTGTAATAAAGGCCATACTTCGAGACAGATCAGGTGATCTACTATATTCGCTCCTCATCTGACCATATGCAAAATTTATTTTCTTAGGCTTAACTTACCCATGTAGCAAGCGTTAGGCCGATGACTCCCAAACCAGACGGCTTTAAGGCACCTGGTGCGAAGACACCCATCAGGCTTAATTACTGGAGTAACCTAGGCCACGATTCGAATATTCTCAGGTCTCACATTCTTCTTCTCGCAATGCTCGTTTTCTTAGGCACTAAGTTACCCATGTAGCGAGCATTGGGATGATGACTCCCAAACCAGATGACTTTAGGGCACTAGGTGTAAAGACACCCCTCAAGCTTAATTACTCGAGTAACTATTTAATACAAATATTTTGATGGGAAATAATTCATAATACAATTTTAAATAAATTTATTACAAGGAAATCCATATCTAATATGACTAGATTCAAGAATCTTCTGAAGGGAACTCACAAAATTTGATATTCGATATATGTATCAATATAATGGACCAATGATGGAGGTCATAAGAAATACAATTCTTTCTCCCACTTGTTTTTTTTATTTATATAAAACTAAAGATTTTTATTTATTTAAAAATATATAATTATATTAATATCCCATATTAATACATATAACAATTACAACATTATGAAAATTCAACAATTAAATATTATAATTGTTAACTGCCAATTTGTGACGCCCCCAAAATAGATATGCATCACCCATCTTGAGTCGCCAAATACATGGTACAAAATTCAAATACAACTTAATTATACAACAGTCGTGTAAAATACGACAAAACATAATCTAAGAGTTTTAATAAGAATATTGTCATCTAGACAACATCCACACTCAATGGAGTCCTCATTACATTTATTATCACACTATTTAACAAAAAAGTGAGGACTACTAATGATATCTTTTTGAATCAATCACTCCGCTTCCCGACTAGTCCCTTGCCACGCTCTCATTTCACGAAGAGAACGGTGAAAGAAAGGGTGAGCTCAACTAGCCCAGTAAGAAATATTATAACTAAGATAATGCAGAATAAATTATCATTAGTCTTCAACAATGTTAAACTGATAAAATACAATAGACATCAAGTTTAACTGTAGCGAAAAAAGCAATCCATTAGAAGAGTCAAGTAGAGCATGATATTTACTATCTTCTTTGATTTAAAATGTTTTCATCAATTTTTTTTATCGCTGAAACTCAGCTTAATAAATAAACCACATCATCGAATCCTCACTGCACTACGGGCCAAGGATATTCATTAAATCATCACTGGTCATGACTATACCGAAAAATCCCTGGTCATAATCATACCAAAAACTATCCATCAATGCATTACAAAGTCACCGAGGACTTTTACCACATCATTTATAACATTACAGTCATGATTATATCGAATGATCCCTGGTCATAATCATACCAAGTCCATCTATGCACGTAAGCCAAAGATGACTTTCATCACAATATACGCATGAAGATGATGACAATGACATAATAATTCAATAAAACAAGTTCAAGAATAAATTTATAAGTTAATTTATCCTGAAATCAATAACGTCCAAATTGTCAATATGATACTGCTTTGTGGAGTAAAATTCATGAATGCTCAGAAGAATATTTCCACGAAAAGATACTGGATGAAGCACAAATATTTAGGATATTCTACTAATTTCATGGAGTATAGAAGCCAAAACTTTAAACAACTGAGTAAAATAGATTATATGAAACTGCAAATGGATTTTCGCCGCCTTGCAGAATCCACGTAGATGATCATTTCCACAATTTAATAAGGAATGAATACAAATGATCATTCACCACGCATGCAGAATCCACATAGATAAAGTTATTCTAATAGAATAATAAAGAATAGAATAACGAGTAAGAATTCACCATGCATGCGATAGATCATGCATGAATGAGTTATTCTCAATGAATAATAAAGAATGGAACTGTGTCACGCATTAAACCGCATATACATCTGATATTCCAATGTAAGAATAAAGAATGGAACCAGTCACGCATAAAACCGCATGCATGTGATATACTAACATAATAATAAAGAATGGAACCAGTGTCATGCATAAATCGCACAAATATAATATTCCAAATGTAATAATAAAGAATGGAATAACAATGTAATTCACCATGCATGCTATAGGCCTTGCATGTACTTTATTCCAAATGTAATAATAAAGAATGAAATAACGTAAGAATTTTACTATGTATGCGGTATTCAGATATAGACAAAGTTATTCCAACATAATAATAAGGAATGGAATAACAATAGCTCACTTCATGAATACGAAAGAAATAATACCCTTACCTTAGAAGGAACCGGATATTGGAATAAAGGAGGTAGACTTTCTCTTCTTCTTTCTCTCTATAATTTCTCTCTATAATAATTGCTCTAAAGCTTTAGTGAATTGGTGAGAAATGACGGAAGAATGAGCTTCTATTTATAGGAAAATATAGTTTCGATAATTGCACGTTTTGGGTCTCGAAATATTACAGTACAATACCTCCAACTTTTTTTTTCATTTTTAATTTAGTCCTGCAAGTATTATCAAACCTGCACCACCTCCCCTAATAGTAAATAATGTGAATCAATAGTTCAATCATGTGAATCAATAGTTATAATCATGTGAAAATACGAATTACAGTATAGTACCTCCATCTATACCTCCATTTTTAACTTAGTCGTGCAAGTATTATCAATCTTGCACCAACTCCCCTAATAGTATATGAATGTGATTCAATAGTACACACATGTGAATAAATAGTTATATAAGCATGTGAATTAGTAGCAATTAATTGCTCATTTATCTAATTAATTACCCGATTTATCAATATAACCCCCAGACATCAATTATCAACGGAATAGATGTCGATTTGCACTAACACTAATAATCCCAACACAATAGAACTATCAAATTCATCTTTAATCAACACGAACTTATTCATCATTATATTATAACTCACAATATTTAACAACCAGGTCATTCCCAGGAAAGAGGGGGCTTTCCGATAAGGATTTCTCCTTATCATGCCAATTAGATGACCAAACCTCTCCTCGATGTAACGCCTAGACATTGTAAATATTGTAATTTAATAATATAAATAACTTTGTCGTCTCAATTATTGATTTAATAATATAACATATTATACTGATGATGATCTTTGTGAGAATAATTGAATCAATAATATGAGAGATATGATGCAAAGAATTACTTGTAGCAATAATAATGAGTATAATCGAGAGACTTCTCACGTAAGCATCAATAACCAATACTGGTGTCTACTACGCAACCACGCCAGACATTCTTGTACTTTTACTATCGGGTAGTTCAACAATTTTAACAGTAACACTTCCGCCATTATTTTTATAAAAGATAATTACATCGCTTTTTTATTACGACAATACTTAGTTGTGGGGTCCACCAATGATTGTGCCATCGTCATTTAATATTCCTGTTAAAATGAATATTTCCCGACCAATCGTATATTATATAACTACTTGCTTACTTTGCAAAATTTATAAATATTACCCACAACTATAACATTATATTATATCCACACCATAATATTCAAAACTATATTTCGAGAGAAATTAATCTTTATTCATAAAAGTTGGGTCTTACAACCTCCCTTCTTATGAAATTTCGTCCTCAAAATTAGGTGCGTGTTCGGTATATCGAAGAGGTGAGGATATCTTGACTTCATCTCAGATTCTAACTCCCAGGTCATTTCTTCCACATCGTGGTTTCTCCACAAAACTTTGACTTGAGGTATAACCTTGGAGCGTAGAATATGATCCTTCTTATCCAAGATTTTAACATGTAACTCTTCATACGTTAAATCTTCCTCTATCTCGTCTGGTTCTAATTCAATAATGTAGTTTGGGTCTTTCACATATTTACGTAACATAGGTATTTGGAAAACGTTATGAACACGAGACATTCTTGGCGGTAAGGCGAGTCTATAGGCCACAGTTCCTACTCGTTCGAGGATTATAAATGGGCCAATGAATCGAGGATTGAGCATTCCTCTCTTTCCAAATCTCGTAACTCCTTTCCATGGAGCAACACGTAACAACACATGATCTCCAATATTGAATTCCATGTCTTTTCGGTGAAGATCAGCATAACTCTTTTGTCGATCTTGTGAGGTTTTTATCGTTGTTTTGATCGTTTAAATCTTTTTAAGTAGTCATACGTATTCAACTCCGGTCCCAACAACGTTGCTTCACCCACCTCATCCTAGCATCTTTGAGAACGACACTTTCTTCCATACAAGGCCTTAAATGGAGCCATGCCAATACTTGCTTGATAATCATTATCGTAGGAAAACTCCACCAATGGTAAGAACTTGTCCCAACTTCCTTGAAGTCAAGGACACAGAGTCTTAATAAATCTTCAAGAGTTTGAGTAGTTCTTCCCCATCGCCCCATCCGTTTTTGAGGATGATATGCGAGAACTAAATCAGAAATCCGCTCATAGCTTTTTGCAAACTAACCCAAAATCTTGAAGTGAATCTTAGGTCTCGATAAAAAACTATGGATACTGGCATACCATGCAATCTTACAATCTCGTTTATATACATACTAGTAAGACGTTCAAGTGTATAAGTTTCTCGTATCGGTAAGAAATGAGCAGACTTGGTCAATCTATCAACAATGACCCAAATCGCATCTATGCCTTGAGAAACCTTGGGAAGACCAGTAACGAAATCCATGGTAATGTGCTCCCAATTCCATTCTGGAATTTGAAATAATTGTAATGGACCTTTTGGCACTTGATGCTCCGCCTTGACTCGTTGACATATTAGACACCTTGAGATAAACTCCGCTATCTCTCTCTTCATATTGCTCGACCAAAATATATGTCGAAGATCACGATACATCTTGGTACTCCCAGGATGGATTGCAAACGGTGTGTTGTGCGCCTCCGTCATGATTTTATACTTCAAGTCAGAATCGTTAGGAACACAAAGTATGGAGTTGACTCGAAGTATTCCTTCTTCATCGATTCTTGCTTACGGAATAGCACCTTCTTGCACTTTCTTCCTCATACGCATCAGCTCCAGGTCCGTAAGTTGAGCAGCTTTAACTTTATCAATTAAAGTCGGTTCTACTCGTATATTCGGTCCTCATACGCTCAAATTGCTCCTACAATTTTGATTGGAACATCATATTTGGCTATAACCAAGTAAGTGTGCAAGATTTTATTGCAAAATTATGTGGATTTGCTTGGATAGTAGCTAAGTCAGTAATTTGAAGATAGTTTCTTTCATTGTGTTGGCTCAAGTGGGTTTGGGTACTCTTAATTGTTGCTTGTATTGCATTGGAAGGATAGTGTGCTTAGTAATTGACAAATTTGGTGAAAATTAAGTTTGGGTGAGTGCTTCAACAATAGTGTTCAAAATTTTTGCACACCAAGTGTTCGATAATTTGTCACAAAGAGGATTTGGCCATCCTAAGCCACTGAACATCATTTGGTTGGGCAAGAAAATATCACACAAGTCTTATGGCTACAAAGAGGCATAGAGGAGAGACTTCAGGCACTTCGAAAAAGTTTGACAAAAAGAGATTTACAAGTGCTAAAGCGTCCGAAAGATATTACAATTCGTTTTCTAGTAAAACGCTAATTCCCGAGCGTGGATTATTGCCAGAGATAGAAGATGGGGAATTACTACAAATGATTGGGAGTAGAAGATGGGAGAACTTTACAGCCCAACAGGATTCATTGGTCATTAAAATTGTTAAGGAATTCTACGCCAATGCAAAAGATCATATTGGTAACATGATTTGGGTTCGCAAAAAAATCAGTGGAAGTCAGTTCCAGGTCAATAAATGCTTACTATGGCTTGAACACAATACCCAATAATGGCTTCATGCAATATTTAGAGCACGAAATGGACTACGTTGAGAGGTCATTCAAGCATTAGGTGTACCGGAACACAATGGAAATTAACAGATCAACAAGAAGTCGCTTTGTTCCTACATCCGCACTAAGTCATAACGGGAAAGCATGGCACGCCTTTATTTGTGCCAAGTTGATGCCGTAGACATACAAGTGATGTTATAAATCGACGGGCAGACGTTGCTTTTCTCATATTACCAAGGAAAATCTATAGATGTGGGTCGGGTTATATATGATTCAATTGATGAGAGCAATTCAAGGAGGGACCTCGGTGGACTACCTCATCCATCTTTGATTCTTTGGACTATGCCGACAATTTTGGAGTAAAATGGGATGCTTGAGGAAGCTACACAACCTTCTTTAGCCCCAATTGACCACTCAAAGATAAAAAATACAAGATATGGGGTGGGGGTACATCACACCCGAGAGGGTTAGGTTTCATTATTGTGCCTCCAGAGCTGCGCAGACGAGCCTAATCAATAATCCACATGATATTCCTTCAGAATTGGAAGTTCCGGGCCTCAACCAATTTTTTTGAAGATATTAAGTCGAGAATTAAGAAATCAAACTAGAAGGATTGACATGGTGGCTACTCGAGTTCAAAGAGGTTTGGTGAATGGAAAGAAATCGGATATACTTTAGCTTTCGGCGACAAACGGAGGTGTATCGAATCAGAAGTCTGAAAGATTCCTAGAGATGTTTGCCCGTATGAATCCAGTTGCCACTCCCTACCAATTTCTACCACTGTCTGCGTACCCCCCGACTGATGAAGAAGAAGAAGAAGAAGAAGAGGATACTGACGAGGAATAAGGCTTCGATCATTCAGGGAAGTCCTCAGTGCCTAATTTCTTATGTTTTGTTTGTTATATACATTGAGGACATTGTATAGGTTAAGTTTGGGGGTACATTCTTCCAGTTCCAGTTGCATTCATGTAGTATTCATTTAGTAGTTTTTCATGTAATTTTCATTCTAATTTCTTAAAAAAAATGGAAAAAAAAAGAAAAATTCAAGTATTTGCATGTTTCCAGCTGTTAAATAGTTTAAGTCTGTTTTGGCCAGTGATGAGATTGGAATTGAGTAGACAAGTATAATATTGACTGTTAAGACTGTGATGTGATTTTTTGTTATGATTTGAAAAAAAAATGATGAAACAAAATATCGTGGCTAGTCTTGTTTCAAGGCCTTTGCTACTTGAGCAAGTACGCCCGAGGGGATTATCTTTACACCTAGCGCCCTAAGGTCTTATATAGTCTGGGAGTCGTTGGTCGAAAGCTCGCTAAGGAGTAGCACTGTTAGCCTAATGGAATGAGACATTGCACAGTCATGGTTAAAAAAAATATATGAAAAAAAGAAGCAATAAAACAGGAAAAGAGCAAAAAGCCCCCGTAAAGCTAAGTAAAGCATAAGTATCCCGGATTGGACTCTTGAATTTGGTGGAAGTTTGACTTTAGTTTGATCTAGCTTGTTCATGAAATTTATGAGTTTGCACTGTATGATGCCTTTAAAGAGATCTATTATGTCTTGTATTTAGCATTATATTAGTTAACATTGTTGTTGAGCACACACACACATACACTATATCAGTAATAACAGGGTAAGATTTGATGATTGACTAGGAAATTATTAATCTGTCTTGATATGATGTACTAGCATGTTTATTGTGATTTCTCTGAGGCTTGATGAATAGATTTTATTCTGTTTGACTGCTGGAATTTTAGGCATGTGGATAGCTGCATTTGCATTGCATATTTAGTTATTACATTGTGTTGTGTTGCTTGGGGACAAGCAATTGGTTAAGTTTGGGGTTATTTGATGAGTAGGTTTTATACCTATGAATCCGATATTATTAAACTTAATTATTGTTATCTTTAATTATTTTTTTTAGTATTTTTTATGTATTTTGTGTTTATTTCTTGTAGGTTGGAGCTGGAGGGTCAAATTGGTCATTTTAGAAGAAAAAAAGGTCAAAATTATGAAAATTAGAGTGAGTGGCATTTTTGTAATTACGTTGTCCTAAAAAGAGCCTAAAGCTTGAAATATTGTGATGAGCGCTTTAGCACTCATGTATGCGAAAAAGAAGAGATTTTCTCTTGTCAAGTGGGTTTTTGAAGCCAAAAGGGAATCTGAATGAGGTGGGAGACTAATACAAATAGGAGAAGACTTTAGAAAAGACGTATCACTTAATTTTTGAAGGATTTCGCAGAGAGAAGCGGGAAGAAAAACACAAAGGAGAATTGCAAGGGCCGGAGATCAAAGAGAGTATTAGAGCAAATTCGAGTTTCTTCTTCTTCTCTACAGTTTCATCTTTTGTAATTATCTGGGGATGTTTGGATTATTAATTTGGATGATGTTTTTTTTATTATTATTATGAACTAAATTTTCATTAAGATTGCAACGAAACTTGGTATGTAGTTTAAATTGATCATTCCCATCGAATGAAAGTTGGTTTTTTATTGAATTGTTTATCATATCTTATGTTTATTGATTAATTGTTTGGCCAACAATTACTGTGATAATCTATATAAAATTGGAAGATGGAGTATAGATTGAGATCTGGATATGATAATATTTATTCATATAATCTGAATAGGGTTAATATGATTAGCATGTAGGATAGGAATATACTTATGTGTCTTTTGTATCCATTGAAAGAATTTGTACGTAAAACCTTCATTAATTTGATTCGCATAGGAATATAGTGAGTTGATTAACTGGGGTGTTTCTTGTAATTCCACGTCTTAAAAATTGGATTTAGGAGGATTTGTTCATGTGTCTTTGGAAGAAGTGCGTGAATTTTATAAAGCATTCTTGGATAATGATTCATATTAATTAATTGATTTAAATGGGAAGTAATTGGTTTAAATGAAATACCAAGGGAAGTTATAATCTTAACCTGTTAAATCTGCAGTTATTCTTGTGAAATTCTGATTTTAGTTATTAGTTTTGTTAAGTTTATTTTTTTTAAAATCACAAACAATATTTCGTAGTTTAAATTAAGATTAATTGCATTGGAATTAGTAATTGATAAATATTAGTCTATTTCCTCGTGGGAACGATATCCTTGCTTGCTGAATATTACAATTGAACGCGTATACTTGCGTGTTAAAGTGCTATTAAGAAATTAGGCAACAGTATGATCATAATCTTTCAACAACTCAAGCCATCGTCGTTGCTGCATGTTGAGTTCCTTTTGAGTGAAGAAATATTTGAGGCTTTTATGATCCGTATAGATCTCCACCTTCTTTCCATACAGGTAATGCCTCCAAATCTTAAGCGTAAAAACAACTGCTACCAACTCTAGATCATGAGTAGGATAATTCCTCTCATATTCTTTGAGTTTTCGTGAGGCATAGGCTATGACTTTCCCATGTTTCATAAGAACACATCCTAACCCTTTGCCTGAAGCATCACTGTAGATGACAAATCCCTCCGAGCCAGATGGTATTGTCAGAACAGGTGCTGAAATGAGTCTCCTCTTGAGTTCTTGAAAACTCTTTTCACATTTCTCGCTCCAACCGAACTTTATATCTTTTTGAGTCAGCTGAGTTAATAGAGTAGAGATTCAAGAAAACCCTTCTACGAATCTCCGATAATAACCAGCTAAGCCGAGAAAGCTACGTCTTGATTCTCGACTTAGGATGCTCCCACTTTGAATTGCTTCAATCTTTCTTAAGTCAATGATATTCCATGATTTGATATTACGTGCCCAAGGAATGCAACTTTCTCAAGCCAGAACTCACATTTCTTCAACTTAGCATAAAGCTTGTTTTCACAAAGCTTTTGAAGTATCAGCCTCAAGTGTTGCTCATGGTCTTCACGGGTTTTGGAGTATATGAGGATGTCATCAATAAAGACGACCACAAAGTGATCCAAATATTCCTTGAATACTCGATTCATCATGTCCATGATGGCAGCAGGAGCATTAGTCAATCCAAAAGACATGACTAGGAATTCATAATGCCCGTACCGAGTTCTGAAAGCAGTCTTTGGAATGTCATCAGTTTTAATCTTCAACTGATGATATCCAAAACGAAGATCAATCTTTGAAAAGAATTTGGCTCCTTGTAACTGGTCAAACAGGTCATCAATGCGAGGCAACGGGTACCTATTTTTGATGGTGACATGATTCAACTCTCGATAATCAATACAAAGTCGCATACTTCCATCTTTCTTCTTCACGAATAGAACAGGAGCACCCCAAGGAGACGTATTAGGATGAATGAAACCGATGTCTAACAATTCCTGTAGTTGGGTTTTTAACTCCTGAAGTTCAATAAGAGCCATTCGATATGGGGCTTTGGAAATGGGTTTTGTGCAGTTCATGGTCGATACAAAATTCAATTTCACGCCTCTGGGGTAGCCGTAGTTCTTCAAGGAATACGTCTGGAAATTTATTAACAATAGAAATATCAGTCAAATCTGATGTATTTTTATTTAAATCCGTGACATGGGCTAAGAAAGCTTGACATCCATTTTTCAATAAACGAATAGCTTTATGACTTGATATGACAGTGATTAACTTTAGTGGTTTGGTTGCTTGAATTCGTATAATAGGTTGGTTAGGAATATGAAAGCTAACAACCTTACGAAAATAATCGATTTTAGCATGATGAATAGTTAACCAATCAATCCCTAAAATCACATCAAATGCAAGTATTTTCAAAGAAATAAGATTGACAGGTAATGTGCGATTACCGATCTGAATCAAACAAGACTTATAAACAGTGGATGTAATGAAGGTTTCTCCCAACGGAGTTTCAATAGATAAGTCAAAGTCTAATTTCTCCGGAGTCAAATTTAAACGTTAAGCGCAAGTAGGAGAAATAAAGGAATGGGTAGAACCGGTATCAAATAAAGTATAAACTTCGCTAGAATTTATGATTAGCTTATCCGTGATCACCTCGTCTAGATTCCTCTCTTTTTGGGAGGTTACGACAAACGCTCTCCCCTGAACTACTATTTTGTCTTGTCTGGGACAGCCTCTGATGTCTCCATCCCAGCTGGACTTAACTTTGGTGCACGACAAAATCGGGCTAGGTGACCTTCTTTTCAACAATTGTAACATGCTTTAGACTGCATCGTGCAGTTTGGACTGATGTGTCCTTCCCTTCCACATTTGTAACATACGACTGGCGGTCGTTCTCCTTCCTTAACAACAAGTGCTGGTGCTGACGTCTTTCCATCATTGTTGAATCTCTTCTTCTTGGAATGTCCACTCTTATTGTCATGGCCATGATTACCACCGAAGTGATTACCATTTATGGCATGTTGATTCCCTCCACGTTTGTTGTCACCGCTTTAATGACTGCTACCACCGGTATTATTGACTTGCCGGCTGCTCTCTCTTAGTTGGGTTGACTCGTTATCGCACTCCAATAATTGAGCCCTATTCACAACATTTGAATACAAAAAAATTTATGAGAGATCAGGTATTGACGTATCTCGGGTTTCAAACCTCTTAGAAACATCCGCGTCATTCTCTCCTCATTATCAACCAAGTGGGACGCAAACCAAGGCAACTCGACAAACTTAGCTTCGTACTATGCCAAGGTCATATTGTTTTGCTCAAGCTTGATGAACTCTACCTCCTTCATGTGACGAATACTTTCAGGAAAGTACTTGTCGTTGAACAGTTCTTGGAACTTCTCCCAAGATATCTTCATCATGGGCAAAGTTAAACGCTTTTACTGATTCCCACCAATGAATCCTCTCCGCTCATAATATGAAGGAGACAAAGGGAACCTTTTGCTCCTCGGGGCATCCCAAGACATCAAATATCTTGTTGATTTGATTTATCCACGTTTCCTCCATAAGTGGTTTTGGCTCTCCAAAAAACTCCGGTGGTCTCAGCTCCTTGAACTGCTTAGCGGTGACCGTCCGAGAGTTGTCAGTGTTCCACCGCATTTTGGATGCGAGCCGCTTTTAGCTTTGATCTTGCATGAATTGCATAAAGCCTCTTAATATCCCATCATTCACCATTTCATCGGTGTTATTGTTTACATGAGGATTATTATCTTCCTGTTGCACATTATCTTGGGAATTAATCTGTGGTGACTCAACGGTCTCATGTGCTTCATTGCTTATCTCAACATTTTTGGATGCCATTTTCAAATACTGCCACAAAACAAGGGTTAATTAACATATCACATATTATCCCTATACTGACCGACCAATTAAATACCAAATAAACTTAGGTAGGTCATACTAGCGAAGGAATTCTCTGTCTCTCCCCTCCTAGTTCTTGTCTCACATCTTAGCTAGGGATCATAACCCTAAGCTTTGATACCAACTTTGACGCCCCCAAAATAGGTATACATCACCCATCTTGAGTCACCAAATACATGGTACAAATTTCAAATACAAATTAATTATACAACAGTCATGTAAAATACGACAAAACATAATCTAAGAGTTTTAATAAGAATATTGTCATCTAGACAACATCCACACTCAATGGATTCCTCATTACATTTATTATCACACTATTTAACAAAAAAGTGAAGACTACTAATGCTATCTTCTGGACCATCACTCCGTTCCCCGACTAGTCTCTTTCCACGCTCTCATTTCAAGAGAAGAAAGAAAGAAAGGGTGAGCTCAACTAGCCCAGTAAGAAATATTATGACTAAGATAATGCAGAATAAATTATCATTAGTCTTCAACAATGTTAAACTGATAAAATACAATAGACTTCAAGTTAAACTGTAACAGAATAAGCAATCCATTAGAAGAGTCAAGTAGAGCATGATATCTACTATATTCTATGATTTAAAATGTTTTCATCAATTTTTTTTATCGCTGAAACTCAGCTTAATAAATAAACCACATCATCGAATCCTCACTGCACTACGGGCTAAGGATATTCATTAAATCATCACTGGTCATGACTATACCGAAAAATCCCTGGTCATAATCATACCAAAAACTGTCCATCAATGCATTACAGGCTACTGAGGACTTTTACCACATCATTTATAACATTACAGGTCATGATTATACCGAATGATCCCTGGTCATAATCATACCAAGTCCATCTATGCACGTAAGCCAAAGATGACTTTCATCACAATATACGCATGAAGATGATGACAATGACATAATAATTCAATAAAACAAGTTCAAGAATAAATTTATAAGTTAATTTATCCTGAAATCAATAACGTCTATATTGTCAACATGATACTGCTTTGTGGAGTAAAATTCATGAATGCTCAGAAGAATATTTCCACGAAAAGATACTGGATGAAGCGCAAATATCCAGGATATTCTACTAATTTCATGGAGTATAGAAGCCAAAACTTTAACCAACCGAGTAAAATAGAATATATGAAATCGCAAATGGATTTTCACCCGTAAATGCAGTAATCCACGTGATGCATCATTTCCACAATTTAATAAGGAATGAATACAAATGATCATTCACCATGCATGCAGTAATCCACATGACAAAGTTATTCCAATAGAATAATAAAGAATGGAATAACGTAAGAATTCACCATGCATGCGATGAGCCAAGAAAGATAGGTTATTCTAACGAATAATAAAGAATGGAACCATGTACAGTGTAATCCGCATGCATGTAAATATTCTAATAGAATAATAAAAATGGAACCAGTGTCATGCGTAAAAACCGCATGCATGTGATATTCCAACAAAATAATAAAGAATGGAACCAATCATGCGTAAATCGCACAAATATAATATTCCAAATGTAAAAATAAAGAATGGAATAACAACAGATTCACCGTACGCGATAGATCGCAGATAGATCAAGTTATTCCAATGTAATAATAAAGAATGGAATAATGTAAGAATTTCACCATGTATGCGGTACTTCTTCATGTATGTGTTATTCCAACATAATAATAAGGAATGGAATAACAATAGCTCTCTTCATGAATACGAAAGAAATAATACCCCTTACCTTAGAAGGAACTGGATATTGGAATAAGAGGTAGTAGACTTCTCTTCTTCTCTCTCTATAATTTCTCTCTATAATAATTGCTCTAAAGCTTTAGTGAATTGGTGAGAAATGAAAGAAGAATGAGCTTCTATTTATAGGAAAATATAGTTTCGATAATTGCACGTTTTGGGGCTCAAAATATTACAGTACAATACGTTCAACTTTTCTTTCATTTTTAATTTAGTCCTACAAGTATTATCAAACTTGCACCACCTCCCCTAATAGTAAATAATGTGAATCAATAGTTCAATCATGTGAATCAATAGTTATAATCATGTGAAAATACGAATTACAGTATAGTACCTCCATCTATACCTCCATTTTTAACTTAGTCGTGCAAGTATTATCAATCTTGCACCAACTCCCCTAATAGTATATTAATGTGATTCAATAGTACACATATGTGAACAAATAGTTATATAAGCATGTGAATTAGTAGCAATTAATTGCTCATTTATCATATTAATTTCCCGATTTATCAATATAACCCCCAGACATCAATTATCATCGGAATAGATGTCGAGTTCCACTAACACTAATAATCCTAACACAATGGAACTATCAAATTCATGTTTAATCAACACGAACTTATTCATCATTAATATTATAACTCACAATATTTAACAACCGTGTCGCTCCTGTGAAAGAGGGCTTTTCGATAAAGATTTCTCCTTATTGGCGCGCAATTAGTTGACCAAACCTTTCCTTGACAGAACTTCTGGACATTGTAAATATTGTAATTTAATAATATAAATAACTTTGTCGTCTCAATTATTTATTTAATAATATAATATATTATGCAGATAATACTGTGACAATAATTGAATCAATAATATGAGAGATATTATGCAACAATTACTGTAGCAATAATTGAGTATAACTGAGTAACTTCTCACGCAAGCATCAATAACCAATATCGTGTGCTACTATGCAACCACGCGTATTACTGTACTTTTACTACCGAGTAGTTCAACAGTTTTAACGGTAACACTTTCGCCGTTAGTTTTATAAAAAAATAATTCTGTCATTTTTTTATTACGACAATACTTCCGTTGTGGTGTCCACAAATGATTGTGCCGTCGTACGAATATTCCCTGTTAAAACATATATTCCCCGACCAATCGAATATTATATAACCACTTGCTTACTTTGCAAAATTTATAAATATTATCCACAACTATAACATTATATTATATCTACACCATAATATTCAAAAATATATTTCGAGAGAAATTAATTTTTATTCATAAAATTTTGGGTCTTACACAATTCACGTTAATATAAATTAAATAGTCCCACTATTTAAAAAAATGAATATGATAACTAATGATTTATTTCAAATATATGAATCTGCAAATTTATATAATAAGTATGTTGGTACAATTGGTTTAAATGTGATTGCTGCAACAGCTAGATTTGGAGTTCAAGCCCTTGCAACAGAAACTTAAATTTTAATTTTAAAAATGTTTGACGTCTTTCGGCCTGGGCTTGACATTTTTATAAAAACGGTATGGGCCTCGGCCAAAAAGCTTGGGCTTAATGTTTTTCCTTTTTAAAACAAAGGTTAATTGTTGCTGGAAAGATTTGATCTCTTAACCTCTCCAACTCCAAACAAAGATTACTTATATTCCAACAAAAGCCACTAACACAATCACAATTATAATAGTCCATCTAATATTAATCCTTAAAATATCAACAAATAAATTTTTTTTATGGTAAATGTATTAACCCATATATCAATCCGGATTATGGGCTTACCCTTGATCTTACATACTTAGCTCACCTATAAAACCCCCCTTCTTATTTCTTTCTCTCTTCTCACTTTCACATACACAGACTATGACAACTTGGAAAATCGGATTGTCCAGAATTTAAGATTTAAAGAATTAGTTATTAATAAAATAAATTTTTATTAATAATATTCTGTGTTATGTGTTTATTAATCGTTCTAGAACCTAGGATGATTATAATACGGGAGGATTCTGGCTACGAGCTAGACTGAATGAGTAAGAATTTTTAAGATGAAAATAAAATTTTTTCGGGAACAAAAATATTTTTTGGTAAAAGACGAAATAGGCACTATTCACCCGATGAAACCCTAAGGGTTAGGGTTTGAATAACCTAAGCCTTTTCGAGAGTTCGGTATGTCGAAATGACATTCCGTTGAAAGATTTGACGATAATATATCGTGAAAAGTTAAGTAAGCCGATAAAAGTTTTTCTCAAAAAATGTGCAAAAATCGGACGAAATAAAAACGACGAAAAGTACTGTTATGTACTTTTCATTCGTTTAACTACATTAGGAGAAAATGTGAAGGAAAAAGCTTAATGTCAAAAAGTGTTTTTCAGTTTTTCGGAGATCCGAAAAATACGTAAAAGTTAATCAGTAAAGGAAAGATGAAATATCCAAAAATATTTGGATTCCGAGAATTGCAATTTTTAAAATTGTCGGAGGAATCCTGAAAGACGGAACCACGAAACTTCCAAGAGAAGCTACGTGAATAGTAAGGAGATTAGTAAGGAGGTAGGAATAGTAAATCTAGGGGAGAAATGACTATTTTGCCCCTAGCTTTGTAAATCTATATAAGGAAAGTGTTAGTTGATTTTTTTCAAAATCAACCAACACTTTGAAATAGAGAGAGAGTTTGAGAGCTTGGAGAAGAAGAAGAAGGAAGAGAATGAGCATGAATGCTCGGATCGAAGGTGATCGTAAAATAGAAAAGCTAACGAATCGACGGCTTTATTTAGAGGAAGAAGAATAAAAAAGAAAGGTATTAAAACCTAACTTCTAAATTAATATTTTCTTTAAGTTTTATATGTTAAAACATAACTTAATGAGAATAAGAAGTAAAAGATGTTCTGGATGATTTTATATGGTTGAAATCATGAGAAAATGAAGAAATAAGAATTAGAAGTTTATTTTATAATTTCTTAAGGAAGTATAAGATTCATAATGAATTAGAACGATCCGAGTGAATCATATGAACGATTCGGTGAAATTAGTAAGGAATGGTGTTTCATAACATCAAATTCCAAGAAAAAGTGAAATCGTAACCAAAATATCGATTAAAAACGAATAACATGAAGAACGTTGTTGATGGACAAATTTAAAACCATCGTAGTATAATTTTTGTTGATGGATAAGTTTAAAACCATCGTGTATACTTTAAATGCTTATTTCTTGGTGGGGAACAGTAGAAACTTTCATGAAGAATGGATTAAAACTTAGCTATAACGAAGTTATGGCAAAAATTTCATAAAAGACGAACGAGAATTAAAAAGTGTGTAAATGAACCCGAAGGTGTAGGGTTTCATAAGAAAGTAAGAGAACGTAGAAGACTTAAGTCGTAGACTCAAGAACGAACGAGTTCCAAGTTTGGATGACCGAATTACGGACGAATGAACAAAGAACGTTAAAAATGTATGAGATATGAGGGTAAAGCGTATAGACGCTGTGAACGCAACGTTGTTGCGATGAACGATCGGTCTTAGCATACAATGAACGGTATGACTTCGACATTAGAATGAGTAATGAACGTGGGGTTCATATAATGGATAACGAAATTATTAAGTCAGATATGAATTAGAAAGCCGTAATAAACGGTAAAAAGATTAATGAAAGCCAAATATGAGTCAGATAAAGAATGAATCCCGAGGTATGACATTTAATTGCCAGGAAGCCATAAGGAATAAGAAATTGACTTTACGGACATTATAGTTTAATGGTTCGAATAAGTTAACATCAGTTTAGTTTGTGGTACAATCCTAATCTTTGATAGTTGACATATGGGAGCTGGGCTAAACAATTCCTTCAGAGAGCAAAGGTATATATGAAACAGGCAACCGATCTAACTCATTGTGAAAGACAGTGTAGATAAGATGGGAACTTGTTTGTTGGTTGTTTGTGAGAAGTCACTCAGAGTACCATATGGACCACTAGCAGAGACACGATGTGTGCTGAGTCCTAGAAGAGTATAAGAAGAAGATAAGAATGCAAATCATTAAAGATGATGAACATATGAATAAGACATCTCCGTATGTCATAAAGCCATAAACCGATAAAGATAGTTGGTCGCGTAAACTTAGATTGCAAGAACGCGAACCCTAAGAAGTAAAGATAAGTTAAAATTAATGCATAAGTTAAATATATGACTAATTGTTACATGTTATTTTTTTATGTGATATATAGGAATTTGAATGAGCAGTTCAGCGTAAACTGTAAGATGTAGTTGTGTGTAAGGCAAGTTTCCTAACTTCATTCATATTTTAAATGAATGCTAGTTTCTTAAACTTCTCAGATGTTGAACTTGAGAAGTTCTGTTTATGTGCGAATGTGCGATATTTGTATAATGTGGTAGAAAGTATGAGGCCTTGTGCCATGATTGAACTGTTCAATATGAAAATATTCTGTTTATACATGAACCGTTATTGTTAAGTATGTGCTAATGATTCTAGCCAAATAGTATGTGTATGAAAAAGGTAGAAGAATCAAAGTATTTCGAAGTGAATATGATTAAGGTTTTATAATGATAGGAATCAGAATTATTCATATTATTCAAGCTGCTTCATAACCTTTGTTCGGTTATCGAAGTTCTAAATGAATGTTTAAACTCTTAAAGTTGTTTGTTCAACTGCTATGACTTTCTGGGCAATTGAATGCTCACACTTGCTTTAAATGAAAAACATTTTCAGTGAACATTGTTAGAAGAACTGAAGGATCCCGTAAAGATCAAGCTGATCGGCATCCAAGAGAAGTGACATTCAGTATATGGATGAGCGTGAAGATCAAGCGAAGACTTGTAATGTAGAATAGTTTAATTGAACTATAGATTAGTTTAATGAACTGTTATGCATCCTTGGTGGCGGATGAAAGTTACTCGAGTAAGATATAAAGAATAATGTAATTATCATTATTTGTAATGAACGAGGTTATAAGGTATTAGAACCTGGGAATTGAGAATATATGTTGCTATATTTCACTATATAATGATGTATGTTTGGAAGAATGATGTACTCGTGACGCACGGAATCCGAGTGTGAAGATAGACCAGATTTTGAGGCGTGAAATGGACAAAGTTTACCCCTCCCCTCTTATTTCTCTCTCATTTATAGACAAAGGAAACCCCTCCCCTCTTATTTCTCTCTCATTTTCAAAAATCTGATTCTTTACAAGTGCCAAAACAAGTCGAAAGTAAAACGAAGCCCTGCTGCCGTGGTCGATTTCTTCCCTCTACAAGTAATAAATCGCTACTTTCGACCTAGCGAAGCAATAAATCGCTACTTTCGACCTAGCGAACCAATAAATTGCTATTTTTGACCTAGCGAAGGAACAAATCGCTAAAAAAATAGCAGCTTTGTCGATGTGCATTCTCTCATTTTCAGCAAAAATAGACCGATACAAGTTCAGAAACTAGGTCGAATTGAACGAATTTGGAAGAGAAGTTGTTTACCCATACAAGTTCGGTCTCTCTCTCTCTCTCTATTTTTCTCACATTTATATGAATTGTTATTTTGATTATACTATTGATAAACAATTTTCTATATAAATGCATCTGATTGTTCATTTTATTAGGATCTGATATTTGCTTATCCTTTGTATGAGATCTGTAGTGGAAACTTTTTCTTGAGATTGATGTAATGCTAAAGTCTAGACATTAGTTCTAATTTTAGACATTCTGATTATTGGGTTTTTCAGCTTTCGTGTTGTAGTAATTTGGGACTCTTTTTTCAATTGGTTTTCAAGGATTGTTCCCCTTTTTCTTTTTGAGCATGTTTGTTTTGTGTGGTTTAATAGTGAAGTCTTTAGGAGTAACATGAAATTATTGTTGGACAATCTTGGAACATGCTATATATGTAATTTTTATGTCGTTGATTGTCGTCCTCTGTAGTTTTGACATAGGCTAAGATATGACAATGCAATTTCAATTTCACTAATTTATGGACGTCTATACTTGATAACACTTTCACTTGTGTGTTTTCTATTTATTCCTGAAAGCTGAGTTTCTAAAAGGAAAAGATAAATTTATTGTTGATATTGACAAAAAACAATCATGTTAAATGTACTTTATTTCTGCTTACTACATTATTTAACATCCATAATGTTAAATGTACTTTATTTTTGCTTGCTACATTATTTCTATTGAGTATGGACTTAATCATTCTTTTAAATTTATTCCCAAGGAACTGTTGTTTACATGGATGACATGAACCATGAAATAGATAGTTGTGGGTGTGAGACCCCAAATTTTATGAATAAAGATTTAAATTTCTTGAAATATTTTTTTGAATATTATGGTGTGGATTTGATATAATAGTTGTGGATAATATTTATAAATTTTGCAAAGTAAGCAAGTTGTTATATAATATTCAATTGGTCGGGGAATATTCGTTTTAACAGGAATATTCGTATGACGACACAATCATCAGTGGACCCCATTAACAAAGTATTGTCGTAGTTAGAAAACGACGTAATTATCTTTTATAAAAACGCCTTCCCAAAATTAGGTATACGCCACCCATCTTGGGTCGCCACTTACATGGTACATAAATTCAAATACAACTTACTAATATAACTGCTGTAGGTATAATACTTACATAAACCGTGAGTTTTTGAATACAAATATTGTCTACTAGATATTATACAAACTCAAAAGGAGTCCTCATTACAACTATTATCACACTATTTCACGTAATAGTGAGGACTACTAATGCTATCCTCCTCGACCATTACTCCGCTCCCCGACTCGTCTCAAATTATGTTCTCATTTCCTCAAGAGAATAAAGGAAAGAAAGGGTGAGCTCAACTAGCCCAAGAAGAAATATTACGACTAAGATAATGCGTAATAAATTATCATTAGCCTTCAACAATGTTTAAACCGATAAAATACAATAGACAACCAAATTTAATCAAGTAATGAATATGCAATCCATTAAAAGAGTCAAGTAGAAATAAAATCTACTATCTTTTAGGTTTTAAAAGGTTTTCATCAATTTTATCACGAGACTCAAATTTAATAAATAAACCACCACATCTAATCATCCCCGCATTACTGGCCAAGGATTTTCATCAAATTATCAATGGTCATGACTATACCGAATCACCCCGGTCATAATCATACCAAAACTATCCATCACCGCATTACAGCCACCGAGGACTTTTATCACATCATTTATAACAAGCCATGATTATACCGAATGATCCTCGGTCATAATCATACTAAGTTCATCTATGCACGTAAGCCAAAGATAACATAATATATATGAGAGATGATGACAATGACATAATAATTCAATAAAAAACAAGTTCAAGAATTATTTTATCCAGAATTAAGAACGCCCAAATTGTCAACAAGATACTGCTTTTGTAGAGTAAAATTCAAGAATGATCGTAAGAATATTTCCATGAAAAGATATCGATGAAACGCAAATATCAAGGATATTCTACTAATTTCATGGAGTATAGAAGTCAAAGTTTTAACCAACCGGGTATAATAAAGAATGGAATAACAAAAGAAATCACCACGCACGCGGATTGTGATGACAAAGTTATTCCAATGTAATAATAATAAACGGAACCAGTGTCGTGAAATTCACAATCGGCTGTGATGATCCAATGTAAATAAATGCCAATAATAAACAATGGAACCAGTCCCTGTAAAACACACGCATGTGATATTCCAAATGTAATAATAAATGCGAATAATAAACAATGGAACCAGTCCTGTAAAAAACACACGCATGTGATATTCCAAATGTAATAATAAAGAATGGAATAATGTAAGAAGATCACCAAGTATAGGGGATTCACACATACAAAAGTTATTCCAATGTAATAAATAAGAATGGAATAACATAAGGATTTCACCAAGTATAGGTACGCCAGATATACAAAAGTTATGTATAGTAGTATACCACTTTTTACAAAAGTTATTCCAATGTAATAATAAATGAATGGAATAACAGTAGAGATTTCACCAAGTATAGTATATGCCACAGATACAAAAGTTATTCCAATGTAATAATAATGAATGGAATAATGTAAGTTCTCTTCATGAATAAGAAAGAATAATATCCCTTACGTGTACAACAAATAATACCCCTTACCGTAAAAGACACCGGATATCAAAGTAGTGAAAGTACCGTATCACTTTCTTCTTTCTCTCTATATTTTCTCTATATAGCTTCTCTATAATTTCTCTCTCTGTAGTTTCAAAGAATTCGTAAAGAAAATAATGAAGGAATGAGCTTCTATTTATAGAAAATAGAATGCATAGTAATTAATCCATGAACTATCCAGATTGATTTACTTTAACTGACGGTCCATATTTAAAGCAAAATCTTTTAAATAAAATATCATATATTCTATTTATATAAAAACATTTTACTATGCAAACACTATGCAACACTATGCAAAACACTATGCAAAACACTACGCAACACTACGCATAATAAAATATAATATATTCTATTTATGTAATAACTTTAATAAAGTATTCTGCTTTATATAAAGATGTTTCGCTTTTATTACGCTAATAATACGAATAAAACAAAACGCCATTATCGCTATAATAATTCATATTATTAATCGACAATAATGGAATCAAACCGAGTGACTTCTCACATAAGCATCAATAATCAATACCGTGCTACTACTATGCAACCACACGACATCGTATTTTTACTACCGAAAGTAGTTCAACAAGATCAACCAGAAAACTTCCGCCGTTATTTCAATAAAATATTTTTGTCGCTTTTCAATCCGACAAATAATTCTGCTAGGGTCCACCAATGATTGAGCCATTGCATTTAATATTCCCCGCTAAACCTAATATTCCCCACCAATCGAATATAATATAACCACTGCATACTTTGCAAAATTTATAAATACTACCCACAACTATAATATTATCTCAAATTCACACCATAATATTAAAAATTATTTCGACAAAATTTAAATCTTTATCGATAAAATCTGGGTCTCACAATCTCCTCCTTATGGAATTTCACCTCTAAATTAGGGTACGCACTGATATGATAAAGAGGTGAGGATACCTTGAATACCTTTATCGTTGAAAATATTAAATTCATCTTCGCAATCCTACAAAGATATTCATTAACAATTCATCTTGCACTACACAGCCAAAGATATACAATCAGAAACCAATAATGCCGAGACGCAAATTAATAAGATCACAACCACCACCACTTAATTATCCATGCACCAATCGCCAAGGATATTCGTGTTTTCAATTACTACCATGATTATACCGAATAACTCCTCGGTCATAATCATACCAAGTCTATCAATGCACTACTACCAAAGATGACTTTTTACCACATCCATGAATTAATATTTCATCACGAGACTCACCAATAATTAATCCATATCATCGAATCATCCCCGCACTACAAAGGATATTCATTAAGATCACAAGGATATTCATTAAGATCACTACCAATTATCCATGCACCACTACCACGCCAAAGATAATCGTATTCATTATATATTACGTACCACAAAATTATCCATGCACTACTACCAAAGATAATCGTGGTATTCATTAAGATCACGACCACAAATTATCCATGCACTACTACCAAAGATAATCGTATATTCATTATTATCACGACCACAAATTATCCATGCACTACTACCAAAGATAATCGTGGTATTCATTAAGATCACGACCACAAATTATCCATGCACTACTACCAAAGATAATCGTATTCATTAAGATTATCCATCACCACCACAAATTATCCATGCACTACTACCAAAGATAATCGTGTATTCATTAAGATCACGACCACAAATTATCCATGCACTACTACCAAAGATAATCGTATTTCATTAAGATCACGACCACAAATTATCCATGCACTACTACCAAAGATAATCGTGTATTCATTAAGATCACGACCACAAATTATCCATGCACTACTACCAAAGATAATCGTGGTATTCATTAAGATTACGACCACAAATTATCCATGCACTACGCCAAAGATAATCGTGGTTTTACAATTACTATTACTGATTATACCAAAAATCCTCGGTCATAATCATACCAAGTCCATCTACGCACTACAAAAGCCACGTATTTACTTTCAACATAATATAAAAACACGAGATAATGATATAAAGAATCAATCAAATGAGATAAAGGATAAATATTAAACATTTATAATATAATTTATCCAGATTCAAGAATATCCCCATGTTATCAATCACTTAATAATCTCATAATCTAATATCATTAATATTATAACAATATTTTAATCACTTTTTAAATTTATAAACAATTTATCTCAATTGTTTACGCTTTACCATATAATGCATTTAATCATTCAAAATGCCATACTCATAAGATATCATCACCAATTATCAAATCCTCATCAAAAAATATGCATATACTCTATATAGGATTCTCTAGCCATAAAATCTTATTTTCAACTTTGTTACTTTCACATAACATATTTAACTCATATGTTCAGAATTAAACTATTTTCATGAAAAATACCAAATTAGTCCCAAAAATATTTCTTTTCTGAGATTTAGCATAATATAGTCCCATAATGAAAATATATTTTTCTCTAATTTTTAAAATTCATTTACTATTTTTCAAAAATCAATTTCTAATTAATTCCTTAAGAAATTAGCTACCTCAAGTTTAACTCCAAAATTCCCAAATCTTGGCAGGACCTTACACATGTTAACGTGAGCTTCTAGTTTAAATTTCATGGTCATCTGAGTTATAGAACTCCTAAGTAGCGCGTTTTTTAAAAAACCTAAATATTGAAATAGTCATAACTTGCTCATTTTAAGTCGTAATGAGCTCATTTTTGGACAGGAGGTACTTTATACCATATACCTTCATGTCCCAAAAGGCCAGAATTTTTCTCATAATTTAAGTGGCCGAAACAGCCCCTCTAAAATCATGGCAGCAGCCTTTTTTTTTTTTTTACAGCTTTGCACCTTTTTACTAAAATCAGTCCACACAAAAATCTACAACACCTTTTCCAGTAATTCCACTTGGATTAGTTAGGTAACTCATAGATCTAACTCTAGGACTTGACCACACTCAAAAATTCAAAATATAATAAGAGATTTGGTCAATTGAATTTCATGTTACGCTTTTCACACCAAAATCTGATTTTCAACTCTTTCAGATTTCTAAGAAACTTTCATGTTTTCACATACTAACCAACATAACTCATCATAACACTTACTAATACCACGATACCCATGATTTTCATTAGTCCAATGCTTTTATTATGACTTTCATCATAAACCACGAAACTGCTCATTTTAGTCAAGAAATATTCGAGGGTTTAAGAAATGGGTTTTGATCGGGTCAATACAAAATTCGATTTCACGCCTAGGTAGGCTAGAAGTCTTCAAGAATACGCCAAGAAATTTATTAATGATAGAAATATCATTCAAAATCACTTTCGCCCAAGACTTGATAAGACGTCACATTAATACCAACTGCGACTTCTATCCCTTAACCTCGATAAGACCTCACAATGATACCTATCAACTTGCCATCTTCAAATCACGACGTCGCCACGTAAAGTCCGCTTCTTGCATTCCACACAAGGAAGTCAACAACGAAAGGATCGGGCTTTTACTTATGGCTTGATATAACAAAGGATTAACTTTAGGATTTGGTTACTTTGAATTCAGATAACAAAGTTGGTTAGAAATATGAAAGCTAACAACCTTACAAAAAGAATAATGAGTAGTTAATCAATCGCTTTCAAAAATTACCTCAAAGGCAAGTATTTTCAAAGAGATAAGATCGACAGTAACGTGAAAGTGTTTATTTGAAACAACAAGATTAATAAACAAAGTGGAGGTAACGGCGTTTCTCCCAACGGTTTCAATAGATAAATCAAAGTCTAATTTCTCCTGAGTCAAATTTAAACGCTGAACGCAAGCAAGAGAGATAAAAGAATGGGTAGAACCCAGATTCAATAAGGTATAGACTTTCGCAAGAATTTATAATTAACTAACCCGTGCTAACTTCGTCGTTAGTTACCCACTTTTTGAGAAGTCACGAAAAACGCCTTCCTAAAAACCAACGACTTTTGTTTTGTCCATATCCGCCTTTTGCCACTATCCCAAATTGACTCGACTTCACTATACGACAAAATCGAGCTAAATGACCTTCTTCTTGAAATTTCCACTTCTATTATCTTTGCCATGATTACCACCAAGTGGTTACCATTCTTAGCATGATAATTTCCCCATGGATGGTTATCATTGTTCGATAAATTGCTGCCACCAAAGATGATTATTATCGTGTTGTTGGTCGTTACCTTTTGTTTGAGCCGAATCAACACTCTCATGTGCTTCATTGCTTATCTCAAAGATTTTCGATGCCATTCTCAAACACCGCCACAAAACAAGGGTTAATTAACATATAACAAATTATCCCTATATTCTCGACCGACCAATTAAAAATAACCAAACATAAACTTAGTAGGTCATTCTAGCTAAGGTATTCCCCGCCTCCCTCCTAGTACTATTCTCACATCTTAGCCAGTGATCATATCCCTAAGCTCGATACCAACCGCGACGCCTCAAAATTAGGTATACGCCACCCATCTTGGGTCGCCACTTACATGGTACATAAAAATTCAAATACAACTTACTAATATAACTGCTGTGGTACAATACGATATATAAACCGTGAGTTTGAATACAAATATTGTCTACTAGATATTATACAAACTCAAAAGGAGTCCTCATTACAACTATTATCACACTATTTCACGTAATAAATGAGGACTACTAATGCTATCCTCCTCGACCATTACTCCGCTCCCCGACTCGTCCCAAATATGTTCTCATTTCCTCAAGAGAATAAAGGAAAGAAAGGGTGAGCTCAACTAGCCCAAGAAGAAATATTATGACTAAGATAATGCAAAATAAATTATCATTAGCCTTCAACAAAGTTAAACCGATAAAATACAATAGACAACCAGCTTTAATCATAGCTGAATATGCAATCCATTAAAAGAGTCAAGTAGAAAATAAAATCTACTATCTTTTAGGTTTTAAAAGGTTTTCATCAATTTTTATCACCGAGACTCAAATTTTAATAAATAAACCACCACATCTAATCATCCCCGCACTACTGGCCAAGGATTTTCATCAAATTATCAATGGTCATGACTATACCGAATCACCCCGGTCATAATCATACCAAAACTATCCATCACCGCATTACAGTGCCGAGGACTTTTATCACATCATTTATAACAAGCCATGATTATACCGAATGATCCTCGGTCATAATCATACTAAGTTCATCTATGCACGTAAGCCAAAGATAACATAATATATCATGAGGATGATGACAATGACATAATAATTCAATAAAACAAGTTCAAGAATTATTTTATCCAGAATTAAGTAACGCCCAAATTGTCAACAAGATACTCGCTTTTGTAGAGTAAAATTCAAGAATGATCGTAAGAATATTTCCATGAAAAGATATCGATGAAACGCAAATATCAAGGATATTCTACTAATTTCATGGAGTATAAAGTCAAAGTTTTAACCAACCGGGTATAATAAAGAATGGAATAACAAAAGAAATCACCACGCATGCGGATTTCAGATGTATGTGTTATCCAATGTAATAATAATAATCTAACCAGTCGTGAAATTCACACCGATGTGATGATCCAAATGTAATAATAAATGCTCAAATAATAAACAATGGAACCAGTCCTGTAAAACACACGCATGTGATATTCCAATGTAATAATAAATGCGAATAATAAACAATGGAACCAGTCCTGTAAAAACACACGCATGTGATATTCCAATGTAATAATAAAGAATGGAATAATGTAAGAAGATCACCAAGTATAGGGGATTCACAGATACAAAGTTATTCCAATGTAATAAATAAGAATGGAATAACATAAGGATTTCACCAAGTATAGGTACGCCGCATATACAAAGTATGATAGTATACCACTTTACAAAAGTTATTCCAATAATAATAATTGGAATAATAAAGGGATTTCACCAAGTATAGGTATGTAAATGTAAAAGTTATTCCAATGTAATAATAAAGAATGGAATAATGTAAGTTCTCTTCATGAATAAAAAAGAATAATATCCCTTTACGTACAACAAATAATAATACCCTTACCGTAAAAAAGACACCGGATATCAAAGTAGTGAAGTACTGTATCACTCTTCTTCTTTCTCTATAGATTTTCTCTATAGCTTCTCTCTATAATTTCTCTGTAGTTTCAAAGTGAATTCGTAAGAAAATAATGAAGGAAACGAGCTTCTATTTATAGGAAAATAGAATGCATAGTAATTAATCCATGAACTATCCCGTATTGATTTACTTTTTAACTGACGGTCCATATATTTAAAGCAAAATCTTTTAAATAAAATATCATATATTCTATTTATATAAAAAACATTTTACTATGCAAACACTATGCAACACTATGCAAAACACTATGCAAAAACACTATGCAACACTATGCATAATAAAATATAATATATTCTATTTATGTAATAACTTTAATAAAGTATTCTGCTTTATATAAAAGATGTTTCGCTTTTTATTACGCTAATAATAATTAATAAAAAAAAAACGTCATTATCGCTATAATAATTCATATATTAATCGACAATAATGGAATCAAACCGAGTGACTTCTCACATAAGCATCAATAATCAATACCGTGTGCTACTATGCAACCACACGACATCGCATTTTTACTACCGAAAGTAGTTCAACAAGATCAACCAAACTTCCGCCGTTATTTCAATAAAATATTTTTGTCGCTTTCAATCCGACAAATAATTCTCAAGGGTCCACCAATGATTGAAGCCAGCATTTAATATTCCCCGCTAAACCTAATATTCCCCACCAATCGAATATAATATAACCACTGCATACTTTGCAAAATTTAAAATACTACCCACAACTAATATTATCTTAAATTCACACCATAATAAAAATTATTTCGACAAAATTTAAATCTTTATCGATAAAAATTTCGCTTGTGGTATCGCAAACCCTTGAATACCTTTATAAAAATTCTTCTAATCCCAAAGATACCAAAATATAATATAACCACTGCCACCCATACAATTTATAAACCATATATATACAACTATAATATTATCTTTCAAATTACACACCATAATATTAAAAATTATTTTCCCGAAGAGAACAAAATTTAAATCTTTATTACGACTAAGACATCAATTTTATCATCAAGACTCAAATTTAATAAATAAACCACAATATCTAATCATCCCTCGCATTACTTGGCCAAGGATTTTCATCAAATTATCAATGGTCATGACTATACCGAATCACCCCCGGTCATAATCATACCAAAAACTATCCATCACCGCATTACAGTGCCACCGAGGACTTTTTATCACATCATTTATAACAAGCCATGATTATACCGAATGATCCTCGTCATAATCATACTAAGTTCATCTATGCACGTAAGCCAAAGATAACATAATATATCATGAGGATGATGATAATGACATAATAATTCAATAAAACAAGTTCAAGAATTATTTAATCCAGAATTATTTAATCCAAGAATTAACGCCCAAATTGTCAACAAGATACTGCTTTGTAGAGTAAAATTCAAGAATGATCGTAAGAATATTTCCATGAAAAGATATCGATGAAACGCAAATATCAAGGATATTCTACTAATTTCATGGAGTATAGAAGTCAAAGTTTTAACCAACCGGGTATAATAAAGAATGGAATAACAAAAGAAATCACCATGCATGCAGATTGTGATGTATGTTATTCCAATGAATAATAATAATCTAACCCAAGTCGTGAAATTCACAATCGATGTGATGATCCAATGTAATAATAAATGTCAATAATAAACAATGGAACTGTGTCCTGTAAAACACACAAATGTGATATTCCAAATGTAATAATAAATGCGAATAATAAACAATGGAACCATGTGTCCTGTAAAAACACATGCATGTGATATTCCAAATGTAATAATAAAGAATGGAATAATGTAAATAAGATCACCAAGTATAGGGATTCCATGCAGATACAAAGTTTATTCCAATAATAAATAATAATAATAACCAACATCGTGAAATTCACAATAATGTGATGATCCAAATGTAATAATAAATGTAATAATAATAAACAATGGAACTGTGTCCTGTAAAACACACGCATGTGATATTCCAATGTAATAATAAATGCGGATAAACAATGGAACCAGTCCTGTACCGCACAGGATATTCCAATAAGTAATAATAAAGAAGATATATAGTGTAAAACACAATAGTAGGATTCATGCATGTGATATTCCAATGTAATAATAAAGAATGGAATAACATAAGGATTTCACCAAGTATAGGGGAGTCCGCCATGATATACAAAAGTTATGTATAGGGTATGCCACTTTTTAAAAGTTATTCCAATGTAATAATAATGAATGGAATAATGTAAGTTCTCTTCATGAATAAGAAAGAATAACACCCTTACTGTACAACAAATAATACCTCTTACCGTAAAAGACACCGGATATCAAAGTAAAGTGAAGTACTGTAATACTTCTTCTTTCTCTCTATAGATTTTCTCTATATAGCTTCTCTCTATAATTTCTCTCTCTGTTTCAAAGAATTCGTAAGAAAATAATGAAGGAATGAGCTTCTATTTATAGAAAATAGAATGCATAGTAATTAATCCATGAAACTATCCAGATTGATTTATTTTAACTGACTTTATCCATATTTAAAGCAAAATCTTTTAAATAAAATATCATATATTCTATTTATATAAAAACATTTTACTATGCAAACACTATGCAACACTATGCAAAACACTATGCAAAACACTATGCAACACTATGCATAATAAAATATAATATATTCTATTTATGTAATAACTTTAATAAAGTATTCTGCTTTATATAAAAAGATGTTTCGCTTTTATTACGCTAATAATAATGAATAAAACAAAACGCCATTATCGCTATAATAATTCATATTATTAATCGACAATAATGGAATCAAACCGAGTGACTTCTCACATAAGCATCAATAATCAATACCGCGCGCTACTATGCAACCACACGACATCGTATTTTTACTACCGAGTAGTTCAACAAGATCAACCAGAAAACTTCCGCCGTTATTTCAATAAAATATTTTTGTCGCTTTCAATCCGACAATAATTTCGCTGTGGGGTCCACCAATGATTGAGCCATTGTATTTAATATTCCCTCGCTAAACCGAATATTCCCACCAATCGAATATAATATAACCACTGCATACTTTGCAAAATTTATAAATACTACCCACAACTATAATATTATCTCAAATTCACACCATAATATTAAAAATTATTTCGACAAAATTTAAATCTTTATCGATAAAATCTGGGTCTCACAATCTCCCTCCTTATGGAATTTCGCCCTCAAAATTAGGGTACGACTGGTATGATAAGAGAGGAGGATACCTTGAATACCTTTATCGTTAAAAATATTAAATTCATCTTTGCAATCCTACCAAAGATATTCATTAACAATTCATCTTTGCACTACAAAAGCCAAAGATATACAACTCAGAAACCAATAATGCCGAGAAACCAATAATTTTAATAATAGTATCACAACCACGAATTATCCATGCACCATCGCCAAGGATATTCGTGTTTTCAATTACTACCATGATTATACCGAATAATCCGTGGTCATAATCATACCAAGTCTATCAATGCACTACTACCAAAGATGACTTTTACCACATCCATGAATTAATATTTCATCACGAGACTCACCAATAATTAATCCATATCATCGAATCATCCCCGCACTATCATTCATTAAGATCACGACCATATTCATCCATGCACTACTACCAAAGATAATCGTATTCATTAAGATTACTGCCAAGGATATTCCAAAGATAATCGTGTATTCATTAAGATCACGACCACAAATTATCCATGCACTACTACCAAAGATAATCGTGGTATTCATAATCGTATCCATGCACTCATTAAAGATAATCGTATTCATTACACAAAATTATCCAATCGTATATTCACTACTACCATGCAAAAAGATAATCGTGTATTCATTAAGATATCACGACCAAAAATTATCCATGCACTACTACCAAAGATAATCGTGTATTCATTAAGATCACGCACCACAAATTATCCATGCACTACTACCAAAGATAATCGTATATTCATTAAGATCACGACCACAAATTATCCATGCACTACTACCAAAGATAATATTCATTAAGATTACGCACCACAAATTATCCATGCACTCATTAATCGATTCATTAGTATCACGACCATAATAATTATTATCCATGCATCCATACTACTACCAAAGATAATCGTGTTTTCAATTACTACTATGATTATACCAACAATCCCTCGTCATAATCATACCAAGTCCATCTATGCACTACAAAAGCCACGATTTACTTTCAACATAATATAAGCATGAGGATAATGATATAAAGAATCAATCAAATGAGATAAAGGATAAATATTAAACATTTATAATATAATTTATCCAGATTCAAGAATATCCCCATGTTATCAATCACTTAATAATCTCATAAATCTAATATCATTAATATTATAACAATATTTTAATCACTTCTTAAATTTATAAACAATTTATCTCAATTGTTTACGCTTTTACCATATAATGCATTTAATCATTCAAAATGCCATACTCATAAGATATCATCACCAATTATCAAATCCTCATCAAAAAAAAATGCATATACTCTATATAGGATTCTCTAGCCATAAAATCCTATTTTCAACTTTGTTACTTTTCACATAACATATTTAACTCATATGTTCAGAATTAAACTATTTTCATGAAAAATACCAAATCAGTCCCAAAAATATTTCTTTTCTGGGATTTAGCATAATATAGTCCCATAATGAAAATATATTTTTCTCGAATTTTTAAAATTCATTTACTATTTTTCAAAATCAATTTCTAATTAATTCCTTAAGAAATTAGCTACCTCAAGTTTAACTCCAAAATTCCCAAATCTTGGCAGACCTTACACATGTTAACGTGAGCTTCTAGTTTAAATTTCATGGTCATCTGAGTTATAGAACTCCTGCTATAGCGTTTTTCATTTAAAAAACTAAAATATTGAAATAGTCATAACTTGCTCATTTTAAGTCGAATGAGCTCATTTTTGGACAGGAGGTACTTTATACCATATACTTTCATGTCCCAAAAGGCCAGAATTTTTCTCATAATTTAAGTGGCCAAAACAGCCCCTCTAAAATCATGGCAAGTAGTAGCTTTTTTCGCTTTTTGCAGCTTTGCACCCTTTTGCTAAAATCAGTCCACACAAAAATCTACAACACCTTTTCCAGTAATTCCACTTGGATTAGTTAGGTAACTCATAGATCTAACTCTAGGACTTGACCACACTCAAAAATTCAAAATATAATAGGAGATATGGTCAATTGAATTTCATGTTACGCTTTTCACCAAAATCTGATTTTTTTCAACTCTTTGTGATTTCTAAGAAACTTTCATGTTTTCACATACTAACCAACATAACTCATCATAACACTTACTAATACTTCATATACCCATGATTTTCATTAGTCCAATGCTTTTATTATGACTTTCATCATAATCCACGTAAATGCTCCTTTTAGTCAAGAAATATTCGAGGGTTTAAGAAATGGGTTTTGTAACGGGTCAATACAAAATTCGATTTCACGCCTAGGTAGGCTAAGAAGTCTTCAAGAATACGCCAAGAAATTTATTAATGATAGAAATATCATTCAAAATCATACTTTCATCCAAGACTTGATAAGACGTCACATTAATACCAACTGTGACTTCTATCCCTTAACCTAGATAAGCTCACAATGATACCTATAAACTTGTCATCT
The DNA here is from genome assembly GCA_020205615.1 of Panax quinquefolius. NCBI lineage: Eukaryota > Viridiplantae > Streptophyta > Magnoliopsida > Apiales > Araliaceae > Panax > Panax quinquefolius. The sequence goes on from CM035173.1 coordinate 37,198,906, forward strand.
TCATTCACGATGTCGCCACATGTAAAGTCCGCTTCATTCCACACAAGGAAGTCAACAACGAAAGGTTCGGGGCTCTTTACTTATGGCTTGATATGACAATAATTAACTTTAGGGTTTGGTTACTTTGAATTCGCATAACAAAGTTGGTTAGGAATATAAAAGCTAACAACCTTACGAAAAAGCAATGATGAGTAGTTAACCAATCAACTCCTAAAATCACATCAAAGGCAAGTATTTTCAAAAAGATAAGATCGACAGTAACGTGAAAGTGTTTATTTGAATCAAACAAGATTTAAAAATAAAGAATAACGAAGGCTCCTACTAATGAAGTTTCAACCAATAAGTCAAAGTTTAACTTCTTCGGAGTCAAATTTAAACGTTGAACACAACTAGGTGAAATAAAAGGGTTGGTTAGGAATATGAAAGCTAACAACCTTACGAAAAGCATGATGAGTAGTTATCAACTCCTAAAATCTCATCAAAGGCAAGTATTTTCAAAAGATAAGATCGACAGTAACGTGAAAGTGTTTATTTGAATCAAACAAGATTTAAAAATAAGAGCGGTAACGAAGGCTCCTACTAATGAAGTTTCAACCAATAAGTCAAAGTTTAACTTCTTCTGAGTCAAATTTAAACGCTGAACACAACTAGTGAAATAAAAGAGTGGGTAGAACTCGGTATCTAACACTAGATAGACTTCGCAAGAGCTTATGATTAACTTACCCGTGATAATTTTATTCAAGTGTTCCTCGTCACGAGAAAAAAACGCCTCTCTAAACTACCGGCTTTGGTTTGTCTCGGACAAATTTTCGTGCCTCCATCCTAGTTGAATTTGTCTTCTGAAACGACAAAATCGAGCTAAGTGACCTTCTTTCCACAATTATAACATGCTTTGACTAAGATGGCGCAGCTCGGACCGATGTGTCCCTCTCCTCCGCATTTGAAGCATATGATAGGTGGTCTTTCTCCTTCCTTAAACAACGGTGCCGGTGTCGACGCCTTTCCATCATCGTTGAATCTCCTTTCTTGAAATGTCCATTCTTATTATTTTGGCCCCGATTACCACCGGCGGTTACCATATCCGCCCGTTGATTCCTCCACGCTTGTTGTCACCGCTCACGACTACTCTCCCGGTATTATAATTTTGCCTACCGCTTCTTTTTAGTCAGGCTGACTCGTTATCGCTACCCACTAATCGAGCCCTATTTACAACATCCTAATAAAAACACGCTTTATGAGAAATAAGATGTCGACGATCTCCGCTTCAAACCTCTTAAAAACATTCGCCCATTCTCTCTTCATTATCCACCAAGTGGGACGAAACCGTGATAACTCCGCAAATTTTGCCTCGTATCATGACACCTGGCCATATTGTTTTGTTCCAACTTGATAAACTCCACCTCCTTCATGTGGCGAATACTTTCAGAAAGTATTTGTCGCTGAATGCCTCCCCGAACTTCTCCCAAGATATCTTCAAGACAAAGAAGTCGAGTACGCTTTACCGATTCCCACCAAGAATCGCCTCTCCGCAAAACATAAAGGCGGCAAAGGAACCTTTTCTCTCTGAGCATCCCAAGACATCAAATATCTTGGTAATATGCTTTATCCATGCTTCCGCCGTAAGTGGTTTTGGCTCTCCTTAAACTCCGGTGGTCCCAGCCTTGAATTGTTTAATGCGACCGCCTCGAGTTTTCCGTGTTTCCACCTACGCTTTTGGATGTAGTCGCTTACCGATGTCGCATGAATTCTAAAACCTCTTAAACGCATCGTCGTTCATCAATTGATCGTTGTTGTTTACAGGAGAGGATTATCGCCATCCTCGCTGCACATTGTCCCGATTATTGATCCGTGGAGAATCAACACCTCCCGTGCTCCATCATATTCTCAACATTCTCGATGCCATTTTCAAACACCGCCACAAAATAAGGGTTAATTGACATGCAACATATTATCACTATACTCCTCGACCGACCAATCAAATACCAAATAAACTTAGGTAGGTCATACTAGCGGGCGAATTCCCCGCCTCCCCTCCTAGTTCTATTCTCACATCTTAGCCAGGATCATATCCCTAAGCTCGATACCAACCGCGACGCCCCCAAAATTAGGTATACGCCACCCATCTTGGGTCGCCACTTACATGGTACATAAATTCAAATACAACTTACTAATATAACTGTCGTACAATACTTACATAAACCGTGAGTTTGAATACAAATATTGTCTACTAGATATTATACAAACTCAAAAGGAGTCCTCATTACAACTATTATCACACTATTTCACGTAATAATGAGGACTACTAATGCTATCCTCTCGACCATTACTCCGCTCCCCGACTCGTCTCCAAATTTATGTTGTTCTCATTTCCTCAAGAGAACAAAGAAAGAAAGGGGTGAGCTCAACTAGCCCAAAAGAAGAAATATTATGACTAAGATAATGCGTAATAAATTATCATTAGCCTTCAACAAAGTTAAACCGATAAAATACAATAGACAACCAGCTTAATCATAATGAATATGCAATCCATTAAAAGAGTCAAGTAGAAAATAAAATCTACTATCTTTTAGGTTTTAAAAGGTTTTCATCAATTTTTATCATTAAGACTCACTTTAATGAATAAACCACAATATCTAATCATCCCCGCATTCACTGGCCAAGGATTTTCATCAAATTATCAATGGTCATGACTATACCGAATCACCCCCGGTCATAATCATACCAAAAACTATCCATCACCGCATTACAGCCAATCGAGGACTTTTATCACATCATTTATAACAAGCCACGATTATACCGAATGATCCTCGTCATAATCATACTAAGTTCATCTATGCACGTAAGCCAAAGATAACATAATATATCATGAGGATGATGACAATGACATAATAATTCAATAAAACAAGTTCAAGAATTATTTTATCCAGAATTATTAACGCCGCCCAAATTGTCAACAAGATACTCGCTTTTGTAGAGTAAAATTCAAGAATGATCGTAAGAATATTTCCATGAAAAGATATCGATGAAACGCAAATATCAAGGATATTCTACTAATTTCATGGAGTATAGAAGTCAAAGTTTTAACCAACCGGGTATAATAAAGAATGGAATAACAAAAGAAATCACCACGCATGCGGTATTTCGATGTATGTGTTATTCCAATGTAATAATAATAATCTAACCAGTCGTGAAATTCACAATCGATGATGATCCAACGTAATAATAAATGTCAATAATAAACAATGGAACCAGTCCTGTAAAACACACGTATGTGATATTCCAAATGTAATAATAAATGCGAATAATAAACAATGGAACTGTGTCCTGTAAAACACACGCATACGATATTCCAAATGTAATAATAAAGAATGGAATAATGTAAGAAGATCACCAAGTATAGGGGATTCACAGATACAAAAGTTATTCCAATGTAATAAATAATACGGAACTAGGTCGTGAAATTCATACAAGCATTTGATCCAAATGTAATAATAAATAATAATAATAAACAATGGAACCAATAAAAAATACATGCATGTGATATTCCAAATGTAATAATAAATGCGGAATAATAAACAATGGAACCATGTCCTATAACATTCACAGATACAAATATTATTCCAATGTAATAATAAAGAATGGAATAACATAAAGAAGATCACCAAGTATAGGGGTAGCCATATATACAAAGTTATGTATAGGGTATACCACTTTTTACAAAAGTTATTCCAATGTAATAATAATGAATGGAATAATGTAAGTTCTCTTCTTCATGAATAAGAAAGAATAACACCCCTTACGGTACAACAAATAATACCCTTTACCGTAAAAGACACCGGATATCAAAGTAGTGAAGTACCGTATCACTTTTCTTCTTTCTCTCTATAGATTTTCTCTATATAGCTTCTCTCTATAATTTCTCTCTCTGTAGTTTTCAAAGAATTGTAAGTAAAAAATAATGAAGGAATGAGCTTCTATTTATAGGAAAATAGAATGCATAGTAATTAATCCATGAACTATCCGTATTGATTTACTTTAATCTGACTATCCATATTTAAAGCAAAATCTTTTAAATAAAATATCATATATTCTATTTATATAAAAATATTTTACTATGCAAACACTATGCAACACTATGCAAAACACTATGCAAAACACTATGCAACACTATGCATAATAAAATATAATATATTCTATTTATGTAATAACTTTAATAAAGTATTCTGCTTTATATAAAAGATGTTTCGCTTTTATTACGCTAATAATACTGAATAAAACAAAACGCCATTATCGCTATATATAATTCATATTATTAATCGACAATAATGGAATCAAACCGAAAGTGACTTCTCACATAAGATCAATAATCAATACCGTGTGCTACTATGCAACCACACGACATCGCATTTTTACTACCGAGTAGTTCAACAAAGATCAACCGTAAAAACTTCCGCCGTTATTTCAATAAAATATTTTTGTCGCTTTCAATCCGACAATAATTCGCAGGGGTCCACCAATGATTGAGCCACCAGTATATAATATTCCCCTCGCTAAACCGAATATTCCCCACCAATCGAATATAATATAACCACTGTGATACTTTGCAAAATTTATAAATACTACCCACAACTATAATATTATCTCAAATTCACACCATAATATTAAAAAATTATTTCGACAAAATTTAAATCTTTATCGATAAAATTAAATTGGGTCTCACAAATCGTGCCAAGGATATTCATTAAGATCACAAGGATATTCATTAAGATCGACCACCCACTACTACCAAAGATAATTATCCATTAAGATCACTACTATCCAAAGATAATCGTGTATTCATTAAGATATCACGACCACAAATTATCCATGCACTACTACCAAAGATAATCGTGGTATTCATTAGATCACGACCACAAATTATCCATGCACTACGCACCAAAGATAATCGTGGTATTCATTAAGATCACGACCACAAATTATCCATGCACTACTACCAAAGATAATCGTGTATTCATTAAGATCACGACCACAAATTATCCATGCACTACTACTAAAAGATAATCGTGTATTCATTAAGTTATCCATGCACTACATCGTATTCATTAAGATCACGACCACAATTATCCATGCACTACGTACCAAAGATAATCGTGTATTCATTAAGATCACGACCACAAATTATCCATGCACTACTACCAAAGATAATCGTGTTTTTAATTACGGTATGATTATACCCAACAATCCTCGGTCATAATCATACCAAGTTCATCTATGCACTTATAGTGCCATGATTTACTTTCAACATAATATAAACACGAGGATAATGATATAAAGAATCAATCAAATGATATAAAGGATAAATATTAAACATTTATAATATAATTTATCCAGATTCAAGAATATCCCCATGTTATCAATCACTTAATAATCTCATAATCTAATATCATTAATATTATAACAATATTTTAATCACTTCTTAAATTTATAAACAATTTATCTCAATTGTTTACGCTTTTACCATATAATGCATTTAATCATTCAAAATGCCATACTCATAAGATATCATCACCAATTATCAAATCCTCATCAAAAAAATATGCATATACTCTATATAGGATTCTTTAAAGCCATAAAATCTTATTTTCAACTTTGTTACTTCACATAACATATTTAACTCATATGTTCAGAATTAAACTATTTTCATGAAAAATACCAAATTAGTCCCAAAAATATTTCTTTTCTGGAGATTTAGCATAATATAGTCCCATAATGAAAATATATTTTTCTCAAAATTTTAAAATTCAATTACTATTTTTCAAAAATTAATTTCTAATTAATTCCTTAAGAAATTAGCTACCTCAAGTTTAACTCCAAAATTCCCAAATGTTGGCAGGACCTTACACATGTTAACGTGAGCTTCTAGTTTAAATTTCATGGTCATCTGAGTTATAGAACTCCTATTATAGCGTTTTTCATTGGAAAAACCTAAATATTGAAATAGTCATAACTTGCTTATTTTAAGTCGTAATGAGCTCATTTTTGGACAGGAGGTACTTTATACCATATACCTTCATGTCCCAAAAGGCCAGAATTTTTGTCATAATTTAAGTGGCCGAAACAGCCCCTCTAAAATCATGGCAGCAGCCTTTTTTCGATTTTTTGCAGCTTTGCACCCTTTGCTAAAATCAGTCCACACAAAAATCTACAACACCTTTTCCAGTAATTCCACTTGGATTAGTTAGGTAACTCATAGATCTAACTCTAGGACTTGACCACACTCAAAAATTCAAAATATAATAAGAGATTTGGTCAATTGAATTTCATGTTACGCTTTTCACCAAAATCTGATTTTCAACTCTTTGTGATTTCTAAGAAACTTTATGTTTTCACATACTAACCAACATAACTCATCATAACACTTAATAATACCACATATACCCATGATTTTCATTAGTCCAATGCTTTTATTATGACTTTCATCATAAACCACGTAAATGCTCATTTTAGTCAAGAAATATTCGAGGGTTTAAGAAATGGGTTTTGTAGACGGGGTCATTACAAAATTCGATTTCACGCTCTAGGGTAGGCTAGAAGTCTTCAAGAATACGCCAAGAAATTTATTAATGATAAAAATATCATTCAAAATCATATTTCGTCCCAAGACTTGGATAAGACGTCACATTAATACCAACTGTGACTTCTATCCCTTAACCTCGATAAGACCTCACAATGATACCTATCAACTTGCCATCTTCAATCACGACGTCGCTTACGTAAAAGTCCGCTTTGCAGCATTCCACACAAGGAAGTCAACAACGAAAGGATCGGGCTCTTTACTTATGGCTTGATATAACAAAGGATTAACTTTAGGATTTGGTTACTTTGAATTGTGATAACAAAGTTGGTTAGAATATGAAAGCTAACAACCTTACAAAAAAATAATAATGAGTACTTAATCAATCGCTTTCAAAAATTACCTCAAAGGCAAGTATTTTCAAAGAGATAAGATCGACAGTAACGTGAAAGTGTTTATTTGAAACAACAAGATTAATAAATGTTGGAGGTAACGGTTTCTCCCAACGAAGTTTCAATAGATAAATCAAAGTCTAATTTCTCCGGAGTCAAATTTAAACGTTGAACGCAAGCAAGAGAGATAAAAGAATGGGTAGAATCGGTATATATTAAGGTATAGACTTCGCAAGAATTTATAATTAACTAACCCGTGCTAACTTCATTCGGGTTACCCACTTTTTGAGAAGTCACGAAAAACGCCTTCCCGAAACCACCGACTTTGTTTTGTCCAGATCCGCCTTTGGTGCCACTATCCCAAACCGGACTCGACTTCACTATACGACAAAAAATTGAGCTAAATGACCTTCTTTCTTGAAATTTTCACTTCTATTATCTTTGCCATGATTACCACCAAGTGGTTACCATTCTTAGCATGATAATTTCCCCACGATGGTTATCATTATTCGATATACCCGCCACCACCAAGATATTTATTATCGTGTTGTTGGTCGTTACCTTTTGTTTGAGTAATCAACACTCTCATGTGCTTCATTGCTTATCTCAAAGATTTTCGGATGCCATTCTCAAACACCGCACAAAACAAGGGTTAATTGACATGTAACAAATTATCCCTATATTCTCAATTCGACCAATAAAATAGCACACATAAACTTAGGTAGGTCATTCTAGCGAAGGTATTCCCGCCTCTCCTCCTAGTACTATTCTCACCTCTTAGCCGTGGATCATATCCTAAGCTCGATACCAACCGCGACGCCCCAAAATTAGGTATACGCCACCCATCTTGGGTCGCCACTTACATGGTACATAAATTCAAATACAACTTACTAATATAACTCGTCTGTACAATAAGACATAAACCGTGAGTTTGAATACAAATATTGTCTACTAAATATTATACAAACTCAAAAGGAGTCCTCATTACAACTATTATCACACTATTTCACGTAATAGTGAGGACTACTAATGCTATCCTCCTGACCATTACTCCGCTCCCGACTCGTCTCAAATATGTTCTCATTTCCTCAAGAGAATAAAGAAAAGAAAGGGTGAGCTCAACTAGCCCAAGAAGAAATATTATGACTAAGATAATGCGTAATAAATTATCATTAGCCTTCAAATGAAAGGTTAAACCGATAAAATACAATAGACAAATCAGCTTTAATCACAATGAATATGCAATCCATTAAAAGAGTCAAGTAGAGAATAAAATCTACTATCTTTTAGGTTTTAAAAGGTTTTCATCAATTTTTATCACGAGACTCACTTTATAAATAAACCACCACATCTAATCATCCCCGCACTACACGGCCAAGGATTTCATCAAATTATCAATGGTCATGACTATACCGAATCACCCCGGTCATAATCATACCAAAACTATCCATCAACGCATTACATGTGCCAATCCAGGACTTTTATCACATCATTTATAACAAGCCATGATTATACCGAATGATCCTCGTCATAATCATACTAAGTTCATCTATGCACGTAAGCCAAAGATAACATAATATATCATGAGGATGATGACAATGACATAATAATTCAATAAAACAAGTTCAAGAATTATTTTATCTAGGAATTAGTAACGCCCAAATTGTCAACAAGATATCGCTTTTGTAGAGTAAAATTCAAGAATGATCGTAAGAATATTTCCATGAAAAGATATCGATGAAACGCAAATATCAAGGATATTCTACTAATTTCATGGAGTATAGAAGTCAAAGTTTTAACCAACCGGGTATAATAAAGAATGGAATAACAAAAGAAATCACCACGCATGCAGATTTCAGATGTATGTGTTATTCCAATGTAGAATAATAATAACGGAACCAAAGTCGTGTGAAATTCACAATCGATGTGATGATCCAATGTAATAATAAATGTCAATAATAAACAATGGAACCAGTCCTGTAAAACACACGTATGTGATATTCCAAATGTAATAATAAATGAGGAATAATAAACAATGGAACCAGTCCTGTAAAACACACGATACATGATATTCCAAATGTAATAATAAAGAATGGAATAATGTAAGAAGATCACCAAGTATAGGGGATTCACAGTATACAAAGTTATTCCAATGTAATAAATAAGGATGGAATAACATAAGGATTTCACCAAGTATAGGTATGCCTCATATACAAAGTTATGTATAGGGTATACCACTTTTTACAAAGTTATTCCAATGTAATAATAATGAATGGAATAATGAGGATTTCACCAAGTATAGGTATGCCATTATACAAAGTTATTCCAATGTAATAATAAAGAATGGAATAACTGAAGTTCTCTTCATGAATACAAACGAATAATATCCCTTACGGGTACAACAAATAATACCCCTTACCGTAAAAGACAATGGATATCAAAGTAGTGAAGTACCAGAATACTCTTCTTCTTTCTCTCTATAGATTTTCTCTCTATAGCTTCTCTCTATTATTTCTCTCTCTAGAGTTTCAGTGAATTCGTAAGAAAATAATGAAGGAATGAGCTTCTATTTATAGGAAAATAGAATGCATAGTAATTAATCCATGAACGGTCCCGTATTGATTTACTTTAATCTGACGGTCCATATTTAAAGCAAAATCTTTTAAATAAAATATCATATATTCTATTTATATAAAAATATTTTACTATGCAAACACTATGCAACACTATGCAAAACACTATGCAACACTATGCATAATAAAATATAATATATTCTATTTATGTAATAACTTTAATAAAGTATTCGCTTTATATAAAAGATGTTTCGCTTTTATTACGCTAATAATACTAATAAAACAAAACGCCATTATCGCTATAATAATTCATATTATTAATCGATAATAATAGAATCAAACCGAGCCGAGTGACTTCTCACATAAGCATCAATAATCAATACCGTAGCTGCTACTATGCAACCACACCATCGTATTCTTGTACTTTTACTAATGAGGTAGTTCAACAAGATCAACGGTAAAACTTCCGCCGTTATTTCAATAAAATATTTTTGTCGCTTTTCAATCCGACAATAATTACATTGTTAGGGTCCACCAATGATTGAGTAGTTGTATTTAATATTCCTCGCTAAACCGAATATTCCCTCCACCAATCGAATATAATATAACCACTTGCATACTTTGCAAAATTTATAAATACTACCCACAAGTATAATATTATCTTAAATTCACACCATAATATTAAAAAATTATATTGACAAAATTTAAATCTTTATTGATAAAATCTGGGGTCTCACACTATTGATTCACATGATTTACTATTAGGAGAGGTGGTGCAAGTTTGATAATACTTGCATGTGTAAAATCCCAAATTTAACGAATAAAGATTTAATTTTCTTGAAATATTTTTTAAATATTATGGTGTGGATTTGAGATAATGTTATTGTTATGGGTAGTATTTATAAATTTTGTAAAGTATGCAAGTTTTTGTATTATATTCGATTGGTCGGGAAATATTCGTTTTAGCAGAGAATATTCGTATAACGGCGCAATCATTGGTGGACCCCACAATAGAATAATTGTCGGATTGAGAAAATGACAAAAATATTTTTATGAAAATAACGGCGAAAGTTTTACCATTAACTGTTGAAACACCTAGTGTTAAAAGTACAAGAATACGCTGGTTGCATAAGTAATACTTGTATTGATTATTGATGCTTATGTGAGAAGTCACTCGTTTTGTTCAATTATTGCTACAGTAATTTTTGCATAGTATCTCACGTTATTTGATTCAATTATTGTCGATATTTTATATATTATTAAATCAATAAATGAGATAACAAAGTTATTAATATTATTATTTACAATATTAACGATGTCTAGAAGTTCTGCCAAGGAGAGGTTTGGTCACCTAATTGTGCGCCAATAGAAAAAAATCCTTATTGGAAAGCCCCCTCTTTCCTAAGAACGACCTGGTCGATTAATATTGTGAATTATAATAATGATGATAAATGTTGTTAAATATATTGAGGTATCTTTTTATGAAGTCGTGGAAGTTTATATATATATATATATATATATATATATATATATATTATATAAATTTTGTTTTATTAGTATTATTAATGTAATAAAATGAAAACTTTTTATATAAAATGTAATACTTTTATAAAGTTATTTGTTTTATTAGACTATAAATAGAATATATTATATTCTATTATGCATAGAATGTTTTCATAAAGTATTCTGCATAGTGTTTGCATAGTAAAATCTTTTATATAAAAATGCAGTACTTTTATAAAGTTATTTATTTTATTAGATAATAATTAGAATATATTATATTTTATTATGCATAGTGTTTGTATAGTAAAATCTTTTTATATAAAATGTAATACTTTTATAAAGTAATTTGTTTTATTAGACTATAAATAGAATATATTATATTTTATTTTAAAGATTTTGTTTTATTAAAATATTTTATTAATATTGCATAGTAAATCTATATGGACCAATCTGCTTAAAAGTAAATTAATCTGGACTGCTCATGAATTAGTTTCTTATTCACCCATTCTCCTATAAATAAAGCTCATTCCTTCATTATTTCTTACAAATTCACCAAACTCTAGAGAGAAAAAAAAGAAAAGTATTCTGCTACCTCACTTTTCCAATATCCGGTTCTTCTAAGGTAAGGGTATTATTTCTTTCAGACATTAATTAAGAAACTTCATTATTCCATTCTTTATTATTCTCGTTGAATAACTCAGATACGCGGCTACCCTATACTTGGTGAAATTCTTCTCATTATTCCATTCTTTATTATTATGTTGAATAACTCGTATATGCCAAGTAACGCATACATGGTGAAATTCTTCATTATTTCATTCTTTATTATTCTCATTGGAATATCCACGCCGGTTGCGTATATTACGTCCCGACCGTTCAATTAATTATTATTCATTGGAATAACTCGCACATGCATGCGCCTATCACATGCATTGTGATTTCATTGTTATTCCATTCTTTATTATTCTCGTTGGAATATCCTATCGGTGTAATTTCGCTTTAACTCGGTTCCGCTCTTTATTATTCTGCTGTAATATCTCGTCTGCAATAGCTACGCATGACCTAGTTCCATTCTTTATTATTTTGTTTGGGAATAACATGTATGCGTGCGATATCGCATCGCATGGTGAATCCTTCTGTTATTCCATTCTTTATTATTCTGTTGGAATAACCTGTTTATGTGGATTACCACATGCATGGTGAATGATTCTTTGTATTCATTCCTTATTAAATTGTGGAAATGATCTGTATATGTGGATTACCGCATGGCGGGCGAAAATCCATTTGCAGTTCATATATTCTATTATACTCAGTTGGTAAAAGTTTTGACTTCTATACTCCATGAAATTAGTGGAATATCCTTTATATTTGCACTTCATCCAGTATCTTTTCATGGAAATATTCTTCTGAGCATTCTTGAATTTTACTCTACAAAGTAGTATCATGTTGACAATTTGGACGTTATTGAATTCTGGATAAATTAATTCTTGAACTTGTTTTATTGGATTCTTATATCATTGTCATCATCCTCATGCTTATATTATGTTGAAAGTCATCTGCGGCTATTGTTGTGCGTAGATGGACTTGGTATGATTATGACCTGTGGATTATTCTAAGATAATCATGATCGTAATATTACAAATGATATGGTAAAAGTCCTCATTAGCCCGTAGTGCATTGATGGACAGTTATTGGCATGATCATGACCATTGATGAATACACGAATATCCTCATAGATAATTTATGGTTGTGATACTAATGAATATCCTTGGTCGAAAAGTGCGGGGATGATGTGGATTATTTATTGTCGGGTCTCGTGATAAAAGTGATGAAAACCTTTTAAATCATAAAAGATAGTATATTTTATTCTCTACTGACTCTTTTAATGGATTGCTTGTTCACCGCAGCTTAAACTTGATGTTTGTTATATTTTATCGCTTTAACATTGTTGAAGACTAATGATAATTTATTCTACATTATCTTAGTCATAATATTTCTTACTGGGCTAGTTGAGCTCACCCTTTTACTTTCACTGTTCTCTTCAGGAAATGAAAACGTAGCGGGGACTAGTCGGGGAATGGAGTGACGGTTCAGATGATAACACTAGTAGTCCTCACTATTCTATGAAATAGTGTGTTAATAAATTTATTGAGGACTTATTTTGAGTTTTGAATAATCGCCTGAAGACAATATTTGTATTAAAACTCACAGCTCATGTTGTATATTTAAGATTATATTTGTATTCTGTACTATGTATTTGGCGACTCAGAATAGGTGATGTATACCTATTTTGGGGGCGTCACACATGACTAAATTAAAAATGAAGAAAAAGAGGAAGGTATTATAATGTAATATTTTAAGCCCCAAAACGTGCAATTATCGAAACTATATTTTCCTATAAATAAAAAGCTCATTCTTCCTTCATTTCTCACCAATTCACTAAAGTTATAGAACAATTATTATAGAGAGAAATTATAGAGAGAAAGAAGAAGAGAAGTCTACTACCTCACTATTCCAGTATCCAGTCTTCTTTAAGGTAAGGGGTATTATACTTTCGTATTCATGAAGAGAGTTATTTTCTTTCAATACTGTAAGTGGTTGTTATTCCATTCTTTATTATTATGTTGAATAACTCGCTCATGCTGGCACCGCATATACATGGTGAAATTCTTCATTATTCCATTCTTTATTATTCTTTGGAATAACTCATCTGCAAGGCCTATCGCATGCCCGTGAATTCGTCTGTTGTTATTTCATTCTTTATTATTCTCATTGGAATATCCTCGTCTGCATGCGATTTCGCATGACACGTTCCATTCTTTATTATTCATTGGAATATCCTATCTCATGCGGATTACGCATTTACCTTCGGTTCCATTCGTTATTATTCGCTGGGAATAATCATTCTGCGGTATATTATCGCATGCATGGTGAATTCTTCCGTTATTCCATTCTTTATTATTATGTTGGAATAACCTATCTATATGTGGATTACTGCATGCATGGTGAATGATCCGCTCACGTGATTATTGTACGGCGGGTGAAAATCCATTTGCAGTTTCGTATATTCTATTATACTCATCTGGGGTATCATTACTTTTGTACTCGTCATGAAATATCATTTTCTTTGGTATTTTTCTATTACGAGTTACTATTCACGGGTTCCTATTCACCCGGTTACTATTCACTCTAGTATTGTTCACTCGGGTATTAGGGGCACTTTTCGTGCCGGAGTACTATTCACGATTTACTATTCATGGGTTACTATTCACTCTAGTATCATTCACTCGGGTATTTGGGGTACTTTTCATGTCGGGGTACTATTCACGGGGTACTATTCCTGAAGTACTATTCACGGGATACTATTTACCCAAAAAATATATTTCTTTTCTGTCCAAATTATTTTTCGTAAATGAATATTATTCTTGAATTTTACTCTAAAAAGCAGTATCATGTTAACAATTTGGATATTTTTAAACTCTAGATAAATTTAAAGTCTTTAATATTTATGCTTGATTTCGTTGGATTTGATTTCGTTTGATTATTGCTTATATCGTTATCATCATCCTCATGCTTATATTGTGATTAAAGTCATCTTTGGCTTACGTGCATAGATGGACTTGGTATGATTATGACCAGGGATTATTCGGTATAATCATGATCGTAATGTGACCAATGATGTGGTAAAAGTCCTCGTTGGCTGTAGTTCATCGATGGATGTTTGTTGGTATGATTATGACTGTGGATTATTTGGTATAATCATGACCATTGATGATTACATGAATATCCTTGGTCGTGGTGCGGGGGATGATTCGATTTTATTTATTAAAATTTGAGTCTCAAATATAAAGTTGATGAAAAATTTTTAAATCGTAGAAGATAGTAGATTTTATGCTCTACTTGACTCTTCTAATGGATTGCTTATTTCCGCTGCAGTTGTTGATCTAAAACTTATTGTCTATTATATCCTATCAGTTGTTATACTGTTGAAGGCTAAGGATAATTTATTCTGCATTATCTTAGTTATAATATTTCTTACTAGGCTAGTTGAGCTCACCCTTTTCTTTCATTGTTCTCTTTAGGAAATGAGAATATAGCTGGGACGAGTCGGAAATGTAGTGATGGTCCAGGATAAGTGGCTTTAGCAGTCCTCATTATTCTGTGAAATAGTGTGATAATAATTGTAATGAGGATTCCATTGAGAGTGAATATTATCTAGAAGACAATATTCTTGTTTAAACTCTCAGCTATATTTTGTCGTAATGTACACGACTGTTGTATAATTAAGTTTGTATTTGATTTATGTACCATGTATTTGGCGACTTAAGATGGGTAATGTATATCTATTTTGGGGGCGTCACAGTTGGTATCAAAGCAATAGAAAAGAGCCTCGTGCCTTTATCTGGTGACTTCTAAGTCTTGGGATGCACCGAAGCCAGACTTTCCGTAGGGGATGCCGTGAGTAACGGTGGCAAGTTAATAGGTATCATTGTGAGGTGCTATCCAAGTCTTGGATGTGGGTCACAGTTGGTATCAAAGCTTAGGGATATGATCCATGGCTGAGATGTGAGACAAGAACAAAGAGGGGAGAGACAGGAAATTCCTTTGCTAGTATGACCTACCTAAGTTTATTTGGTATTTAATTGGTTGGTCAGAGTATAGGGATAATATGTTATATGTCAATTAACCCTTGTTTTGTGACAGTGTTTGAAAATGGCATCTAAAAATGTTGAGATCAGCAATGAAGCACATGAGACCGTTGAGTCACCAACAATCAATACCCAAGTTAATGTGCAACAGGAAGATAATAATCCTCAGGTAAATAACAACACCGATCAGATGATGAACGATAAGATGTTCAGAGGCTTTATGCAATTAATGCAACATTAGGTAAGAGAGACTCCTGTTCAAAATATAGGTGAAAATAATGGCACCCACGGTCGGTCACCGCTAAGTAGTTCAAGGAGCTGGGACCACCAGAGTTTTTGGGAAAGCCAGAACCACTTAAGGAGGAGACGTGGTTAAAGCAGATCACCAAGATATTTGATGTCTTGGGATGCTCAGAGGAGCAAAAAGTTCCCTTTGCCACCTTTATATTGCGTGAAGAGGCAGATTACTGGTGGGAATTTGTAAAACGTACCCAGCCTGACGCACTCAAGATGTCTTGGGAGAAGTTCCAAGAGTTGTTCAACGACAAGTACTATGAGACCCCAAATTTTATGAAATGAAAGTATTCAATTTTCTTCTAATTATTCTATTTAGTAAATGGTTAAATTGATAAAAGGTTAAAGTTAAGGGTGATATGTGAAAATTTTTCAAAGTATGTAAGTTGTTATAAAATATTCGTTTGGTCAGGGAATATTCTTTTTGTCGGAGAATATCCGTAGGACGGCACAATCATTGGTGGACCCTACAACGGAAGTATTACCGTAGTAAGGAAACGACAGAATTATCTTTTTATAAAAATAACAGCGAAAGTGTTACCGTTAAAACTGTTGAACTACTCGGTAGTAAAAGTACAGTAATATGCGTGGTTGCATAGTAGCACACGGAATTTATTATTGATGCTTACGTGAGAAGTCACTCAGTTCTACTCAATTATTGTTACAGTAATTGATGCATCATATCTCTCATATTATTGATTCAGTTATTATCACAGTATCATTTGCATAATATTTTATATATTATTGAATCAATAATTGAGACGACAAAGTTATTCATATTATTATTTGCAATATTGACAATGTCTAGAAGTTCTGTCAATGAGAGGTTTGGTCACCTAATTGCGCGCCAATAAGGAGAAATCCTTATCAGAAAGCCCCCTCTTTCCTGGGAACGACCTGGTTGTTAAATATTGTGAGTTATAATATTAATGATGAATGTTATAAAAAAATTGAATTTGAGTTCGGAGTTAAATTTGGAGACGCGGACGTGATATTTGAGTCCGGAACGTTGAAATTAGTAGAAATAGACTATAAACACAAAATTTGTCGGGGTTGACTTTTTGGTCAAAAAAGTCAACAGTTGACTTTTTCAGAAAAAAGTCAAACTTTGAAATTTCAAAAATAAAATTTTTGAGAAAAATATTTCCATTGTGTTGGAATTATTAGTGTTAGTGGAAATTGACATTTATTTCGATAGTAATTGATGTCTAGAAGTTATATTGACCAACCGGGTAATTAATCGGGTAAATGAGCAATTAATTGCTATTAATTCACATGATTATAACTATTTGTTTACATGTGTGTACTATTGATTCACATTCATGTACTATTAGGGGAGTTGGTGCAAGATTGATAATACTTGCATGACTAAGTTAAAATGGAGGTATAGATGGATGTACTTATACATTGTAATTATTATTTTACATGATTATAACTATTGATTCACATGATTGAACTATTGATTCACATTATTTACTATTAGGGGAGGTGGTGCAAGTTTGATAATACTTGCAGGACTAAATTAAAAATGAAGAAAAAGAGGAAGGTATTATACTGTAATATTTTGAGCCCCAAAATGTACAATTATTAAAACTATATTTTCCTATAAATAGAAGCTCATTCCTTCATTATTTTTCACCAATTCACTAAAGCTATAGAGCAATTATTATAGAGAGAAATTATAAAGAGAAAGAAGAAGAGGAGTCTACTACCTCACTATTCCAGTATCCAGTTTTCTTCTAAGGTAAGGGGTATTATTCTTTCGTATTCATGAAAATAGTTATTTTCTTTCAATACCCGTAAGGGTTATTATTCCATTCTTTATTATTATGTTGGAATAACTTTGCCTATGGCAAGTACCGCATACATACATGTGAAATTTTTCTCGTTATTCCATTCTTTATTATTCATTGCTGGAATAACTCGTCATAAGGATCATCGCGCGTGCCCGTGAATTCTGTTGTTATTTCGCTCTTTATTATTCATTGAGTATCCTCGCATATCACGAATTACACATGACCGGTTCCATTCTTTATTATTCTATTGGAATATCCTCGCATGCAATGCGGATTACGCATGACTTGGTTCCATTCTTTATTATTCTCATTGGAATATCCCGTGCATGCGGATTACGCATTTACCGGTTCTATTCTTTATTATTACGGCTGGGAATAACCTCGTCTGCATTTGGCCTATCGCATGCATGGTGAATTCTTCAGTTATTCCATTCTTTATTATTCTATTGGAATAACCTGTCTATGTGGATTACCACATGCATGGTGAATGATCCTTCGTATTTATTTCTTATTATATTGTGAAAATGATCTATCTACGTGGATTACCGCATAGCGGGCGAAAATCCATTTGCAGTTTCGTAATTTTTCTGACCCTCAAAAATTCTGGAAAAATTTAAAATGATAGTTTGTTGAGTTTTCTAGTTTGTGTCCAAAAATGACGATTTTTGGATGTATAGGTTAGGAGTTATGAATTTTATGGGAAAAGACTATTTTAAAAATAAACTCTTATAACTCCTTGTGGTTAACTCCAAAATTGGTAAAATTTTTATTGGGAGTACATAAATATAACATGAGTATACCCTGTAAATTTCAAAATTTTTGGACAAAAGTACAATTTATGATAAATTTCTAAATATTCGGCAGTTTTGGCCATATGAAAAATAGTAAATGAATTTTAAAAATTTAAAGAAAAATTTATGTTCAATATGAGACTATATTCTGCTAAATCCCAGAAAAGAAATATTTTTTGGACTGAATTGATATTTTTCATGAAAATGAACTAGTTATGAGTAAATGAATTAAATATGTTATGTGAAGTAACAAAATTGAAAAGTAGGATTTTATGGCTTGGGAATCCTATATAAGATATATGCAGATTTTTGATGAGGGATTTGATCATTGGTGATAAAATCTTATGAGTATGGAATTTTTGAATGATTAAATGCATTATTTGGTAAAGTGTAAACAATTAAAATAAATTGTTTATAAGTTTAAGAAGTGATTAAAATATTATTATAATATTAATAATATTAGATTATGAGTTGATTAAGTGATTGATAATATTTGGATAAATTTAAAGTCTTTAATATTTATCCTTGTTTTCGCTTGATTAATGCTTATATCACTACAAGAAAACCGGCTAATTCCGATGGAACTATGTTCGACGGACACATTCCCTCGAAGATAATATGTATTCTGACGGATTATTCAGTCGAAGATAAATCAGTCGAAACTACTTTAATTGCGACGGATGTTCGTCAAAAATATATATATCCCATTGGCGCCAATGATCCCGCCAGCGCGAAACATATTTACGACTGAATATTGCTCATTCCGATGGACTAGTCCGTCGAAGATACATTAATTACGACGAAGGTAAGTACGACGGACAGTCCGTCGAAAATAAGCCTAAAACCACTTACGCCTTTCTTTCGCTTTCTCTCACTTTTCAGATCTAATATTTCTCTCTTTCTCAGATCTCTCATTTCTCTCTTACGCGATATCTCTCACACGTAGATCTCTCTCAGTCTCACTTCTCTCACTTCTCTCATCTCCACCACCACCAGTGCCGCCACCACCACCACGTACTGCCACCACCACCATCACTGTCGAGCAGTTCCGGCCACCACCAGTAGAAGCCACCAACACCAGGCACCACCATCACCACCACCAGGCACCACCACCACAACCACCACCAGGCACCACCGTCAACACCATGCACCACCACCAGGCACCACCATCGGTTAGTTTGCACATTAATTCAATTTCAAGGTTAGTTTTCTGCCAAGTATTAGATTTTTAGGGTTAATTTGTTACAAATTGTGAAATTTGTGGCTTAATTTATTTTAGGTTTAGTTTGAGTTTGAATATGAGATTAACCCAATTTGGATAATATGTTGTTGTTGTGAATTTGTGGGTTGAAAATTTGGGTCCTATTCTTCTTGTTTATATTGCTGATTGCTGAAATTGAAAATTTGATTTTGGGTTTGTGGACTGCATATTATTTAAGTGCATATTATTTGGAATTTGGAATATTACAGAATATTGATATCAAATTTGGGTTCCTTATCATAATGAAACTGATTTTAAGATTGTTTTTAATCTTGATATATTTATTATTTATTTACTAAATTTATGATGTAAATTCAGCGTAATTATGAAATTGCAGAATATTTGTGGGCCTTGCATGTATTGTATTAGTAATTAGTTTCCCAATATTAATAAATCATAAACAAAGTACCATTTACATAGTTTCTTACTAATAAAATAAATAAAGTAAATATAATTTAATTTAGTTTATTAAATAAAATAAATTTTAAAAATAAAATAAATAACATAATATAATACAAAATAAAGTAAAATAAAATAAAATAAAAATAAATTAAATTAATTTGAATAAAATAAAAAAAACTTTGATTTAATTTAATAAATAAAATGCAATTCAATAAAAATAAAATAAAATAAAAATAATAAAATAAATTTAATTTAATTTAATTTAAATAATCTAAATTAAATTTAAAATAAATTAAATTAAATTAATTTAATTTAATTTAATAAAAAACATTAAAAATTATATAATATATATATAATATAATACAAGATAAAATAAAATAAAATAAAATATTTTTAATTACAAAATCAAATTAAATTAAATTAAATTAGAACTTTTATAATATAATACAAAATAAAATAAAAAGTAATAAAAATTTAATTTAATTTAGTTTAATAAATAAAATAAAATTAAATGATTTAATTTCATTTAATTTAATAAAGTAAATTTAATAAATAAATAAGCCAATTATATAATATACTACAAATTAAAATATAAAATATATATATAATAATAAACTAAGTTTGAGTGAATGTCGAACAGTAGTCTCCATAGATTCCAAATAACAATTCTCATAAAATAAGTACCACTTACTTAGTTTATCATCATTGGCAAAATAAACTAAGTATAGCTAGAAGTGAATGTCGAACAGTAGTCTCTATAGATTCCAAATAACAATTCTCATAAAATAAGTACCACTTACTTAGTTTATCATCATTGGCAAAATAAACTAAGTATAGCTAGAAGTGAATGTCGAACAGTAGTCTCTATAGATTCTAAATAATTAACAATTCTCATAAACTAAGTACCACTTACTTAGTTTATTATCATTGGCAAAATAAGCTAAGTAGCATTTGCTTAGTTTGCCACAATTTTCAATATATAAATGCAATAATACTCTCCCTACATATATGTACTCTTTCTTGTATGTAGGTTTCGACATAGCAGTTGCAACTAAATAGTACTCCAACCGGTTCCTCAGCAACAATTAAAAAAAAGAGGGGGTTCTTGTTTGTACCCTATACTCGAATAATAAAGGTAATTAAATTACTGCAGACATTCCTCACTGTTCCATCATAACAGATGGCAACATTCAGAACGAGTGCCAGTAAGTTGTTGAACAAAGTTCTAGGTTAAGCAACCCTCTAAATGAGTGAACGATCACTTCTCCCATAGGAGTGAATCATCTCCCCATATGAGTCCAATCCATGATATAAACAGCTTCTCACTACTCCGAATTCCTAAGATGGGTAGTTCTCACAGAACGTCTCACCTCTTGAATGAGATAACTTCGACGGAATATTTCAGTCGTACATAAGATAACTTCGACGGAATATTTCTGTCGTACCAATTATATCTCCGACGTAAAGTCCGTCGAAGTTTATTAATAGACAATTTTAATAAATAGCAACTAATTTTAGTTTTTCGTCGGAAATATATTATGTTCGAGGGAATTAGTCAGTCGGACATAGTTACTGATATGTTCGACGAATAATTTCGTCCTATGTATTCTGTCGAAGATAGTCTAGGTTCGACGAACGTTCGTCGTAGATAATAATCATCTGACGAAATTTATTTTCGACGCGAATAGTTACGACGGAATCTCTGACGAAATATTCCGTCGAAAATACCATAGTTTCGACGGAATAGTCTTATATACGACGGAATATACCGTCAAAATTAGCCGGTTTTCTTGTAGTGTATCATTGTCATCATCATCATGCTTATATTGTGATGAAAGTCATCTTTGGCTTACGTGCAAAGATGGACTGTTGATTATTAATTTTACAATTGTATATCTTTGACTTACGTGCAAAGATGGACTGTTGATTATTGGTTTTATAGTTGTATATCTTTGGCTTACGTGCAAAGATGGACTGTTGATTATTGATTTTACAATTGTATATCTTTGGCTCACGTGCAAAGATAGACTGTTGATTATTGATTTTACAATTGTATATCTTTGGCTTACGTGCAAAGATGAACTATTGATTATTGGTTTTATAGTTGTATATCTTTGGCTTACGTGCATTGATGGACAGTTGTTGGTATGATTATAACCAAAGATTATTCGATATAATCATGACCATTATTGAAAACACGAATATCCTTGGCCCGTAGTGCATGGATAATTCGTGGTCGTAATACTAGTGGATATCCTTGGCTGTAGTGCAGGGATGATTCAATGATGTGGATTATTTATTAAGCTGAGTCTCAGCGATAACATATTGATAATACACTTTTAATTCGTAGAAATTGTGAGATCCCGAATTTTATGAAATAAAAGCATTAAATTTTTCTATTTTGGTAAATAGTTAAATTGATAAAAGTTTAAAGTTAAGGGTGATATGTGAAAAATTTTCAAAGTAAGCAAGTTGTCATAAAATAACCGGTAGTAAAAGTACAGTAATACGCGTGGTTGCATAGTAGCACACGGTATTGATTATTGATGCTTATGTGAGAAGTCACTCAGATATACTCAATTATTGCTACAATAATTGCTGCATCATAACTCTCATATTATTGATTCAATTATTGTCACAGTATCATCTGCATAATATTTTATATATTATTAAATTAATAATTGAGACGACAAAGTTATTCATATTATTATTTTCAATATTTATAATGTCTAGAAGTTCTGTCAAGGAGAGGTTTGTTCACCTAATTACGCGCCAATAAGGAGAAATCCTTATCGGAAAGCCCCCTCTTTCCTAGAAATCCTTATTTGGATCAGTTCGTTGTTGTCTTTATTGATGACATCCTTATATATTCCAAAAGTCGTGAAGATCATGAGCACCATTTGAAGTCGGTACTCCAAAGGCTTCGTGAAAACAAACTATATGCCAAATTGAAGAAATGCGAGTTCGGCTTGAGGAAGTAGCATTCCTCGGGCACGTGGTGTCGAAACATGGAGTATCTGCTTGATCCGTGAAGATTGAAGCAATACAAAGTTGAGAGCAAACGAAGTCGGTGGTCAAGTGCACGTAGCTTTTGGGCTTAGTGGGTTATTATCGGAGATTAAGTGGAAGGGTTTTCTCGAATCGCTACTCCATTAACTCAAATAACTCCTAAGGATACAAAATTCGTTTGGAGCGAAGAATGCGAGAAAAGTTTCCAAGAGCTTAAGAGGAGACTTATTTCTAAGACTGTGTTTCTAACAATACCATCCGGTTCGGATGGATTTGTTATCTGAAATGATGCTTCGTGCAAAGGGTTAGGATGTGTTCTCATACAACGTGGGAAAGTCATAGCCTATGCCTCATAACAACTTAAAGAGTATGAGAGAAATTATCCTATTCATGATCTAGAGTTGGCGTTAGTCATTTTCGCGCTAAAGATATGGAGGCACTATCTATATGGGGAGAAAGTGGAGATATATTCGGACCATAAAAGCCTTAAATATTTCTTCACTCAAAAGAACTCAACATGCGGCAATGACGTTGGCTCGAGCTATTGAAAGACTACGACCACACTATTCAATACCATCCCGAAAAGCGAACGTGGTAGTGACGCGCGTTGAGTAGAAGATCATATGCGAACGAAAAGTGCGATGATGTCAAGTATACGATAGAGCCAACTTTAATAGAAAAAGTTAAGGTTGCTCAAGCCACCCAATCTTGAAAATTGATGATGCGTGTAAAGAAGAAAGTACAAGAAAAAGCTATTCCTAAGCGAGAATTGATGAAGAAGGAATACTTGAGTCCACTCTAGACTTTGTGTTCCTAACAACTCTGATTTGAAGTACAAGATTATGATGGAGGCACACAATACACCATTTGCAATCCATCCTGGAAGTACTAAAATGTATCGTGATCTTCGACATACATTTTGGTGGAACAATATGAAGAGAGAGATTGCAAAATTTATCTCAATGTGTTTAACTTGTCAACGTGTAAAGGCGGAGCATCTAGTACCTAAGGGTCCGTTGCAACCACTTGAGATTCAAAATGGAAGTGGGAACACATTACCATAGATTTCAAGCACGGGTCTTCCTACGGTTTCTCGTAGGCATCAATGCTATTTGGGTTATTGTTGATAGATTAACCAAGTCTGCTCATTTCTTGCCGATACGGGAGACTTATTCACTTGAACGTCTTGCTAGTATGTACGTGAATGAGATTGTGAGGTTGCATGGCATGCCTGTATCCATAGTTTCGGATCGTGACCCAAGATTCACTTCAAGATTTTGGGTTAGCTTGCAAAAAGCTATGGGCACGGATTTACGATTCAGTTCGGCATACCATCCTCAAACGAACGGACAATCAAAAAGGACTATTCAAACTCTTGAAGATTTATTAAGACTCTGTGTCCTAGACTTCAAGGGCAGTTGGGATAAGTATTTACCATTGGTGGAATTCTCCTACAACAACAGGTTATCAGGCAAGTATAGGTGTAGCTCCATTTGAAGCATTATATGGACGAAAAGTGTCGCTCTCCAAAGATGTTGGGGACGAGGTGGGTGAAGCAACACTTTGTTGGGACCCGAGTTGGTACGTATGACTACTTTAAAAGATCCAAATGATTCGACAACGATATACAAACGGCACAAGATCGACAAAAGAGTTATGCGGATCTTCATCGAAAGGGCGTGGAATTTAGTGTGGGGATCATGTATTATCATGCGAGTTGCTCCATGGAAGGGAGTTACAAGATTTGGGAAGAGAGGAAAGCTCAATCCACGATTTATTGGTCCATTTCTAATTCTTGACCGAAAGTAGGAAATGTAGCCTATAGACTCGCGTTACCTCCTAGTATGTCTCGTGTTCATAATGTGTTTCATATATCCGTATCAGAATATGTGAAAGACCCGAACCACGTTATAGAGTTAGAACCCAGACGAGATAGCAAGACTTAACGTATGAGGAGGTACTGTCAAGATCTTGGATAGGAAGGAGCATGTCCTACGCCAAGAAAGGTCATACCACAAGTTAAAGTTTTGTGGAGGAATCATGCTATAGAGGAAATGACCTGGGAATTGGAAACGGAAATGAAAGCGAGGTATCCTCACCTTTTCGAAACACCAGGTACGTACGTCAATTTCGAGGACGAAATTTCATAAGGAGGGGAGGTTGTAAGACCCCAACTTATTATTAATGAAATTTAATTTTTTCTATTTATTATTTTAAAATAGTAAGGGTTGATTTGATTAATGTGGATAGTTAGGGGTAAAATACGCAAATACTTCAAAATAAGCAAGTGGTTATAAAATATTCATTGTTGTCGGGGAATATTCGTTTGGTCGTGGAATATTCGTACTGTCGGAATATTCGTGCAAGACAAATGCATGTGTGGGCCCATAACTGAAAGCGATTGGATGAAGAAAACGCAGTAAAATAAGTTGTTTAAAAATAACTAGGCGTAGTTATTCTGACCAGTTTATCTTTAAAAATACCCGGTGGTTAAAACACGGAAGAAGCACGGTATTGCACCAATTGTTGATTCTTACGTAAGAAGGCACTACTCAATAATGGTTACGATAATTACTTTATTCGATTATTTTATTGAGTTAATAATTCTTTGCGTTGATATTTTATATTATTGTTGTTTCAATAATTGTCATTACACAGTATTTTTCATTATCGAAGCAATAATTCATATTATCTGAATAATATTATTAGATAACATTATTGGCAATGTCTAGAAAGTTCTGTCTAAGGAGAGGTTTAGTCACCTAATTGCGCGCCAGTAAGAAGAAATTCTTATTGGAAAGCCCCCTCTTTCCTGGGAACTGCCTGGTTGTCAATATTGTGATTCTGTAATATTATTTGTGAATAATTAATTATTGATTCATATGATGAGGAAAAATATTGATTTTATGTGGATATAGATGGAGAAAATTTTAATGTGACAATTGTTGAAAATTGAAATTTTATCTTTTTCGATAAAATAATTCTTTTAAATATATTATTATATTTTAATAATATAATAATGGTGATATTTTTACAACGAATGTGGGATATATGAGTATCTGAGGAGGAAGAGTATTTTTTTGCAATAAATGTTTAAAACATGTTAAACATGCTCGGTGGACCCCATTTATTGATCAAATTTGATTATAAACAGAAAATCGTCTGCTTGTGGATTTCGGGTCAATTTCTATTTGGAATTTGGAAAACCTTTCTTACGCAAAGTTGTAGAGAATTGAATTTCCTATAAAAACCCGCGAGATTCAATTTTCTGAGGAAAGGGCTATTTATTATGAATTATTGAAGTTCAAAGTCAAAAATAATTGATTTTGGAAGTTTAAAATATTTAAAATTAGAAAAACGTTTTTTCATTATGGTGTGTTACACATGTGGGTTGAATGAGCTGAATTCAGTTCTTGGAAGGTTAGGCGTAGGAAATTTTATTATAAATAATAATATTATATTAAATTTTACTTTTTTGTGTTCTAAGCAATTTCTATAAATAGGGTGCTTAGGTTAGAATTGAAAATCACACCGAAATCAAATTTTCTCTCTCTATATTATCGAGCGTATTCTTGTGAGTATTTTGAGTATACTTTGAGTATTGTTAGATGGTGTAAGTTCCTTCAAAGACTATATCCTCCAATTATTCCAAATTAAAGTACTAATCTTTCTTTCGAGGTAAGGGATGTTAATTTCTTCTCAAATGATATTATTTCTTCAATATCATTATCTTTGAAATATTGGTTGAAACTTTTTATCAAATTTGGAACTTTTTCATGTCGGGGTTACTATTCATGGGTTACTATTTCATGAGTTACTATTCACGAGTTACTATTCATGAGATTACTATTCACGAGTTACTATTCACGAGTACTATTCATGAAGCGTGAAGATGTTTTTTGGGAAATTTCTATCTTTTGGTGTCGGAGTTACTATTCACGATATCTGCACTATTCACGATATCAATGACTATTCACCTAAAAAAAAAATTTCTTCTTTTTGTCCAAAATATCTATTCGGATACTAGCTTTGATTGTATCCATGTTTTGATCATTCTTGAATTTTACACCACTATGATTATTTTTTGAGGTATTTTTGAACATGGATAAAACAAAGTACTGAATCCTTAATCCTTAATCCTTGTCATTTTGTTTCACTTTGGATTCGTTTTTTTAAAATTTTTTCATCATCCTCGGTCTTAAATGATGATATTATTGAATATCTTTGGCTGTAGTGCAAAGATGAATGATTTCTGAAGAATATATCTTTGGTAGTAGTGCAAAGATGATCAGTGTTTAGATTAACATGACCAATCGATGAATATCTTTGGCTGTGTAGTGCAAAGATGAATATTTGATTCGAGATGTATATTGATTGATGTTACGGGGATAAAAGATGAGCGATGAACTTTTAAATTCATACATGAAGATAGTAGTTTGCATTCTCTACTTAACTCTTCTAATGAATTATTATTTCATTGCGAATATTGATTTAAAATTTGTTGTCTATTGTATTCTATTAGATTTTTCCTGTTGAAGACTAACGGTAATTTGTTGTATATTATCTTAATCATAATATTCTTTCTTTGGGCTAGTTGAGCTCACCCTTTTCCTTTTTGTTCCATTTTTCTTCTCGGGGAGGCGAGAATATAAGCGAGTACGCAGTCGGGGTATGGAATGAAGGTTTTAGAAAGAATTGTTTAGTAGTCCTCACCATTTTGTAAAATAATGTATCAATAAATGTGATGAGGATTTATTTGAGTATAGATATTATCTAGAAGATAATATTTGTATTCAAACTCACAATTTTACTGATTGTAATAATAAAGTTGTAGTTGTTTACATACCATGTATTGACAACTTTCGTAATAGGTGATGTATACCTATTTTGGAGGCGTCATAGTTAGTATCGAGCTTAGGGATATGATCTCTGGCGGAGATCGGGAATAGAACTAGGAGGGAGAGCGAGTAAATCCTTCATTTAGTGTGTCCTACCTAAGCTTATTTTTTAGTTGGTCAAGTATATAAGGATATTATGTGATATATTGATTTCCTTAATTAACCCTTGTTTTATGACGATATTTGAGAATGTCGATGAGAATATTAACAATGGAAATGAGACCGTGGAGACGCTGTATCTCACCAACGAGGAGAACGTACAACAGTCGGCAATGTTCCTCCCGTGAACAACACCACCGAAAGCGGATGATGAGCGAGGGATGTTTAGAAGCTTTTTGCGATTCATGCAAAATCGGACGAGGGAGACTCGTGTTCAAAATACTGAGGAGGAAATGATAGCAATTCACGGGTTGTCACAATGAAGCAGATTCAAAGAGTTGGGACCACGAAATTTAAGGAAAGCGGATCCGATCATGGCGGAAACATGGGTCAAGCAAATTACCAAGATATTTGATGTCTTGGGATGCACGGAGAATGAAGGTTCCATTCGCCACCTTTATGTTCCATGGCGAGGCGAGAGCTCTTTGGTGGGAGTCTCATGAAGCGTACCCCATCCAAACTTTCGGCACTCAAAAAGATGTCTTGGGAGACGTTTGAAACTATTTAATGACAAATACTTTCACGAAAGTGTTCGTCATATGAAGGAAAGTGGAGTTTATTAGATTGGAGCGAAACACATGGCGGTGTCTCAAAGACGAGGCAAAGTTTGCGAGTTATCGAGTTTGCACCTCATTTGGTGGAGAATGAGGAACGTGTATGACGCGGATGTTTCTTAGAGGTTTGAAACCGGCGTACGTCGATATCTCATTTCTCATAAATTTTCTCTCTATTCGGATGTTGTAAATGTGGCTCAATTATTAGAGCGAGATAACGAGTACGGTCAACCGAGGACCACAACCGAGATCGTACCGGAGATAGCGATCAATGAAATAATGATAACCAAATGAGAAAGAAAAGAGACGGACAAAAATGGTAACCACTCTGGTGGTAATCATAGCCATGAAAATAGAAGATGCGAGTCGGGAGGAGATTTTAAAAAGAGGAGATTTAACAATGACCATGTGAAGACGACAAAGGTCTTGGCGAAGAATCGGGTTCTAAGGGAGGAGAACGACCACCGGGTCATATGCTATAAATGCGGAAAAGAGGGATATATCGGTCCAAACCGCCCACAACAATTCAAGGTATGCTATAATTGTGGAAAGAAAGGACATATCGCTCGAGATTGTACGATGAGTGAAACCTAGTTCAATGGGGACGGTGACTCAAAAGATCGTCCCAGAAAAGTCAAAGTCAACAATTCCGGAAGAAGCGTTTGTTGTGGATTGGTCATAATGCGAGGAACCCAAACGAGGTGATCACGGGTAAGCTATTTATAAATTCTTGCGAAGTTTATACCTTACTTGATACTGGGTGCTACCCATTCATTTATCTCTCCCGCATGTGCTCAACGTTTAAACTTGACTCGGAGAAATTAGACTTTGACTATCTGTGGAAACTCCGTTAGGAGAAACTTTCATCACATCCACTTGTTTATAAATCTTGTTTGATTCAAGTTGGCACCATCACCTTACTGTTGACCTTATCTCTTTAAAGATACTTGCTTTTGATGTGATTTTAGGGATTGATTGGTTAACTACTCATCATGCCAAAATTGATTGTTTTTAAATAAGGTTGTTAGTTTTCATATTCCTAACCAACCGTGTTATGCAATTCAAGCAACTAAACCATTAAAATCAATCACCGTCATATCTAATCATAAAGCTATTCGTTTATTGAAAACGGATGTCAAGCTTTCTTAGCCCATGTTATGGATTTGAATAAAGACACGTCAAATTTGAATAATATTCTGTTGTTATTGACTTTCTGACGTATTTCAAGAACTTCTTGGTCTACCCCGAACGTGAAGTTGAATTCTTTATTGATCTTGAACACGGTACAAAGCCCATTTCTAAAACCCCATATCGAATGGCTCCTATTGAACTTCGGAGTTAAAGGTCCAACTACGGAATTGTTGGACATCGGTTTCATTCGTCCCTAGTACATCTCCTTGGGGTGCTCTGTTTTATTTGTAAAGAAGAAAGACGGGAGTATGCGACTTTGTATTGACTATCGAAATTGAACCATGTCACCATCAAGAATAGGTATCCTCTACCTCGTATTGATGACTTGTTTGACCGATTCTGAGGGGCACAATTCTTTTTAAAAATCGATCTTAGCTTACGGATATCATCAAATGAAGATTAGAATCGAGGATATTCAAAGACCGCTTTTTAGAACTTCGGTATGGGCATTATGAATTCTTAGTCATATCTTTCGGATTGACTAATGCTCCTGCGGCTTTCATGGATATGATGAACCGAGTATTCAAGGAATATTTGGATCGATTCGTTGTTGTCTTTATTGATGACATCCTTATATATTCCAAAAGTCGTGAAGATCATGAGCACCATTTGAAATTTGGTACTCCAAAGGCTTCGTGAAAACAAACTATATGCCAAATTGAAGAAATACGAGTTACGGCTTGAGAAGTAGCATTCCTTGGGCACGTGGTGTCGAAACATGGAGTATCTGTTGATCCCAAGAAGATTGAAGCAATACAAAGTTGGAGCAACCGAAGTCGGTGGATCAAGTACTTAGCTTTTTGGGCTTAGTTTGGTTATTATCGGAGATTCGTGGAAGTGTTTTCTCGAATCGCTACTCCATTAACTTCGGTAACTTCGGAAGGATACAAAATTCGTTTGGAGCGAAGAATGTGAGAAAAGTTTCCAAGAGCTTAAGAGGAGACTTATTTCGGCAGACTTGTCTAACAATACCATCCGGTTCGGATGGATTTGTTATCTCTGATGCTTGAGGCAAAGGGTTAGGATGTGTTCTCATACAACGTGGGAAAGTCATAGCCTATGCCTCATGACAACTTAAAAGAGTATGAGAGGAATTATCCTACTCATGATCTAGAGTTAGCGGCAATATCGTTTTAGCGCTAAAGATATGGAGGCACTATCTATATGGGGAGAAAGTGGAGATATATTCGCACCATAAAAAGCCTTAAATATTTCTTCACTCAAAAAGAACTCAACATCGCGGCGTGACGTTGGCTCGAGCTATTGAAAGACTACGACCACACTATTCAATACCATCCCGGAAAAGCGAGCGTGGTAGGCGGCGTTGAGTAGAAGATCATATCACGAGGAAAAGTGCGATGATGTCAAGTATACGCATAGAGCCAACTTTAATAGAAAAAGTTAAGGTTGCTCGAGCCATGGGCCGGGATGATCATGATGAAGAAGAAAGTACAAGAAGGAGCTATTCCGAAATGAGAATTGATGAAGAAAGAATACTTGAGTCCACTCTAGACTTTGTGTTCCTAACGACTCGATTTGAAGTACAAGATTATGATGGAGGCACACAATACACCATTTGCAATCCATCCTGGAAGTACTAAAATGTATCGTGATCTTCGACATACATTTTGGTGGAACAATATGAAGAGAGAGATTGCAAAATTTATCTCAATGTGTTTAACTTGTCAACGTGTAAAGGCGGAGCATCTAGTACCTAAGGGTCCGTTGCAACCACTTGAGATTCCGAAATGGAAGTGGGAACACATTACCATGGATTTCGTTATGGGTCTTCCTACGGTTTCTCGGGGCATCAATGCTATTTGGGTTATTGTTGATAGATTAACCAAGTCCGCTTTCATTTCTTGCCGAATCACGGAGACTTATTCACTTGAACGTCTTGCTAGTATATGCGTGAATGAGATTGTGAGGTTGCATGGCATGCCTCATATCCATAGTTTGGATCGTGACCCAAGATTCACTTCAAGATTTTGGGTTAGCTTGCAAAAAGCTATGGGCGCAGATTTACTTATTCGATTCGGAATACCATCCTCAAGCGGACGGACAATCGGAAAGGACTATTCAAACTCTTGAAGATTTATTAAGACTCGTGTCCTGAACTTCAAGGCGGTTGGGATAAGTATTTACCATTGGTGGAATTCTCCTACAACAACATTTATCGAGCGAAGTATAGGTGTAGCTCCATTTGAAGCATTATATGGACGAAAGTGTCGCTCTCCAATTATGTTGGGACGAGGTGGGTGAAGCAACACTTTGTTGGGACCCGAAGTTGATGCGTATGACTACTGAAAAAATCCAAATGATTCGACAAACGTATAAAAGCGGCACAAGATCGAAGAAAAAGAGTTATGCGGATCTTCATCGAAAGGGCGTGGAATTTAGTGTGTGAGGATCATGTATTATTGCGAGTTGCTCCATGGAAGGGAGTTACAAGATTTGGGAAGAGAGGAAAGCTCAATCCACGATTTATTGGTCCATTTCAAATTCTTGATCGAGTAGGAAATGTAGCTTATAGACTCGCGTTACCTCAAGTATGTCTCGTGTTCATAATGTGTTTCACATATCATACTTAAGTAAATATGTGAAAGACCCGAACCACGTTATAGAATTAAAACCGGACGAGATAGCCAAGACTTAACGTATGAGGAGGTACTGTCAAGATCTTGGATAGGAAGGAGCATGTCCCTACAGCATGAAGAAAGGTCATACCACAAGTTAAAGTTTTGTGGAGGAATCATGCTATAGAGGAAATGACACAGGGTTGAAAGCGAAAATGAAAGCGAGGTATCCTCACCTTTTGAAACACTGTGTGCGTACGTCAATTTCGAGGACGAAATTTCATAAGGAGGGAGGTTGTAAGACCCCAACTTATTATTAATGAAATTTAATTTTTCTATTTATTATTTTAAAATAGTAAGGGTTGATTTGATTAATGTGGATAGTTAGGGGTAAAATCGCAAATACTTCAAAATAAGCAAGTGGTTATAAAATATTCATTGTTGTCGGGGAATATTCGTTTGGTCGTGGAATATTAAATCTTGTGGAATATTAAATGCGACATGGCAATGACCATGTGTGGGCCCCATAACGAAAGCGATTGGATGAAGAAAACGCATAAAAATAAGTTGTTTAAAAATAACAAACGTAGTTATTACTGTTATCTTGTTAAAATACCCGGTGGTTAAAACACGATGTACACGGTATTGCACCAATTGTTGATTCTTACGTAAGAAGCCACTACTCGATAATGGTTACGATAATTCTTGTTCGATTATTTTATTGAGTTAATAATTGTCGCGTTGATATTTTATATTCTTTGTTGTTTCAATAATTGTCATTACACAAGATTTTTCATTATCGAAGCAATAATTCATATTATCTGAATAATATTATTAGATAACATTATTGGCAATGTCTAGAAAGTTCTGCCTAAGGAGAGGTTTGGTCACCTAATTGCAAGCGCCAAGAAGAAGAAATTCTTATTGAAAGCCCCCTTTCTGGAACCGCACGGTTGTCGATATTGTGATTACGTAATATTATTTGTGAATAATTAATTATTGATTCATATGATGAGAAAATATTGATTTTATGTGGATATAGATGGAGAAAAATTTTAATGTGACAATTGTTGAAAATTGAAATTTTATCTTTTTCTCGATAAAATAATTCTTTTAAATATATTATTATATTTTAATAATATAATAATGGTGATATTTTTACAACGAATGTGGGATATATGAGTATCGAGGAGGAAGAGTATTTTTGTTGCAATAAATGTTTAAAACATGTTAAACATGTCGTGGACCCCATTTATTGACTGAAATTTGATTATAGCCTGTAAAATCGTCCGTTTGTGGATTTCGGTCAATTTCTATTTGGAATTTGGAAAACCTTTCTTCTGCAAAGTTGTAGAGAATTGAATTTACTATAAAAACTCGCGAGATTCGAATTTTCTGAGGAAAGGGCTATTTATTATGAATTATTGAAGTTACGAAGCTCAGAAATAATTGATTTTGGAAGTTTAAAATATTTAAAATTAGAAAAACGTTTTTTCATTATGGTGTGTTACACATGTGGGTTGAATGAGCTGAATTCAGTTCTTGGAAGGTTGGCGTAGGAAATTTTATTATAAATAATAATATTATATTAAATTTTACTGCTTTGGTGTTCTAGCGATTTCCTATAAATAGGGTCTTTAGGTTAGAATTAAAAATCACACGAGAAAATCGAAGTTTTCTCTCTCTATATTATCGGTATATTCTTGTGAGTATTTTGAGTATACTTTGAGTATTGTTAGACGGTGCAAGTTCCTTGAAAGACTATATCCTAGATTCCATTTAGAAGTATTAATCTTTCGAGGTAAGGGGATGTTATTTTCTTCTCAAATGATATTATTTCTTCATATCATTATCTTTGAAATATTGGTTGAAACTTTTTATCAAATTTGGAACTTTTTCATGTCGGGGTTACTATTCATGAGTTACTATTCATGAGTTACTATTCACGAGTTCTTATTCATGAGTTCTTATTCACGAGTTCTTATTCACGAGTACTATTCATGAAGCGTGAAGATGTTTTTGGGAAATTTCTATCTTTTGGTGTCTGAGTTACTATTCACGATATCACTGACACTATTCATTCACTTTAAAAATAAAATTTCTTCTTTTTGTCCAAAATATCTATTACGGATACTAGCTTTGATTGTATTCATGTTTTGATCATTCTTGAATTTTACACCACTATGATTATTTTTGAGGTATTTTGAACATGGATAAAACAAAGTACGAATCCTTAATCCTTAATCCTTAATCCTTGTCATTTTGTTTCACCGGATTCGCTTTCTTTAAAATTATTTTCATCATCCTCGCCTTAAATGATGATATTATTGAATATCTTTGGCCCAGTAGTGCAAAATGAATGATTTCTGAAGAATATCTTTGGTCAGTAGTGCAAAGATGAACAGTGTTTAGATGAACATGACCAATCGATGAATATCTTTGGCCCAGAAAAGTGCAAAGATGAATATTTGATTCCGGATGTATATTGATTGATGTTACGAGGATAAAAGATGACGATGAACTTTTAAATTCATACATAGAAGATAGTAGTTTGCACTCTCTACTTAACTCTTCTAATGAATTATTATTTCAGTTCTGAATATTGATTTAAAATTTGTTGTCTATTGTATCCTATTAGATTTTTCCCCGTTGAAGACTAACGGTAATTTGTTGTATATTATCTTAGTCATAATATTCTTTCTTGGGCTAGTTGAGCTCACCCTTTTCCTTTTTGTTCCATTTTTCTTCTCGTGAGGCGAGAATATAAGCGAGTACGAGTCGGGGTATGGAATGAAGGTTTTAGAAAGAATTGTTTAGTAGTCCTCACCATTTTTGTAAAATAATGTATCAATAAATGTGATAAGGATTTATTTGAGTATAGATATTGTCTAGAAGATAATATTTGTATTCAAACTCACAGTTTTACGGTTGTAATAATAAAGTTGTAGTTGTTTCTGTACCATGTATTGACAACTCAGAATAGGTGATGTATACCTATTTTGGGGGCGTCACAATTTCTCCTTACTGGCGCGCAATTAGGTGACCAAACCTCTCATTAGACAGAACTTTCTAGACATTGCCAATAATGTTATCTAATAATATTATTCAAATAATATGAATTATTAATCTGATAATGAAAATACTGTGTAGTGATAATTATTGAAACAACAATAATATAAAATATCAACGTAGCAATTATTGAATCAATAAAATAAAAATTGAACAAGAAACTCATCGTAATAATTATTGATAGTGCCTTCTTACTTAAGAATCAATAATTGAATGCAATACCGTCTGGTATCTTCTTGTGTTTTAACCACCGGGTATTCCAACAAAGATAATCTGTGAATAATTACGCCTGCTTATTTATAAACAACTTATACTTGTCGTTTTCTTCATCTAATCGTTTTCTGTTATAGGGCCCACACAAGGCTGCGCCGTCATAAAAATATTCCCCGGCAATAAGAATATCCTACGATCAAACAAATATTCTCCGACCAAACAAATATTCCCCGACAACAATGAATATTTTATAACCACTTGCTTATTTAAAATATTTGCGCATTTTACTCATAACTAACCACATTAATCAAATCAATCCTTACTATTTTAAAATAATAAATAGAAGAAATTTAATTTCATTTATAATAAACTGGGGTCTTACAGATTCACATTATTTACTATTAGGGGAGGTGGTGCAAGTTTGATAATACTTACAGGACTAAATTAAAAATGAAAGAAAAGTTGAAGGTATTATACTATAATATTTTGAGCCCCAAAACGTGAAATTATCGAAACTATATTTTCCTATAAATAGAAGCTCATTCTTCCTTCATTTCTCACCAATTAACTAAAGCTATAGAGCAATTATTATAGAGAAAAATTATAGAGAGAAAGAAGAAGAGAAGTCTACTACCTCACTATTCTAATATCCAGTTTATTCTAAAGTAAGGGGTATTATTTCTTTCGTATTCATGAAGCGGGCTATTGTTATTCCATTCTTTATTATTCTATTGGAATAACCTGTATACGCGGACTACCGTATACATTGTGAAATTCTTCTATTATTCCATTCTTTATTATTATGTTGGAATATCCTGTCTGTGCGGATTACGCATGACCTGGTTCCATTCTTTATTATTCTGTTGGAATATCCTGTCTGTGCGGATTACGCATGACCTGGTTCCATTCTTTTTTATTCTGTTAGAATATCCTATCTGTGCGGATTACGCATAACCTGGTTCCATTCTTATTATTATTCTGTTGGGAATAACATGTCTGTGCGGTCTACCGCATGCATGATGAATTCTTCTGTTATTCCATTCTTTATTATTCTGTTGGAATAACCTGTCTATGTGGATTACCGCATGCATGGTGAATGATCCTTTGTATTCATTCCTTATTAACTTGTGGAAATGATCTATCTACGTGGATTACCGCATGGCGGGCGAAAATTCATTTACAGTTTCGTAATTTTTCTGACCCTCAAAAATTCTGGAAAAATTTGAAATGCTAATTTGATGAGTTTTCTATATTGTGACCAAGGATGGCGATTTTTGGATATATAGATTAAGAGTTATGGATTTTATGGGAAAAGACTATTTTAAAAGTAAACCTTTATAACTCCTTGTGGTTAACTCCAAAATTGGTGAAATTTTTATTGGGAGTATATGTATACAACAGGAGTATACCCTGTAAATTTTGAAATTTTTGTACAAAAGTACAATTTATGATAAATGTTTAAATATTTGGCAGTTTTGGCTATATGAAAAATAATAAATGAATTTTAAAAATTCTGAGAAAAATATATGTTCAATATGGGACTATATTCTATTAAATCCCAGAAAAGAAATATTTTTGGGACTGATTTGGTATTTTTCATGAAAATGGACTAATTATGAGTAAATGAATTAAATATGTTATGTGAAGTAACAAAATTGGAAAATAGGATTTATGGCTTGGGAATCCTATATAGGGTATATGCAGATTTTTGATGAGGGATTTGATCATTGGTTATGAAATCTTATGAGTATGGCATTTTGAATGATTAAATGCATTATTTTGTAAAGTGTAAACAAATGAAATAAATTATTTATAAGTTTAAGAAGTGATTAAAATATTGTTATAATATTAATAATATTAGATTATGAGTTTATTAAGTGATTGATAATATTTGGATAAATTTAAAGTCTTTAATATTTATCCTTATTTTTGTTTGATTAATGCTTATATCATTGTTATCATCCTTTTGCTTATATTATGATGAAAGTCATCTTTGACTTACGTGCAAAGATGGACTGTTAATTATTGATTTTACAGTTGAATATCTTTGGCTTACGTGCAAAGATGGACTGTTGATTATTGGTTTTACAGTTGTATATCTTTGGCTTACGTACAAAGATGGACTATTGATTATTGGTTTTACAGTTCTATATATTTGGCTTACGTTCAAAGATGAACTATTGATTGATGAGTATCTTTGACTTATGTGCATAGATGAACTGTTTATTGGTATGATTATGATCAGGGATCATTCGGTATAATCATGACCCGTAATGTTATAGATGATGTGGTAAAAGTCCTCATTGGCCCGTAGTGCATTGATGGACTGTTTTTGGTATGATTATAATCAGAGATTATTCGGTATAATCATGACCATTGATGATTACATGAATATCTTTGACCGTAGTGCAGGGATGATTCGATGATGTGGATTATTTATTAAGCTGAGTCTCAGCAACAAAATATTGATTATACACTTTTAATTCGTAAAAGATAGTAGATATCATGCTCTTCTTGACTCATATAAAATATAGTTGTATGTCTTTGGCCTGTTGTACAAAGAATAAATTGTTAATGAATATCTTTGGCCGTAGTGCAAAGATGAATTTATTAGTATGATTATGAGCAGGAATTGTGATTTGTTATAACCATGATTTTTTATGTTTCAGGTGAAGATAGGTGATGAAAATTATCTTCGTCCTGGGTGCGAAGAGGAATTTAGAATCACAATTATGATTATGAGTTATTCATATGATTGTGGACAGGAATTATTTATTGATGTTACAAGGATAAACCATTATTGGTGGACTTTTAACATGGAGAAGATAATAGACCTAATAGTCTATTTGACTCTTCTAATGGATTGCTCGTTCTGCTGCAACTATGGTTGAAAAGTTTTATCATCTACCATATGTTCTAAATCTTTGATTTATTATTGACGAAGGCTATTGATAATTTAATTATCTTTAGTCATGATATTCTTTACTGGGCTATTTGTGCTCACCCTTTGCTTCACAATTCCTTTCGTAATAAGAGTGTAGTTGGGTCGAAATGGGGATAATGGAAATAGTGTGATGGTCTGAGACTGTCGAAGTTTCTCAATATATTATAAAACGGCATGACATGCAACAGATAATTGTATTGAGGACCTAAGATGTGTGTGTCATATTTTATACATCGTTTAATAATTGATTTTGGCGAACAACAATAGGGTGATGAGAACCCGACTTTGAAAGCGTCAAAAGTGCACCTCATTAGAATGAATATGATAGTAATCTTCTCGCTCTTCTTTGGGGTCTTAAAATATTTGTTCTTTGTATTTTATATGGCATTGTAATAATTTGAGTTTGATACCGCCTATGAGACAATATTGTATTAAAACTCATAACTTATCTGTTGTCGTACTCACATTTTAGAGTTCAACAACAGATATAAAATGAAGTTTGTATTTAATTTTTATAGAGTGATATCTGGCGACTCAGAATGGGTCGTGTAGACCTATTTTGGGGGCGTTACAAATGGTATCAGAGCTTAAGGATATGGTCACTAGCAGAGATAAGAGTCTAGAACTAGGAAGGGAGAGACGAGTTATATACTTCGCTAGTGTGTGACTTACCTAAGCTGAAATTGTTTACTTGATAAGTTGATAAATTGTGATATGTCAATTAACCTTTGATTTGAAGATATATTCTAGAATGATATCTGAAATACATGAGATGAGCAATGGGAAAATCATGATACAGAGGAAATAACCAGAAAGGTACAATCCGAAAAGAAAGCAAGGTATTCTCATCTCTTCGAACTACTGTGTACGTAAATTTCGAGGGCTTAAATTTCATAAGGAGGGGAGATTATGAGATCCCAAATTTTATGAAATAAAAGTATTCAATTTTTTTATTTTGGTAAATAGTTAAATTGATAAAAGTTTAAAGTTAAGGGTGATATTTGAAAAATTTTCAAAGTAAGCAAGTTGTCATAAAATAAAATAGAGTAAAAGTACAAGAATACGCGTTGGTTGCATAAGTAGACACGTGGTATTGATTATTGATGCTTATGTGAGAAGTCACTTAGATATACTCAATTATTGCTACAATAATTGTTGCATCATATCTCTCATATTATTGATTCAATTATTGTCACAAGATTATCTCGTATAATATTTTATATATTATTAATTTAATAATTGAGACGACAAAGTTATTCATATTATTATTTGCAATATTTACAATGTCTGAAGTTCTGCTCAAGGAGAGATTTGGTCACCTAATTTGCGGCTACCAATAAGGAGAAATCCTTATCGGAAAGCCCCCTCTTTCCTGGGAACGACCTGGTTGTTAAATATTGTGAGTTATAATATTAATGATGAATGTTATTAAAAATTGAATTTGAGTTCGGAGTTGAATTTGGAGATGCGGATGTGATATTTCAGTCCGGAACGATGAAATTAGTAAAAATAGACCATAAACACAAAATTTGTCAGGGTTGACTTTTTGGTCAAAAAAGTTAACAGTTGACTTTTTCAGAAAAAGTCAAACTTTGAAATTTCAAAAGTGAAATTTTTGAGAAAAATATTTCCATTGTGTTGGGATTGTTAGTGTTAGTGGAAATCGACATTTATTTCGATAATAATTGATGTCTGGAGGTTATATTGACCAATCGGGTAATTAACCGGATAAATGAGCAAATAATTGCTATTAATTCACATGATTATAACTATTTTCTCATATGTGTGTACTATTGATTCACATTCTTGTACTATTAGGGGAGTTGGTGCAAGATTGATAATACTTGCATGACTAAATTAAAAATGGAGGTATAGATGGAGGTACTATACTGTAATTTATATTTTCACATGATTATAACTATTGATTCACATAATTGAACTATTGATTCACATTATTTACTATTAGGGGAGGTGGTGCAAGTTTGATAATACTTGCAGGACTAAATTAAAAATGAAAGAAAAGTTGAAGGTATTGTACTATAATATTTCGAGCCCCAAAATGTGCAATTATCAAAACTATATTTTCCTATAAATAGAAGCTCATTCTTCCTTCATTTCTCACCAATTCACTAAAGCTATAGAGCAATTATTATAGAGAAAAATTATAGAAAGAAAGAAGAAGAGAAGTCTGCTACCTCACTATTCTAATATCCAGTTTCTTCTAAGGTAAGGGGTATTATGTCTTTCGTATTCATGAAGAGAGCTATTGTTATTCCATTCCTTATTATTCTATTGGAATAACCTGTATACGCGGACTACCGTATACATGGTGAAATTCTTCTGTTATTCCATTCTTTATTATTATGTTGGAATATCCTGTCTGTGCGGATTACGTATGACCTGGTTCCATTCTTTATTATTCTGTTGGAATATCCTGTCTGTGCGGATTACGCATGACCTGGTTCCATTCTTTTTTATTCTGTTAGAATATCCTATCTGTGCGGATTACGCATAACCTGGTTCCATTCTTATTATTATTCTGTTGGGAATAACATGTCTGTGCGGTCTACCGCATGCATGATGAATTCTTCTGTTATTCCATTCTTTATTATTCTGTTGGAATAACCTGTCTATGTGGATTACCGCATGCATGGTGAATGATCCTTTGTATTCATTCCTTATTAACTTGTGGAAATGATCTGTCTACGTGGATTACTGCATAGGCGAAAAATCCATTTACGCTTCGTAATTTTTCCTCGAATTCCTCAAAATTTCGGAAAAATTTGAAATGCTAATTTGATGAGTTTTCTATATTGTGACCAAGGATGGAGATTTTTGGATGTATAGATTAAGAGTTATGAATTTTATGGGAAAAGATTATTTTAAAAGTAAACCCTTATAACTCCTTGTGGTTAACTCCAAAATTAGTGAAATTTTTATTGGGAGTATATGTATATAACAGGAATATACCCTATAAATTTCGAAATTTTTGGACAAAAGTACAATTTATGATAAATGTTTAAATATTTGGCAATTTTGGCCATATGAAAAATAGTAAATGAATTTTAAAAATTCTGAGAAAAATATATGTTCAATATGGGACTATATTCTATTAAATCCCAGAAAAGAAATATTTTTGGGACTGATTTGGTATTTTTTATGAAAATGAACTAGTTATGAGTAAATGAATTAAATATGTTATGTGAAGTAACAAAATTGGAAAATAGGATTTTATGGCTTGGAAATCCTATATAGGGTATATACAGATTTTTGACGAGGGATTTGATCATTGGTGATGAAATCTTATGAGTATGGCATTTTGAATGATTAAATGCATTATTTGGTAAAGTGTAAACAATTGAAATAAATTATTTATAAGTTTAAGAAGTGATTAAAATATTGTTATAATATTAATAATATTAGATTATGAGTTTATTAAGTGATTGATAATATTTGGATAAATTTAAAGTCTTTAATATTTATCCTTATTTTCGTTTGATTAATGCTTATATCATTGTCATCATCCTTATGCTTAAATTATGATAAAAGTCATCTTTGGTTAACGTGCAAAGATGGACTGTTAATTATTGGTTTTACAGTTGAATATCTTTGGCTTACGTGCAAAGATGGACTGTTGATTATTGGTTTTACAGTTGTATATCTTTGGCTTACGTACAAAGATGGACTATTGATTATTGGTTTTACAGTTCTATATATTTGGCTTACGTTCAAAGATGAACTATTGATTGATGAGTATCTTTGACTTATGTGCATAGATGAACTGTTTATTGGTATGATTATGACCAGTGATCATTCAGTATTATAATGACCCGTAATGTTATAAATGATGTGGTAAAAGTCCTCATTGGCTCGTAGTGTATTGATGGACAGCTATTGGTATGATTATAACCAGAGATTATTCGGTATAATAATGACCATTAATGATTACATGAATATCCTTGGCCGTAGTGTAGGGATGATTCGATGATGTGGATTATTTATTAAGTTGAGTCTCAAATGATAAAATATTGATTATACACTTTTAATTCATAAAAATAGTAGTAGATATCATGCTCTACTTGACTCTTCTAAAATACAGTTGTATGTCTTTGGCCCGTAGTGCAAAAGAATAAATTGTTAATGAATATCTTTCAGTAGTAGTCAAAGATGATTTTATTAGTATGATTATGAAAGCGAGGAATTGTGATTTGGTATAACCATGATTTTTGATGTTTCATGTGAAGATAGGTGATGAAAATTATCTTCGTCCTAGGTGCGAAGAGGAATTTAGAATCACAATTATGATTATGAGTTATTCATAAGATTGTGGACAGGAATTGTTGATTGATGTTACAGGGATAAAATTGAAAGTAGTATGCACACAAGCCAATCATGTTTGATGATAAAGCATATACTTTGTAACAATCTTATTCATTTATTAATAAAAGTATTAATTTATTAAAGGCTTTTAATTATCTGCGTGATCTTTGTTTTTATAATATGTGATAAACCCATAGTTTTAAGCAATGCTTTTAGAATAATGATGATGATCATTCTAATGAGATCTAAATTCTTAAAAGCTTAAAACTAAAATAGTTCCCAATCATTGGATTACTAAATTGGGGATTAGTGAATCCGGATAGATTGAATACATACGTTGTTTTCTTTCATTGGATGAGGATGATTGATCTCACGATCATTTGTGTGGAGACACTAAAGCAAGTATGTAGGTGCTTATTAGAGAATAAGTTCACCGAACGCATTGGCTCGCTAAGGAATACCTAATGGAGTTTTATTTGCATCAATAGGAATTCTCAGTAGTGATAGTAGTCTGAAGTAATCCTTGGACTTGAGATCATCATAGTATCTTGTGTATGATGAGTTATACTTTGACTTATTCCTTAAGACCCTT
Organism: Panax quinquefolius; assembly: GCA_020205615.1. Taxonomy (NCBI): domain Eukaryota; kingdom Viridiplantae; phylum Streptophyta; class Magnoliopsida; order Apiales; family Araliaceae; genus Panax; species Panax quinquefolius. The sequence continues at coordinate 37,242,666 of CM035173.1, forward strand.
AGGGTATATCAAAGGGTATGCTTGGGTATAATGAGTTGTACATGGAGATAATGTATGATCAATAAAGAATCTACCACTTCTAATAAAAGAAGAGAATGTCCTATGTGATTCGATAAATGACAACCTAGTAGTCCTTGGCAATGCGAATGAAATTAGAAAGGAGTTTCTAATTTGCATTATTTGAGTTGTGCGTTTAAGAGTCGAAATACATATAATTAAATAAAATAAGACTTGACAAAGAATTCCATATCTTATATTTAATTGGGACATTGTATGGTGGAAGGATTGAATTATGCAGTAACTATTTACTCAAAGGTTCTTTTATAATTAATGTTGAAATCTATATTATCCGGAAAGTTGTTGATCGCTAGGGAGGCTTATCCCTATTGTAGAATAAATATTATTTATTTAAATAAATTAATTATTTAATTTATTTATTTAAATAAGATTAGAATTGTTCTAATTGATTTATTCACAACCTGGTTTAATATGGAGAACCTAAAGGGTCACACCATAAAAGGAAGAATAATTATTTAAGAAGTTAATGGCATAATCGTAATAATATATGTTAAGTATATTTAATTTAATCTATGGTGATAGAATAAATTAAATAACTTAATATTTATTATTTAATATTTTAAAATATTAAATATAAATTAATAAGAGGAGTCTTATTAATATTATTACAATTATTATTATTTTAATTTCTAAAAGAGTTTAGGAATTAATTTAATATAAGTACTCTCATTTATTCCTAATTGGATTAGGAAGGAAAATTAGTTAAAGGAGTTTAATTAATTATCCCTAATAAGATTAGGGAGCTTAATTAATTAAAAGAATTTAATTAATTAAATAAAACCCAATTCCTTAATTGTTAAGGTGGGTTACCCACATTTATAAATAAGAGGAGTCTTATTATGGGTGGTGAGTGGTTGACTTTACAACTACGACATAATTCCAATTTGTTGGAGAGTACGCCCTTTCTATAGAGATAGAAAAACTAGGGTTTAGCCAACCACCCTTCTTCTTGAATTTTCTTCTTCCTTGGTGGATCGCCTCTAGAGGCCAAACATTTGGGTGGCTAACGTTGATCAAAAGAAGGAACCAAACCCGGTGGATTCAAGTTGAACACGAAAAGGATTGGAGGTGAACTTGTACCTGAGGAAGCTCGATCTTCAAGGGTATGATTCTTATTCGTTATCTTTTTCGTTTAATTAATAATTATGCATAAAGGGTGATCCGGGTATATGGTTTGTAAATTTTTTAAACTCGATTTTACATCGCTTAGCTTAATTTTTGCAATTTGATTGCACATACGTGAATATTACAAAACCTAATAGATGGTATCGAGCCCAAACCTTTATGCAAATTATTAATTATTTTATATTTGATATGTATATTGATATGTATTTAGAACAATTTAATTGGGCATAATTTTATTGTATAAAATTTATTAAAAATTAAAAAAAAAAAAAAAAAAGCGAAAAACCCGAATCACGTGAAATTTTTTTTTGCCAAGGAACGGTTTATATATATATTAGTTACAAAAGGAACGGTTTATATATATATTAGTTACAATTGAGATATATATGATATGTATACCTTTATATATATATTAGTTACAACATGATATATATATGATATGTATCTAGTATTCTAATATATATATATATATTATTATATATAATGTATTCTAATATATATATATATATATATTATTATATATACTTAATATATATATATATATATATATATATTCTCAATAATTTTATAATTAAAATAAAAGGTTTATTTTAATTTTAAATAAAAAGTTTATTTTAATTTTAAAATAATATTGTTATTTTAATTTTAAAATTAAATTTCATGCTAACTAATTAGAGTTGGAATTGGATTCCATGATAACTAATTGGAGTTGAAATTGGATTCTATTTTTTCTAAAATAAAGGAGTTTATTTAGATATGAAATAGGATTTCATATTATTCAAAATAAAGGAGTTTATTTGTGAATAGGAAAGAAAATCCGTGTTTCCTTAAATAAAGGAGTTTATTTAAATATGGAATAAGATTTCATATTATTCAAAATAAAGGAGTTTATTTGTGAATAGGAAACAAAATCCGTGTTTCCTTTAACTAATTAATTTTTTTTTACATGGAATTGGATTCCATAATTAATTAAAATAAAAGAGATTATTTTAATTAAAGATTTTTTTATTACATGGAATTGGATTCCATAATTAATTAAAATAAAAGAGTTTATTTTGATTAAATTATTTTGATTAAAATAAAATAGTTTATTTTATTCAAAATTGGATAAATTAAAATAAAATAGTTTTATTTTGATTTAAATTTGGATTAAAATAAAGGAGTTTATTTTGTTTCAAAATAGATTTTATACTAACTAAATTTGCCCATTAAATGATATCAATATATATATTAAATGTTTATTATTCATGAGATGAATGTTATTTATTGATGCGTATGGTGATGTGTATGATAATAAATGGGATTGATTATGGACTATCGACCAAATGCGATTGGATTTTATTTTAGTTGGATGCATGAATGTATGGGTTTTATTAAATGGGAATCACAGTCTGCCGTCTTCTCTAATTTTTCTTAATGTAAATTCTATTCCCCCTATGTACTTCCCTCGATCACGATCAAGGTTTTATATTTATTTTAAATAGTTTTGTAATAGGAATAGTTAGAATTAATTTTGAAGAATTAGAGATCAAGAAGCAAGGAGCAAATGACGAAGCCAAGAAGACCTGCTTGTAATGGAGCCCGTAATTAAATGTAATAGTTATATTTAAATATTAATTTCACACCTAGGTTTGACCTTTTGGTTCACTTGGTGGCTCTAGTGAACCAAACTAGAATAAAAGTCCATAATCAATCCGGGTAGAATATAGTATTCTATATGTGCATGCTTATACTATATATATTATATATTATGCAAACATGCTTCGCATGTTAATTAATATGACGTGTATTTTATATATATATGTGCATGCGCCCTAAACAAGATGAGACAAATTAATAACAAACCCCTCAATTTTTTTATATATATTAAGTCCTAAGCGTTCAAAGATATTTGGAATATCGAACGTCGCCTTCTAGCATGATAAAATTAATAGAGTATTAAATATTTAATATGAGTTTGTTGTGTCACCACAAGGCAAGTATTAAGTATTTAAGATGTTAATTTATCACATTTGATGCTTATAAAGAAAATTGAACAATATTGTTTTGTTGTGTCACCGCAAGGATGATATTTTTCTTTTTTGAATATATGGAGTGCTAGGTTGGACTTAACTTGGATAATTTTGATTCGGATGTGCCACCACTTGATCAAAATAATCTAAGAGGCAAAATAAAAGGAGTTGCATAGTTGATGTAATTGACAAGAGTTGTCTACCTATTTATTTATATATAGTTTGTTGTGTCACCACAAGGCTATATACATTTGAAATGGGATCCTTATTCTCACTAGCAAAATCTTTAATTAGATTTTGCCGAACTATATAAGTGAGGTAATATAGTTTAAAAAAATAGTGGGAGATACCAATTTAAAACAAGACCTAAATTATTTTGGTAATTAATAAAAGAATGTATGTTAAAATGTTGTTAAATACAAATTCATTTGAGAAATTTTACAATGTCTAAAATTACTATCAACATGCGAAGCATATTAGATGCTAAATTAACCGGCAAAGAATTAAACGGATTGGTTAAGGAATTTGAGAATAGTTCTCATAGTGAAAAGCTATCTTATGTCCTTAATCGCCTATCCTCATGAATGGTTGCGCAGATAATGCCTCGAGGAAGAGATTGCTACTTTTAGAAAGTGGCAAGATGATGCACAATTAGCTCAATGCATCATGCTCGCATCCATGAGTAACGAGCTTCACGTCGGCGTGAAACTATGGATGTTTCTTACTATATTCCCGCACATCAAGTAGTTGATGGTGAGGAAAGTAGGGCCGATAGATATCGAGATATCTAAGGAGCTCTTCCGATCTAGAATGGCCAATGGCACTATAAATGCAGATAAAAGTTCTTAACATAATCAATTTGATTGATCAATTAGGACAACCGGTTTTGTCATGGATGGAGAGTTGAGCCAAGATTTGATCTTGCACTCACTCTGAACTCCTTTTACAATTGTTGTGAATTTTTCATATGAACAAGCTAGATATCGACCTTACGATTTGCTTAACATATTGAAAAATGATGAGAGTCACTTTCCAACCAAGAAAGATAAAGTCTTCTTTGGTAGGGGCCAAAGGATCTTCTGAAAAGAAGAATGATTCAAAGAAGGTAAATAGAAAGGCATAAACAAAGGATAATAAGAACAAAACTGATACGGATAGCAAAGGAGCTTGCTTCCACTGCAATAAGCCTGGACACTGGAAAGAAACTGCGAGAAACATCTTGCAAGGTTAACCAAAGAAGCTTAGTGAAGTTTCGGTTACAATACAGTTTTTGTTCATGATTGAAATAAATTTTTCTTTAAGTCAAGGTTCTACTTGGGTATTGGATACCAACTTTGGTTATCATAAATATAGATTTATGAAGGGACCAAGCAGAAGTAGAAAGCTAAACAAATATAAGTAATCCTATGTGCGGGAAATGTAGCAAAGGTTGCCATATTAGCCATATAAACTTATAGTTTAGCAATGCCTACGGGCAAATCAATTAAGTCAATAAGTTGTTATTGTATTCCAGTTCTTGTTAAAAAAAATTATTATTTCCATTTCATTGTTGGACAATGAAATTTTTGGTATTATAATTAAGAACAATTGTTGTTCTATTTATAATAATAATGTTTTGTATAGAACTGGAATATTACTTAATAAATTTTGTATACTTGACTTACATAAAAATTATTTTGTAAATTGAACAAACTAGTATAAGAAAAGGAGATGATCATTCAAAGAGTTGAATGTATGTATTTGCTGAAATACAAGTGTGAATTATTTGAAAGGTTCAAAGAATTCAAAAGTGAAACAAATTGGTAAAGTATTAGGATTCTTTGATCGGATCAAGGAAGGAATACTTGTGCAATAAGTTTCTAGATCATCTCAAATGGTTTTCTCATAATGGACACCTCTCGAAACATAATAATTGATTGATGTATTTGAATGAAAAATCGTACCTTGTTGGACATGGTGCGGTCCATAATGATTTTACCGACATTTCAGTATCCCTCTAGGGTCATGTCCTAGAAATGGCTGCATATCTACAAAAATGGTAACCTCAAAATCCGGCCCCAAGACTCCATAAAAGTTATGGACAGGGAGGATTCCTAATCTTAAGTATGTTAAGATAAGGGGTTGTCCAACTTATGTGAAAAGGTTTCAAAGGATAAGCTTGGGACAAGATTTGACATGTACAGATTTGTGGGACATCCTAAAGTAAGTTTAGGGTATATGTTCTATAATTCTACTTAGCAAAAGGTGTTTGTTACGAAACACGCTGCCTTCTAAGATAAAGGTGTTTATCATTGAAGGGGCTAGTGGGAGGATAATAGATCTTGAAGAGTTCAAGAACCACAAAACACTATAAGTCAAATAAGAGGAACCTGTAGATAGACCTATTGTACCACAATCGAATCGTAAATCTAGAATAGTACCAAGAAGATACCTAGGAGGTATGGATTCATCATGGATGATGATGATGAGGTACACATCATAGAAGATGATGATCCGAGTTACATTCGATGAGGTAAGACTTCTAAGAATGTGTGTACAAAAGGGACAGTGGGAGCATCGTGACATTCCTAGTACTATATGTTGATATACTACGGATAAGGAATGACATACCAATGCTACAATCAGTAAAGATAAAGTTGTCTAAACATTCCTCCATGAATGATTTGGAAGAGTATCTTAATTGGGGATGCAAATCTATACAAATAGATTTAAAAAGATGCTCGACTTAACCCAAGGAACGTATATTCATTTGATGCTAAAGTTGTTTAGCATGGCAAACTCCAAGAGATGTCTCATGTCGATGAGCTATGGAGTGTATCTCTCTTAATAGTCCCCACAGACTCCTAAAAGAGAGATCGCATGAGTGACAATCATGTATGCAATGAAATGTACGAGACCTGATGTTGATCAGTCATATTATGGAGAAGTTCACTATGAGTCGTTGAAAACATCTTAAAGTGCTTAACCCAAGCACTAAGGATGTGATCATATTCATGGTGGGTCTAAATTAAAACTATAGGGCTTAATGACTCAAGTTTTTCGAGACGCACCAAGATGATGAAAAAATCCACTTTAAGGTAAAGGGTTACCTTGAGCAATTAGTGCGATGAATTGAAAGGTTCCAAACAAAGAAAAGAGTTCTTTGGTTTAGTGATAAAGACAAAGTATATAGCTATAAATGAAGTCGCAAGTTGATTGTTTGGATTAAAAGTTCATTACTGTAACTAGGAATAGTTCCCAAGTCTCATCTTGGATCTAAACATGTGTTGTGGCACTTTCGTTTGATTATTAGAATCATTGAAGATGGGAAATCACTATAGAGATAGTGGACTCTCAAGAACAACATTACATATCCATTAACTAAAGCTTATCCAACAAAGGGATAATCGTCACTTAGAGAAGAAGAGTATGAGTTACCATGACGATTGGCTTTAGTGCAAGTGGGAGATTGAAAGTAGTATGCACACAAGCCAATCATGTTTGATGATAAAGCATATACTTTGTAACAATCTTATTCATTTATTAATAAAAGTATTAATTTATTAAAGCCTTTTAATTATCTACATGATCTTTGTTTTTATAATATGTGATAAACCCATAGTTTTTAAGCAATGCTTTTAGAATAATGATGATGATCATTCTAATGAGATCTAAATTCTTAGAAAGCTTAAAACTAAAATAGTTCCCAATCATTGGATTACTAAATTGGGGATTAGTGAATCCGGATAGATTGGTACATACGTTTACTTGCTTTCATTGGATGAGGATGATTGATCTCACGATCATTTGTGTGGAGACACTAAAAGCAGTATGTAGGTGCTTATTAGAGAATAAGTTCACTTTGAACGTGGCTCGCTAAGGAATACCTAATGGAGTTTTATTTGCTGTCAATAGGAATTCTCAGTAGTGATAGTAGTCAAGTAATCCTTGGACTTGAGATCATCATAGTATCTTGTGTATGATGAGTTATACTTTGACTTATTCCTTAAGACCCTTAGGGTATATCAAAGGGTATGCTTGGGTATAATGAGTTATACATGGAGATAATGTATGATCAATAAAGAATCTACCACTTAATAATAAAGAAGAGAATGTCCTATGTGATTCGATAAATGACAACCCAAGAGTCCTTGGCGGCGAATGAAATTAGAAAGGAGTTTCTAATTTGCATTATTTGAGTTGTGCATTTAAGAGTCGAAATACATATAATTAAATAAAATAAGACTTGACAAAGAATTCCATGTCTTATATTTAATTGGGACATTGTATGGTGGAAGGATTGAATTGTCTTTAAGAACTATTTACTCAAAGGTTCTTTTATAATTAATGTTGAAATCTATATTATCCGGAAAGTCGTTGATCGCTAGGGAGGCTTATCCCTATCAGTAGAATAAATATTATTTATTTAAATAAATTAATTGTTTAATTTATTTATTTAAATAAGATTAAATTGTTCTAATTGATTTATTCACAACCTGTTTAATATGGAGAACCTAAAGGGTCACACCATAAAAGGAAGAATAATTATTTAAGAAGTTAATGGCATAATCGTAATAATATATTAAGTATATTTAATTTAATCTATGGTGATAGAATAAATTAAATAACTTAATATTTATTATTTAATATTTTAGAAATATTAAATATAAATTAATAAGAGGAGTCTTATTAATATTATTACAATTATTATTATTTTAATTTCTAAAAGAGTTTAGGAATTAATTTAATATAAGTACTCTCATTTATTCCTAATTGGATTAGGAAGGAAAATTAGTTAAAGGAGTTTAATTAATTATCCCTAATAAGATTAGGGAGCTTAATTAATTAAAAGAATTTAATTAATTAAATAAAACCCAATTCCTTAATTGTTAAGGTGGGTTGCCCACATTTATAAATAAGAGGAGTCTTATTATGGGTGGTGAGTGGTTGACTTTACAACTACGACATAATTCCAATTTCTTGGAGAGTACGCCCTTTCTATAGAGATAGAAAAACTAGGGTTTAGCCAACCACCCTTCTTCTTGAATTTTCTTCTTCCTTGGTGGATCACCTCTAGAGGCCAAACATTTGGGTGGCTAACGTTGATCAAAGGAAGGAACCAAACTCGGTGGATTCAAGTTGAACACGAAAAGGATTGGAGGTGAACTTGTACCTGAGGAAGCTCGATCTTCAAGGGTATGATTCTTATTCGTTATCTTTTTCGTTTAATTAATAATTATGCATAAAGGGTGATCCGGGTATATGGTTTGTAAATTTTTTTAAACTCTGATTTTTACACGCTTCCGCTTAATTTTTGCAATTTGATTGCGCACATGAATATTACAAACCTAACAAAAACATTATTGGTGGACTTTTAACATGGAGAAGATAATAGACCTGGTGGTCTATTTGACTCTTCTAATGGATTGCTCGTTCCGCTGCAACTATGATTGAAAAGTTTTATCATCTACCATATGTTCTAAATCTCTGATTTATTATTGACGAAGGCTATTGATAATTTAATTATCTTTAGTCATGATATTCTTTATTTATTATTTGTGCTCACCTTTTGCTTCTTCACCCTTTCGTGTAATAAGAGTGTAGCTAGGTCGAAAGCGAGGATAACAGGAAATAGTGTGATGGTCCGAGACTATCAAGTTTCTCAATACATTATAAAACAACATGACGTACATGCAATGAGATAATTGTATTAAGGACCTAAGATGTGTGTGTCGTATTTTATACACCACTTAATAATTGATTTTGGCAAACAATAATAGGGTGATGAGAACCCCACTTTGAAAGCGTCAAAAGTGCACCTCATTAGAATGAATATGATAGTAATCTTCTCGTTCTTCTTTGGGGTCTTAAAATATTTCTTCATTGTATTTTATATGGCATTGTAATAATTTCGAGTTTGATATCGCTCTACGAGACAATATTAGATTAAAACTCACAACTTATCTGTTGTCGTATCGCATTTGCACCCAGCTCAACAATTAATAAAATGAAGTTTGTATTTGATTTTTATAGAGTGATATCTGGCGACTCAGAATGGGTCGTGTGGACCTATTTTGGGGGCGTCACAAAAGAGAGTAGATATCATGCTCTACTTGACTATTCTATAATACAGTTGTATGTCTTTGGCCTGTAGTGCAAAGATGAATTGTTAATGAATATCTTTGGCCCGTAGTGCAAAGATGAATTTATTAGTATGATTATAAATAAGAATTGTGACTTGGTATAACCATGATTTTTTATGTTTCAGGTAAAGACAGGTGATGAAAATTATCTTCGTCCGAGGTGCGAAGAGGAAATTTAAAATTACAATTATGATTATAAGTTATTCACATGATTGTGGACAGGAATTGTTGATTGATGTTACAGGGATAAAACATTGTTGGTGGACTTTTAACATAGTGAAGATAATAGACCTTATGGCCTATTTGACTCTTCTAATGGATTGTTTGTTCCGCTGCAACTATGGTTGAGAAGTTTTATCATCTACCATATGTTTTAAATCTCTAATTTATTTCTGATGAAGGCTATTGATAATTTAATTATCTTTAGTCATGATATTCTTTACTGGGCTAGTTGTGCTCACCCTTTTAGCTTCACAATTCTTTTCGTGTAATAAGAGTGTAAATTCGGGTTGAAAGGGTAATATGAGGAGAATAAAACGGTGGTCTATAGCTGTTGAGGTTCTCCCTAAATAGTATGGAAATAATTTTATTGAGAACTTTAGATGAGTGTGTCATGTTGTATACGTCATTTGATATTTAATTTTGGTGAACCGAATAAGATGAGGTGAACCCAACTTTTGAAGGGTGTTTTGCCACTATCATACAAGATGTCTAATGACATACAACCTCGTGTTATCATAAGATAGGGTTGTGCACATCCACTTTCTGAGTATATCTACGAGCACTACCTATATAATCTTGGAGTTTATTTGAAATATAATTCTCACTTGGAGACAACGGAGATAATTATATGTCAAGAGAAGACTCACCATTGGAAAGAAGATGATAGCAATCTTCTTGTTTTTCTTTGGGGACTATTGGGTCAACCAAGGATAATTTTGTGGACATATGATATCTATCATAACCTGACGCACGGCCTCCCATGTATTTAAAGGTTTCTTGAGCACTTCCCAAAGATTTTAATTTCTAAAACAAGGTTATGGATCATACTTTTATGTAAGGTACCATTGTAAGGTTGTGGTCAAGGCACCATGAGAGTTACATACATTTGTATTAAAACTCACAGTTTAACTGTGGTCATATTCTACACGACAGTTCAACAGTTGTATAAATGAAGTTTGTATTTGATTTTTATAGTATGATATCTGGCGACTCAGAATGGGTCGTGTGGACCTATTTTGGGGGCGTCATAAGTATTTTTCCGAAAGTATTCGTCACATGAAGGAGGTGGAATTCATCAAGTTGGAGCAAAATAATATAACCGTGTCGCAATACGAGGCTAAATTTGCGAAGTTATCCCGGTTTGCATCCCATTTGGTCAATAATGAGGAGCGAATGACGCGAATGTTTTAAGGGGTTTGAAACCCGATATACGTCAATATCTCATTTCTCACAAACTTTGTTTAAAGGGCTCAGTTATTGGAGCGCGATAATGAGCCATCCCAACCAAAGGATAACGAGCAACAACACGATAATAATCGTACCGGTGGCAATGGCCATCGGAACAATGATAACCATCGTGGGGGAAATTATCATGCCAAGAATGGTAACCACTTCGATGGTAATCATGGCCAAGATAATAGAGGTGGAAATTTCAAGAAGATGAGATTCAATAATGATGGAAAGACGTCAACACCAGCACCTGTTGTTAAGGAAGGAGAACTACCGTCGGTCGTATGTTACAAATGTGGAGGGGAGGGACATATCAGTCCAAACTGTGTGATGCAGTCCAAAGCATGTTATAATTATGAAAAAGAAGGTCACCTAGCCCAATTTTATCGTGCACCAAAGTAAAGTCCAGCTGGGACGGTGGCACCAAAGGTGGATACGGACAAAACACAAGTCGGTTGGTTTCAGGAAGAGCTTTTTTCGTGACTTCTAAAAAAGCGAGTAACCTGAACGAAGTTAGCACGAGTTAGTTAATTATAAATTCTTGTGAAGTCTATAACCTTATTAGATACCGGTTCTATCCATTATTTTATCTCTCTTGCTTGCGCTCAACATTTAAATTTGACCCTAGAGAAGTTAGACTTTGACTTATCGGTTGAAACTCCGTTAGGAGAAACCTTCATTTCATGTGCTATCCAAGTCTTGGATGAGAGTCGCAGTTTTTTAAATGATATTTCTATCGTTAATAAATTTCCTGACGTATTCTCGAAGAACTTCCTGGCCTACCCTTAGAGCGTGAAATCGAATTTTGTATTGACCCCAGTACAAAACCCATTTCTAAAACCCTTAAATATTTCTTCAACCAAAATGAACGTATCATGCGCCAAGGACGTTGGCTCGAGCTGTTGAAGATTTCGACTATACCATTCAATATCATTGTGGAAGAGCGAACGTGGTAGCTGACGCGTTGAGTAGAAGATCGTATGCGTTTACGAGTGTGATGTTGTTAACACAAAAACTCATTCCGTATAACTTACAAATGATAAAGATAGAGTTAAAGACTCTAGAGACCCACGTGAAGATAACGAATATACGAGTAGAATCGACTTTAATCGAAAAAGTTAAAGCCGCTCAAACTACACACCTGGAGCTGATGAAAATGAAGAAGAAGGTTCAAGAATGCGTTATTCTAGAAGTAAGAGTCGATGAAAAGAGGAAATCTCAACCCTCAATTTTATTGGCCCATTTGAAATCCTCGATCGAGTAGGAACTATGGCCTATAGACTCGCTTTACTGCCAAGTATGTCGCGTGTTCATAACGTTTTTCACATATCGATGTTACGAAAATATGTGGATGACCCGAAACACATTATTAAATTGGAACTACACGAGATAGCAGAAAATTTAACGTATGAGGAGATACGTGTTAAAATCTTGGATAAGAAGGATCGTATTCAACACTAAAAGGTTATACCTCAAGAGTTAGAATCTGAAATAAAGTCAATGTATCCTCATCTCTTTGGCATACCGGGTACGTACGTAAATTTTGAGGGCAAAATTTCATAAGGAGGGGAGATTGTGAGACCCCAAATTTTATGAATAAAGATTTAAATTTCTCGAAATATTTTTTTGAATATTATGGTGTGGATTTGATATAATAGTTGTGGGTAATATTTATAAATTTTGCAAAGTAAGCAAGTTGTTATATAATATTCGATTGGTTAGGGAATATTCGTTTTAACTGGAAATATTCGTACGACGACACAATTATTGGTGGACTCCACAACGGAAGTATTGTCGTAGTTAAAAAATGACAGAATTATCTTTTTATAAAAAATAACGGCGAAAGTGTTACCGTTAAAACTGTTGAACTACCCGGTAGTAAAAGTACAAAGAATATGTCTGGCGTGGTTGCGTAGAAGACATGGTATTGATTATTGATACTTACCTAAGAAGTCACTCAATTATACTCAATTATTGCTACAGTAATTGCTGCATCATATCTCTCATATTATTGATTCAATTGTTGTCACAAGATCATCTCAGATAATATGTTATATTATTAAATCAATAATTGAGATGACAAAGTTATTCATATTATTATTTGCAATATCGACAATGTCTAAAAAGTTCACAAAGAAAGGTTTGGTCACCTAATTAAGCTATTAAATAGGAGAAATCCTTATTGAAAACTCCTCTTTCTTGGGAACGACCTGGTTGTTAAATATTGTGAGTTATAATATTAATGATGAATAAGTTCGTGTTGATTAAAGATGAAATTAATAATTCCATTGTGTGGGAATTATTAGTGTTAGTGGAAATAGACATTTATTTCGATAATAATTGATGTTTGGAGGTTATATTGACCAATCGGGTAATTTACCGGATAAATGAGCAATTAATTGCTATTAATTCATATGCTTATAACTATGTGTTCACATGTGTGTACTATTAATTCACATGATTTACTATTAGGGGAATTGGTGCAAGATTGATAATACTTGCATGACTGAATTAAAAATGGAGGTATAGATGAAGGTACTATACTATAATTAATTTTTTCACATGTTTAGAACTATTGAGTCGAATGATTTACTATTGATTCACATGATTTACTATTAGGGGAGGTGGTGCAAGTTTGATAATACTTGCATGACTAAATTAAAAATAAAGAAAAATAGGAAGGTATTATACTGTAATATTTTGAGCCCCAAAACGTGCAATTATCGAAACTATATTTTTCTATAAATAGAAGCTCATTCTTCCTTCATTTCTCACCAATTCACTAAAGCTCACCAATTCACTAAAGCTATAGAGCAATTATTATAGAGATAAATTATAGAGAAAAAGAAGAAGAGAAGTCTACTACCTCACTATTCCAAAGATCCAAATTCTTCTAGGTAAGGGGTATTATTCTTTCGTATTCATGAAGAGAGTTATTTTCTTTTCAATAATCGTAAGGGTTGTTATTCCATTCTTTATTATTATGTTGAATAACTCGTCATGCATAAGTACCGCATACACGGTGAAATTCTTCTCGTTATTCTATTCTTTATTATTCATTGGAATAACTTGTATGCATGCGGTGTATCGCATGCCCGGTGAATTCATTGTTATTCCATTCTTTACTATTACATTTGAATATCCTGTCTGCAAGCAAATTACGCACGACCGGTTCCATTCTTTATTATTCTGTTGGAATATCCTGTCTGTGCGGATTACGTATGACCTGGTTCCATTCTTTATTATTCTGTTGGGAATAACCTATTTGTGCGGTTTATCGCATGCATGGTGAATTCTTCTATTATTCCATTCTTTATTATTCTGTTGGGAATAACTTGTCTATGTGGATTACCGCATGCATGGTGAATGATCCTTTGTATTCATTCTTTATTAAATTGTGGAAATGATCTGTCTATGTGGATTATCGCATGGCGGGTGAAAATCCATTTGCATTTTCGTATATTCTATTATACTCATCTGGGATATCATTTCTTTTGTACTCGTCATAAAATATCATTTTCTTTGGTATTTTTCTGTTACGAGTTAATATTCATGGGTTACTATTCACCTAGTTACTATTCACTCAGATATTCGGGGCACTTTTTGTGCCAGAGTACTATTCATGGGTTACTATTCACCCGATTACTATTCACTCTAATATCATTCACTCGGATATTTGGGGTACTTTTCATGTCGGGATACTATTCACGGGGTATTATTCCCGAAGTACTATTCATGGGGTACTATTTACCCGAAAAATATTTTTTTTTTCTGTCCGAATTATTTTTGGTACATGAATATTATTCTTGAATTTTACTCTATAAAGCAGTATCATGTTGACAATTTGGATATTTTTAAGCTCTGGATAAATTTAAAGTCTTTAATATTTATCCTTTATTTCGTTGGATTTGATTTCGTTTGATTATTGCTTATATCATTATCATCATCCCCATTCTTATATTGTGATTAAAGTCATATTTGGCTTACGTGCATAGATGGACTTGGTATGATTATGACTAGGATTATTCTAATAATCATGGTCGTAATGTGAAGATGATGTGGTAAAAGTCCTCATTGGCTCAGTAGTTCATCGATGGACAATTGTTGGTATGATTATTATCGTGGATTATCCCAGATAATCATGAACATTGATGATTACATGAATATCCTCGGGCGTAGTGCGTGGATGATTCGATTTTATTTATTAAAAAGTCGAGTCTCAAATGATAAAGTTGATGAAAAACTTTTAAATCGTAGAAGATAGTCGATTTTATGCTCTACTTGACTCTTCTAATGGATTGCTTATTTCCGCTGCAATTGTTGATCTAAAACTTGTTGTCTATTGTATTCTATCAGTTGTTATACTGTTGAAGGCTAAGGATAATTTATTATGCATTATCTTAGTCATAATATTTCTTCTTGGGGCTAGTTGAGTTCACCCTTTTCTTTCATTGTTTCTCTCTTGAAATGAGAATATAGCCTGGGACGAGTCGGGAAATGGAGTGATGGTCCAGGATAAGTGGCTTTAGTAGTCCTCATTATTCTGTGAAATAGTGTGATAATAATTGTAATGAGGACTCCATTGAGAGTGGATATTATCTAGAAGGCAATATTCTTGTTTAAACTCTCAGTTATATTTTGTCGTAGTGTACACGACTGTTGTATAATTAAGTTTGTATTTGATTTATGTACCATGTATTTGGCGACTCAAGATGGGTGATGTATACCTGTTTTGGGGGCGTCATAGTGGGGATAATGCATAAATGAATTTAGACTGCATTTATAATTTTGAAATAGAGAGGGATGACTTGAGTGAAGAGGGGTTGGATGCGAACAATGTTAAAACTGTTGTGTACTATCCTAAAGTAACCGATGAGTTTATGCCTAAGCTAGGTCAAGAATTTCAAACATTAGACGACGTTCATATGTTTTACAATACGTATGCAATGCATGTTGGTTTTAGTGTGTGAAAACATACTGAGAAAAAAAAAGGAGGGAAGCGGTGAGATTTGTAAAATCCCAAATTTTACGAATAAAGATTTAATTTTCTCGGAATATTTTTTTCAAAATTATGGTGTGGATTTGAGATAATGTTATAGTTGTGGGTAATGTTTAGAAATTTTGAAAAGTATGCAAGTTGTTATATAATATTCGATTGATCGGGAAATATTCTTTTTGTTTGGGATATCCGCATAACCAAGACAATTATTGGTGGACCCATGAACGGAATTATTGTTTGATTGAGAAAACGATGAAATATTTTATGAAAATAACGGCGGAAGTTTTACCGTTAACTTGTTGAAACATCCGGTGTTAAAAGAAAAGACGATGTACTGGCGTCGTCAAGCATAGTAGCACTTTGGGTTTGATTATCGATGCTTTACGTGAGAAGTCACTCAGTTTTGTTCAATTATTGCTATAGTAATTGTTGCATGGTATCTCACGTTATATGATTCAATTATTATCGATATTTTATATATTATTAAGTCAATAATTGAGATAACAAAGTTATTAATATTATTATTTGTAATATTAACGATGTCTAGAAGTTATGCCAAGGAGAGGTTTGGTCACCTAATTACACGCCAATAGGGAGAAATCCTTATTGGAAAGCCCCCTCCTGGGAACGACCTGGTCGATTAATATTGTGAATTATAATAAAGGTGATAAGTTTTGTTTTATTATTATTATAAGTGTAATAAAATAGAAAACTTTTTATATAAAACATAATAATTTTATAAAGTTATTCGTTTTATTAGACTATAAATAGAATATATAATATTCTATTATGCATAAATGTTTGCATAAAGGTTCGCATAGTATTTGTATAAGAAAATCTTTTTATATAAAATGTAATATTTTATAAAATTATTCATTTTATTAGACTATAAATAGAATATATAATATTTTATTATGCATAGTGTTTGCGTAAGAAATTTTTTATATAAAACAAAATACTTTAAAAAGTTATTCGCTTTTATTAGATTATAAATAGAATATATTATATTTTATTTAAAAAATTTTGTTTTATTAGAATATTTTATTAATAATGCATAGTAATTTAATATGGATCGTCTGCTTTAAAAAGTAAATCAATCTGACTGCTTATTGAATTAGTTACTATTCACCCATTCTCCTATAAATAAGCTCATTCCTTCATTATTTCTTACTTTAATTCATCAAACTCTGTAGAGAAACTATAGAGAGAAAGAAAGAAAAGATTCTCGCAACTTCACTACTCCTATATCAAGTTTCTTCTACAGGTAAGGGGTATTATTTTTTTATATTCATGAAGAGAACTTCATTATTCCATTCTTTATTATTCTCATTGGAATAACTTTGTATAATGCTGACTACCCTATACTTGGTGAAATTCTTCATTATTCCATTCTTTATTATTATGTTAGAATAACTTTGCCTATCGCAAGATCGCATACAATGGTGAAATTCTTCTTTATTCCATTCTTTATTATTCGGTTGAACATCCCGTCATGCGCGTTCGCATGACCTGGTTCCGCTATGTATTATTCTGCTGGAATATCCTATCTGTATGCTTACGCACGACACTGGTTCCGTTATTTATTATTCTCGCTGGAATAACTTTTATCGTATTGTCTATCGCACGCCTCGGTGATTTCTTTTGTTATTCCGTTTTTTATTATACTCGGTTGGTTAAAGTTTTGGCTTTTATACTCCATGAAATTAGTAGAATATCCTGGATATTTGCGCTTCATCTAAGATTTTTCATGAAAAATATTCTTCCTCGAAAGATTCTTGAATTTTACTCCACAAAAGCAAGATCATGTTGACAATTTGGACGTTATCGGTTCCTCGGATAAATTAATTCTTGAACTTGTTTTATTCAATTCTTATATCATTGTCATCATTCTTATGTTTATATTATGTTGAAAGTCATCTCATGTCAGAATAAGATGGTAGATGGACCTTGGTATGATTAGACCAGGGATTATCTCTATATAATCACGAATCAGAATGTTACAAATGATGTGGTAAAAAGTCCTCATCGGCAGAGCCAGCGTTGATGGACAAATATTGTTATGATCATCGTGGCCATTATCGATGAATACACGAATATCCTCGGCCATAGTGCGTGGATAATCTGTGGTTGTGATACTAATGAATATCCTTGGCCAATCATGCGGGGATGATGTGGTTTATTTATTAATTTCGAGTCTCAATAAAAATGATGAAAACCTTTTAAATCATAGAAGGCATGTAGATTTTATTCTCTACTGACTTTTTTAATAGATTTGCTTATTCCACCGCAGCTTAAACTTGATGTTTGTTATATTGTATCGCTTAACATCGTTGAAAAATTAATGATAATTTATCCCGCATTATCTTTACCATAATATTTCTTCTTTGCCAATTTAGCCAATTTTTTGCTTTCATTGTTCTCTGCGAAATGAGAATGAATCCGACTAATCGAAATCGGGATGATGGTCCGAGAGATGGTGTTATAGTAGTTCTCACTATTCATAAAATAATGTAACAATAAATGTAATGAGCGACTCTATTTGAGAGTGGATATTGTGCAGTAAGCTGCAATATTCTCGCTTAAACTTTCACCATGTTTTGTCAGTATATTACACGCGACGTTTGTATAATTAAGTTTGTATTTGTATTATGTACCATTATTTTGACGCTTCAAGATGGGTGATGATATCACTTGTTTTGGGCGTCCACAAGATTTATAGAAGAATATATCGCTGTGTCTAAATTCACCCATGAATGAAATTCACTCGCAGAGTGGGCCCACTAATTCCTTACGTGAAGCCCAAGGGGATAAGGAGAATTTCTTATTGTCTCATAATATATGATGTTTTAGAGTTGTGTATAAAAATTAAGGAAATAATTGAATAGCATTAAATATAATATTAATTGTCTATAATACTCTTAAATTTATATTTATTACTATACTTATCTCATACTCTCTTTCTCATCTGTAATATTTTTCTATGGAGATAATTTTAGAAATATTGTAATTAATTTTGTTAGATTATATAAAATATCAAATAATTTAAAAAAAAATTATCTAAAACGATATAGTAATTCTAAGTTGGCTGTAATTAATAATGCAGCATGACTTGCTAATCATGTGTGGTGGCAATTAAAAATTGAAACTTAATTGCAAGTTGGGTGAAATTAATAATGCAGCATCACTCGCTAATCATGTTGCTAGTTGGCTAATTGAAACTTAATTAATTCCAAGATGGCTGTCT
Organism: Panax quinquefolius; assembly: GCA_020205615.1. Taxonomy (NCBI): domain Eukaryota; kingdom Viridiplantae; phylum Streptophyta; class Magnoliopsida; order Apiales; family Araliaceae; genus Panax; species Panax quinquefolius. Next base: position 37,261,698 of record CM035173.1, read on the forward strand.
AATCATGTGTGGTGGCAATTACTAATAATTAATAATTAAAACTTAATTGCTGTAATTAATAATGCAGAATGACTGGTTGGAAAGTACTACTAGTATAGGACAGATGGAGTAATAAAGAGGAGATCCACACAATATTATTTTATCTTATTGTTAAGAAATTTATATTAGTCATAATTTAACATCATTATAAAATTAGTCAATATATAAATCGTTTTCATACTTTTAGACTATAAATTTATTTTGATATTAAATATTTATATATATATATATGTGTATGTATGTACATGATAGTAGATAATAAAGAAAAAATCTATATATTATTATTTTATTTTATCATTAAGAATTTTATATTAGTCATAATCTAATTCCGTCATGAAATTATTCAATATATAAATGATTTTCATACTTTAATTCTTTGGCAATCAATAAAAAATATATATATAATTTTGGTATAATTGTCTTAAAGGTAAAAAATCAAAACAATAAAATCTCAGTAGCCCAACCAATTTGAAATTACTCTTATAATAATTCACAAAAACTTATCAAAAAAGGAAAATTTTAATTGTTTAAAATGCTTTTATTTTCTCGTGTAATAAATTACAATAATGGTAGTATAATATCTGCTAAATACCAAAAACATGCGGATACGCTCTCAGTGGCCCTAGGGATAGGCCTGAGTCCATCTTAACCGACACGTGTCCCAACACGGTACGATAAAACCGACTATAGCCGGTCAACAACCCAATCCCAGTCACTTTAAAAAGCCCTCTCACAATTTCACAAACTCGATTAAGGTCTGCTCGGTCTACCCTGTCACTCAGCCGCAGGGGGGAAGAGAGAGGAGAGAGAAAAATGAGCGGAGTTTTAGAGAGAGAAAAAGGGGTAACCCTTGATGATTTGAAGAAGAAAATGGCGGATTTTGCGAAGGAGAGGGATTGGGATCAGTTTCATAGCCCTAGAAATCTCCTCTTGGCCATGGTATATAACTATATATAACCCTTTTGTATTCCTTTTTTTGTGTATTTATTTATATTAATCTTAGTACATACATTACATTTATCAGTAAGTATTGCTTTTCTTCTGGTTCTAGAAATACCCACAAGCAAAAACTTGAATTGCAGTGATTTGTGTTGCATACCCTTTTCCTTATTGTGGCACAAAAAAGTGGGAATTGGGAATAAAAATAGTGAGGAGATAAGCACATTCTGATAACTCTCTCTCTGTCTCTATGTTTGATGGGTAATTTTTATAGACCATTTATAATGATTTTCTTGCATGTTTATGTCAAGTTATGCCTAGAAATTATGTTGGGAAAGTATGAATTAGGAAATAAAATGGAAAGGGAAGTTTGTTGAGGAAAGAGAAGATTGACTAACTGGTGTTTTATGGAATCTTAAACAAAAAGATGCCAACTTTCCAACCAAAATTTTCCTGTTCCTTACTTTTGTCTTTAGACCAAATTGAGGGTAATCAAGAAGTTATGTTTATCCATGTCCAGAATATTAAATTACTGGAGTCAGAAAACTGTCCACAAAACATGATCACTTTCAGAGAAATGTCACTAAAGAGCAAACACAGAACATGGAAACTAGTGCTCCATTTATCCAGTAACCATACAGACTCAACTTTTTATCCTTTTTACATTAAAAGGGAGTACTAAAAGTGTTGGAGTTTCCATTTGTCAGGTCACTACTTTTCATACCCATTTTTCCTTTTTACTTGTATGTATGTATGTAATTATGTGCAATGTTATATGGATTTGGATGGAGTATCTGGTTGGACAGCGAATTTGAAGAGTTTGACATAGGTATTTTGCAGATCCCGTTATCATGAACTTCATGGTAAGTTGGTCAATTGATCATTACAATGCTGACACGTAGAGAGATCACATCTCGGTCTGACACTGTATTGATCAATTGACCAAAGTTAACTTCATACTAACCACTCTCGTATTGTATTTTACTACGTTTTTTATATCAATGTTGAGTGTTGAAAACAAATACTTTAGGACAAATATAATATATGCAATTTATGTATGTATGTAACTAGACATAACTACTTAGGTATGTTATTTATCAGGTGGGAGAAGTGGGAGAATTGTCTGAAATTTTTCAGTGGAAAGGAGAGGTTCCAAGAGGACTGCCCGATTGGAAAGAGGAAGAGAAACAACACTTGGGTGAGGAGCTTTCTGATGTGTTGCTATATTTGGTCAGGCTCTCTGATATTTGTGGTGTTGATCTTGGGAAAGCTGCCCTTAGGAAATTGGAACTCAATGCCATAAAATACCCAGTCGACCAACTCAAAGAAAAGTGAAAAACACATCGGCACAACCAACCACCACCACAACAAAAACGGTGTTTTTTTTTTATGATGGTGTTATATTTTGTACTAGCCTTGAGCTGCTTCTTTTTGATATTATATTGTTGTGATGATGGGTTTAAGTATTAATATAATATGGTACTTTGGTTTCAAGAATATTTGCTTTTGACCTCCCAAGCCTCTTTGACATTATTCGGTACAATCGGTTTTTTTACGGGTACGGATTTGATATGAGCGAGTGGATAAAATTTAAAATTTGATATCAGTAGCTAACCGGTGTTGATATATATATATATATATATAGAAGGATCGAAGCACGACATTCTCTTTAAAAATATTTTTTTAATAAGATTCGTTCTTTGAATTATTAAATCGTTTTGGAGAATGCACAGTGGTATTTTTGTAAATAAATTTTCTTTTATTTACAAAAATGTCACTGCGCATTCTCCAAAACGACGTAATTTTAATGCAAGAATGCTATTTAAGGAAGAATGCTTTTTAAGGAGAATACTTTTGATCCGGACCGTATATATATATACCCAGTCCTTCTGGGGCGACAAGGACAGTGATCGGGTAAAATTTTTTTTTAATAACTTCTAAATAATTTATAAAATTTATTTGAACTGAAATTTTTACAGAATTTAGTAATTTGAATGTTATTTGGATACTTTAAAAAATAAGGTTGTACAACTCAAATTTTACATGTATACAAATGACATTCAAATTGCCCGATCACTATCCTTATCGGTAAAACCTGGTCTCCCTAGCATTTTTGATATATACCGGTTCAATATATATTATTTATATTTATTCATCAAGAAATATGGTAAAATTTTAAAACTATGCAGAAAAACTAATACCAATACCATTAACATAAAGAGAGTTTTTTTTTTTTTTTTTGCATACAATGCCACCGTGAAAGCTTTACTGGTGCAGTGGTGCTAACTGATTATGGAAAAGAAAAAGCAGCTTACTGGTTCTAGACTTTTAGCTCCTTTTATAGGTCAATCATTTACCACTGTATTTTTATACTCTATATCTCATAATTATGGCAACATAATCACAATCAAATTATTAAACGTATTTTTTTAAAATAAATAAATAAAATCGGTACGTAATATTCCTTATACCAAACTGGCATATATAGGTACGACACTGTTTAAATGGATACAATTTTTTATGGATGAACACCTCTATCTGTAACGTGTCTATACAAGCAGGGGCGAAGCCACAAGGCCCACAACCAAGGGTGTGGGGTCAATTGAATCCCGCTGGAAAAAAATTATTTTATTATATATGATAAATTTAGAAAATTTTTAAGTGTAATGAATAAATTTATCCCACTAAAATTTTATAATTTTTTTAATATACGGGGTCAAATCGATTTTTTTTATAATTTCCTCAATTTCATATTACTTCTACTCCTTGATGTATGCATCTTCCTCTAATATTTTTAAAATAAATACTAATCTAATTTATTTTATTTTTATAACATAAGAAATTTAAATATTTATTAACAAATTTGTGATTAGAAGCCCAGTATTAGGATCAATAAGATATATATATATATATATATATATATATATATATATATATATATATAATAATGTTATTACTTGTTATATTAATAATATTATAATAAAATACATGTTTTACATATGCAATTGGCTAAAAAACACAAAAGTATCTAAAAAAATTGGATCGGGATTGCGCCCCCGAACTTCCGCCAAATTATTTATAGCATCACAAAAATTGACTCCACTGGATAAAAATCTTGACTTCGCCATTGTATACAATAGATTATACTATAATCAAATGTTACAATTGGACCATTGGTTTTTCTTTTGGGTAAATGATCATTCGAGCCCTAATATACAATGTTTTTGGAAATGTTTCAAGATTCAGATCAGTTGAGTAATTTGTTCAACTGGTGATTGAACTTTTATTAAATTTGTGATTTCATATATATATATATAGATATATATATAGAGAGAACGGATCTTAAGCATACTTCTTAAATAACATACATCTATTAAAACTACGTCGTTTTGAAGATTTTTTTAAAAAATAAAATAATTTTAAAATAGAGTGGTCCTACTTGCTTAATTTTTATTTATAAAAATGTCACTCGCGTTCCCATTTGTCACGTAATTTTAATAAAAGTATGTTATTTAAGAGTGTATCCTATTTAAGATGTATGATTTAGATTCATCCTCTCTCTCTCTCTATATATATATATATAATATAATATATAATATATATAATGTATTATTAATAATTAATAAAAGTTTAAAACATCTTATTTTTGATAAATTAAAACATGATGAAATTGTGTTACAGGCCGTGCAAAAAACCGAATTTGGCATTGAAACCGCATCAAGTTATTATTTTTTAAAAACGTTATATAAGCCAAAACGACGTTGTTTTGGCCGTATATATACCATGCCCTAGTTTCAGACCATGCTGCCTCTCTGCATTGTCGATTCTTTCATCTCCTCTTCATGTCCTCGTCGTCGCTGCCTCGTCATCGGTGACAACCATCTCCTCCCGCGCCGGACCCTATTTGTTTGGTAAGTAATTTATTTGTTGTTAATTAATCTAGTTCCCAATTCACTGGCTTGTTCAGTAAACTTGATAAGCATGTATGTGCTTACGGGGAATAATTAATTTAATTTGAGCTATTATTGTTTTATGGCGAATCTGGTTGGACCCATCTTGACTATGGAGTTAATTTTTTTAATTATTTGGTCATTAATTTTGATTTTCTGGAGTATGTGTGATTGAGTTTGATTATTTGAGTGTTTATGCTCATCAGGTAGAATAAATTGACTAATATTTTAGTTTACTTTTGATTTTTCTTGATAGCTATGTGACATGTGTCTGTTTTATTGTTACTTCTTTAATGAACTGTGCCATTTTTCTGTTTTTAATTCCAGTGAGATTCTGAGTTCTCTGTTAGTAGTTTGATTTCCAGGATGTTCATTGAACATGATAAACCCATTTTTTCTCTCTTTGATTTTACTTGATTCATGGTCAATTGAAAATTTTGAGTATTTTATTTTATGAGTGACTAATGGAGTGCGAATGTAGGTAATTTTCTGCACTTTCTGGATTTCTGCAGATTGGTGCTGTATTTGTGCTGTTTTTGATCTTCCTCTGTTCTTCACACTAGCTGTTTGTATTCAGATACCCATCATAAATATCATGGATTGAGTGTTATTATTGTCTGTGGAAAAGGGTAAGTTATGTGCTCTTACCCTAATTACTCTATTCTTGCATTGTGTATCAGGTTTGCAGCTAACCAATCATGTTGCAAATAAAAACTCCCAAAACAGGAAGAGCCAGGCGAGAGCTTAAAAAAATTGCCCCCAAACTCGTGAGTTTCCACAATGTTATTTCGAACTATTCAAGCAATGCATTTTGTTATTGAAGAATGTCTAAGTTATAACAATCTATTTTGTTTGAGAAATGGCAATTAAAGTTGGTTATTACAATGTTTTGACAGGTGGAAACTGGAAAGAAGACACTAATACTTCATGGTACAAAAACCAGCAATGTATTGAATGCTGTGTTGACTGAAATATATCATCTGAAAAAGGATAATGCTGTCAAATATACTAGGAAAAATGACAATATCAGACCATTTGAGAGCGGTGGCGAAACTTCTTTGGAGTTTTACTCTCTTAAGACTGATTGCAGCCTCTTTGTGGTAAGGCCAAAACTAAGGAAAAGCATTAAGTTGTGCCTTATTTGTTTTCTTCTTGTTGCACATTTTATAAAAAATCTGAAATTAGTGTAAAATGTGAAGTTGAATATCAACTTATCAACTGGGATTCTTTTGCAGTTTCTGTATAATTCGGCGTCATTTTTTTTCCAATTTTTTTTTACGTATTTGATCTAGGTCTTTGGCTTTAGTGAGGCTTAGTTTTTTGGCTTTGCTTCATCGAGGTACAACTTTTGGGCTTTGCTTCCGTGAGGCACAGCCGCCTTACTTTGTTTCAGTGAGGGGCAATGGAGGTATATAAAGTGTGAGCTTAAGCCCAAGGCGCATGGTTTGGTGAAGCACACTTGGGCGATAATCTGGACTTATTTCTTTTTTTTTTTAAAACAAAAAAAGAAAAGTTGACAAACCCCTAAAGAAACCCAATAGGCAATCCCAAAATAGAAATTCAAAAACTAAAATAGAAAAACAAACATCCCAGTTACAACATACAACTTCGCCTACCATTTTTGATTCTTGTGTGTGATATCTTCGTGAATTATGTTTTTATTTTATATGCTTTTAATTGATTTGTTCCTATTAATATGTTTGTGTATGTTCGTGGTTGAGTAGCCATATAGGTAAAAGAAATTGTTGCTTTATAGTTTGGAAACCTTGAAGGTCAAAGGAATTATTGAATGCCATTGAATTATAATTATAACTGTATTCCATTGTGCGCCTTGTTTAGAAAGACGCATGCCTATGCTCCTGGGGCATTTGTCCTTGTGCCTTAACAACTGTGCTTGTATGTGTGTTTGTATGTATATATACACTCACACACACTTTTGATAATGATAGATTAATAAGTGAATTTGTTGTATGGGGATTGAAACCAGCGACCTTTAATGTTATTCCTCGAGGCCTTTGTTATTTCCCGACCTCTTGAGATTTTCTCTTATAATGTATCAGTAACCAACCAAGTCACAGTTTCAGTTGGAACAAAGCATAGTTTTTAAAGGAGCGCCTAAGGCGCACTTTTTGGTCTCGCTTTGCTTGAGGTGCGCTGAGGCGCGAGGCACGCGGTGCACGAGGCGCTAGCCTCTTTGGAAATTCACCCAAAATTAATCTCAATTGTCCATTTTTGTAACCTACTATAATCTAAGACGTTCATACCCAGTTTGAACTTGACAAAAACAAATGAAAAGACAAAGATTTCCTTGATGGGTTGATTATTAGGAAGAATTGTCCAAAACTACTAATGTGTCCATGATGATTGATGGATGACAATAATTTTTTCAATAATTTTATCTTTTGATTGTTGGGCATTTTCTAAATGGCTTCTATTTAGTCCAAAATCCAAACAATACATGAACCATAGTATGAAATGTAATAAAATAGGTAGTTAAATTATTTTCTTTTAAATTATAATTTCATATTATAAATTATACTTTTATTCATGTTTTGGTAAGATTATTATTAGTACATTTGGTCAGTGTTTCTTTTTATTGTAATTTAATTAATTATATTATTCAGGCCATAATAAGATTATTATGATTAACTAAATTATTATTTTTGAATTATCTACTTGATGAAGTGACAACATACTTGATACTTATTAGTTAATGAATACCTTTTTCATAATTTGTCATTGTTTAGGAGCTTATATAATAAGTTTAGATATAGTTATATACATATGTTTGTATTTTTTGAGTATGTGCACCTCACTTCGATAAGGCGCACGCCTCGCCTCGTGCCTAGGCTTCAAGGATACCTTTGCGTCTTGGTGCGCCTCGTGCCTTTAATAACACCGGAACAAAGTAAATTAATCTCATCATTGTGGAATTTCTGAGAGGTTGCGATGTTTGTGTCCATTTAAGTTTCTATTGTGAATTGTTTGATAAAAACATTTTTTGATGTGATACCTACATTTTGGACAATCTGTAATAGTTATCTCATAGTATGGCCGAAGTTGATAGTTGTTGGAGAGCTCTTGTTTGAGCCTGTTACTAGTGAACTATGTTATGTCCTATGTTGGAGAATTTTTTCTTATAAGTAAATATTATTATGATTTGTAAAAAAAGGGAAAACTTCAAAGACACAAAAGTTATTATGTCTGTAAATGAGATGAAATGTGAAAGGCTAGGTAGTGATTCTCTAATCGCTCAACAAGCATATGTTCTGTGTAGCCTTCTCAACATACCAAAGCATAGACACTGATATAACATTTCACTTAATTTAGCAAAAGTTGGACTTATGTTGTATTGCATGCAAGTGTGCACCTATATCATAATTCATTCCCTTTAAGATGAGAAACTTAATTTTTTTACAGGTTTCTTTCATTTTTTGAGCTCCAGTCTGTCTATTAACGTTAATTTGCTACTTGTATATGCAACCTTTTGATTGTTATTTTTTTAAAATGGACTACATTTTTATAATAAAATGTAAATTATATGATTACTTGCTGGCACAATGAATGATGAGGCAACATGTCCAGATGCCAGTGTAATAAAGTAACCTAGATATCTGTATAATAGTTCAAGTCCTTAGTTCAATAGTTCCTCCTTCCCACTTTTGGTGGAAAATTTTCTTTATGGGATGTCCCAAATTAGAAGGTTGGACAATAATGATTGATGCTGAAAAGTTAATACCATAACCTTCTTTTAGTAAGAAAAAAGCATAGAAGATGGGTCGAAGGAGTAAAATTTTAGAAAAAGTATCCCATCAACAAATGTCTATACTACATGTCACAAGTGAAGCTCCTTATATATATATGCGGACAACTATGTCGTGTTAGGCGAATTCGTGACACCTTAAGTTAGATATTATAGTACATAAGTCAACACAACACTACTCATTTAATTAATCGCGCTAATATTCTAAACACCAACACCAACACCAACCTATTTATACCTGATTCAAAGTCGAGGTAGCAACCTATATTTCGGAAGGCTATTTTTTAACTCGGTATCAGTTTTGGTATCGGTTTCAGATGATACGTATTGTTAGCTAGTTAGGAACTTCAAAAATAGATCTTTAAAAAAAGTTAAAAAATTATGAGAAAATTCTAAATAATAAGAATAACATGATGAATCTATTAAGTTTACAAAAAACACTATTTAGTGCACATAACGTTGTCCAAATGATGAAACAAACATTTTAGAGATATGTTTAATCAATTTTATGTTTGGATTAAGTTGATATTGATGTTGTCTTAGCTTAAATGTTTGAAAGGTTGAGTACACATTTTTTTGTAAAGCACGCAAGTTAAATGCTAGTACAATTGAATTTAAGCAAGTATATTTTAATTTAATTTTTTAAAATTTATTTAAAGTTGTACTTAATTAGGTACTATAGAGGTACAATTTAATTGTAATTTAAGTACAATTTACCTTAACTAATTGTATATTAAGTACATTTTTATAATTTTTAAAGTTATATTTAAATAGGTGCTATATAAGTATAATTTAACTTAACTAAATATATTTGAAGTACAATATATTTTTCATTTTTTTAAAGTTATACTAGTACAATTTAACTTTAAGTATATTTGAAGTACAATATATTTTTCATTTTTTTAAAGTTATACCAAGTACAATTTATAGAAAAAGGTTCATTTTCTTTTGTCATCATTCTTTCATAGCTTTCAGTATATTCCTTTTTTTTTCCCGGTGGCATTTCTTCCCTTTACATCGTGATTTCTTCTTTAATTGGTCTGAAACTGCTACGTTACGTCGTGTTGCCCAAATTTCGTTGAAACTTACTCTTTAATGAATAATTCATATTTTTGCAATTTGTGTCAAGGTTGTGGTTCGACACTGACCTATAACTGATACGTTGATATTTCGGTGTAACGGCCGATACTTTGAACCATGGACTTTGCCTACATTGAATACTGATTGGGAATCGAAGTCAAGAGAAAAGAAGAGATTTTTTATATTTATTATTTGGAGTGTTTAGTATGTTTAATGTAAAAGTAATTGATGTGATTTATGTGTTTTATTTATCAGTGGGAATTTAGGACATTAATTAGTGACTAAGAATTAATAATGTTTGCTAAGGGTATTTTAGTTATTTAGTACTTTTATTATTTCCAAAGTAATATTATGGTTTTGAGTCTCTTTAAACAGTGATGTAATCCCCACAAGATTATTAGAATATAGATATTGAAGTTGATTACTATTATTCATGTTGTAGAGGTATTTTATTCATCTTAGTGTTTAGTGTTGATTCATGGAATTGATACACTAATGAGACCCTAGTGATTTAAACGTGGGGTTTAAATCCTAGTTTATTTTTCCATTGTTCTCCATTAATTCCTTATCCTAAATCTATCTTGCATCAAATTCTCTCAAGTTGAGTCTGAACAAGTTTAGAAAAATTCAGATAAGCCTGAGCCACGTTCATGCATGACCTATATGTGCTGAGGAGTCGAAAACTGCTAAAACTTGAGTTGGCTTATTAAATTTTTTACTCTGGCTTCTAGTGATGCTTTGTTTTCTGATGGAGATGGGTCTAAAAGTCTTCTTATATGTTCAGTCGGTTTAAAATTACAAATATTTTAAAAAGTGTGCTCGTGAGTTGTGTCAATTATCTATAGTATACTACAAAGTTCTGATTTTTAAGGAAATTTTCGTATTAACGAATTTTTATTCTTATTCTTTTCAATTGTACACTTTTCAGTAGTGTCAATAACATCTTTGAAATCCCTCTTTTTATTTAGTTACAGATTAAATGCTTGCCCTTAAATACACAGTTCATAGCTGAGGGATGCTCCAAAACTAATGAATATTTTGTTGCAGCTTCCGAGTCACTCAACTTCGTGTCTCAGATAACTGTTGTAGTTATTCGACCTTTAAGCAGTTACAACTCTTTTTTGTTTTTTCCCTTAAAAACTCAATTTTGGCAAAACTGTGGAGTTTGCTTCTTGTCCGTTTCAGGTGATTTTATTTTATTAATATTACTGTGTTGCTTGGATAACTGCTATCTACTATCTAACCCCTCATTTTCCCCTTATTTTCTGCTTTCTTAGAAGTTGTCGAGTTTATCTTACCTTGACATGCAATTGTAACTTCTTTGTGATTCAATTATGCTAATTGAATAACTGTGATATTGATTCAATCTGTTGTGGCTGGTGTGTGCAGTTTGGTTCTACGTCAAAGAAGCGGCCTGACAACCTTGTTATAGGACGAACCTATGATCATCACATTTATGATCTTGTGGAGGTTGGGGTCGAAAATTTCAAAAGCATGCAGTCATTCTCATATGATAAGAAATTAGCTCCTCTGATTGGGTCAAAACCTTTCTTTGCTTTTATTGGAGAAGGATTTGAGAATGTTGAAGAGTTGAAACATATGAAAGAAGTGTTGCTTGATCTTTTCCATGGAGAGGTAATTCTTGTGATCTTCCTTATCTTTTTCTTTTCTTTTTTAATTTTATTTTTTTGGGATTTGGCTGGGAGTATAAATGGCATTGATCACCTATACAGGTTGTGACAAATCTGAACCTTGCTGGGTTAGACCGTGTTTACGTGTGTACAGCCGTGTCTCCAAATAGGGTGTTCTTTACCCATTGTGCGTTGCGGCTGAAGAAGTCTGGCACAATAGTACCAAGGATGGAGTTGGTTGAAGTTGGCCCATCCATGGATTTGGTAATTAGAAGACATCGTCTTCCTGATGAGGGCTTACGGAAAGAATCTATGAAAACAGCTCCTGAATTGAAAAAGAAGAAGGTTAGACTTCTATATATGCCTTTTGGAATCTGACTCTTCATGTATTTGACATGTGAAATACTGATTGCTCTTTGTCATTTTCAGGAGAAAAATGTTAGCGGCGACATAATAGAAGGGAAAATTGGAAAGATTTATATTCCAGATCAACAGGTGAGAAAAATAGCAGTTTATTATTTAGGGTGATTCACGAAAATAGGGGAACAATACACTAGTTTGATTTAGATTTGAACCCCTGTACTTTATAAATAGATTATTGGTACACATGACGACAAATTTGTATCCATAATAGTTACTGATGTACATAATTTATTCTATCTTATTTTAGATTATACCGAATCAGTATAGCTATCCTCCTTCTGATACAACAACGCACTTGAGAGTTTCACTTTAGTCGCAATTCATTTTCGTCATAAATTTATATAAATCATTTTCCATAATAAATATTTTGTTTTTGTAGGTTGGAAGTGTGCTGTTACCTAACAAATCAAAGGGATTGAAGAGGGAGCGTCGTGAAGCTAAGATGAAAGGTGAGGCAAATACTAGCGCGGAAAAGAAGCCCAAGCAGCAGGAGTGACGCCTTTACTCTCTACTATATTATGTTTTTTTCGGATCAATGTAATTTCACTGTAATGGAAGGCAAGTAGCTATTATACTGGCACATGTTTCTTTTTTATTTTTGCAATCAATTTTGATTTATGGTTGCTACAAGGTTTAGTTTTTGGAGTTCAGACCTGTCAAATGGACTGGCTGGTGAACAATGTGTTAGGTTAATAAGGGCTGGGTCGAAAGGCTCTATTTTACTGGCCTTGAAATGGTGAACTAGGGGCTAGATGGCCAATGTGAGATTTTTATTTTCCTTTTGCTTGAATTTTAAAAAGGAACAATTACATTTTCTATTACATTTTAAAAAATAATTACTTAAAAAGTCTACAAACAAAATAATTACAAAAAAAGTGCATATGCAATATTTAATTACAAAAAAGAGTGCAATCTTATCCCTTTTATTTAGTTGAGTGATTTAATGAGTTATTGATAATGAGTTACATTGTTTGTAGGGGATTTAAATTTTATCTCTCATCCCCCCCCCCACGCCCCCCACCACCTCCAACCGCCTCCCACCGCCATCCCCCTCCTCCCCCCTTTTCTCCACCCCACCCCGCCCGTCCCCCACCCCCGCCCCGCCCTTGCCTCCTCAGCTCCGCTCTCTCCGCTCTCCCCACCCACACCACTCTCCCTTCCCTTTCTCCGCCTCCCTTCTCTCCCTCGCCCACGCCCCACCACCTCCATCCGCCTCCCACCGCCATCCCTCCTCCCCCCCCTTTCTCCACCCCACCCCACCCCACCCCCCCCCCCCCCCCTTCCTCCCTCCCTCCCTCCCTCCCTCCCTCTTCCTCCGCCTCCTCCCCCCCCTTTTTCCTCCTCCCCCAGATCAATCCAAGATGGCCGTCGGTGGAGACCCCGTCACTAGTCGCGATGAAAGCCCCTCCACCACCCTTTGCTTTCCCTCCACCACCGATCCGTTCTCCAACTCTACCGGTAATCAAACTTTAATATGTTGGTAACCAAATAGGCATACTAAGGTAACCAAACCTTAGCTCCTTCCGATAAGGTAACCAAATTTTATGCAGTTGGTTACTAAACCTTCCGATAAGGTAACCAATTTAGTTTATTAGGTTACTAATTTATTTTGGATGTGATGCAGTTGGTAACCAAATTTCATATAGTTGGTTACCAAACCATTTGATAAGGTAACCAATTCAGTTTTATTTGATTACCAATTTTATTTTAAATGTGATGCGATTCTTAGTCAAAATTCAGATAAAGGAAACCATTTCAATTTTTGTGGGTAACCAAATCGTCAAAAGAAATTGATAAGCAACTCACGTACATGGCATGCGATGTGGGCGGCAAGAATGGCCATGCATGAGAGAGAGGATGATGAACATTAGCTCCTTCATAATTTTTTATTTTTAATTTTCTCATTTTGATTTGAATTTTGAAACATGGATTTGAAATTGTTGTTAGAGACAAGATTTGAATTTGAATTTGAATTATTAGTTATCCTTGATTTTAGGTTTCCTTATTAATGTGAATTGTACTATTTTTGTAATAATTACATTCTTTTTGTAATTATTTAGTTGATGCACTTTTCTTGTAATTACTTTCTATTTGTTGTATACTTATGTAAAGGACCCTTTTAAAAACGAGGCACGCATATCCAATAGGCTGACCAATTTGAAGAAAAGATTTGGGCCATGTTTGTATGTAAAAAGTATACTTGGAATTGGATTTTTTTTTAATTTAATATTATTTCGGACTATTTAATCTTTTGATGAGGGATTATTAATCTCTTAATGCGGGACTGTTAGTCTCATAAAATCATTTAATAGCTTAAAAAGAGAGGATAATTAATTTCACATTTATCATGGAATTATTTAATCCTTCACAAATAGCTTTAGGAATGATAAAAAATAGTCCATGAGAGGACTATTGATCCCTCATCATGGGATAAAATAGTTCGAAGAAGTGTCAAATTAAGACAAATAATTCAATCTCAAGTATATTTTTTGTAAACAAACATAGTCTTAGGGAATTGATATTTTTACATATATTTTTGATATTTTTACATGATTTTCTCTTACATGAGCATAAAGCGAGTTTCACGTAAGAATGAATCATATAAAAATATCAAAAATACATGTAGAAATAGTGTTCCCCATAATTTACATGAAAAATTGTGTCTTTTTAAACTTAACATAGTTTATAGTGATTGATATTTTCAAAAGTTTTTTCTTACCGAATGCGTTTCATTTACTATTCTTATTCATAGAGGAGAAAATTTGTGAAGCTATAATTTTATTTGTAAAAATATCTATTCTTTTATTAATCATTCAATTGTCTCTAGTACCATCCCACTGCAACAAAAAGATTTATCAACTAAAAGATAATTAGTGAAAATATATGACACTACCAAAAAAATTTATTCAAAAATAGTCTGAAATAATGTCAAAAATATATGAAATAGTGAAATTTTCTTACTCTTGCAATAAAATTTATAACGATAAGTCTAAATATATAAATTTAAGACAGTTATGAAAGGGAGCAAATTAATAAAGGGATTGTTACATTTAATTATGTCAAATCAAAAGAAAATTTGGTGGATCTTTTTACAAAAGGCCTAGACAAAAATGTAATATGTAAAGACTTTTAAGAATATGTGATTAAAGTTTTTGAATGATAGGTAACATATAAGTGGAACACAACAAAATGCTAGAGCAACATCTATTATATATTCGTTCAATGGAAAAATAGATCTGGTAATAACCAAGCATAAATTAAAAAAGTATGAAGAAAAAATTCTTCAAAATCATCTCAAAATTAGTGTATGCTTGTATACAGAACAAAGAGGATAAGGTAAACCTTTAATGAATCTATTAATCTATTTTCAATTTGGATGATACAGGGCATACAAGTGTATTTGATTAAATTCACATATGTAAGTGAGACCGTTTTTGTGAGACTTAAAGTTTGTCTCAGATCTGATTATCTTGAAGTTAACTTTATGGTAAATTGATTAATTAATGCTGACACGCAGAGGGAAAGATCACCTCTCAACCTGCGTGTCGTCGTTGTATTAATCAATTGACCAAAGTTAACTTCATGCTAACCACTTCCGTTTGTCTCAAAGTCACTTGCAAAACCCAACACAAAATCATAATTGTATTGAATTTCTTTAAACTATAAAAGGTATAATATATATGTCCATTGAATAGGATATCCGTTTTAGATTTATTGACATAGAAATCTAAAAGTGACAAGGCTTATACTCACATTTTTTTTCTTCCAGAATTGTGACAGAAAATTGTCCCCATTTTAAAGGCTGGTGTTTCTTACTGGGATTGTTTAATTAACAATTCTTTTATTACACATGATTTTACATATGGAACCTGCAGTCTAATTCAGATTTTACATATTTAATTGGCGATTAAGTTAATATTTATATTCATATTCCAGTAGAAATTAGAAAAATCATGCTTCTTTAATTAATTCTGTGGTGAGTACTACTCAATTAATTTCCTGATTGTACGAGGAGTTTCATCACTCATGCACATATATCCAGAAGATATTATTTATCAACTAGCAGTTGACTGTTGCATGCATTTGGGGATATTATTTATCAGTGGTGGATCTATGCTTCAATTTAATTTTTTTTTTATTTGAGGGTGTTAAATGAAATTATCATGTTTTAGACTAAAAAATTATTAAAATTCTTAAAGTCTAAATCTAATCTCACTAGTAGTCTAGTACAATAATATTTCATCAACAATAACTCCAAGTCTCCAATGGGCAATACAATAATAATTTTTTCTCTTTCCGTGACTTAGCTCGTTCGATTCTTCCAAAACTACTTTTTACGCAACGCTCGATTTTTGATAAATTTGTTATTGGTATATTTTAATTTTAGTTTTTTAATTTAACAATTGCTTTAGGAATTTTTGTAATTGTTTATGGATTCTTCTGTTTTGTACTTTTATAAATTAGGGCTTTTTACTTCTTAAAACAGCATTGCAAGAAGAGAACTCCATCAAAAAAAAAAGTTCTTCAAGTATGTGTTTTGTTCTATTTTTATTCTTTAAATTTTGCAATTTATTTTTTTATTTTCTATGTAAAGAATGAACTCCATAACCAAATGGGAGATGAAGTGGATAAATGAATGTTTAGTAACTTACATTGAACGTAATATTTTTACAACTATTAAAAATGAGGTTATTATGCAACAATTTCAAGTATAAAACTTTGAAAAATGTTATTGTAAATAATAACATTTTTTACACCATGTTTTACGCTATACAATATTACACCATGTTTTAGGCTATACAATATTATTAAAATGTTTTAATTTTTATATTAAAAAATTGGTGCCAAAAAAAATATTAAATATTAAATCAACTTAATTGGTTTCACCGGTTGAATTATCGGTTGGTGGTCAATCGTTCAATTCAAATTTTCAAATTTTGACTAAACTAGTTTAACCAAGTTAAATTCGACTGGACATAGAATAAGTTTACAAGTTTATGTTGAATAGGCCAAGTCTAGTCCGATTTTACTCGGCCATGTATATATATATATTTATAATTATTTTATAATATATTAATATAAAATTATAAATATAATTATGACATTATAGTATACATGTTGGGAGGTGGTTTGACATGGTAACTGTGGTGGTGTGTATATTTGATTGAACAAAGAGTTGGTTTCTTGTTTTTAACATAATGCCTGAAGTGAACCCTCTGACAGCAGATGTGGGGTTATTTCAATGAGAATTCATCAATTTGGCTTTGTTTTACTCATCAATTTGGATTTGGACAGTCTTGGTAGTAGCTGAGTAGTAATGAGCTCTTTTCCATGTGTTGGTTGGACCTATATTTGTTCTTTTTAACCCCATAAGTTAGTTAGGTAAGCCTACTATAAAGTTAGGAAAAGAGCTTTTATATGGGCGACAGGAAATTAGGGATCCATCTAACTAGTCTAATTTTTTTTTTCCTTTTTGACTCTTAAAAAATTTATAATATTTATTTTAACTCAAATTTTTACAGAATCTAGTGATTTAAATGTAATTTAAATATATATACCCTAAACCCAATAAATTTATAATATTTTTTTTTAACTCAAACTTTTACAAAATCTAATAATTTAGGTGTAATTTGGATACATATACCCTAAACCCATCAAATTTATAATATTTTTTTAACTCAAATTTTTACAGAATTCAGTGATTTATGCGTAGTTTGGATACATATAAAAAACAAGGTTCTACAGTTTGTAAAATTCTGTTTTTTTACATGTATCCAAATTACACCTAAATTAATTTGAGTTAAAAAATATATTATGAAATTTTTGGGAGTCAAAAGAAAAAAAACGAAAATTAGGCCGATCGGTCGGTCCTCTTGGATTTTTTGTTAGGAAAATGATGTATTATAAATGTGAACAAGTATTAATAGTAATCTTTTTGAAAAAATGTGTAATAAGTAAGTTCTTTTATAATTCTTACCAATTTTGTACAAGCCTTTATC
Source organism: Panax quinquefolius (assembly GCA_020205615.1). Lineage (NCBI taxonomy): Eukaryota > Viridiplantae > Streptophyta > Magnoliopsida > Apiales > Araliaceae > Panax > Panax quinquefolius. The sequence continues at coordinate 37,279,522 of CM035173.1, forward strand.
AATTATAATTCAGCTTAAATTTATCACAATACATAACATAACTAGTAAAATTAAAATAAAAAGAAATTAAAGGTCTTTATTATACTACTATTGTTAGGTGATATGGATAGACTGCTCAAAAATTAAGGGTTGTTTGGGTTTTACAGTAATTATTTAAAAGAACCATTACAATATCCTTTTACCCAAGGCTAGTGATATTATCATAACAAAACTGATGTCCACGTAAAAACTAATGTTGATAGAGCAAATATATATTTATATTTTAATAATTATTTTAAGGAACGATATTTATTACTCTGACAACATTAACTGTATTTATTTAATAGCTTTTTCCCCGAATCAGGACGCTTTTGAATAGGAAAATGAAATCATGTGATAAGAAATAGAGTGCTTCGGCGATCGGTTAATTTTTTATTTTTTTTTTATAACTCCTAAATAATTTATAAGATTTATTGAAACTGAAATTTTTTACAGAGTTCAATGATTTGAATTTCATTTGGATACATGTAAAAAACAAAAAAAAAATTAGCTGATCGCCAACCCGATCGCTAGAAACCGGTCCCCCTAGCATTTCTATAAGAAATATGAACAAACTGGTGCACTCCACCATCCACAAAATAATACACTAGGACTGAGCAATAACCAAATTGGAACCGAAACCGCACCAAAAATCGCACGAACCGCACCAACGGTTTCGACGTATGTGACGATTTTAGGTGGGTTGAATAACCAAATTTACGGTTTCAATTTGGTTACTAGCCAAAATCGCACACATGAAACCGAAACCGCACCATGTATGTGTATGTATGTATTATCTCTAGTAGATTCTAAACTTACTTTTTACTTGAACACGCTCAGAGAAAACTCCAGTCTTGCATTGTCAATTTTTCACCAATTGAAAGAAGATGGTTAGAGATTATAGAGTCAAAAATTAAGCATTTGGATTTTAAAATTTCGAATTTGTTTGATGCGTTGGAGCTTATAGCTGAGGGGCCAAATTCGTTGGTTCGAGCACTTGATGCATATAGTAGTAATAGTCTAATAGATTATTTTTCAAATTAAGTACAGTTAATATTTTATTCTATAAATCCTCCCTGCAATATATAAGATAGAATTTTATTATATCTCCACTATATACTTTTAATTTTTAGGAACTAGATAAATTTTCTTGCTTGTTATTGAATATATGATCTCCGTTGTTTTATATAGTGCATACTAAGTTAATTGCTCGATGTGAGCTCAGTGTTAAATTCTATTGAAGGCTTAGACTTTTTTGTTGTTTCAATTGGTTTTGGAACCGAAACCGCACCAATTGAAACCGCACCACACAGTTTAAAACCGCACCGCACCAATCATAAGTGATTTCGTGTGCGGTTTTGAATTTGTCAAACCGCACCTAAGCGATTTCGGGTGCGGTTTCGACTTCAAACCGCACCATGTTCACCCCTATAATACACCACTTAAGATGTAATCCAATTAAACTATGAAAAAAGCTTCCAAAATGGTAATGTTTAAAGAACAGATTGAACAATGGGGCAAAGTTGCTTTCAAAACCAAGAGGTCTTGGTCGAAAAAGCATTTAGGCTATGTTTGTTTACAAGGATTATAATCTTAAGACTATTAATTTTAGGATTATAATTCCGGAATTATAATCTTAAGACTATTAATCTTATGATTATAATTCCGGGATTATAATTATAATGTCAAGACTATTAAGTCATTTTATAATTTCGAGAATAATAGTTTCAATTCTAAATTTAAAAACAAACAAAACACTTGGGATTAATAGTCATATCCCACATATAATTCTTGCAAACAAACATAGCTTATACATAAAATACAATGGGAAATGAACTCAAATATGGATAATGTAATCTAACAAGACTAGATTACTCTTTTTGACAGAAGAACTTCTAAACAAGGACGTCGTATCAAAAAAACATATACTCCTTGGCAAAAATTAAATAAATATATTTATGCATACATATATGCAAATATATATATATATATATATATATATATATATATATATATATATATATATATATATAATAGAGAATCTAAAACATGCATTAGCCAAGTTTAACTACTTAACACGTATATGAGAAGGGAACTAATATTTTTCATATGTATTTTTGATATTTCCACATAATCCTCTCTCTCACACATGAACATACAGTGAATCCCACTTTTATGTGTGAAGGAACCATGCAAAAATATTAAAAATATGTGTGAAAATAGGGCTCACCATATGACAAATATGAAAGATGTGCACAACTGCTGTACAACCACATTACAGAAAGCTGACCTTATTACCAAGTTGTAACTGATCCATTTAGGACTTCAAATAGAAAATTTTGCCTTTTTTGTCATTTTTGGTTGGGACAAAATAATGAAAGTTTATATATATATATATATATATATATATATATATATATATATATATATTTATATAAGTATCAGATTCAAATTACAGGTGATAATACTCTCCAATGGGTTGATCCTTTTATATAGGACTTGAAAAGAATAATTAGTCATACAAAAAGCCCATGTTGGGCAGGACATTTTTAAACTACAACATAGTACAAGTATAAATAAGGACTATATACACACACATTTTTTATATATCCACACTGTCCCTTTTTACATGAGAGTGAGCTGGGCTTAACTTAATTTAAGAGGAGATCATGTGTCAATACCAGACATTATTATATGTCCTAGTAGAGTCTAATTGTTTATTGAAAGTCTTGTTCGGGGAGACATAGTCTAGTCGCAAGGCTGAAAAACTCCTCTTTATCACAAAAAAAAAAAAAAAGAACAAAATTTGTTTGACTTGGCAGATAAAGAAGAAAATGTTTTCGTCTTGTATAGATGAGACTGGCCATCAATTCAAAAATGAATCTCACTTGACCTTTTAACTTCTTCATCACACACTAAAATGTAACAATAACATACATAATCATAATCATTTCACAAGAATCACAACAACAAATTTAATATTAAAGAAAAATAACTAGTTCACAAAAATGTAACAACGATAATCATTATGATCTTGGCAAGTTTATAATCCTACAAATTGAAGTTCGAAACAAGCGGATAAATGGAAAGCATGAAAGAAGATGAATTGGTCCTTCAGTTATTAATTACTGACTACTTACGAAAAACACACCTAAACTGGTTTTTACCTGGTAGTAGCAGTAGTAGCTCTTGCACTCATGGATGTATGGTAATTGGTGCTTCTCTGCTTCCTGTAAGATGTATAAACATCATCATATTGACTCGCCTCGTTAGGATTAGCTGTGGCCCCAAGCCCCAACCTTCCTGAAGAAGTTGATCCAGGTTTTCGGCCAACGCTTCCATCGGGAAAAGTCCCCGTCTCTGGGTCCACCTGCAGGTTTGGAGGTGGCGGAATGCAGGCCCCTCCTTTCCGAACAGGCGACTCTCTTTCGTACTCGTCATCTTCATCCTTTGAATCGGCTGAATTCATGGGTCCTTCAGAAGGGTTGACCTCTCCAATTTCTCTAAAGAATTTTGACACTCTATCAAGAATTTCAGACGGTGATATGTTTGAGGGCGGAATTACAGTTGGGATATCCAAAGGGCTCATGGGAGAATAAGGGACCCCACTTCCAATCTGCATCTTTCGAACCATTCCAGGAATGAGGCCGGGTGGGAACAAAGGATATGGTGGTAATTTTTCACCAACATTAGATGTTGGTGTTGGTAATAGATGTGGAGCAGCTTGTAGGTTTGTAGGCTGACCAGAAGACATCATAGGCATGGACCCGGGAAAACCACCAGCAGGGATTGAATTAGGAAGAAATTGCTGGTTTGCTAGGGATTGTGGCATTGCTGATAGAGAATGAATTTGTTTATCAGCGTGTTCTTGATCCATCAAATTTGGCACCAATTGCTTATCTGATTGCCAGTGTAGAACATTATGATTGGGTGCCTGATGTGGGAGTCCTGAACATACAGAGAAAAAAACATATAAGAACTCTAGCAAAGAAGATTTTCACAATTTCTAAGATTACGCAAATATATGCAGGTTACTGAGATGACTGCCCTAACTATTACAAAGATTTGAAACTTGGGAACCTTAATATATCCTACCAAAGATTTTTTTTTTTGGAAAGCTTCGATGCAGGAAGGGAGAATGAGAGAGCCGAGCACACACAGTAATTACCTGCAAACGGTGAAGGATCTGCTGAAATGACAGACAAATCCCTTTGAGGAAGCCCTGAAAATGAATTTGTTGACAGTCCACCCATCATTTCATTCTCAAGGACTAGAATAGTATCATGGTCATAAACTTCCTTGGAGGCCCAGAACTGTAAGATTTTCTGCAAGCGTGATTGATTTTCCTCCTTGTTTTGAGGGTTGTGGTAAATCCTTGCAAGCATGGAACCTAAGACAGGCTTAAATGCAAGTGCCTCATTATCAAGGTCATGAGGATTGATCCGTCTTTGCAAGCTGCATATACCAAGAAGAATCTGTAGCTAAGTATGTGCTAGTATTACAACAATGATTCACTTTAGGGGCTAAGCTAGGCCTCACACTCGATGAAATTGTGAATTTGCAAGAAAGAAGCACATGTAAGCACTGTCACCATCCGGTAACGGCATATTTTTATCACATTTTAAAAACTGCAACGTAACTCCAGTATTACTGTTCCCCAAGTTTGAAAAGGTATAGCAGCAGAGATTAACTAGGCAAATAAACTGCAGAAAGAAGGGAATCAGAAGACATGTAGCAGTAAAGAGACTAGTAAAGCAGTCTATACAATTTATGGAAGTAACCAGTATCTGAGTTACTCCATCCGTCCCCCATAGGATGTCGATAGCACACATTTTCTCACGAATTAAGAAAAGTAAAGTAGATGAGAAAGTATAAAACAATGTTACTTGGAATGCAATTCATTTTAGTTCTTCAAACGGATACGCGTATGCTATATAGGCTAAAACACAGTACGTATGCTGGGGTACCTTTATACGAGTGCTTATAGTTAAAATTTATCTTGAATCTAAATGTAATAAATGAATATTTTAGTTAAATCAACAAATTGATTGTTTTATACAAATATGATATTTGAGCATTCAATACTAAGTTCGAATATTGATATTTGTAAAAATATAGGTAAAACAACAAAGAAATATCTCAGTACGCTATATTTTTAGCCTATAAACTTTGGTTATGAAAGTACCAATGTGCGGTTCACTAGGTCAATAAGAATAGATTTGGTACTTCCATAAAGAGTTACCAAATCTAGTAACTCTAGTATGAAACAAGTTCTAATTATACCCATAGCGGACCCCATATAAACACAAGTAAAAACTATCCTTTTAAAGCTAATGGACCCCCTGCATATACTTTTGAGGGTGAATTAGTCTTTGTGCATTTTAATTTTGCTAAATACTTTGTGCATATTTTATATATAACTTGTGTACTTTTAGATATCTTTTAATGGATTATTTTGAAATTATTGACATCCTTTGGGGAGAAAGAGTATAATATATGAAATTTCAGTACATGTCTTTTCGCTTTTATTACACAAAGCGATGGGTTAATGGACTTATGGACAGATGTAAATTTAACAATGTTCTAAAAGGCGTTAGGCGGGAGGCGGGAGGCCGAGGGGGTCTGGGCGGAATTTTTTATTTTAAGCTAATTTTAATATTTTATCTTACATTTATTCAAACAAAACAATAATATAAAGCAAAACAATCTATAATAAAGATAATAAAGACCTTTATTTAAAGTTCAAACACATATCCATATTGCTAATGTCAAAAGTTTAACACAAACAAGCAATTGTTCATAGTCGAAACATATTTTTAACATATTAGTTTTATTCATAAATAAGATTGCTATTAAATAATAAAATTTAAAATTTCAAGAATTTAATTCAATATTAAAACTTAAAAACTAAACATAAATTAAAGAATTATATTGAATTAAACTAAATATTACAAATGTACCATCATTTATATAATTTGAAGTTGGTACAAGTTTAAAAAATTACAACTATAATAAAATTATCCATTTTGACTCGATATTGTTCACTTCTTGTTGTGATTTGATATATTACAACCTGTATTATGAATATGATAAATCATTAGAAAAATAAATATATCAAAATCTGATTTGGGTAGTTATTAAAATTAAAAAAAAAAAATCTCCGCCTAAGCCCAGCCTACTTTTCTAGAGGAATTTTTTTGCTGCCTTGGGCCTAGGTAAGGCGTCAGGGGTGGCCTAGCGCCTAGGCGGGGCGCCAAGGGGGGCCTAGCGCTTAGGCGGGGCCTAGGCGGGAATTTTTAGAACACTGAAATTCAATATGTCAATAAGATAGATACGAGTGCATGTAAGGTACGTAAAAAATGTTATTGATATATTAAAAATTTTATATGAGGTCGTGATTCATTGGGCTTCAAAACCGAAAGGACATTGGATTTCTGCTAAAAATATCAAAATTAAGACCAAGGTATTAAATAAGATTAACAGTTGTCCTAGGGAAGAAAATGTTGCACCGATGCATTTTTAGTTTATAGCATTCATTACATCTCAAAGTTGTTATCCCAAAGTGACATCAGCATTCATAAAAAAATGAAATAATAACAATAAACTAAAAAGTCTAATGAAATATTCTTCAACATTCTACCAAATTAGTTTCACACGTGACGTCAATAATGTAGTAAAAGACAACCAAAGAGATAGGCAAGGCGTTGACTCTCTTTCCATTATTTACCACAGGTCCACATCTAGTGTATTTTATTTTAATACTAGACAATTATCATAGCTTATGCTTTTTAACTACAGGAAAGCATATGATCTCATTTGAAAATCCGATAAATAACCAAAAAGATCTTTATTTCTGACACTAAGTGTCTCCTTATCATGGTCTATTGATCATAAGATCTTTTTCGTAATCAAGGATGCACATTAAGGAATACAGACGTCCAAGAGCCTAAGTACAAGAGTAATTTTAGAAATTCACTGAAGAAAACCCATTTCCTTTTAGTCTGTGCTTAGTTAATGAGACCTTTTCTGGTGGTGAAACATGAAGCATTTTGGATATGCTTTAGTCTATTCAAGCCTAAGCCTGCCTTTACAAAATATGCACCCATATCATGAGATATTTGCAACATGTCCAAATGGCATGCTTAATCATATTAACTTTGTCAAAGGCATTATGTAGCCAGTAAAGGAGAAAGATTTCAAGAAAGCATCCCCCACTCAAGGCAGAAAATAGAATCTAGTCAAAAAGAAGAGGTTTTTTCCCTTGCATAATAAATCACTGTGATCTCTGAGGCGAGTCTGTTGAGAATTGCACACCGTGAAAAAGATTGATAACAAGGAGATTTCTAGATTCAAACAGATAACACTTATCACAAGACTTGTAAAAAAGACTTTTCACAACTTTCAAATTGGAATTGCTAACTTGATTTGCAACACTATCTAGGGAGAATGAAATTCTACCACAATCAGCCAACCAAAAGAATATAAGTTATCTACTATCTAGCACTTTTTTCTTTAGGACATCACCAAGCACATAAAGATGAGAAAGGTGGATATCTATTCAAAATAAATTGCATGCGCAACATACCACTAAGAATGTAATCACAAATCACTTAGGCTGAAGTTTTAATAGCAGTGTTCAACCTTGATTATAGAAGTCAAGTGCTGTAAGTTTTGGATGTTCCTTTGTAGTAACCAAGTCAAAACTATGTTACATGGATTCTTTGATTTTCCTTGAAGTACCCGTGTCCGACACTAGACACTAGGAGGACAAGGGTATGGGTGTTGTACACTTCATTTTAGTGTAAAAAATTAATAAAATTGAGGAGTACCATTTTGGAATCTTCAAAGTGTCTAACCAGACACTCCATCCGAATCCATTTAACTTAGGTCAAACATCTTAGATTTCTTGTATGCTAAAAGGCAAGGCACAACCACTATGCTCCTCAATTACAATTATATAATTAAGATTATGAAGGAAAGAAAATTGAGCAATCATATAAAATATTAAATTTTGCCTGGCTAACGCAAGAAAAAAGAAGTAATGAGGTCATGAAGTGGAAAAAGAGGATAGAGTTCAGGTTTGTTCAATGGTAGGGAAGAGAGAGAGGGAGAGAGGTCATGAGGATAAAAAGGGGTCAGATAAAATAACCCGGGTCAAATTCCGAGTCCGAAACGAATCTTGGGTCAAATCTCAAATCCAAATCGAATCCATCCAAATAAGGACTTAAACCACTGGCTCAATAATATCTTTTTGGGTCATTTTAGCTCACCACAAGTTCACTCAAAAAGTCATGACTTGAAGGTATTATTGGCAGTAACTTATTTCCTTATATGCAGACAAATTTTCCCCCCATCTTTCGATGTGGGACTAGGGCGTTACAAACTCCCCCACTTAAATTTCTGACGTCCCCGTCAAAACCGATCACACACACGGTCCACAGATCTTTGTCTCTCTAGTCATTATGGGATAATATCGGTTGGCTTTGTGTCCCCACCTCTGGACCTCCATCTCTCCATTATAGGATAATACCACTAGCCTTTGTGTCCTCACCTCTGGCAACTCGATCGGATAACCCGACCCGAGCTTTCGAGAGTTGGCTTTGATACCATATGAACCAACCAGGGTCAAATCCCAAGTTCGGAACGAATCTCGGGTCAAATCCCAAGTCCAAATCGAATCCATCAAAATAAAGCCTTAAACCACTGGCCCAATAGTATCTTCTTAGGTCATCTTAGCCCATCACAGGCTCACCCAAAAGGTCATGACTTGAAGGTACTATTGGTAGTAACTTATTTCCTTGTATGCAAACAAATTTTCTCCTTATTTTTCGATGTGGGACTGGGGTATTACATCAGAGGTGTGACAGTGAGTCAGCTCCCTGAATGTCCTCAAACAAGGGATGTTATAAAAATTATAATACAAGACCAATTTATCTGTGAAATTGTTAGAAAACAATAGAAAAGCAAGCCGACAAAAGGGTTTTTGTCTGCACCCAAATAATGTTCCCAAATTAACTGGAAAGTGTAAAAGATTTACCTGTCAAATAGAATGTCATTGGAAAGATAAACAATATGCAGTTGCCTCTCAGAATCATCCAAACCAAATACCCTGTCCCTAAGTGCCTCGGCTAGAGCTGGTGCGAATGGAGACCGCTGCATGAACCAAATTTTGGCACCTTTAATAGACTCTTTGGTACCAGTTAGACTATTGAGCACATTATTCAGCTCCATTGCAACATCAGAAGGAAGTGGTCCAGACAGACCTTTGAAAGTCCTTGAGGACTGATCATAATCTGGATGACCATGACCACTAATATGGCCAGTAAAAGGCTGAGAATGTTGATGCTGTTGATCATAGAATGGTGGAAAAGGAGGTTGGTGTAATTGAGGTGCACCCAACATTGAAGAAGCCCCGGGACCAGCACCTGAAGCATTTAATTGAGGAGCATTTGAAGGCGAGGGGCTCACCATAGGATTTGGAGGATGCAACAAAGGTATAGAAGAGGAGGGAAAGGGAGAATTGAATGGGCCGCCAGGGGGACGTGTAGATAACCAAAGCTTGTAGCGGTAGTAATTATGCCCATCACCACCAAAGAGGAAACTATAAGCAGGGTTATCTTTCTGTTTTTCACGGATCATGGCCTCAAATTCAGGGCCATTTTTTGCTGCATACTGAACAAGTTTATCGATACATTTCTGGAGTTCAGGGTCAGAAGGAGGAGGAGCAGGAGGTGGTGAATCATATGAACCATGGAAAGGTGACGGAACAAGATGAGGTGGTAAATGGGAAGGAAAAGCAGGTGGGGGCTGCTGTTGCTGCTGAAGATGAAGAAGGTGAGGAGGGGGAGGGTGTGGATGGAGTTGTCCTTGCTGCATGTGGCGATGGAAAGGAAACTGTTGCACAGAAGGATGTGGCGATAGGAATGGAGGGCCATGAACTGACGGAGGGAACTGTTGATGTTGTGGATGAAACCCAAACTGCTGCTGCTGTTGGATATTAGCTGCTTGTTGCTGCTGTTGAGCAAATGCCATAGCAGCAGCTGCTGCATAATCATGAGACTGTCGATCCATCAACCTTCAAGAATCAATAGCAAGAGAAGGGTCTAAACACCAACAGAGTTTTGAAAGACTTTGATTTGCCTGATTCAATAAATAAAATCCAATACTTAGATAGCAGTATTAATAAGTGCAATACAAAATTAAATATGCATCAGGATAACAGAAACCCATATCTTCAAACATAAGCTAAGTTCCTTGACACCATCAGTAAGTGGTCCCCAGACCCCACATGTCAATTCAGGGCCAGTGAAAGAATAAAAAATGTTTTACTGCAAGAAAAACAAGGTTTATCATGTAATTCTTCTCCTTTCCTTTCCCCATCTACATTATCCTCTTATTCATTAGTCATTCTCTTAATTTGTTACTTCTATAAAAGTGAAAACTAATAAAAGTGGAATAGACTAACTAAAATTCAGAAAACAAAACACATGATAATAACAAAAGCTCCAAGGATCTTATCAGAGTTAATACTGTTTGGTGAAGTATTCAAGTGAATATGTGCCTCTTTTATCACAGCACTTAACCTCTCCATGTGCAACCCAACTCCATCTAAACAAAACATGAAATGATACATAGGAACCCATATTACAAAAAATGAATTAGCAATGAAACCAAGGGTCCTATGCTCCCAGCCTATGGGTACCACATAGGTTCTAAGAAATTACCCTTAATTTATATTACATAAAATGAGTTTCTAATTGAGACATAAGAAGATCAAGGCACACAGACACATACAGAGGGACCTCCGAAATTGGCTAAATTCTAAAGCAAGGCCTACTAAGAACCTAACATAGTATAATATTGATCTTAATAAAGTCTTACCTTAAGGATTCTCTATGAGTTAGTATGCTGCTACTGCGGCTTTCACATATCTCTTGTCTGTTAGAGTGATTAGTAGTTTAAAAATTTTCAAAAAGCTCCTTGTTAAGTATAAAAAATATCAAGTAAAAACCCAACGAGACATTTTAGACCAAGTAACTGTATTTCAGTCATTATGGGTAAATTTTAACTAATTTATGCAGCTTAGTGGTTTAATATTTTTATTTGATAATGGAGCAGTTAAAGACTTCATATAACCTATATGTCCATATATAAGCTAATAACTATAATAGTCTTCATCAGTTAACAAAGAACAAATGAAATAGAACAGAATTCAGAAGTTAACCCTCTTGACCTTTGAAAATAAAACAAATTATTGCCACAATTTAATAAAAGGTATCATTTATCAAAGTAAAAGTTCAAAAGGCGTTTGCTTGTCCATATATATAATGTGTAAGAAGTACAACAAACATATATATATATATATATATGTGTGTGTGTGTGTGTGTGTGTGTTTACATGTTGAAGAGAGAAATTGGGACGAGCGACTGCAAGCGAATTGGGGTTTATTTAGGCGAGATTCTTAAAGAAATAGGAGGATATTCGATTGGAAAACTACCTTAAGAATAAAGAGGAGAGAGAAATCAATTCTCCGGAGCGCCGGCAGGCGAAATCGGGAGATGAATTAGCTCTGCTGCACCTAAGCGTTACTGAAGAAGAAGGAACGATTGGTTTGGTCCTAATATGTATTTTGGTTCGGGTATGGATTATAAAACTGGATTTGGAAAAAGAAAGGATTTGAACACTTTTTCTATTGGGAAAAATGAAATTGAAAATATAATTTTTGGGAAAATTTTTAAAATATTCTACATACTAAAAAAATGTACTTTTAATTTTAGAAACTTATAAAGTATTTAAAAAAATTGTATAACTTTGCATAAATATGCTTTCTTTTCTATACCCATTGAACCTTAGCTCAAATGACTTTGAAATTGAAATATTCAACAATTTTTTTGTCAAATTTTTATAATCATTTTTTTTTGGAAAAAAGTTACAAACATATAATGTATTGTGTTTTTTCCTTTTTGTATTTTATTACTTATGCTCAAAAAAATCAAAAAATCAGGCCTATCTCCGGTGAATGGATCGATTGTGAGATCTGGGCTTCTTCAAATAACACCGGAAGGGTTTAAGGTTTAGGTATTGTTTGGCATCAGGATTACGCGAAGCCAGGTTTGGGATAGGTCGTTTAAATCTAGAATACATATTAATTCTGATTTGATGCCTTTACTATAGTTTCGAACTTGAGTCTACTCATTTTTTTAGATATTTTGCAATATTTAGCTAAATTTACATATATTCATACTAATTTTAAATTTAAAAAATATCTCAAATTAAATTTTATAAAACAATCGAGTATAATCAATATTCTTATTTTTGCTTCATTTAATCAAATATCATGTGTATGAACAAGGAAAATTCATAAGAACAACAATGGAATCTTATTTCTATTCCCATTTAATGCTATGTTTAGAAGCAAAATGTCGTTGTAGTATATAAATTCTTTTAAAATTTTAATTTTAGAATTTAATTTTCATTGTTTTAAAATTAGAAAATACAATTATGAAAATGGTTTAAACTAGCTAGTCATACAAAGAACTGCTTATTCTTCTAATAATCAATTATCAAGTTCCGAAGCAAGTAGTCGTATAAATAATTTCGGTCCGCTTGGTTTAAAAATTTTGACCCCCCCTACAAAATCGTTATGGTTCCGCCACTGGCAATTGTCTTCCATGATACAATGACAATCGTATGCTATAGTAGTACTCCAAATAACATACACAATAAACTAAAAGAAATGCTCTAGACTCTTTTAATTAAATTATGAACTACTTAGGAAATAATAAAGAATTGAACACTTAGAATGCTTAATGCTTCGATGATTTGAATGAATGAAGTGGGTTGCCCCTAGTCTATTTATAGGAGGGGTTAGTGACCCTTCAGATGAGACACAACCCATTGAAAAGACACTGTTCAACCAAAACGACGTAGTTTTAAGCCTTAACAGAAAGGGCGCGTCCGTTCGTAACAAATACGGCGTAATTTTTGGCTTAGCAAAACAAAAATGACATAATTTTAGGCTTAGTAGAAAAAGGCGCGTCCGTTCAGGCAAAAACGATGTAGTTTTGAGACGTCCGTTCAAGCAAATATCGCTTTTCAAAGCAACGCAGTATTGGCGCATCCGTTCGGCAAATAACACTTTCCAAAATAATAAATAACATTTATCAAAACAACACAGTTTTGATAATATAACTAAAATAAAATAAATAAATTTTGTCCAAAAAATTATATACAAGGACCAGACATGAGCTGACCACTCAAGATTCGGTGGTAAAGTAACGTCGCAAGTCCCGAGTTCAAACCAAACCTTGATTAGGTCCTTTTCCTTTCATAAAAATGAGATGACCCTTGGGGCCCAAACCTTGTATATAAACTCTTTAAAGTTTTAGTTCTTAACCGATGTAAGACTTAGCGTTGTACAACTATTTATTATCATTTTCAATGATAATTTTTGAAAGTTAATATCTCATTTATTACTCTATAAATTTGAATTTCCAAATACTTTATTTAATCTACTTATAAAATATAACACATTAATATATAAATTTAATTTAAATAGTTAATAAAACTCACTTTAATTTTAACTAAAATTCTAAGTCTAATCACCTCAACCGCCTTATTTAACGAGAGGGCTTGACGAAAATGAGGTTGAACCTAACATAGTTAGACAAGGACAGATGTAGGTGACCTCAATCCCAATTCACTTTTTGTGTTCCTAATAATAATTCTATTTATTGGCAACAAAATTATTGCTCCCTTTGTTCTAAAATTTAAAATATAATTTAATTTTTGAGATTAAATAAAATTATATTAAATTTCAAATTAATATAAACTAGTTTATAATCCGTGCAATGTATGATTAGTTTGAATAATAATTTTAATAATTTGTCAGACATTTATGTCAAAAAATATAATGCACAATTCAGTAATTATTTTTACCCGTAAGTAGGCATGCACGATAAAGCCGCCTACAGTGCGGCTCGACTGGGCTTGCCAGTGCCTGAGGCTTTGACTAGGTCAGTAGCCGCGTAGTTGACTTTTTGCCTCTCAAGTCGGGCCGGTCGGCTAGAGATGACCTTGGTCATTTGGTTGTGGCTGGTTAGCAGCTGACTGCACTCCAAGACCTTATTGATGCAGTCTTTTTTTTTAATGTTATATATTAAATATTAAAAATATAAATAATAAAATATAAATTAATAAATTTTGTAAATATGATGCAAGATTTTTGAGATTTATTTTATTTTAACATTCTACTACACACCAATATAAGTTGAATTATTAGAACAAAAATAAATACATTCATCTTAAATTATAAAAAAATGTAATTTAGATGTAATCGGAATATAAAACAAATTGATTTCTTAAATATATGTCTAATTGTCTACTATGACTTCGTAGAAAATATTGTAGATTACTTAAATACTTGTAGATTACACTTTTATTTTTGAATATAAAGTTAGTTTTAGATTCTATTTTCTTATAAGACGTCTTAGGATCGGTTGGACATATATTTTGTAAAGTTTAAACACACATATATCTTTTCATTTATGATCATTAAACTCTTACATAGTTATATCTCAAGTATTAATTTCAGTTAGTTTTCTAATTACTTTATGGAATTTTTATTTAAATTGGTACAAGAGAATACCTAAAAAAGAACCAAACATAAATCCCCCAAAAAATTTAGCATATCCAAATTAATGAAGAACTTGAGTATTTACAAGAAACTATCTTATTATTAATATTTAATATTAAAATTAGTTTATTGATGTATTAATTAATGTTAATATTTAACATTAAAGTAACAAAGAATATTAATAAAATTTTATTGTTAAATATTAGTAATTTAGTATTTAAAAGAAATTAACTTATTTAAATATTTAATCAACTAAGTAACTAACTTATTATTAATATTAAATATACTAACTAGTTATATTCATTGAAGATGTATATTAATTAAATGTATCAACAAGAAATCAAAAATGAATAATTAAAATTTTAAATTTTATTGATGTATTAATTAAAACTAATGTATTATAATTTATAAATTATAATAATGAATGAGTAAAAATTTATACTTTATTGATGAATAATTATAATTTTAAAGTTAAAAAATTATAAATAATTGGATAAAAAATCATGTAAGGTCTTAGGCCAGGCTAAATGCCGCTGTGCCAGTGTTTTGTCTAAAAAAGTGGCCTTTTCAAGCCTTCGAAGCCAGCTCTGATCGGCCAAAGCTTTGAAAGTAGGGCCAAGCCAAAGCCATGCAGCCTTGGGCCTTTTGTGCATCCCTACCCGTAAGTGCCTATTAACAAAAAATCAAATAGTAATATTTGAGTTTAATTGGAATATTAATTCCTAATAATTTTTTGTGCTAAATTAAATTGATTATAGTAATATTTGAGAAAGAAAATCTACACTATATATTTCAATTAATTATTTTAATAATGATATTTTTAAAATTTTAATTTGCTATATCTAAAAATTGAATATCTTAATAAAATTATAGTAATTAAATTATCTTACATAAAATTGGTCAAGATATATTATCTTAAACAATTTTTTAATAAAAAATATTATAATAAGTTAAAAATATTTTAGACTTACCTTCTCTTGTTAGAGAATAAAAATAAAAAATTATTTATGGGTATCATCATTTATGTGTATTTATATATAAGAATAGAAGAATATATGAGTTATCAAACCTCACTTAATTAATTAAGAGCGGACTTAACGATTTTTTCAATTGATTTAATTTGATTTGATGATGTCATTATTTAATAAATTTTTCTAATTGATTTGATTTGATGATATCATCATTTATGTGTATTTATATATAAATATTAAAATATTGATGTGCTTAAATTTAGTTAATACAATTATTATAATTGTATAGTATATAATAAAATTTATAAATCATAAAATTTATTTCATTCGTTTGAACTCAACAATCAAGATTTATCTGTAATTTTGAAACAGACGGGGTAATAATTTGATTCCAAGTTTTTGAGGTTAAAATGCTCAGGTCAGCTATTGTAAAACAAACTTGTTTTTATCATTTTGGGAAGCTAAAAAAACAGATTAACAGAAATTGAAGTAGTTATTACAGCTAGACTTTAAATATTAAATGATTACTTCATTAGTGCTATATTAGTTATTGATCTTTCGTATGTCACAGAAGTAAGTTTTCAAAATGTAATAGTATTATACTCTTCTGTCTTTGAGAAATACTACATATAAACATGCGCGTTGCAGCAGGATTGTTTATTTAGTTAGTAATAAATTTATACATTCAATTGATAAATTAAAATATAATAAAAAGATGGTAAATTATCGTGCGATGATTAAATTTTGATAGCATATATTACATAGAATTGGGTAAAAATTTTGTACCCAAATGCATATCTATAGAATTAATCTGATCACTAAACTCTAGGACATTATATAACTGTGACACCCCCAAAATAGGTATACATCACCTATTCTGAGTAGTCAAATACATGATACAGAATACAAATACAATCTTAAATATACAACATGAGCTGTGAGTTTTAATACAAATATTATCTTCTAGACAGTATTCAAACTCAAAATAAGTACTCAATACATTTATTATCACACTATTTCATAGAATAGTGAAGACTACTAATGCTATCATCCTGACTTTGTCACTCTGTTCTCGACTAGTCCTCATTACGTTCTCATTTCAAAGAGAACAATGAAAGCAAAAGGTGAGCTCAACTAACCCAAGAAGAAATATTATAGCTAAGATAATGCGAATAAATTATCGTTAGCCTTCAACAATGTTAAACCGATACAATATAACAAACATCAAGTTTAACTGCGGATGAATAAGCAATCCATTAGAAGAGTCAAGTAGAGAATAAAATCTACTATCTTCTATGATTTAAAAGGTTTTTATCACTTTTATCATTTGAAACACGACTTATTAAATAAACCACGTCATCCCCCGCACTTTTCGACCAATGATATTCATTAAGTATCACGACCACAAATTATCCATGCACTACGGGCCAAGGATATTCGTGTTTTCATCAATGGTCATGATCATGCCAACAATCATCCATCAATGCACTACGGGTAATGATGACTTTTACCACATCATTTATAACATTACGGTCACGACTATACCGAATAATCCTCGGTCATAATCATACCAAGTCCATCTATGCACTATAGGCCATGATGACTTTCAACATAATATAAAATAGAGGATGATGACAATGACATAATAATTCAATAAAACAAGTTCAAGAATTAAATTTTAAAGATTTATAAGTTAATTTATCCCGAACTCAAAAACGTCCAAATTGTCAACATGATCATCGCTTTGTGGAGTAAAATTCAAGAATGCTCGGAAGAATATTTTCATGAAAAGATCTTTGGATGAAGCGCAAATATCCGAGGATATTCTACTAATTTCATGGAGTATAGAAGCCAAAACTTTAACCAACCGAGTATAATAGAATATATGAACTCAAAAATGGATTTTCGCTTGCCATGTGGTAATCCACGTGAAACCATGATCAATTCCATAATTTAATAAGGAATGAATACAAAGGATCATTCACCATGCATGTGGTAATCCACATAGACAAAGTTATTCAATGAAATAATAAAGAATGGAATAACGAGAAGAATTCACCATGCATGCGATGATAGGCCGCATGCATGTGGATATTCCAATGAATAATAAAGAATGGAATAATAATGAAATTCACCGGTATGCGATAGACCACATGTGGCGCCCCCAAAATAGGTATACATCACCTATTTCGAGTTGTCAATACATAGTGCGTAAACAACTACAACTTTATTATTACAACAAGAAAAGCGTGAGTTTGAATACAAATATTATCTTCTGACAATATCTATACTCAAATAAATCCTCATCACATTTATTGATACATTATTTTACAAAAATGGTGAGGACTACTAAACAACTCTCTCTAGAACCTTCATTCCAAACCCCGACTTGTATTTCGCTATATTCTCGCCTCCCGAGAAGAAAAAATGGAACAAAAAGGAAAAGGGTGAGCTCAACTAGCTCAAAAGAATATTATGACTAAGATAATATACAATAAATTACCGTTAGTCTTCAACAGGAAAAATCTAATAGAATACAATAGACAACAAATTTTAAATCAATATTCGCAGCGGAAATAATAATTCATTAGAAGAGTTAAGTAGAGAATGCAAAAATATCACCATTATTATATTATTAAAATATAATAATATATTTAAATGAATTATTTTATCGTAAAAAGTTAAAATTTCAATTTTCAACAATTGTCACATTAAAATTTTCTCCATCTATATCCACATAAAATCAATATTTTTCTCATCATATGAATCAATAATTAATTATTCACAAATAATATTACGAGAATCACAATATTGACAACCAAGGCGGGTTCGAGAAGAGGGGGCTTTCGATAAGAATTTTTCCTTCTTGGCGCATGCAATTAAGTGACCAAACCTCTCCTTAGAGCGAACTTTCTAGACATTGCCAATAATGTTATCTAATAATATTATTCGGATAATATGAATTATTGCTTCGATAATGAAAAATAATCGTGTAATGACAATTATTGAAACAACAACAATATAAAATATCAACGCAACAATTATTAACTCAATAAAATCTTTGAGCGGTAATTCATCAGTAACCATTATTGAGTAGTGCCTTCTACGTAAGAATCAATAATTGGTGCAATACCGGTAATATTTCTTGTGTTTTAACCAATAGAGTATTTTAACAAGATAATTGTAACAACTACGCCTGTTATTTTTAAACAACTTATATTTGTCGTTTTCTTCATCCAATCGCTTTTCAGTTATGGGGCCCATATACATTGGTCATGCTTATTTGTCGTCATCGAATATTCCCCAAAAGATCATATTCCACGACCAAACGAATATTCCTCGACAACAATGAATATTTTATAACCACTTGCTTATTTTGAAATATTTGCGTATTTTACCCCTAACTATCCACATTAATCAAATCAACCCTTACTATTTCAAAATAATAAATAGAGAAAATTAAATTTCATTAATAATAAGTTGGGGTCTTACAACCTCCCTCCTTATGAAATTTCGTCCTCGAAATTGACGTGCGACTACAGTGTTTTGAAAGGTGAGGATACCTCGCTTTCATTTCCGCTTTCAATTCCTGTGTCATTTCTCTATAAAGCATGATTCCTCCACAAAACTTTAACTCTTGTGGTATGACCTTTCATAGCGTAGGACATTCTCCTTCCTATCCAAAATCTTGACAATACCTCCTCATACGTTAAGTCTTTGGCTATTTCATCCGGTTCTAACTTTATATAACGTGGTTCGGTCTTTCACATATTTACTGAAGTACGAGATATGTGAAACACATTATGAACACGAGACATACTTTCGAGGTAACGCAAGTCTATAGGCTACATTTCCTACTCGGTCAAGAATTTGAAATCGACCAATAAATCGTGGATTGAGCTTTCCTCTCTTCCCAAATCTTGTAACTCCCTTCCATGGAGCAACTCATGAACAATACATGATCCCCACACTAAATTCCACGTCCTTTCAATGAAGATCCGCATAACTCTTTTGTCGATCTTGTGCCGGTTGTATACGTTGTCGAATCATTTGGATCTTTTCGGTGAGTCATACGTATTAACTTTCGGGTCCCAACAATGTTGCTTCACCTACCTCATCCCAACATATTGGAGAATGACATTTTCGTCCATATAATGCTTCGAATGGAGCCACACCTATACTTGCTTGATAACTGTTGTTGTAGGAGAATTCCACCAATGGTAAATACTTATCCCAACTACCCTTGAAGTCTAGGACACAGAGTCTTAATAGATCTTCAAGAGTTTGAATAGTCCTCTCTGATTGTCCGTCCGTTTGGGGATGGTATGCCGAACTAAATCGCAAATCCGTGCCCATAGCTTTTTGCAAGCTAACCCAAAATCTTGAAGTGAATCTTGGGTCACGATCCGAAACTATGGATACTGGCATGCCATGCAACCTCACAATCTCATTCACGTACATACTAGCAAGACGTTCAAGTGAATAAGTCTCCCGTATCGGCAAGAAATGAGCAGACTTGGTTAATCTATCAACAATAACCCAAATAGCATTGATGCCCTGAGAAACCGTAGGAAGACCCGTAACGAAATCCATGGTAATGTGTTCCCACTTCCATTTCGAAATCTCAAGTGGTTGCAACGGACCCTTAGGTACTAGATGTCTGCTTTACACGTTGACAAGTTAAACACATTGAGATAAACTTTGCAATCTCTCTCTTCATATTGTTCCACCAAAATGTATGTCGAAGATCACGATACATTTTAGTACTTCCAGATGGATTGCAAATGGTGTATTGTGTGCCTCCATCATAATCTTGTACTTCAAATCGTGGTCGTTAGGAACACAAAGTCTAGAGTGGACTCAAGTATTCCTTCTTCATCAATTCTCGCCCTAATAACTCCTTCTTGTACTTTCTTCTTCATACACATCAGCTCTCGGCCTGGTGGCTTGAGCAACCTTAACTTTTTCTATTAAAGTTGGCTCTATCGTATACTTGACATCATCGCACTTTTCGTTCCTGCATATGATCTTCTACTCAACGCGTCGTCACTACCGTTCGCTTTTCGGGATGGTATTGAATAGTGTGGTCGTAGTCTTTTCAATAGCTCGAGCCAACGTCATTTGCCGCGTGTTGAGTTCTTTTTGAGTGAAGAAATATTTAAGGCTTTTATGGTGCGAATATATCTCCACTTTCTCCCCATATAGATAGTGCCTCCATATCTTTAAGCGAAAACGATCACGCTTGACTCTAGATCATGAGTAGGATAATTCTTCTCATACTCTTTAAGTTGTCGCGAGGCATAGGCTATGACTTTCCCACGTTGCGTGAGAACACATCCTAACCCTTTGCACAAGCATCATTGTGAGATAACAAATCCATCCTCCGAACCGGATGGTATTGTTAGAACAGTCTTAAAATAAGTCTCCTCTTAAGCTCTTGGAAACTCTTCTCGCGTTCTTCGCTCCAAACGAATTTTGTATCCTTTCGAGTTAAATTTGAGTTAATGGAGTAGCGATTCGAAAAACCCTTCCACGAATCTCCGATAATAACCCGCTAAGCCAAAAAGCTACGCACTTGATCACCGACTTGGTTTGCTCCCAACTTTGTATTGCTTCAATCTTTCCGGGATCAACGGATACTCCATGTTTCGACACCACGTGCCCCAGGAATGCTACTTCCTCGCCGTAACTCGCATTTCTTCAATTTGGCATATAGTTTGTTTTCACGAAGCCTTTGAGTACCAAATTCAAATGGTGCTCATGATCTTCACGACTTTTGGAATATATAAGGATGTCATCAATAAAGACAACAACGAATCGATCCAAATATTCCTTGAATACTCGGTTCATCATATCCATGAAAGCCGCAGGAGCATTAGTCAATCCGAAAGACATGACTAAGAATTCATAATGCCCATACCGAAGTTCTAAAGGCGGGTCTTTTGGAATATCCTCGGTTCTAATCTTGGTGATGATATCCGAATCGAAGATCGATTTTGAAAAGAATTGTGCCCTTGAATCGGTCAAACAAGTCATCAATACGAGGTAGAGGATACCTATTCTTGATGGTGACATGATTCAATTCCCGATAGTCAATACTAAAAGTCGCATACTCCGTCTTTCTTCTTTACTTAATAAAGCAGGGCACCCCAAGGAGATGTCTTGGGGCGAATGAAACCAATGTCCAACAATTCACCGTAGTTGGACCTTTAACTCTGAAGTTCAATAGGAGCCATTCGATATGGGGTTTTAGAAATGGGCTTTGTACAGGTTCAAGATCAATAAAGAATTCAACTTCACTTTACGGGGGTAGACAGGAAGTTCTTGAAATCGTCGGGAAAGTCAATAACAACAAGAATATTATTCAAATTTGGCGTGTCTTTATTCAAATCCATAACATGGGCTAAGAAAGCTTGACATCCGCTTTTCAATAAGCGAATAGCTTTATGATTAGATATGACAAAGATTGATTTTAATGGTTTAGTTGCTTGAATCCGTACAACAAGTTGGTTAGGAATATGAAAACTAACAACCTTACGAAAACAATCAATTTTGGCATGATGAGTAGTTAACCAATCAATCCCTAAAATTACATCAAAAGCAAGTATCTTTAAAGAGATAAGGTCAACAGGTAAGGTAATGGTGCCAACTTGAATCAAACAAGATTTATAAACAGTGGATGTGATGAAAGTTTCTCCTAAACGGAGTTTCCACGAGATATAGTCAAAGTCTAATTTCTCCGGAGTCAAGTTTAAACGTTGAGCACATGCAGGAGAGATAAATGAATGGGTAGCACCGGTATCAAGTAAGGTATAAACTTTGCAAGAATTTATAAATAGCTTACCCGTGATCACCTCGTTTGGGTTCCTCGCATTTTGACCAGTCACAACAAACGCTCTTCCCAAATCGTTGACTTTGACTTTTACGGGACGATCTTTTGAGTCACCGTCCCCAATTGAACTAGGTTTTGCTACTGCATCTGATCTCGGCGATATGTCCTTCCTTTCCACAACTATAGCATACCTTGAATCTGTTGTGGGCGGTTTGATGATATGTCCCTCTTTTCGCATTTGTAGCATATGGCCGGTGGTCGTTCTCCTCCCTTAGAACCGATTCTTTCTTAAGCAGACTTTGTCGTCTTCACATAGTCATTGTTAAATCTCCTCTTTTAAAATCTCCTCCTGTCTCGCTTCTTCTATTTTCATGGCCATGATTACCACCGAGTGGTTACCATTTTTGTCCGTCTGCTTTCTTTCTCCGTTTGGTTATCATTATTACATTGACCGCTATCTCCGGTACAATCCTGGTTGTGGTCCCTCGGTTGACCGTACTCGTTATCTCGCTCTAATAATTGAGCCTGCATTTACAACATCTGAATAGAGAGAAAATTTATGAGAAATGAGATCTTGACGTATCTTAGGGTTTCAAACCTCTAAGAAACATCCGCGTCATCGTTCCTCATTCTCCACCAAATGAGGTGCAAACTCGGATAACTCGCAAACTTTGCCTCGTCTTTGAGACACCGCCATGTTGTTCTCGCTCGGTCTAATAAACTCCACTTCCTTCATATGACGAACACTTTCGTGAAAGTATTTGTCATTAAATAGTTCTCAAACGTCTCCCAAGACATCTTTGAGTGTGGGCTTTGGATGGAGTACGTTCACGAGACTCCCACCAGTGAGTCCGCCTTCGCCACCACGGAACATAAAGGTGGCGAATGGAACCTTCGTTCTCCGTGCATCCCAAGACATCGAATATCTTGGTAATTTGCTTGACCCGTGTTTCCGCCATGATCGGATCTGGCTTTCCCTTAAATTCGGTGGTCCCAACTCTTTGAATCGCTTGGTTTGTGACAACCCGTGAATTGCTATCGGTTCCTCCTGTATTTTGAACACGAGTCTCCTCGTCGATTTTGCATGAGCTGCAAAAAGCTTCTAAACATTCCCTCGTTCATCATCTCGCTTTCGGTGGTGTTGTTCACGGAGGTACATTGTATCAATATATCACATAATATCCCTATATAATTGACCAACTAACAAATAAGCTTGGGTAGGACACACTAGCGAAGGATTTACTCGTCTCTCCCTCCTAGTTCTATTCCCCGATCTCATTGGAGATCATATCCCTAAGCTCGATACCAACCGTGGCGCCCCAAAATAGGTATACATCACTATTCGAGTTGTCAATACATGGCACGTAAACAACTACAACTTTATTATTACAACAAGAAAGCGTGAGTTTGAATACAAATATTATCTTCTGGACAATATCTATACTCAAATAAATCCTCATCACATTTATTGATACATTATTTTACAAAAATGGTGAGGACTACTAAACAACTCTCTCTAGAACCTTCATTCCAAAACCCCACTACGTACTTCGCTATATTCTCGCCTCCCGAGAAGAAAAATGGAACAAAAAGGAAAAGGGTGAGCTCAACTAGCTCAAGAAAGAATATTATGACTAAGATAATATACAATAAATTATCGTTAGTCTTCAACAGGGGAAAAATCTAATAGAATACAATAGACAACAAATTTTAAATCAATATTCGCAATGAAATAATAATTCATTAGAAGAGTTAAGTAGAGAATGCAAACTACTATCTTCTATGTATGAATTTAAAAGTTCATCGCCTATCTTTTATCCCCAGTAACATCAATCAATATACATCTGGAATCAAATATTCATCTTTTGCACTACGTGCCAAAGATATTCATCGATTAATCAGTGTTCATCTAAACACTGCTCATCTTTGCACTACTGACCAAAGATATTCTTCAAATCATTCATCTTTTGCACTACAGGCCAAAGATATTCAATAATATCATCATTTAAGACTGAGGATGATGAAAAATATTTTTAAAGAAACGAATCCAGTGAAACAAAATGACAAGGATTAAGGATTAAGGATTCGTACTTTGTTTTATCCACGTCCAAATATACCTCAAAAATAATCATAGTGGTGTAAAATTCAAGAATGATCAAAACATGGATACAATCAAAGCTAGTATCCAGAATAGATATTTTGGACAAAAAGAAGAAATTTCATTTTTCGGTGAATAGTGCGTATCGTGAATAGTAATCTCACACCAAAAAGATAGAAATTCCACAAAAAAAACATCTTCACGCTTCATGAATAGTACTCGTGAATAGTAACTCATGAATAGTAACCCGACATGAAAAAGTTCCAAATTTGATAAAAGTTCCAACCAATATTTTAGCATAATGATATTGAAGAAATAATATCATTTGAGAAGAAAATAACATCCCTTACCTCGAAGATTAAGTACTTCTAAATTTGAATATCTAGGGTATAGTCTTTGAAGGAACTTACCGTCTCTAACAATACTCAAAGTATACTCAAAATACTCACAAGAATACGCTCAATAATATAGAGAGAAAACTTCGGTTTACGGTGTGATTTTCAATTCTAACCTAAGCACCCTATTTATAGGAAAATGCTTAGAACACCAAAGCAGAAAATTTAATAAATTAATAATATAATTATATAAATTTCCTACACATGCCTAGAATCTGATTTCAGCCATCAAACACATGCCACCTTCTAGAAAAAGTAAGAAAAAACGTTTTTCAAATTTTAAATATTTTAAACTTCCAAAAATCAATTATTTCGGAGCTTCGGAACTTCAATAATTCATAACAAATATCCCTTTCATCAGAAAATTCGAATCTCGCGAGTTTTTATAGGAAATTCAATTCTCTACAACTTTGCAGAAGAAAGTTTTACCAAATTCCAAATAGAAATTGACCGAAATCCACAAGCGGGCGATTTTTCCTATTTATAATCAAATTTCAATCGATAAATGGGGTCCAATTGAGCATGTTTAACATGTTTTAAACATTTATTGCAATAAAATACTCTTCCTCCTCGTATACTCATATATCCCACATTCGTTGTAAAAATATCACCATTATTATATTATTAAAATATAATAATATATTTAAATGAATTATTTTATCGAAAAAGATAAAATTTCAATTTTCAACAATTGTCACATTAAAATTTTCTCCATCTATATCCACATAAAATCAATATTTTTCTCATTATATGAATCAATAATTAATTATTCACAAATAATATTACGAATCACAATATTGACAACCGTGCGGTTCCCAAGAAGAGGGCTTTCGAATAAGAATTTCTCCTTCTTCTGGCGCACAATTAGGTGACCAAACCTCTCCTTAGAGCGTAACTTTCTAGACATTGCCAATAATGTTATCTAATAATATTATTCAGATAATATGAATTATTAGCCGATAATGAAAATATCGTGTGTAATGACAATTATTGAAACAATGAAGAATATAAAATATCAACGCAAAGAATTATTAACTCAATAAAATCTTTGAGCGATAATTCTTTGTAACCATTATTGAGTAGTACCTTCTTCACGTAAGAATCAATAATTGGTGCAATACCGCAGTCTTTACTTTGTTTTAACCAATTTAGTATTTTAACAAAGATAAACTTGGTAACAACTACGCCAGTTATTTTTAAACAACTTATATTTGTCGTTTTCTTCATCCAATCGCTTTCCGTTATGGGGCCCACACACGGTCATCGCTACGTGGTATTTAATATTCCCCGACAAAGATTTAATATTCCACAACCAAACGAATATTCCTCGACAACAATGAATATTTTATAACCACTTGCTTATTTTGAAATATTTGCGTATTTTACCCCTAACTATTCACATTAATCAAATCAACCCTTACTATTTCAAAATATTAAATAGAGAAAATTAAATTTCATTAATAATAAGTTGGGATCTTACACCACATACGCAGTTATTCCAATGAATAATAAATAGTAGAACAGGAGTTATCGTGAATACTGTATGCATACGATATATTACAAATGAAATAATAAAGAATGGAATAACAAAAAGCTCTCTTCATGAAAATGAAAAAATAATACCCTTACCTTAGAATAAAATTTGGATCTTTGAAATAAAGAGGTAGCAAACTTCTTTCTTCTTTCTCTATAATTTTTCTCTATAATAATTGTTTCTATAGCTTTAGTGAATTGGTGAGAAATGAAGGAAGAATGAGCTTCTATTTATAGAAAATATAGTTTCGATAATTGACGTTTTGGGGCTCGAAAATTACAAAGATCTGATACTCCAACTTTTCTTTCATTTTAATTTAGTCCCCGCAAGTATTATCAAACTTGCATCACCTCCCTAATAGTAAATAATATGAATCAATAGTTCAATCATGTGATTCAATAGTTATAATCATGTGAAAATACGAATAACAGTATAGTACCTCCATCTATACCTCCATCTTTAACTTAGTCATGCAAGTATTATCAATCTTGCACCAACTCCCCTAATAGTACATGAATGTGAATCAATAGTACACACATGTGAATAAATAGTTATAATCATGTGAATTAATAGCAATTAATTCCTCATTTATCCGATTAATTACCCGATAACTTCCAGACATCAATTATTATCGAAATAAATGTCGATTTTCACTAACACTAATAATTCCAACACAGTAACTATCAATTTTATCTTTAATCAACACGAACTTATTCATCATTAATATTATAACTCACAATATTTAACAACCAGGTCGTTCCCAGGAAAGAGGGGGCTTTCTGATCAAAATTTCTCCTTATTGGCGCGCAATTAGATGACCAAACCTCTCATTGACAGAACTTCTAGACATTGTAAATATTGTAATTTAATAATATGAATAATTTTATCGTCTCAATTATTGATTTAATAATGTATCATATTATACAGATGATACTGTGACAATAATCGAATCAATAATATGAGAGATATGATGCAGCAATTACTGTAGCAATAATTGAGTATAACTGAGTGACTTCTTACGTAAGTATAAATAATCAATACTGTGTGCTACTATGCAATCACGCGTATCACTATACTTTTACTACCGGGTAGTTCAACAATTTTTAACGGTAACACTTTTGTCGTTATTTTTATAAAAAGATAATTATGTCATTTTTTTACTACGACAATACTTCCATTGTGGGGTCCACCAATGATTGTGCCGTCGTACGGATATTCTCCGACAAAAAGAATATTTCCCGACCAAACGAATATTTTATAAAAACTTGCATACTTTGCAAAAAATTTCATATATCACCCTTAACTTTAACCCTTTATCAATTTAACCATTTACGAAATAATATAATAATTATAAGAAAATTAAATACTTTCATTTTATAAAATTTGGGGTCTTACAATAACAGTTGTGTGATGCCCCCAAAATAGGTCCATTCCATCCAACCTATTCTGAGTCGCCAAATACATGGTACAGAAAACAACTATAACTTTATTACAACAATTGTCGTGCAAAATACAATAACACGTATGCTATAAGTTTTGATACAAATATATACTAACTGTGACTCATGTCCCAACCTTAGATAACACGTCACAATGACACCTTATATAAAGGTACAATCAAAAACTGTTTTAGAAATTAAAATCTTTGGGAAGTGCTCAAGGAAATCTTCGTACATAGGAGGCCATGAATCTAAGTTATGATAGATATCATATGTCCGAGAATTATCCTTGGTTGATCCATAGACCCCAAAGAAAAGAGAAGATTACTATCATGTTCTTTCCAATGGTAAGTCTTCTCTTGACATATAACTATCTCCACTGTCTACAGTTGAAAATTATATTTCAAATAAACTCCAAGATCATATAGGTAGTGCTCGTAGATATACTCAGCAAGTGGATATGCACAACCCTGTCTTACGATAACACTAGATTGTATGTCATTAGACATCTTGAATGATAGTGGCAAAACACCCTTCCAAAGTTAAGTTCACCTCACCCTATTTGGTTCACCAAAATTAAATATCAAATGACGTATACAAAACGACACACTTATCTAAAGTTCTCAATAAAATTATTTCCATACTATTTAGGGAGAACCTCAACAGCTATAGACCATCATTCTATTCCCATTTATCCCCATCAATCGACAATTCGAATGATACTCATATTATCTTAAAGGAATTGTGAAGCAAAAGTGTGAGCACAACTAGCTCAGTAAAGAATATCATGACTAAAGATAATTAAATTATCAATAGTCTTCATCAGAAATAAATCAGAGATTTAGAACATATGGTAGATGATAAAAACTTTTCAACCATAATTGCAGCGGAACGAGCAATCCATTAGAAGAGTCAAATAGACTATAAAGTCTATTATCTTCTCCACGTTAAAAGTCCACCAACAATGTTTTATCCCTGTAACATCAATCAACAGTTCCTTTCTACAATCATATGAATAACTCATATTCATAATTGTGATTCTAATTACTCTTCTCATCCAGAACGAAGATAATTTTCATCACATGTCTTTACCTGAAACATCAAAGATCATGGTTATACCAAATCACAGTTCTTGTTCATAATCATACTAATAAATTAATCTTTGCACTACGGACCAAAGATATTCATCAACAGTTCATCTTTGTATTACATGCCAAAGATATTCAGCAACAAGTCATCTTTGCACTACGGGCCAAAGATATTCAACAACATGTCATCTTTGCATTACAGGCCAAAGATATTCAACAACAGATCATCTTTGCACTACAGGCCAAAGATATTCAACAACAGGTCATCTTTGCACTACGGGCCAAAGATATTCATATCTCAAATAAAAACATAATCATTTCAGAATTTATATAAACCATAATTATAATCATGTTGATCAATTCACCTTTGCACTTAAGCTAAAAATATTCAATTATAAATTCAATGGTCATGATCATACCAGTCAATGATTCAACTTTGCACTACTGGCCAAAGAGAACCTATAGTCACGATCATACCAATAATCTACCCATCTTTACACTCAAGTCAAAGAGAAATTTCTTCACCAGGATTATAAAAATGTTATATATAATAATAAAAATAATATTATCAAAACATGGATTTAATCAAAGATAGTAACCATAATAAACATCTTGGACAAAAAAAAAATTACATTTTTCGGTGAATAGTGTCGTATTCATGAATATTGTCGTATACGTGAATAGTAATCCCGACACAAAGAGATAAAGTTTCACAATAAAATCCATATCAATATTTATAACACCTTAATCCAAATATTATAAATCACTTAATAATATCAAAATCTTAATATTCTTAATATTACAATAATATTTAATAATTTCTAAAACTTATAAACAATTTAATTAAATTATTTACACTTTACTAATTAATACATTTAATCATCATAAAATGCCAAACTCATAAGATTTCATCACCAATAACCAAAACCCTCATAAAAAATCTGCATATACCTCATATATGATTCTCAAACCATAAAATCATATTTTCCAATTTTCTTCCTTCATATAACATATTTAATTCATTTACTCATAACTAGAATATTTTCATGAAAAATACCAAATCAGTTTCAAAAATATTTCTTTTCTGGGATTTAGCACAATATAGTCCCATATTGAACATATATTTTTCTCAGAATTTTTAAAATTCATTTACTATTTTTCATATGGCCAAAACTGTCGAATATTTAAACATTTATCATAAATTGTACTTTTATCCAAAAATTTCGAAATTTACAGGATATAATGATGTTATATAGATGTACTCCCAATAAAAATTTCATCAATTTTGGAGTTAACCACAAGGATTTATAAGGGTTTACTTTTAAAATAGTTTTTTCTCATAAAATGCATAATTCTTAATCTATACATCAAAAAATCACCATTTTTGGACACAATCAACAAAACTCATCAAACTATCATTTCAATTTTTTTCAGAATTTTTGAAGGTCTGAAAAGTTATGAAACATGAAAAACATAACAACCCTTAAAATCCGTTACCTCAAAACAGCAGTACTTCTGACTGGAATATCGGATGTAAAGCCGAAGAAAATTTGCACCGAATGACAACTCTCAAAGTATCTAAATACTCACAAAAATATGCTTGATAATATAGAGAGAGAAAACTTATGTTTCTGGTGTGATTTTCAATTCTAACATAAGCGTCTATTTATAGAAAAATGCTAGAACGCCATAAGAGACTAAAATATTAAAATAATATTTTTATTATTCAAAAATCTACGCATGCTAGCCATCAAAGACCAGCATGCCACTCTTGAAAAATCCCAGCAGCCCTCATGCTTTAAATCACAAAAGTGGGTCCCATCCATAAATTAATAAAAATTATTTTATTTTCTGAAACTTCAACAATTCATAGAAAATAGCCTGATTATCAGAAAAATATGAATTTTATTTCCATTTTGCCTGAAATCGAATTCTCTACAACTTTGTAGTTTTGAGTTTTTCCAAATTCCAGACCAAAAATATCTGAAATTCACAAACGGATGATTTTAAACACCGTTTCAACACCTTTTAAAATTCATAACAAATCATGCGCTAATTTTCAATGGTTCAAAATTTGTGGACATATACTCAACTCATATATGTATAACATATCCAAAAATCACAATGATCCAACGGTCGGATTAAAATTATAACTCAAGCAATAAAGCTTTAAGAACACCGATTTGATCTTTTAATACCTCAAATCCGACAAAATACTGATAAAATACCTCAACATTAATTCCTTCATTTATAACCACATAAATAAATCCATCATTTATATCCACATCAAATAAATATTTCTTTATCATATAAATCAATAATTAATTATTCACAAATAATATTACGAAATCCTGACTATAATGACCAAAGTAGTTCCCAAGAAAGAGGGCTTTCGATAAGGATTTCTCCTTCTTCGTAGCATGAATTAGATTATCTAACCTCTCCTCGACAGAACTTTCTAGACATTGCCAATAATGCTATCTAATAATGTAAGACCCCAACTTATTATTAATGAAATTTAATTTTCTCTATTTATTATTTTGAAATAGTAAGGGTTGATTTGATTAATGTGGATAGTTATGGGTAAAATACGCAAATATTTCAAAATAAGCAAGTGGTTATAAAATATTCATTGTTGTCGGGGAATATTCGTTTGGTCGTGGAATATTCTTCTTTGTCGGGAATATTAAATGCGACGAGTATTGATCTTTTATGGGCCCATAACTGAGCGATTGGATGAAGAAAACGACAAATATAAGTTGTTTAAAAATAACGGGTAGTAGTTGTTACCAATTAATCTTTATTAAAAATACTCGGTGGTTAAAACACAGTAGCACACGGTATTGCACCAATTATTGATTCTTACGAAAGCACTACTCAATAATGGTTACAGTAATTACTGTTCAGTATTTTATTGATTTAATAATTCTTTGCGTTGATATTTTATATTCTTTGTTGTTTCAATAATTGTCATTACACGGTATTTTTCATTATCGAAACAATAATTCATATTATCTGAATAATATTATTAGATAACATTATTGGCAATGTCTAGAAAGTTACATCTAAGGAGAGGTTTGGTCACCTAATTGCGGCGCCAATGAAGGAGAAATTCTTATTGTAAAGCCCCTCTTTCCACAGGAGCTGCACAGTTGTCAATATTGTGATTTTGTAATATTATTTGTGAATAATTAACTATCGATTCATATGATAAGGAAAATATTGATTTTATGTGGATATAGATGGAAAAATTTTAATGTGACAATTGTTGAAAATTGAAATTTTATCATTTTTGATAAAATAATTCATTTAAATATATTATTATATTTTAATAATATAATAATGATGATATTTTAAGATGAATGTGGGATATATGAGTATATGTGGAGGAGGAGTATTTTTGTTACCAAAATATTTAAAGTATATTTTATGTGTCGGTGGACCCCATTTCTTGGTTGAAATTTGATTATAGCACAATAAAATCGTCTCGTTTGTGGATTTTTGGTCAATTTACATTTGGAATTTAAAAAACTTTCTTACGTAAAGTTGTAGAAATTGAATTTCCTATAATAATTTGCGAGTTTTGAATTTTACGACAAAAGGGCTATTTATTGTGAATTATTGAAGTTCCGAAGCTCCGAAATAATTGATTTTTGGAAGTTTAAAATATTTTAAATAACAAAAACGTTTTTTTCATTATGGTGTGTTACACATGTGTGTTGAATGAGCTGAATTCAGTTCTTGGAAGGTTAGGCGTAGGAAAATTTAATTTATATATTAATATTATATTAAATTTTCTGCTTTAGGTGTTCTAAGCATTTTCCTATAAATAGGTTGCTTAGGTTAGAATTGAAAATCACACCAGAAACTGAAGTTTTCTCTTTCTATATTATCGGCGTATTCTTGTGAGTATTTTGAGTATTTTGAGTATTGCTATCTGATTGCAAGTTCAAGTCATAGCTTATATCCTGTTTCAAATTAAATCTTGATCTTTCGAGGTAAGGGATGTTATTTTCTTTTGTAAATGATATTATTTCTTCAATATCATTATGCCAAAATATTGATCTGAATTTTTTATCAAATTTGGAACTTTTTGGTGTCGGGGTTACTATTCACGTATCGACACTTATTCATTCACGAATCTTCACAATATTCACGAAAAAGTTAAATTTTCGTTTTGTCAAAAAATATCTATTATGGATACTAGCTTTGATTGTATCCATGTTTTGATCATTCTTGAATTTTACACCACTATGATTATTTTTGAGGTATTTTTGGACATGGATAAAACAAAGTACGAATCCTTAATCCTTAATCCTTGTCATTTTGTTTCACTGGATTCGTTTCTTCAAAAATATTTTTCATCATCCTCAGTCTTAAATGATGATATTATTGAATATCTTTGGCCTGTAGTGTAAAGATAAATAATTTCTGATGAATATCTTTGGCCCGTAGTGTAAAGATGAACAGGTGTTTAGATGAACATGATCAACTGATGAATATCTTTGGCCTGTAGTGCAAAGATGAATATTTGATTCGGATATATATTGATTGATGTTACTGAGGATAAAAGATGAGCGATGAACTTTTAAATTCATACATAGAAGATAGTTGTTTGCATTCTCTACTTAACTCTTCTAATGAATTATTATTTCCGCTGCGAATATTGATTTAAAACTTGTTGTCTATTGTATTCTATTAGATTTTTCCCTGTTGAAGACTAACGATAATTTGTTGTATATTATCTTAGTCATAATATTCTTCTTGAGGCTAGTTGAGCTCACCCTTTTCCTTTTGTTCCATTTTTCTTCTTAGGAGGCGAGAATATAAGCGAGTGCAGTGGGTATGGAATGAAGGTTCTAGAGAGAGTTGTTTAGTAGTCCTCACCATTTTTGTAAAATAATATATCAATAAATGTGATGAGGATTTATTTGAGTATAGATATTGTCTAGAAGATAATATTTGTATTCAAACTCACAGTTTCTTGTTGTAATAATAAAGTTGTAGTTGTTTACGTACCATGTATTGTGACTCAAAATGGGTGATGTATACCTATTTTGGGGGTGTCACGGTTAGTATCGAGCTTAGGGATATGATCTCTGGCGGAGATCGGGAATAGAACTAGGAGGGAGAGCGAGTAAATCCTTCGCTAGTGTGTCCTACTAAGCTTATTTGTTAGTTGGTCGAGTATATAGGGATATTATGTAATATATTGATTTCCTTAATTAACCCTTGTTTTATGGCGATGTTTGAGAATGTCGTGAGAATATTAACAATGGAAATGAGGCCGTGGAGACGCTGTACTCACCAACGAGGAGAGCGTGCACCAGCCGGGCAATGTTCCTCTCCTGTGAACAACACCAATCGAAAGCGAGATGATGAGCGAGGGATGTTTAGAAGCTTTTTGCGATTCATGCAAAATCGAGCGAGGAGACTTCGTGTTCAAAATACATGAGAAATGATAGCAATTCACGGGTTGTCACAATGAAGCGATTCAAAGAGTTGGGACCACGAATTTAAGGGAAAGCGGATCCGATCATGGCGGAAACATGGGTCAAGCAAATTACCAAGATATTCGATGTCTTGGGATGCGCGGAGGAACAGAAGGTTCCATTCGCCACCTTTATGTTCCGTGGCGAAGCGGACTACTAGTGGGAGTGCGTGAAGCGTACCCATCCAAACTTTTCGGCATGTCTTGGGAGACATTTGAGAAACTATTTAATGACAAATACTTTCACGAAAGTGTTAAATCGTATGAAGGAAGTGGAGTTTATTAGGCGGAGCGAAAATAACATGGCGGTGTCTCGATGCGAGGCAAAGTTTGCGAGTTATCGAGTTTGCACCTCATTTGGTGGAGAATGAGGAACATATGGCGCGGATGTTTACGAGAGGTTTGAAACCCGGCATCTGACAATATCTCATTTCTCATAAATTTTCTCTCTATTCGGATGTTGTAAGCAGGGCTCAATTATTAGAGCGAGATAACGAGTACGGTCAACCGAGGACCACAACCGAGGATAATCTGGGAGATAGCGATCAACAAAACAACGATAACCAGCGGAGAAAGAAAAAGAGCGGACAAAAATGGTAACCACTTTGGTGGTAATCATAGCCATTAAAATAGAAAAAGCGAGTCGGGAGGAGATTTTAAAAAGAGAGATTTAACAACGACCGTGTGAAGGCGAGCAGTCTTGGCGTGACAAGCGGTTCTAAGGAGGAGAACGACCACCGGTCATATATTATAAATCTGGGAAAGAGGACATATCGGTCAAACCGCCCTAACAGTTCAAGGTATGCTATAATTGTGGAAAGGAAGGACATATCACTCGAGATTATATGGTAGCGAAACCTAGTTCAATGAGGACGGTGACTCAAAAAATGTCCCCGAAAAGTCAAAGTCAGCGGTTCTGGAAGAAGCGTTTGTTGTGGTTGGTCAAAATGCGAGGAACCCAAACGAGGTGATCACGGGATAAGTTATTTATAAATTCTTGCGAAGTTTATACCTTACTTGATACTGGGGTGCTACCCATTCATTTATCTCTCGTGCTTGTGCTCAACGTTTAAACTTGACTCGGAGAAATTAGACTTTGACCTATCTGTGGAAACTCCGTTAGGAGAAACTTTCATCACATCCACTTTTTATAAATCTTGTTTGATTCAAGTTGGCACCATCACCTTACACATTGACCTTATCTCTTTAAAGATACTTGCTTTTGATGTGATTTTAGGGATTGATTGGTTAACTACTCATCATGCCAAAATTGATTATTTTACGTAAGGTTGTTAGTTTTCATATTCCTAACCAACTGTTGTTATGCAATTCAAGCAACTAAACCATTAAAATCAATCAACATCATATCTAATCATAAAGCTATTCGTTTATTGAAAAAGCGGATGTCAAGCTTTCTTAGCCCATGTTATGGATTTGAATAAAGACACGTCAAATTTGAATAATATTCTTGTTGTTATTGACTTTCTTGGCGTATTTCTGAAGAACTTCCGATCTACCCTCGAGCGTGAAGTTGAATTCTTTATTGATCTTGAACTTTGGTACAAAGCCCATTTCTAAAACCCCATATCGAATGGCTCTATTGAACTTGAGGAGTTAAAGGTCCAACTACGAGGAATTGTTGGACATCGGTTTCATTCGACTAGTACATCTCCTTGGGGTGCTCTGTTTTATTAAGTAAAGAAGAAAGGCGGGAGTATCGCGACTTTAATATTGACTATCGGGGAATTGAACCATGTCACCATCAAGAATAGGTATCCTCTACCTCGTATTGATGACTTGTTTGACCCGATTCTGAGGGCACAATTTTTTTCAAAGATCGATCTTAGATTACGGATATCATCAATGAAGATTAGAATGAGGATATTCAAAGACGCCTTTAGAACTTCGATGCGGGCATTATGAATTCTTAGTCATGTCTTTCGGATTGACTAATGCTCCTGCGACTTTCATGGATATGATGAACCGAGTATTCAAGGAATATTTGGATCGATTCGTTATTGTCTTTATTGATGACATCCTCATATATTCCAAAAGTCATGAAGATCATGAGCACCATTTTTAAGTTGGTACTCCAAAGGCTTCGTGAAAACAAACTATATGCCAAATTAAAGAAATCGAGTTACGGCTTGAGGAAGTAGCATTTCTTGGGCACGTCAGTGTCAAAACATGGAGTATCCGTGGACCCGGTGAAGATTGAAGCAATACTGAAGTTAGGGAACAATCAAAGTCGGTGATCAAATCACGTAACTTTACGGGCTTAGGCGGTTATTATCGGAGATTAGTGGAAGGATTTTCTCGAATCGCTACTCCATTAACTTCGGTGACTCGGAAAGATATAAAATTCTTATGGAGCGAGGAATGCGAGAAAAGTTTCCAAGAGCTCGAGAGGAGACTCATTTAAGCACATGTTCTAACAATACCATCTGGTTCGGATGGATTTGTTATCTCTGATGATGCTTGGACAAAGGGTTAGGATGTGTTCTCATGCAGCGTGGGAAAGTCATATCCTATGCCTCGCGACAACTTAAAGAATATGAGAGGAATTATCCTACTCATGATCTAGAGTTAGCGGCCCGGTCGTTTTATGCTAAAAGATATGGAGGCACTATCTATATGGGGAAAAAGTGGAGATATATTCAGACCATAAAAGCCTTAAATATTTCTTCACTCAAAAAAACTCAACATCTTGGCGGCGACGTTGGCTCGAGCTATTGAAAGACTACGACCACACTATTGATACCATCCCGGAAAAGCGAGCGTGGTAGGCGGCGCGTTGAGTAGAAGATCATATCACGGGAATGAGTGCGATGATGTCAAGTATACGCATAGAGCCAACTTTAATAGAAAAAGTTAAGGTTGCTTTCAAGCCACCAGGCGGAGGCGATCGTATATGAAGAAGAAAGTACAAGAAGGTGCTATTCGAAGCGAGAATTGATGAAAAAGGAATACTTGAGTTCACTCCGGACTTTGTGTCCCTAACGACTCGATTTGAAGTACAAGATTATGATGGAGGCACACAATACACCATTTGCAATCCATCTGGAAGTACCAAAATGTATCGTGATCTTGACATACATTTTGGTGGAATAATATGAAGAGAGAGATTGTAAAGTTTATCTCGATGTGTTTAACTTGTTAGCGTGTAAAGGCGAGCATCTAGTACCTAAGGGTCCGTTGCAACCACTTGAGATTCGAAATGGAAGTGGGAACACATTACCATGGATTTCGTTCTGGGTCTTCCTACGGTTTCTCAAGGCATCAATGCTATTTGGGTTATTGTTGATAGATTAACCAAGTCTGCTCATTTCTTGCCGATCTGGGAGACTTATTCCTTGAGCGTCTTGCTAGTATATATATAAATGAGATTGTGAGGTTGCATGGCATGCCGATATCCATAGTTTGGATCGTGACCCAAGATTCACTTCAAGATTTTGGGTTAGCTTGCAAAAAGCTATGGGCGCAGTTCTGATTGATTCGGCATACCATCCTCAAATGGACGGAACAATCGAGAGGGACTATTCAAACTCTTGAAGATCTATTAAGACTCTGTGTCCTAGACTTCAAAGGTCGGTTGGGATAAGTATTTACCATTGGTGGAATTCTCCTACAACAACAGTTTATCGAGCAAGTATAGGTGTGGCTCCATTGAAGCATTATATGGACGAAAATGTCGCTCTCCGGTATGTTGGGGCGAGGTGGGTGAAAGCAACATTGTTGGGACCCGAGTTGATGCGTATGACTACGGAAAAGATCCAAATGATTCGACAAACGTATATAAAGCGGCACAAGATCGACAAAAGAGTTATGCGGATCTTCATCGAAAGGGCGTGGAATTTAGTATAGGGGATCATGTATTGTTGCGAGTTGCTCCATGGAAGGGAGTTACAAGATTTGGGAAGAGAGGAAAGATCGATCCACGATTTATTGGTCCATTTCAAATTCTTGACCGAGTAGGAAATGTAGCCTATAGACTCGCGTTACCTCCGGTATGTCTCGTGTTCATAATGTGTTTCACATATCGTACTTAAATAAATATGTGAAAGACCCAACCACGTTATAGAGTTAGAACCGGACGAGATAGCAGAAGACTTAACGTATGAGGAGGTACTGTCAAGATCTTGGATAGGAAGGAGCATGTCCTACTGCGAAGGGACATACCACAAGTTAAAGTTTTGTGGAGGAATCATGCTATAGAGAAATGACACAGGGAATTTGAAGCGGAAATGAAAGCGAGGTATCCTCACCTTTTGAAACACCAGTGCAGTGTGCGTCGTCGATTTCGAGGATGAAATTTCATAAGGAGGGAGGTTGTAAGACCCCAACTTATTATTAATGAAATTTAATTTTCTCTATTTATTATTTTGAAATAGTAAGGGTTGATTTGATTAATGTGGATAGTTATGGGTAAAATACATAAATATTTCAAAATAAGCAAGTGGTTATAAAATATTCATTGTTGTCGAGGAATATTAGTTTGGTCGTGGAATATTCTTCTTTGTCGGGGAATATTAAATGCGACAGTAGCGATCCATGTGTGGGGCCCATAACTTGAGCGATTGGATGAAGAAAACGACAAATATAAGTTGTTTAAAAATAACTTGGCGTAGTTATTCTGAGATTAATCTTTATTAAAAATACTCGGTGGGTTAAAACATAGTAGCTTTGCAGGTATTGCACCAATTATTGATTCTTACGTGAAGCACTACTCAATAATGGTTACGATAATTCTTTATTCGATATTTTATTGATTTAATAATTGCTTTGCGTTGATATTTTATATTCTTTGTCGTTTGATAATTGTCATTACACGATATTTTTTCATTATCGAAGCAATAATTCATATTATCCGAATAATATTATTAGATAACATTATTGGCAATGTCTAGAAAGTTACATCTAAGGAGAGGTTTGGTCACCTAATTGCGCGCAATGAGGAGAAATTCTTATTGAAAGCCCCTCTTTCTGCAGGAGCTGCTGGTTGTCGAATATTGTGATTTTGTAATATTATTTGTGAATAATTAATTATTGATTCATATGATGAGGAAAATATTGATTTTATGTGGATATAGATGGAGAAAATTTTTAATGTGACAATTGTTGAAAATTGAAATTTTATCTTTTTGATAAAATAATTCATTTAAATATATTATTATATTTTAATAATATAATAATGATGATATTTTTTACGATGAATGTGGGATATATGAGTATATGTGGAGGAGGAGTATTTTTGTTACCAAAAATATTTAAAGCATGTTTTATGTGTCGGTGGACCCCATTTCTTGGTTGAAATTTGATTATAGCTTTGTAAAATCGCTTGGTTTGTGGATTTGGTCAATTTCTGTTTGGAATTTGGAAAAACTTTCTTACGTAAAAGTTGTAGAGAATTTAATTTCCTATAAAAAGTCATGCGAGTTTTGAATTTTTTCGACAAAAGGGCTATTTATTGTGAATTATTGAAGTTAGAAGCTCAAAATAATTGATTTTTGGAGTTTAAAATATTTTAAATAACAAAAACGTTTTTTTCATTATGGTGTGTTACACGTGTGTTGAATGAGCTGAATTCAGTTCTTGGAAGGTTAGGCGTAGGAAAATTTAATTTATATATTAATATTATATTAAATTTTACTGCTTTGGTGTTCTAAAGCATTTTCTATAAATAGGGTGCTTAGGTTAGAATTGAAAATCACACGAAACCTGAAAGTTTTCTCTTTCTATATATTATCGGCGTATTCTTGTGAGTATTTTGAGTATATTTTGAGTATTGCTATCTGATTGCAAGTTCAAGTCATAGCCTTTATCCAGTGTTTAAATTTAAAGTCTTGATCTTTCGAGGTAAGGGATGTTATTTTCTTTTGTAAATGATATTATTTCTTCAATATCATTATGCCAAAATATTGATCTGAATTTTTTATCAAATTTGGAACTTTTTGGTGTCGGGGTTACTATTCACGTATACGGCACTATTCACGAATACGACACTATTCACAGAAAAGTTAAATTTTCGTTTTTGTCCAAAATATCTATTATGGATACTAGCTTTGATTGTATCCATGTTTTGATCATTCTTGAATTTTACACCACTATGATTATTTTTGAGGTATTTTTGGACATGGATAAAACAAAGTACGAATCCTTAATCTTTAATCCTTGTCATTTTGTTTCACTGGATTCGTTTCTTCAAAAATATTTTTCATCATCCTCAGTCTTAAATGATGATATTATTGAATATCTTTGGCACGTAGTGCAAAGATGAATGATTTCTATGAATATCTTTGGCCGTAGTGCAAAGATGAGCAGTGTTTAGATGAACATGACCAATGATGAATATCTTTGGCACGTAGTGCAAAGATGAATATTTGATTCGGATATATATTGATTGATGTTACGAGGATAAAAGATGAGCGATGAACTTTTAAATTCATACATAGAAGATAGTAGTTTGCATTCTCTACTTAACTCTTCTAATGAATTATTATTTCCTCTGCGAATATTAATTTAAAACTTGTTGTCTATTGTATTCTATTAGATTTTTCCCTGTTTAAGACTAACGATAATTTGTTGTATATTATCTTAGTCATAATATTCTTTACTGGTCTAGTTGAGCTCACCCTTTTCCTTTTTGTTCCATTTTTCTTCTCAGGAGGCGAGAATATAGCGAGTACGAGTTGGGGTATGGAATGAAGGTTCTAGAGAGAGTTGTTTAGTAGTCCTCACCATTTTTGTAAAATAATGTATCAATAAATGTGATGAGGATTTATTTGAGTATAGATATTGTCTAGAAGATAATATTTGTATTCAAACTCACAGTTTTACTATTGTAATAATAAAGTTGTAGTTGTTTCTG
This sequence comes from Panax quinquefolius, assembly GCA_020205615.1. Taxonomy (NCBI): domain Eukaryota; kingdom Viridiplantae; phylum Streptophyta; class Magnoliopsida; order Apiales; family Araliaceae; genus Panax; species Panax quinquefolius. The sequence continues at coordinate 37,320,891 of CM035173.1, forward strand.
TACCATGTATTGACAACTCAGAATGGGTTATGTATACCTATTTTGGGGGCGTCACAAATAATATTATTCAAATAATACGAATTATTGATCTGATAATGGGAAATACTGTACAGTGACAATTATTGAAACAATAATAATAAAAACTATCAACGCATCAATTATTGAATCAATAATATAAAATATTGAATAGTAATTACTGTAACAATTATTGAGTAGTGCCTTCTTACGTAAGAATCAATAATTCAAAATATCATAAATCTGGTATGCTACTCTTGCAAAGAACGCGCGTATTATTGTATTTTAACCACCAGGTATTCCAACAGTGTTAACGGTAATAACTACGTCGTTATTTATAAAAACTCAAACTTGTCATTTTCTTCATCCGACATTTATTCTGTTATGGGGCCCACAAATGACTGCGTCGTCGTACGGATATTCCTGACAAAAAGAATATTCCACGACCAAACGAATATTTCCCGACAACAATGAATATTTTATAGCCACTTGCGTATTTTGTAAAATTTGCATATTTCACCCATAACTTTAAACTTTTATCAATTTAACCATTTACTGAATAATAATTATAAGAAAATTGAATAATTTTATTTCATAAAATTCGGGGTCTTACAAGTTGTGTGTGTGTGTATATATATTAATTTCTTGATAAAAATATTTATAATGTAAGTAATAGGGTTAAAAATGGGTACCTCTTTCATTCTAAAGCACTAACAAATATTTAGAAAGTGTAATGCACAATGTCATCGAGTTGTTATATTGATATGATTGTTAGTGGCATATTTGAAATCTGTTACACATTACACAAATTTCACCAAGCCTCAAATATCTGACATATGTACTTGATGTATTTAAAAAGTCCATGTCTCATATACGCTTACTTACACCAGAATTCAAACATCCAAACGAAAGGGGAAACAGATGAAGAATGTTCCAGTTTCGGTCCTCAGACCTTAAGGGAAATTACATGTTACATGCGGAAACTGAAAAGCATGAGAATTAATTGTGATGCCCCCAAAACAGGTATACATCACCCATCTTGAGTCGCCAAATACATGGTACATAAATCACATACAAACTTAATTATACAACTATCGTGTAAAAATACGACAAAACATAGCTGAGAGTTTACATGAATATTGCCTCATAGACAGTATACAAACTCAAATTCAGTCCTCATTACACTTATTATCACACTAAGTAGTGAGGACTGCTATAGCCACCATATCGGACCATCACTCTGTTCCCCGACTCGTCCCAGCTATATTCTCATTTTCTTAAGAGAACAATGAAAGAAAAGGATGAGCACAACTAGCCTAGTAAAGATTATTATGACTAAAGATAATTTACATCATCAATAGCCTTCATCAATAGTAAATCAGAGATTTAGAACATATGGTAGATGATAAAACTTTTTAACCATAGTTGCAGCAGAACGAGAAATCCATTAGAAGAGTCAAATAGACCATCCGATCAATTATTTTCTCCATGTTAAAAGACCACCAATAATATTTTATCCCTGTAACATCAATCAACAATTCATGTCCACAATCATATGAATAACTTATAATCATAATTATGATTCTAAATTCCTCTTCGCACCCAGGACGAAGATAATTTTCATCACATATCTTCACCTGAAACATCAAAAATTATAGTTATACCAAATCATAATTATAAGACCCCAACTTTTATGAATAAAGATGAATTTTCTATAATTATCATTTTTGAATATTATGGAATGAATTTAATATAATGTTATTGTGAGACCCCAAATTTTATGAAATGAAAGTATTCAATTTTTCTATTTTGGTAAATAGTTAAATTGATAAAAGTTTAAAGTTAAGGGTCATATTTAAAAAAATTTCAAAGTAGACAAGTTGTCATAAAATACCCGGTTACTATTAAATCTAGTATTATTCACTCGGGTATTTGGGACACTTTTTATGTCAGAGTACTATTCACGAGTTACTATTCACGAGTTATAATATTAATGATGAATGTTATTAGAAATTGAAGTTGTGTTCGGAGTTGAATTTGGAGACGCGGACGTGATATTTGAGTCCGGAACGACGAAATTAGTAAAAATAGTTTATAAACACAAAATTTCCGAAATTCACTATTTGGTCAAAAAAGTCACAGATTGACTTTTTAGGAAAAATCAAACTTCGAAATTTCAAAATTTATATTTTTGATAAAAATAGTTTCATTATGTTGGAATTGTTTGTGTTAGTGAAAATCGACATTTATTTTGATAATAATTGATGTCTGGAGGTTTTATTGACCAGTCGGGTAATTAACCGGATAAATGAGCAATTGATTGCTATTAATTCACATGATTATAACTATTTATTCACATGTGTATACTATTGATTCACATTCTTGGTACTATTAGGGGAGTTGATGCAAGATTGATAATACTTGCATGACTAAGTTAAAAGTGGAGGTATAGATGGAGGTACTATACTGTAATTAATTTTTCACATGTTTAGAACTATTGAGTAACATGATTTACTATTGAGTCACATGATTTTACTATTGATTCACATGATTTACTATTATGGGAGTTAGTGCAAGTTTGATAATACTTGGATGACTGAATTAAAAATGAAAGAAAATTTGGAGGTATGGTACTGTAATTTGTCGAGCCCCAAAACGTCCAATTATCGAAACTATGTTTTCCTATAAATAGAAGCTCACTGTTCCTTCATTTTTCACCAATTCACTAAAGCTATAAAGCATTTATTATAGAGAGAAATTATAGAGGGAGAAGCTATAGAGAGAAAGAAGGAGAGAAGTCTGCTACCTCTTTACTCCAGTATTCAGTTTCTTTCTAAAGTAAGGAATATCATTATTGTGGTAAGGGATATTATTTGTTGTACCCGTAAGGGGTGTTATTCTTTCTTATTCATGAAGAGAACTTCTGTTATTCCATTCTTTATTATTCTATTGGAATAACCTGTATACGCGGCATACCCTATACATAACCTGTATAAATGGCATACCCTATACTTGGTGAAATCCCTCTGTTATTCCATTCTATATTATTATGTTGGAATAACTTTGTTTATCTGATATCGCATACATGGTGAGATTCTTTTATTATTTTGTTCTTTATTATTATGTTGTAATATCATCGTTTATAAAATTTCACGACACAGTTGCATTATTATTACATTGGAATAACTTTTGTATCTACGCGATTATTAGTATACTTGGTGATGTCTGTTGTTATTCCATTCTTTAATATTACATTGGAATATCACATGCATGCGTATGTTTTTACAGGACTGGGTTCCGTCTTTATTATTTTGTCTTTATTATATGTTGGAATAACACATAAATGGGCATCTGCATACATGGTGAAATTCTTTTATTATTCCATTCTTTACTATTACATTGGAACATCCTGTTGATTGTGAATTTCACGACACAGTTTCCGTTCTTTATTATTACATTTGAGAATAACTTTGTCTATCTGGTCTCTATCGTATGCATGGTGAATCCTTCTGTTATTTCATTCTTTATTATTCTGTTGGAATAACCTGTTTATGTGGATTACTACATGCATGGTGAATGATCCTTTATATTCATTCCTTATTAAATTATAGAAATGATCTGGTTACGTTGATTATGATGAGAGTCATAATAAAAGCGTTGGACTAATGAAAATCATGGGTATATGTGGTATTATTAAAGTGTTATGATGAGTTATAATGGCTATTATGAGAAAACATGAAAGTTTCTTAGAAATCACAAAGGGTTGAAAATCAGATTTTGGTGAAAACGGAACACGAAATTCAATTGACCATATCTCCTAGTATATTTCGAATTTTTGAGTGAGGTCAAGTTCTAGAGTTAGATCTATGAGTTTTGTAGCATCTCCAAGTGGAATCACTGGAAAAGGTGTTATAGATTTTCTTGTGGACTAATTTTAGCAAAGGAGTGCAAAGCTGCAAAAATCGAAAAAGCTACTGCCCATGTTTTTAAAAGGGCTGTTTCGGCCACTTAATTTATGAGAAAAATTCTGGCCTTTTGGGACATGAAAGTATATGGTATAAAGAACCTCCTGTCCAAAAATGAGCTCATTCTGACTTAAAATGAGCAAGTTATGATCGTTTTAATATTTAGATTTTTCCGACGAAAAACGCTATAACTGGAGTTCTATAACTCCGATGACCATGAAATTTAAATTGGAGGCTCATGTTAATATGTGTAAGATTTTTTCAAGATTTGGAAATTTTTGGAGTTAACCTTGAGGTAGCTAAATTCTTAAGGAATTAATTAGAAATTAATTTTTTAAAAATAGTAAATAAATTTTAAAAATTCCGAGAAAAATATATGTTCATTATGGGACTATATTATGCTAAATCCCAGAAAATAAATATTTTTGGGGATGATTTGATATTTTTTATGAAAATAGTTTAGTTACGAACATATGAGTTAAATATGTCATGTGAAGTAACAAAGTTGGAAAATAGGATTTTATGGCTTGGAAATCCTATATAAGGTATATGTAAATTGTTGATAAGGGATTTGATCATTGGTAATGAAATCTTACGAGGATGGCATTTTTGAATGATTAAATGCATTATTTGGTAAAGTGTAAACAATTGAAATAAATTGTTTATAAGTTTAAGAAATGATTAAAATATTGTTATGATATTAATGATAATGGATTATGAATTTATTATGTGATTGATAATATTTGGATAAATGTAAAGTCTTTAATATTTATCCTTGTTTTTAGTTGATTAATGTTTATATCATTGTCATCATCCTCATGCTTATATGATGATAAAAGTTATCTTTGGCTTACGTGCGAAGATGGACTGTTGATTATTGAATTGTATATCTTTGGCTTACGTGCAAAGATGGATTGTTGATTATTGGTTTTATTATTGTATATCTTTGGCTTACGTGCAGAAATGGACTGGGTATGATTATGATCACGGATTATTCGGTATAGTTATGACCATTGATGATTTAATGAATATCCTTAGCCCGTCTTCGCGGGGATGATTCGATTCGATTTATTTAATAAAAGTCATTTACGGTGATAAAAATTGATGAAAACATTTTAAATCATAGAAGATAGTAGATTTTATTCTTTACTTGACTCTTCTAATGGATTGCTTATTCCGCTGCAGTTAAACTTGATGTCTATTGTATTTTATCAGTCTAACATTGTTAGAGACTAATGATAATTTATTTTACATTATCTTAGTCATAATATTTCTTACTGGGCTAGTTGAGCTCACCCTTTCTTTCACTGTTCTCTTCAAGATATGAGAATATAGCTGGGACGAGTCGGGGAACGAAGTAACGGTCCAGATGATAGCATTAGTAGTCCTCACTATTCTGATAAATAGTGTGACAATAAATGTAAGGAGGACTCCATTGGGTATGGATATTGTCTAGATGACAATATTTGTATTAAAACTCACAGCATATGTTTTGTCGTATTTTTCACGACAGCTGTATAATTAAGTTTTATTTGTATTTTGTACCATATATTTGTGACTCAAGATGGGTGATGAAAACCTAATTTTGGGGGCGTCACAGTTGGTATCAAAGCCATCGAAAAGAGCCCCGAGCCTTTTTCTGGTGACTTCCAAGTCTTGGGATGCAAGCCGGACATTCCGTAGGGGGCATACGAATACGATGGCAAGTTGATAGGTATCATTGTGAGGTGCTATCTAAGTCTTGGATGCGGGTCACAGTTGGTATCAAAGCTTAGGGATATGATCCCTGGCTGAGATATGAGATAAGAACTAGGAGGGGAGAGACGGGGAATTGCTTCGCTAGTATGACTTACCTTAGTTTATTTGGTATTTAATTGGTCGGTCAGAGTATAGGGATAATATGTGATATGTCAATTAACTCTTGTTTTGTGACAATGTTTGAAATGACATCTAAAAATGTTGAGATAAGCAATGGAGCAAAATAATATGACCATATCGCAGTACGAGGCTAAGTTTGCAGAATTATCTCGGTTTGCATCCCATTTGGTCGATAATGAGGAGCGAATGACGTGAATATTTCTAAGAGGTTTGAAACCCTATATACGTCAATACCTTATCCTCATGTTTATATGATGTTGAAAGTCATCTGTGGCCTGTAGTGTATAAATGAACTTGGTATGATTATGACTAGGGATTATTCGGTATAATCATGACCGTAATGTTATAAATGATGTGGTAAAAGTCATCTTTGGCCGTAGTGCATAGATGGACTTGGTATGATTATGACCAGGGATTATTCGGTATAATCATGACCGTAATGTTATAAATGATGTGGTAAAAGTCATCTTTGGCCGTAGTGCATAGATGGACTTGGTATGATTATGACCGAGGATTATTCAATTATAATCATGATAGTAATGGAAAACACGAATATCCTTGGCCCGTAGTGCATGGATAATTAATGGTCGTGATACTATTAAGCTGAGTCTCAGCATTATTGGTTTTATAGTTGTATATCTTTGGCCTGTAGTGCAAAGATGAACTGTTAATTATTGGTTATACAGTTGTATATTTTTGGCCTGTAGTGCAAATATGAACTGTTAATTATTGGTTATACAGTTGTATATCTTTAGCCGTAGTGCAAAGATGAATTTATTAGTATGATTATGAGCAGAAATTATGATTTGGTATAACCATGATTTTTGATGTTTCAGGTAAAGATATGTGATGTAAATTATCTTCTTCCTGGGTGCGAAAAGGAATTCAGAATCATAATTATGATTATGAGTTATTCATATGATTGTGGACAAGAATTGTTGATTGATGTTATAGGGATATGGTCACTGGCAGAGATATTATTCTAGAACTAGGAGGAGAGGCAGGTAATATACTTATTGAGGTGTGACTTACCTAAGCCAAAATTTTTACTTGATAAGTTGACAATTTGTGATATGTCAATTAACCTTTGTTTTGAAGGTATATTTTAGAATAATATCTGAAATACAAGAGATGAGCAATATGATACAGAGGATATAACCAGGAAGGTACAATCCGAAAAGAAAGCAAGGTATTCTCATCTCTTCAAATATCAGGTACGTACGTAAATTTCGAGGGCGAAATTTCATAAGGAGGGGAGATTGTGAGACCCCAAATTTTATGAAATGAAAGTATTCAATTTTTCTATTTTGGTAAATAGTTAAATTAATAAAAGTTTAAAGTTAAGGGTCATATTTGAAAAATTTTCAAAGTAGACAAGTTGTCATAAAATAAAATATTTACTTATTCACTTGATAGTATTATTCACTTTAATTGAGGCGAAGTTATTTGGGACACTTTTTGTGTCGGAGAACTATTCACGAGTTACTTATTCATGAGGAGAAATTCTTATTCACGAGTTATAATATTAATGATGAATATTATTAGAAATTGAAGTTATGTTAGGAGTTGAATTTGGAGAGCGGGACGTGATATTTGAGTCCTGGAGCAATGAAATTAGTAAAATAGTCTATAAACACAAAATTTTTAAATTCACTATTTGGTCAAAAAATCAGCATTGACTTTTTTCGGAAAAATCAAACTTCGAAATTTCAAAATTTATATTTTTGATAAAAATAGTTTCATTATGTTGGAATTGTTTGTGTTAGTGAAAATCAACATTTATTTCGATAATAATTGATGTTTGGAGGTTTTATTGACCAGTTGGGTAATTAACCGGATAAATGAGCAATTGATTGCTATTAATTCACATGATTATAACTATTTGTTCACATGTGTGTACTATTGATTCACATTCTTGGTACTATTAGGGGAGTTGATGCAAGATTGATAATACTTGCATGATTAAGTTAAAAATGGAGGTATAGATGGAGGTACTATACTGTAATTAATTTTTCACATGTTTAGAACTATTGAGTCACATGATTTACTATTGAGTCACATGATTTTACTATTGATTCACATGATTTACTATTAGGGGAGTTGGTGCGAGTTTGATAATACTTGGATGACTGAATTAAAAATGAAAGAAAATTTGGAGGTATGGTACTGTAATTTATCGAGCCCCAAAACGTCCAATTATCGAAACTATGTTTTCCTATAAATAGAAGCTCATTCTTCCTTCATTTTTCACCAATTCACTAAAGCTATAGAGCATTTATTATAGATAAAAATTATAGAGGGAGAAGCTATAGAGAGAAAGAAGAAGAGAAGTCTGCTACCTCTCTACTCCTGTATTCAGTTTCTTTCTAAAGTAAGGAATATCATTATTTTGGTAAGGGATATTATTTGTTGTACCCGTAAGGGGTGTTATTCTTTCTTATTCATGAAGATAACTTCTGTTATTCCATTCTTTATTATTACATTGGAATAACTTTTGTATCTGTGACATACCCTATACATAACTTTTGTATAAATGGCATACCTATACTTGGTGAAATCCTCCTCTATTATTCCATTATATATTATTATGTTGGAATAACTTTGTTTATCTGCAATCTACCGCATACATGGTGAGATTCTGCTATTATTATTTCGCTTCTTTATTATTACATGTCGAGAATATCTCATCGCTTGTGTGAATTTCACACGACTGGTTCCATTTATTATTACATTGGAATAACTCATATCTGTGATTCTGTATACTTGGTGATGTCTGTTGTTATTCCATTCTTTAATATTACATTGGAATATCACATGCATATGTTTTACACCGGACTGGTTAAAATCTTTATTATTACATCTTTTTTATATGTTGGAATAACTTTTAAAATGCGAAGTACCACATATATGGTGAAATTCTTTTATTATTCCATTCTTTCTTATTCTGTTGGAACATCACATCCGATTTGTGAATTTCACGACTGACTTCAGTTCTTTTTATTATTACATTGAGAATAACATGCATGTCATGTCTCTATCGCATGCATGGTGAATCATACATTATTTAATTCTTTATTATTACATTGGAATAACTTTTCTACATGTGGATTACTACATGCATGGTGAATGATCCTTTATATTCATTCCTTATTAAATTATAGAAATGATCTGGTTACGTTGATTATGATGAGAATCATAATGAAAGCGTTGGACTAATGAAAATCATGGGTATATGTGGTATTAGTAAAGTGTTATGATGAGTTATATTAGTTATTATGAGAAAACATGAAAGTTTCTTAGAAATCACAAATGGTTGAAAATCAAATTTTGGTGAAAACGGAACACGAAATTCAATTGACCATATCTCCTAGTATATTTCGAATTTTTGAGTGAGGTCAAGTTCTAGAGTTAGATATATGAGTTTTGTAGCATCTCCAAGTGGAATCACTGGAAAAGGTATTGTAGATTTTCGTGTGGACTGATTTTAGCAAAGGAGTGCAAAGCTGCAAAAACCAAAAAAGCTACTGCCCATGTTTTTAAAAGGGCTGTTTCGGCCACTTAATTTATGAGAAAAATTCTGGCCTTTTGGGACATGAAAGTATATGGTATAAAGAACCTCCTGTCTAAAAATGAACTCATTCTGACTTAAAATGAGCAAGTTATGACCGTTTTAATATTTAGATTTTTCCAACAAAAAATGCTATAACTGGAGTTCCATAACTCCGATGACCATGAAATTTAAATTGGAGGCTCATGTTAATATGTGTAAGATTTTGTCAAGATTTGGGAATTTTTGGAGTTAACCTTGAGGTAGCTAAATTCTTAAGGAATTAATTAGAAATTAATTTTTTAAAAATAATAAATAAATTTTAAAAATTCCGAGAAAAATATATGTTCATTATGGGACTATATTATGCTAAATCCCAGAAAATAAATATTTTTGGGGATGATTTGATATTTTTCATGAAAATAGTTTAGTTACGAACATATGAGTTAAATATGTTATGTGAAATAACAAAGTTGGAAAATAGGATTTTATGGCTTGGAAATCCTATATAAGGTATATGTAAATTGTTGATAAGGGATTTGATCATTAGTAACAAAATCTTACGAGGATGGAATTTTTGAATGATTAAATGCTTTATTTGATAAAGTGTAAACAATTGAAATAAATTGTTTATATGTTTAAGAAGTGATTAAAATATTGTTATGATATTAATGATATTGGATTATGAATTTATTATTTGATTGGTAATATTTGGATAAATTTAAAGTCTTTAATATTTATCCTTGTTTTTAGTTGATTAATGTTTATATCATTGTCATCATCCTCATGCTTATATGGTGATAAAAGTTATCTTTGGCTTACGTGCGAAGATGGACTGTTGATTATTGAATTGTATATCTTTGGCTTACGTGTAAAGATGGATTGTTGATTATTGGTTTTATTGTTGTATATCTTTGGCTTACGTGCAGAGATGGACTGGGTATGATTATGATCAGGGATTATTCGGTATAGTTATGACCATTGATGATTTAATAAATATCCTTGGCCCGTACTGCAGGGATGATTCGATGATGCGGTTCATTTACAGTGATAAAAATTGATGAAAACATTTTAAATCATAGAAGATAGTAGATTTTATTCTTTACTTGACTCTTAAATGGATTGCTTATTCCGATTGCAGTTAAACTTGATGTCTATTATATTTTATCGATTAAACATTGTTAGAGAGACTAATGATAATTTATTTTGCATTATCTTAGTCATAATATTTCTTCTTGAGCTAGTTGAGCTCACCCTTTCTTTCTTTGTTCTCTTGAGGATATGAGAATATAGGCGGGGCCGAGTCGGGAGAACTTACATTATTCCATTTTTTTATTATTACTGTTGGAATAACTTTTGTATCTGTGATCTACCCTATACTTGGTGAAATTCTTATGTTATTCCATTCTTTATCATTATGTTGGAATAACTTTTCTATGCATCAAATACCGCATACATGGTGAAATTCTTCTATTATTCCATTCTTTATTATTATGTTGGAATAACTTTAATACATGCAAGTACCACATACGTGGTGAAATTCTTACATTATTCCATTCTTTATCATTCATTTGGAACATCACATGCATGCGTTTAGGCATGACACTTGGTTACATTATTTATTATTACATTGGAACATCCTGCTTGGCGGTGCGAATTTACGCTGACCTAGTTCCGTTATTTATTATTCTGTTGGAATATCACATGTCGTGCATTTACGCATAACCTGGTTCCGTTATTTATTATTCTGTTGGAATAACCTGTCTGTGTGGTCTATCGCAAGCTTGGTGTTTTCTTTTGTTATTCCATTCTTTATTATACTCGGTTGGTTAAAGTTTTGACTTATACTCCATGAAATTAGTGGAATATCCTTGATATTTATGCGCTTCATCCAAAGATCTTTTCATGAAAATATTCTTACGAGCATTCTTGAATTTTACCTTACAAAGAAGTATCATGTTGACAATTTGGACGTTATTAGTTCCTGGATAAATTAATTCTTGAACTTGTTTTATTGAATTCTTATATCATTGTCATCATCCCCATATTTATATTATGTTAAAAGTCATCTGTGGCCTGTAGTGCATAGATGGACTTGGTATGATTATGACCATGGATTAATCAGTATAATCATGACCGTAATGTTACAAATGATGTAGTAAAAGTTCTTATTGGCCCGTAGTGCATTGATGGACAATTGTTGGCATGATCATGAACATTGATGAATACACGAATATCCTTGGCCCATAGTGCATGGATAATTTGTGGTTGTGATACTAATGAATATCTTTGGCCGTAGTGTAGGGATGATGTGGATTATTTATTAAGCTGAGTCCTAGCAATACAAGTGATGAAAAACCTTTTAAATCATAAAAGATAGTAGATTTTATTCTCTACTTGATTCTTTTAATGGATTGCTTGTTCCGCTGCAGTTAAACTTGATGTTTGTTATATTATATCAGTTTAACACTGTTGAATCCTAACGATAATTTATTCTGTATTATCTTTGTGAGACCCCCGATTTTATGAATAAATATTTAATTTTCTCGAAATAATTTTTTGAATATTATGATGTGGATTTGATATTATGTTTATAGTTGTGGGTAGTATTTATAAATTTTGTAATGTATGCAAGTTGTTATATAATATTCGATTGGTCGGGGAATATTCTTTTTATCGGGGAATATCCGTATGCACTGGTACAATCATTAGTGGACCCTACAACGGAATTATTATCGGATTGAGAAAATGACAAAAATATTTTATGAGAATAACGGCGGAAGTATTACTGTTTAAAAGCTGTTGAACTACTCGATAGTAAAGAAATGCGATGTCTGGCGTGATTGCGTAGTAGCTACACGGTATTGATTATTAATGCTTTGCGTGAGAAGTCACTCGGTTTTGTTTTATTAGTATTATTAATGTAATAAAATAGAAAAACTTTTTATATAAAATGCAGAATACTTTTATAAAGTTATTAGTTTTATTAGACTATAAATAGAATATATAATATTCTATTATGCATAAGTTTTTTTTGCATAGTAAAATCTTTTTGTATAAAATAAAATACTTTTATAAAGTTATTTGTTTTATTAGACAATAATTAGAATATATTAAATTTTATTATGCATAGTGTTGCATAGTGCCTGCATAGTGTTTTGCATTGTAAAATCTTTTTATATAAAACAGAATACTTTTATAAAGTTATTCGTTTTATTAGATTATAAATAAAATATATTATATTTTATTTAAAAAATTTTGTTTTATTAGAATATTTTATTAAATCAATATGGGTCGTCCGTTTAAAAGTAAATCAATCTGAACCGTTCATGAATTAGTTACTATGCAGTCCATTCTCCTATAAATAGAAGCTCATTCCTTCATTATTTCTTACGAATTCACTGAAACTCTAGAGAGATAAACTATAGAGAGAATTCTTCTTCTATAATCTTGAGCGTATTTCTTTAGAGTTTAAGAAAGCTTTAAGCGAAGTGCAAGTTTTCTTCGAGTATATCCTCGCCCTACCAGTCAGAATACTCTTCTTTCAAAGGTAAGGGGTATTATTTCTTTTGTATTCATGAAGAGAACTTATGTTATTCCATTCTTTACTATTATGTTGGAATAACTTTACCTACACTGCATCTACCGTATATGGTGAAATTATTCATTTATTCCATTCTTTATTATTCTGTTGAAATATCTTTGTCATGCATTTTTTACTGGGACAATTCCGCTTTTTATTATTACATTGGAATATCCTCGTGCATGCATGCACTTTACGCTTGGGACTTGGTTCCGTCATTATTATTTTGTTGGAATATCACATGCATGCATTTCTGTGGGACTGGTTCCATTATATATTATTCTCGTTGGAATAACTTTTATCTGTCTGCAATCTACATAAAGCATGGTGATTTCTGTTGTTATTCCATTCTTTATTATTCATTTGGAATATCACATGTCGTTGCGTATTACGCTTTGACCGGTTCCGTTATTTATTATTACATTGGAATAACTTTGTACATCTGCGAAGTACCACATGCATGGTGATTTCTTTTGTTATTCCATTCTTTATTATACTCAGTTGGTTCAAGCTTTGACTTCTATACTCCATGAAATTAGTAGAATATCCTTGATATTTGCGCTTCATCCAGTATCTTTTCATGGAAATATTCTTCTGAGCATTCTTGAATTTTACTCTACAAAGAAGTATTATGTTGACAATTTGGACGTTATTAGTTCCTGGATAAATTAATTCTTGAACTTGTTTTATTGAATTCTTATGTCATTGTCATCATCCTCATGTTTATATTATGTTGAAAGTCATATGTGGCCTGTAGTGCGTAGATGGACTTGGTATGATTATGGCCAGGGATTATTCGGTATAATCATGACCGTAATGTTACAAATGATGTGGAAAAAGTCCTCATTGGCCCGTAATGCATTGATGGACAGTTTTTGGTATGATTATGGCTATGGATTCTCTTCGGCCAAGGGTGCAAAGATGAATTGTTTTATGGCATGATCAGGACCGTTGATGAAAACACGATTATCTTTGGCCCGTAGTTCATGGATAATTTGTGGTCGTGATACTAAAAAAAATGTCCTTGGCCGTAGTGCATGGATGATGTAGATTATTTATTAAGCTGAGTCCCAGCGATAAAAGTGATGAAAAACTTTTTAAATCATAGAAGATGGTAGATTTTATTCTCTACTTGACTCTTCTAATGGATTGCTTGTTCCGCTGCTGTTAAACTTGATGTTTGTTATATTGTATCAGTTTAACACTGTTGAAGGCTAACGATAATTTATTCTGAATTATCTTAGTCATAATATTTCTTACTGGGTTAGTTGAGTTCACCCTTTCTTTAATTGTTCTCTTCAGGAAATGAGAACGTAGCTGGGACTAGTCGGGAAATAGAGTGATGGTCCTAGATGGTGCATTAGTAGTCCTCACTATTCAGTGAAATAGTGTAATAATAAATGTAATGAGGACTCCATTGAGTGTGGATATTGTCTAGATGACAATATTTGTATTAAAACTCACAACATATGTTTTGTCGTATTTTACCCGACTGTTATATAATTAGTTTGTATTTGTATTCAGTATCATGTATCTGGCGACCCAAGATGGGTGATGTATACCTATTTTTGGGGGCGTCACAGTTGGTATCAAAGCTTAGGAATATAATCCCTGTCTGAGATGTGAGACAAGAACTAGGAGGGGAGAGACGGAAAATTCCTTTGTTAGATGACCTACCTAACTTTTTTGGTATTTAATTGGTCAGTCAGAGTATAGAGATAATATGTGATATGTTAATTAACCCTTATTTTGTGGCAGTATTTGAAAATGGCATCTGAAAATGTTGAGATAAGCAATGGAGCACAGGAGACCGTTGAGTCTCCACAGATGAATAATCAGGACAATGTGAAACAAGATGGCGATAATCCTCTTGTAAACAACAACACTGATTAAATGACGAACGACGGTATGTTTAGGAGCTTTTTAGAATTCATGCAACATTAGGCGAAGGCGGCTCCTGTTCATAATGCAGGTAAAAATAATGGCAACCCACGGTCGGTCACCGCTAAGCAATTCAAGGAGCTAGGACCATCGGAGTTTTTGGAAAAGCCAGAACCACTTAAGGCGGAGACGTGGTTAAAGCAGATCGCCAAGATATTTGATGTCTTGGGATGCTCTGAGGAGCAAAAGGTTCCATTCGCTACCTTTATGTTGCGTGAAGAGGCAGATTATTGGTGGGAATCAGAAAAGCGTTCCCGACTGGCCTTTTCAAGATGTCTTGGGAGAAGTTCCAAGAGCTGTTCAATGACAAGTACTTTCCCGAAAGTATTCGTCACATGAAAGAGGTAGAGTTTATCAAGTTGGAGCAAAACAACATGACCGTGTCGCAGTACGAAGCCAAGTTTTCCGAGTTATCCCGATTTGCGTCTCATTTGGTTGATAATGAGGAGAGAATAACGTGAATGTTTCTAAGAGGTTTAAAACCTGAGATACGTCAATATCTTATCTCTCATAAACTGTGTTTGTATTCGAGATGTTGTTAATAGGGCTCGATTATTGGTAGCGATAATGAGTCAACCCAACCAAAAGAGAGCGTACGGCAAAATGATAATCTGGTGATAACTTGATCATCAAAGCGGTGACAATAAGCATGGAGGGAATCAATATGCCAGAAATTGTAACCACTTCGGTGGTAATCATGGTCAAAACAATAAGAATGGACATTTCAAGAAGAGAAGGTTCAACAATGACATGAAGACGTCGGCACCAACACCCGTTTCAAAGGAAGAAGAATGACCACCGGTCGTATGTTTCAAATGCGGACAGGAGGGACACATCCGTCCAAACTGTACGCAGCAATCCAAAGCATGTTTTAATTGCGGAAGAGAAGGTCACCTAGCTCGATTTTGTCGTATGGTGAAGTCAAGTCCA
Source organism: Panax quinquefolius (assembly GCA_020205615.1). Lineage (NCBI taxonomy): Eukaryota > Viridiplantae > Streptophyta > Magnoliopsida > Apiales > Araliaceae > Panax > Panax quinquefolius. The sequence continues at coordinate 37,336,750 of CM035173.1, forward strand.
AATTTGGGATAGTGATGCCAAAAGATGTCCCGAACAAGCCAAAGCCGTGGTTTAAGAGAGCGTTTTTTTCATGACGAGGAACTCGAAAAAAAATTATCACGGGTATGTTAGTCATAAACTCTTGCGAAGTCTATACTGTGTTGAATCTGGGTTCTACTCACTCTTTTATTTCACCTAGTTGTGTTCAATGTTTGAAGTTAACTCTGGAGAAGTTAGACTTTGATATATCTGTTTAAACTCAGTTGGGAGAAACCTTCGTTACATCCATTATTTATATATCTTGTTTGATTCAAGTCGACACTTTCACAGTACCTGTCGATCTGATCTCTTTGAAAATACTTGTCTTTGATGTGATTTTAGGAATCGATTGGTTAACTACCCATCATGCTTTTTGTAAGGTTGTTAGCTTTTATATTCCTAACCAACCTGTTATGCGAATTCAAGCAACTAAACCACTAAAGTCAATCACTGTTATATCAAACCATAAATAAAGAGCCCCGATCCTTTCGTTGTTGACTTCCTTGTGTGGAATGCACCGAAGCCAGACTTTTCGTAGGGGACGTTGTGAATAACGATGGCAAGTTGATAGGTATAAATGTGACGTACTATCCAAGTCTTTGATGAGGGTCATAGTTTTGAATGATATTTCTATCGTTAATAAATTTCCTGACGTATTCATGAAGACTTCCTAGCCTAGCCCTAGAGCATGAAATCGAATTTTGTATTGACCCAGTACAAAACCCATTTCTTAAACCCTCAAATATTTCTTCAACTAAAATGAACGTAACATGCGCCAAAGACGTTGACTCGAGTTGTTGAAGATTACGATCGTACCATTCAATACCATCATAGAAAAAGCGAACATGGTAGCTGACGCGTTGAGTAGAAGATCGTATGCGGTTACAAGTGTGAATATACAAACCCACGTGAAGATAACGAATATACGAGTAGAATCGACTTTAATCGATAAAGTTAAAGCCGCTCAAGCTACATACTCAGAGCTGATGAATGTGAAGAAGAAGGTTCAAGAAGGCATTATCTTAACCCTCAATTTAATTGGCATATTTTGTAATCCTCGATCAAGTGGGAACTGTGACTTATAGACTAGTTTTACCGCTAAGTATGTCGCGTGTTCATAACATTTTTTTCACGTATCGATGTTACGTAAATATGTGGATGACCCGAACCACATTATTAATTTAGAATCGGATGAGATAACGGATGATTTAACGTATGAGGAGATACGTGTTAAAATCTTGGATAAGAATGATTATATTCGACACTCAAATGTTATACCTCAAGAGTTAGAATCTAAAATGAAGTCAAGGTACCCTCACCTCATCAGCATACCAGGTACGTACATAAATTTCGAGGGCGAAATTCCATAAGGAGGGGAGATTATGAGACCCCAGATTTTATGAATAAATATTTAATTTTCTTGAAATAATTTTTTGAATATTATGGTGTGGATTTGATATAATGTTATAGTTGTGGGTAGTATTTATAAATTTTGTAATGTATGCAAGTTGTTATATAATATTCGATTGGTCGGGGAATATCCGTACGACGGTACAATCATTAGTGGACCCCATAACGGAATTATTGTCAGATTGAGAAAATGACAAAAATATTTTTATGAGAATAACGGCGGAAGTTTTATCGTTAAAACTGTTGAACTACTCGGTAATAAAAGTACAATAATACGTATGGTTGCATAGTAGCACACGGTATTGATTATTAATGCTTGCGTGAGAAGTCACTTAGTTTTGTTTTATTAGTATTATTAATGTAATAAAATAAAAAAACTTTTTATATAAAACAGAATAATTTTATAAAGTTATTCGTTTTATTAGACTATAAATAGAATATATAATATTCTATTATGCATAGTGTTTTGCATAATAAAATCTTTTTATATAAAACAAAATACTTTTATAAAGTTATTTGTTTTATTAGACAATAATTAGAATATATTATATTTTATTATGCGTAGTGTTGCATAAAGTGCTCGTGCATAGTATTTTGCATAGTAAAATCTTTTTATATAAAACAGAATACTTTTATAAATTATTCGTTTTATTAGATTATTAATAGAATATATTATATTTTATTTAAAAGATTTGTTTTATTAGAATATTTTATTAAATCAATCTGGACCGTCTGTTTAAAAATAAATTAATCTAGACCGTTCATGAATTAGTTACTATGCAGTCCATTCTCCTATAAATAGAAGCTCATTCCTTAATTATTTCTTATGAATTCTGTAAAATCCCAAATTTTATGAATAAAGATTTAAATTTCTCGAATTTTTTTTTGAATATAATGGTGTGGATTTAATATAATGTTATAGTTGTGGGTAATATTTATAAATTTTGCAATTTATGCAAGTTGTTATATTATATTCGATTGGTCGGGAAATATTCTTTGTGTCGGGGAATATTCGTACGACGACACAATCATTGGTGGACCCCACAACGGAATTATTGTCGGATTGAGAAAACGACAAAAATATTTTTATGAAAATAATGGCGGAAGTTTTACTGGCTAATATCTTTGTTGAACTACTCGGTAGTAAAAATACGATGTACGTGTGGTGTTGCGTAGTAGCACCAGATTGATTATTGATCTTTACGTGAGAAGTCACTCGGTTTTGTTCAATTATTGCTTTCTGATGAGTTCTTTGTATAATATCTCACGTTATTTAATTTAATTATTGTTGATTGTTATATATATATATATATTATATAAGTTTTGTTTTATTAGTATTATTAATGTAATAAAAGCGTAAAAACTTTCTATATAAAATATAATACTTTTATAAAGTTATTCGTTTTATTAGGGCTAACGATAAATCTTTTTATATAAAAAGCGAGAATACTTTTATAAAGTTATCTGTTTTATTAGACAATAATTAGAATATATTATATTTTATTATGCATAGTGTTTGCATAGTTCGTGCGTAGTGTTTGCGTAGTAAAATCTTTTTAAAAGTTATTCATTTTATTAGATTATAAATAGAATATATTATATTTTATTGTAAACCAATCTGGACCGTCCATTTAAAGTAAATCGATCTGGACTGTTCATGGATTGGTTACTATTAAGTCCATTCTTCTAAAAATATAAGCTCATTCCTTCATTATTTCTTACGAATTCACTGAAACTCTAGAGAGAAAAGCGTAGAGAAATTATTCTTCTATCTTGAGCGTATTTCTTTAGCGTTTAAGAAAGCTTTGAAGCGTAGTGCAAGTTTCTTCAAGTATATCCCCACCCTACCGCTTGAGTACTCTTCTTTATAAGGTAAGGGATATTATTTGTTGTACTTTCGTAGTGGGTATTATTTCTTTCGTATTCATGAAAAGAACTTCATTATTCCATTCTTTATTATTACATTGGAATAACTTTTGTATACGTCTTATACTTGGTGAAATTCTTCATTATTCCATTATTTATTATTCATTGGAAGAACTCAGATACGCGATCTACCTTATACTTGGTGAAATTCTTCATTATTCCATTCTTTATTATTACATTGGAATATCCTCATGCGTGCGTTTACGTGGGACCTAGTTCCGATTATTTATTATTACATTGGAATAACTTTTGTATATCTGCAGTCCGCATGCATGGTGATTTCATTGTTATTCCATTCTTTATTATTACATTTGGAACATCCTGCCTTGGCAAGTAATTTACTTTGACTTTGGTTCCGTTATTTATTATTCTGTTGGAATAACCTGTCTATGCAACGTACCGCATGCATGATGATTTCTTTTGTTATTCCATTCTTTATTATATTCAGTTGGTTAAAGTTTTAACTTCTATACTCCATGAAATTAGTGGAATATCCTGGATATTTGTACTTCATCCAGTATCTTTTCATGAAAATATTCTTCTGAGCATTCTTGAATTTTACACTACAAATAAGTATCATGTTAACAATTTGGACGTTATTGGTTCCTGGATACATTAATTCTTGAACTTGTTTTATTGAATTATTATGTAATTGTCATCATCCTCATGTTTATATTATGTTGAAAGTCATCTATAACCTGTAGTGCATAGATGGACTTGGTATGATTATGACCAGGGATTATTCGGTATAATCATGACCGTAATGTTACAAATGATGTGGAAAAAGTCCTTATTGATCCGTAATGCATTGATGGACAGTTTTTGGTATGATTATGACTATGGATTCTCTTCGGCCAAGGGTGCAAAGATGAATTGTTTTATGGCATGATCAGGACCGTTAATGAAAACACAATTATCTTTGGCCCGTAGTGCATGGATAATTCGTGGTCGTGATACTAAATAATATACTTGGCCTGTAGAGCAGGGATGATTTGATGATGTGGATTATTTATTGAGCTGAGTCTCAGCGATAAAAGTGATGAAAAACCTTTTAAATCATAGAAGATAGTATACTTTATTCTCTACTTGACTCTTCTAATGGATTACTTGTTCCGCTACAGTTAAACTTGATGTTTGTTATATTTTATCAGTTTAACACTGTTGAAGGCTAACGATAAATTATTCTGCATTATCTTAGTCATAATATTTCTTACTGGGCTAGTTGAGCTCACCCTTTCCTTCACTGTTCTCTTCAGGAAATGAGAATATAGCTAGGACGAGTCGGGGAACGGATTGACAGTCCAGATGATAGCATTAGTAGTCCTCACTATTCTGTTAAATAGTGTGATAATAAATGTAATGAGGACTTATTCTAAGAGTGGATATTGTCTAGAAGACAATATTTATATTAAAAATCACAGCTCTCTTGTTGTATATTAAAGATTGTATTTGTATTCTGTACCATGTATCTGGCGACTCAGAATGGGTGATATATACCTATTTTGGGGGCGTCACAAATTCACTAAAACTCTAGAGAGAGAAACTATAGAGAGAATTCTTCTTCTATAATCCTGAGCGTATTTCTTTAGAGTTTAAGAAAGCTTTGAGCGTAGTGCAAGTTTTCTTCGAGTATATCCTCGCCCTACCAATCGGAATACTCTTCTTTCAAAGGTAAGGGGTATTATTTCTTTTGTATTCATGAAGAGAACTTCTGTTATTCCTTTCTTTACTATTATGTTGGAATAACTTTGCCATGTGCGTCTACCGCATATATGGTGAAATTCTTCATTATTCCATTCTTTATTATTTTGTTGGAATATCCTCATCATGCGTTTTTACTGCGGACCGGTTCCGCTCTTTATTATTACATTGGAATATCCTATTCACATGCATTTTACGTAGAACTCGGTTCCGCTCTTTATTATTCTTGCTGAATATCACGTCAATGCGTTTTACGCGGGACCTAGTTCCGTTATTTATTATTACATTGGAATAACTCATGCCACATCTGAGTATCGCATGCATGGTGATTTCGTTGTTATTCTATTCTTTATTATTACATTGAAATATCCTATCGGTGCGTATTACGCTCGACATAGTTCCGTTATTTATTATTACATTTGGAATAACTTTTATACATCTGCAAGTACCGCATGTGCATGGTGATTTCTTTTGTTATTCAATTCTTTATTATACTCGATGAGGTTAAAGCTTTGACTTCTATACTCCATGAAATTAGTAGAATATCCTTGATATTTAAGGCTTCATCCAAAGATATCTTTTATGGAAATATTTTTACGAGCATTCTTGAATTTTACTCTACAAAGAAGTATCATGTTGACAATTTGGACGTTATTAGTTCTGGATAAATTAATTCTTGAACTTGTTTTATTGAATTCTTATATCATTGTCATCATCCTCATGTTTATATTATGTTGAAAGTCATCTACATGGCCTGTGGTGCATAGATGGACTTGGTATGATTATGGCCGAGGATTATTCGGTATAATCATGACCGTAGTAATGTTACAAATGATGTGGAAAAAGTCCTCATTGGCCCGTTGTGCATTGATGTAAAGTTTTTGGTATGATTATGGCTATGGATTCTCTTCGGCCAAGGGTGCAAAGTTGAATTATTTTATGGCATGATCAGGACCGTTGATGAAAACACGATTATCTTTGGCCCGTAGTTCATGGATAATTTGTGGTCGTGATACTAAAAAAAATGTCCTTGGTCGTGGTGCAGGGATGATGTGGATTATTTATTAAGCTGAGTCCCAGCGATAAAAGTGATGAAAAACTTTTTAAATCATAGAAGATGTTAGATTTTATTCTCTACTTGACTCTTCTAATGGATTGCTTGTTCCGCTGCAGTTAAACTTGATGTCTATTGTATTGTATCAGTTTAACACTATTGAAGGCTAACGATAATTTATTCTCCATTATCTTAGTCATAATATTTCTTACTGGGCTAGTTGAGCTCGCCCTTTCTTTCATTGTTCTCTTCAGGAAATGAGAACGTAGCTGGGACTAGTCGGGAAATAGAGTGATGGTCCTAGATGTTGCATTAGTAGTCCTCACTATTCTGTGAAATAGTGTAATAATAAATGTAATGAGAACTCCATTGAGTGTGGATATTGTCTAGATGACAATATTTGTATTAAAACTCACAACATATGTTTTGTCATATTTTACACGACTGTTGTATAATTAGTTTGTATTTGTATTCAGTACCATGTATCTGGCGACCCAAGATGGGTGATGTATACCTATTTTTAGGGGCTTCACAATCTTAGTCATAATATTTCTTATTGGGCTAGTTGAGCTCACCCTTTTACTTTTATTGTTCTCTTCAGGAAATGAGAACGTAGCTGGGACTAGTCGGGGAACGGAGTGACGGTCCAGATAATAGCATTAGTAGTCCTCGTATTCTGTTAAATAGTGTGATAATAAATATAATGAGGACTCAATTGAGTGTGGATATTGTCTAGATGACAATATTTGTATTAAAACTCACAGCATATGTTTTGTCGTATTTTACACGACTGTTGTATAGTTAAGTTGTATTTGAATTTTGTACCATGTATTTGGCGACTCAAGATGGGTGATGTATACCTATTTTGGGGGCGTCACGGTTGGTATCAAAGCTTAGGATATGATCCTGTCTAAGATGTGAGACAAGAACTAGGAGGGGAGGCGGGAATTCCTTCACTAGTATGACCTACCTAAGTTTTTATTTGGTATTTAATTGGTCGGTCGAGTATAGGGATAATATGTGATATGTTAATTAACCCTTGTTTTGTGTCGATATTTAAAAATGACATCCGAGAATGTTGAGAACATCAATGGAGCACAGAGAGACCGCTGAGTCTCCACGGATCAATAATCGTGGATAATGTGCATCGGGAAGGCGATAATACTCGTGCAAACAACAACACGGACGAGATGATGAACGATGGAATGTTCGAGGCTTTATCTGAATTCATGCAACATCGAGCACGAGCGGCTCCTCGTCCCAAAATGTAGGTGGAAACATTGGCAACTCTCGGACGGTCACCATTAAGCGATTCAAGGAACCGGGACCACCGGAGTTTTTGGAGAGCCGAAACCACTTAAGGCGTAGACGTGGATAAAGCGGATCAACAAGATATTTGATGTCTTGGGATGCTCCGAGGAGCAAAAGGTTCCCTTGCCACCTTCATGTAACGTCGCGAGGCGGCACTTGGGGAATCAGAAAACATACTCAACCTGCCGCACTAAAGATGACTTGGGAGAAGTTCCAGAATTGTTCAACGACAAGTACTATCCCAAAAGTATTCGTCACATGAAAGAGGTAGAGTTCATCAAGCTGGAGCAAAACAACATGATCGTGTCACAGTACGAAGTCAAGTTTGCCGAGTTATCCCGGTTTGCGTCTCATTTGGTTGATAATGAGGAGAGAATGACGCGAATGTTTCTAAGAGGTTTTAAACCCGAGATACGTCAATATCTTATCTCTCATAAACTGTGTTTGTATTCGGATGTTGTTAATAGGGGCTCGATTATTGGAGCGCGATAATGAGTCAACCCAACCAAAAGAGAGCGGTAAGCAAAAATGATAATACTAGTGATAATACCATCGGCCGATGACAATAAGCGTGGAGGGAATCAACATGCCAGAAATGGTAACCATTTTGGTGGTAATCATGGCCAAAACAATAAGAATGGACATTTCAAGAAAAGGAGATTCAACAATGATGGAAAGACGTCAGCACCAGCACCCGTTGTTAAGGAAAGAGAACGACCACCTATCATATGCTTCAAATGTGGAGGAGAGGGACACATCAGTCCAAACTGCGCGATGCCATCCAAAGCATGTTATAATTGTGGAAGAGAAGGTCACCTAGCCCGATTTTGTCGTTCACCAAAGACAAGTTCAGCTAGGATAGAGGCACCAAAGGACGTCCCAGAAAAGTCAAAGCCAGTAGTGCAAGGGAGACCGTTTGTCGTGACCTCCCAGAAAGCAAGGAACCCGAACGAGGTCATCACGGGTAAGCTTATCATAAACTCTAGCGAAGTTTATATCTTATTTGATACCGGTTCTACCCATTCTTTTATTTCTCCTACTTACGCTCAACGTTTAAATTTGACTTCGGAGAAATTAGACTTTGACTTATCTGTTGAAACTCCATTCGGAGAAACCTTCATTACATTCACTGTTTATAAGTCTTGTTTGGTTCAAATCGGTACCCTCACATTACCTGTCGATCTTATTTCATTGAAAATACTTGCATTTGACGTAATTCTAGGGATTGATAGGTTAACTACTCATCATGCAAAAATTGATTATTTTCGTAAGGTTGTTAGCTTTCATATTCCTAACCAACCTATTATGCGAATTCAAGCAACCAAACTATTAAAATCAATCACTGTCATCTCAAGCCATAAAGCTATTCGTTTATTAAAAAATGGATGTCAAGCTTTCTTAGCTCATGTCACGGATCTAAACAAAAATACGTCAATTTTGAATGATATTTCTATTGTTAATGAATTTCCTTACGTATTCCCTGAAGAACTTCCTGGCCTACCCCTAGAACGTGAAATTGAATTTTGTATCGACCTTGAACTCGGTACAAAACCCATTTCCAAAGTCCCATATCGAATGGCTCCTATTGAACTTCAGGAGTTAAAGATCCAACTGCAACAATTGTTAGACATCGGTTTCATTCGTCCTAGTACGTCTCCTTGGGGTGCTCCTGTTCTATTCGTGAAAAAGAAAGACGGAAGTATGCGACTTTGTATTGCTTATCGGGAGTTGAATCATGTCACCATCAAAAATAGGTACCCATTGCCACGTATTGATGACCTGTTTGACCAGTTGCAAGGCGCCAAATTCTTTTCAAAGATTGATCTTCGTTCCGGATATCACCAATTGAAGATTAGAACCGATGACATTCCAAAGACGACTTTCAAAACTCGGTACGGGCGTTATGAATTCCTAGTCATGTCTTTTGGATTGACTAATGCTCTTGTTGCCTTCATGAATATGATGAACCGAGTATTCAAGGAATATTTGGATCACTTTGTGGTCGTCTTTATTGATGACATCCTCATATCTTCCAAAACCTGTGAAAGTCATAGCCTATGCCTCTCGACAACTCAAAGAATATGAGAGGAATTATCCTACTCATGATCTAGAGTTGGCAGTTGTTGTCTTCACACTTAAAATTTAGAGGCATTACTTGTATGGGGAGAAAGTGGAGATCTTTACGGATCATAAAAGCCTCAAATATTTCTTCACTCAAAAGGAACTCAACATGCGACAATGACGTTGGCTTGAATCTGTTGAAAGATTATGATCATACCATCTAATACCATCCTCGAAAAAGCAAACATGGTAGGCGACGCATTGAGTAGAAGATCATATCTGGTAATGCGAAGTGCGATATTGTCAACGCAGAGGCCCATTTTGTATGACTTGCAAAGGATAGAGATAGAGATAAAGACTCTAGGGACCCACGTGATGATGGCAAATATACGAGTAGAACCGACTATAATCGATAAAGTTAAAGGTGCTCGAGCTACAGAACTGGAGCTGATGCATATGAGGAAGAAAGTACAAGAAAGTGCTATGCCGGAAGCAAGAATCGATGAAGAAGGAATACTTCGAGTCAACTCCAGACTTTGTGTTCCTAACGATCCTGAGTTAAAGTATAAAATCATGATGGAGGCGCACAACACACCGTTTGCAATCCATCCTTAGAGTACCAAAAAGTATCATGATCTTCGACATACATTTTGGTGGGGCAATATGAAGAGAGAGATAACGCTGTTTATCTCAAGGTGTTTAACTTGTCAACGAGTCAAGGCAGAACATCAAGTACCAAAAGGTCCATTGCAACCACTTGAAATTCCAGAATGGAAGTGGTAGCACATTACCATGGATTTCGTTACTGGTCTTCCCAAGGTTTCTCAAGGCATAGATGCAATTTGTGTAAGACCCCAACTTTTATGAATAAAGATGATTTTCTATAAATATCATTTTTGAATATTATGGAATGAATTTGATATAATGTTATAATTGGGGGGTAATATGTATAAATTTTGCAAAGTACGCAAGTTGTTATATAATATTCGATTGGTCGGGGAATATTCGTTTTAACAGGGAATATTCGTACAACGACACAATCATTGGTGGACCCCACAACGGAATTATTGTCGGATTGAGAAAATGACAAAAATATTTTATAAAAATAACGGCGGAAGTTTTACCGTTAACTGTTGAAACACCCGGTGTTAAAGTAAATGAATATGTCTGGCGTGGTTGCGTAGTAGCACTTACGGTATTGATTATTATCGATCTTTACGTGAGAAGTCACCTCGGTTTGATTTAATTATTGTCATTATTTTTATATATTATTAAATCAATAATTGAGATAACAAAGTTATTAATATTATTATTTGCAATATTAACGAAGTCTAGAAGTTCTGTCAAGGAGAGGTTTGGTCACCTAATTGCACGCCAATAGGGAAAAATCCTTATTGGAAAGCCCCCTCTTTCCTGGGAACGACCTGGTCGATTAATATTGTGAATTATAATAATGATGATAAATGTTGTTAAAAATATTAAGGTTATTTTATGAAATATTTGTTGTAAGTTTTGTTTATTATTTGGACCCCCACTTACCCATTTTTCAAAACTGTCAGGAGAATTTATCTCGGTTTTATATATATATATATATATACATATATATACATGTGTTAACAGTAATGTGGTAGTGGGGGGGAAAATCTTGATTAATGAGGGGAATCTAGTATAATGTTATATATATAATAAATGAATGTGTGAGTGGAAATTGGTGGAGGGAGCATGTGGGGCTATGTTGGAAGAAAGAAAATGGGGGTGGAGAAAAAAAATCCTAAGGTTTGTCGGGTGGGTGTGTTTTTCTTTGTTGTTTTGTTTCATTATAGCATGTGTTGTCTATTTATATATATATATATATATATATATATATATATATATTATATTTGGTTGCTTTGTTCTTATTGGAGGAAGGTTTGAATTTTGCATCCGTAGGTTATCAAAATTTCATCCGTGAATTGCATAGCTGTAGCGTCTGTGATATTTTTCTCAAATAGTATCATTTCCATTCTCCTATAAATAGAAGCTCATTCCTTCATTATTTCTTACGAATTCACTAAAACTCTAGAGAGAGAAACTATAGAGAGAAAGAAGAAAGGTGTTCTGCTACTTCACTACTCCTATATCCAGTACTCTTCTTTCTAAGGTAAGGGGTATTATTTCTTTCGTATTCATGAAGAGAACTTCTGTTATTCTATTTTTTATTATTCTGTTGGAATAACCTGTATACGCGGACTACCCTATACTTGGTGAAATCCTTCTGTTATTTCATTATTTATCATTTTGTTGGAACATCCAGTTTGTGCTTTACGCATGACCTGGTTCCATTATTTATCATTCTGTTGGAACATCCTCGCCTATGCTTTTTCGCATGACTGGTTCCATTATTTATCATTCTATTTGGAACATCCTCGCATGCGTCTTTCTGCGCGACTGGTTCCATTATTTATTATTACATTGGAATATCCTCGTCTGCGTGCGTTTACACGTGACTTGGTTCCGTTATTCATTATTACATTGTAATAACACATACATGCGGTCTATCGCATGCCTGGTGATTTCTTTTGTTATTTCATTCTTCATTATACTCAGTTGGTTAAAGTTTTGACTTCTATACTCCATGAAATTAGTGGAATATCCTTGATATTTGCGCTTCATCCAGTATCTTTTCATGGAAATATTCTTATGAGCATTCTTTAATTTTACTCTACAAAGAAGTATCATGTTGACAATTTGTGTGACGCCCCCAAAAATAGGTATACATCACCCATCTTGAGTCGCCAGATACATGTTACAGAATACAAATACAATCTTTAATATACAACAAGAGAGCTGTGAGTTTTAATACAAATATTGTCTTACAGACAATATCCACTCTCGAAATAAGTCCTCATTACATTTATTGTCACACTATTTAATGTAATAGTGAGGACTACTAATGTTATCATCTGGATCGTCAATCCGGTTCCCCGACTCGTCCCCAAATATATTCTCATTTCTTGAAGAAAAGCAAATGAAGGAAAGGGTGAGCTCAACTAGCCCGGTAAGAAATATTATGACTAAGATAATGCGTAATAAATTATCATTAGTCTTCATAATGTTAAACCGATAAAATACAATAGACATCAAGTTTAATCTGCAGTGAGAATATGCAATCAATTAAAAGAGTCAAGTAGAAATAAAATCTACTATCTTTTATGATTTAAAAAGTTTTTCATCACTTTTATCGCTCGGACTCAGCTTAATAATTAATCCACCTCATCCCTGCATTACGGCCAAGGATATTCATAAGTATCATAACCATAAATTATCCATGCACTATGGGCCAAGGATATTCGTGTATTCATCAATGGTCATGATCATGCCAACAACTGTCCCATCAATGCACTACTACGGGCAATGAGGACTTTTACCACATCATTTGTAACATTACGATCGTGATTACAATCGAATAATCCTCGGTCATAATCATACCAAGTCCATCTACCTTCTGAAAACCACGATGACTTTCAACAAAATATAAATATGAGGATGATGACAATGATATAAGAATTCAATAAAAACAAGTTTAAGAATTAATTTATTTAGTAACTAATAAAGTCCAAATTGTCAACATGATACTTCTTTGTAGAGTAAAATTCAAGAATGCTTAGAAGAATATTTTCATAAAAAGATACTGGATGAAGCGCAAAAATCAAGGATATTCCACTAATTTCATGGAGTATAAAAGTCAAAACTTTAACCAACTGAGTATAATAAAGAATGGAATAATAACAAAAGAAATCACCATACATGCGGTACTTCGCATGGACAGGTTATTCCAACAGAATAATAAATAACGGAACCAAAGTCAAAGCGTAATGTGCATACCGGTGATATTCCAATGAATAATAAAGAATGGAATAACAACAGAAATCACCATGGATGCGGTATTTAGCATAGACAGGATATTCTAACAGAATAATAAAGAATGGAATAACAGAAGTTCTCTTCATGAATATGAAAAAAAATACCCACTACGATACACAACAAATAATATCCCTTACCTTATAAAGAGCGAAGACTTCTAGACGGTAGGCGAGGATATACTTGAAGAAACTTGCACTACGCCAAAGCTTTCTTAAACGCTAAAGAAATACGCTTCGAGATAGAAGAATAATTCTCTCTACAATTTCTCTCTCTAGAGTTTTAGTGAATTAAGAAATAATGAAGGAATGAATTTATATTTATAGAAGAATGGATCGAATAAGAACTAATCCATGAACGGTCGAGATCAATTTACTTTAAAGCAGACGGTCCAGTTGGTTTATAATAAAATATAATATATTCTATTTATAATCTAATAAAACGAATAACTTTTATAAAAGTATTACATTTTATATAAAAAGATTTTACTATTAGCCTTAATAAAACGAATAACTTTATAAAAGTATTATGTTTTATATAAAAACTTTTACATTTTATTACATTAATAATACTAATAAAACAAAACTCATATATGTAATATATATATATATATATATATATATATATATATATATATATATATATATATAACAATCGATAATAATTGAATTGATAACGTGAGATACTATCAAGAACTTCTTGTGGCGATAATTGAACAAAACTGAGTGACTTCTCACGTAAGCATCAATAATCAATACAGTGTGCTACTATGCAACCACACGTATTACTGTACTTTTATTACCGAGTAGTTTCATAAAAATATTTTTGTCGTTTTCTCAATCCGACAATAATTCCGTTGTGGGGTCCACCAATGATTGTGCCGTCGTACGAATATTCCCCGACCAATCGAATATAATATAACAACTTGCATACTTTGAAAAATTTATAAATATAACCCACAACTATAACATTATATTAAATCCACACCATAATATTCAAAAAAAAATAGAGAAATTTAAATTTTTATTCGTAAAATTTGGGATTTTACAATCTCCCCTTCTTATGAAATTTCGCCTTCAAAATTTACGTACGTACGTGGTATGCAGAACAGATGAGGACACTTCGTCCGATTCTAACTCTTGAGGTATAACCTTTGAGTGTTGAATACATTTAAGGATTTTAACAGGTACATCTTTATACGTTAAATTATCCGCTATCTAGTCCGATTCTAAATCAATAATGTGGTTTGGGTCGTCCACATATTTACGTAACATCAATATGTGAAAAACGTTAAGAACACGCGACATACTTGGCGGTAAAACGAGTCTATAGGCCACAGTTCCTACTCGATCAAGGATTTCAAATGAGTCAATAAAATCGAGGGTTGAGATTTCCTCTCTTCATCGATTCTTGCTTCTAGAATAACGCCCTCTTAAACCTTCTTTTTCACATTCATCAGCTCTGAGTATTTAGCTTGAGCGGCTTTAACTTTATCGATTAAAATCGATTCTACTCGTATATTCGTTATCTTCACGTAGGTTAGTATATTCACACTCATAAACGCATACGATCTTCTACTCAATGCGTCAGCTACCACGTTCACTTTTTCCACGATGGTATTGAATGGTACGATCGTAATCTTCAACAGCTCGAGTCAACGTCTTTGGCGCATGTTACGTTCGTTTTAGTTGAAGAAATATTTAAGGGTTTTAGAAATGGGGTTTGTGACGCCCCCAAAATAGGTATACAACACCCATTCTGAGTCGCCAAATACATGGTACATAAAGCAAACTACAACTTCAATAATACAAATGTCGTATGAAATATAACAATACATGTTGTGAGTTTAAAATAAAAATATTGTCTTCTAGACAATATCCACACTCAAATAAGTCCTCATTACATTTATTCATACACTATTTTACAGAAATAGTGAGGACTGCTAAGTCATCTTTCTAGAACCATCACTCCATACCCCGACTCGATCCTGCTATGTTCTCACCTCCTGAGAAGAAAGATGGAACAAAAAGGAAAAGGGTGAGCTCAACTAGCCCAGTAAAGAATATTATGACTAAGATAATATACAACAAATTATCGTTAGTCCTCAACAAGGAAAAATCTGATAGAATATAATAGACAACAAGTTTTAGATTAACAAATACAGCGGAAACAGCAATCCATTAGAAGAGTCACGTAGAGAATGAGTTCTACTATCTTCTAAAATTTAAAAGTCCATCATCAATATTTTATCCCTTTACAACCATCAATATACATCTTTTATCAAATAGTCATCTTTGCACTACAGGCCAAAGATATTCATTTGTATCACCAGTTGGTTATGTTCATCTCAATACCTGTTCATCTTTGCACCACGGGCCAAAGATATTCATCAAGTATCATCATTAAGGATTGAGGATGATGAATTTTTTTTTAGAGAAAACGAATCCAGTGAGACAGAAGGATAAATATTAGGGATTCGTATAACAATTTATCCAAGATCAATAATACATCATAATAACCAATTTTGAAGCAGAATTCAAATATAAAGACCAAAACATGGATACAATCAAAGATAGTAACCATAATAGACATCTTGGACAAAAAGAAGAAATTTTATTTTTCGGTGAATAGTGCCGTATACGTGAATAGTGTCGTATACGTGAATAGTAACCCCAACACAAAAAGTTCCAAATTTGATTAAAAGTTCACCAATATTTTGGCATAATGATATTGAAGAAAATAATATCATTTAAGAAGAAAATAACATCCCTTACCTCAAAATAACCGTACTTTTGACTGAATTTCGGGTATAGTGCTGATAGAAACTCGCACCGTATAGTAACACTCAAAGTATCAAAATACTCACAAGAATACGCTCGATAATCTTGAGAGAAAGAAAACTTGCTTCTGGTGTGATTTTCAATTCTAACCTAAGCGTCTATTTATAGGAAAATGCTAGAACGCCAAAGGAGACTAAAATAATAAAATATATTATTTCATTTTCTTTCTTCCACGCATGCCTTCACCAACCAAATTTGAAAGCCATCAGTCATCTTTGAACAAATTGGCATCCCACATATTGTAAAATAAAAGTGGGTCCCACCCATAAATTAATAAAAATTATTTTATTTTCCGAAACTTCAATAATTCATAGAAAATAGACTGTTTATCAGAAAAATACGAATTTTATGTCCATTCTGCCTAAAATCAAATTCTCTACAACTTTGTAGCTTTGAGTTTCTCCAAATTCCAAACCAAAAATATCCGAAATCCATAAACAGATGATTTTTAATACTTCCCTTCCGACAAAATACTGATAAAACACCTCAGCATTAATTCCTTCAATTATATCCACATAAAATAAATAAATCCATCATTAATATCCACATCAAATAAATATTTCCTTATCATATAAATCGATAATTAATTATTCACAAATAATATTACAGAATCACAATTATGACAACCAGGCCATTCCCAGGAAAGAGGGGGTTTTCCAATAAGGATTTCTCCTTACTGACGCGCAATTAGATGACCTAACCTCTCCTTGATAGAACTTTCTAGATATTGCCAATAATGTTATCTAATAATATTATTCAAATAATACGAATTATTGATCTGATAATGGAAAATACTATGCAGTGATAATTATTGAAACAATAATAATATAAACTAACAATGCAGCAATTATTGAATTAATAAAATAAAATATTGAACAGTAACTCCTGAAGCAATTATTGAGTAGTGCCTTCTTACGTACGAATCAATAATTCAACAATCTTGTCTTAATCTGCAGTAATCTTCTTCTTGTGCAACCACGCGTATTATCATTTTTTTAACCACCAGGTAACCCAACAGTGTTAACGGTAAGAATTTACGCCGTTATTTATAAAACTCAATCTTTGTCATTTTCTTTCCTCCAACTATTTTTCGTTATGGGGCCCACAAATGACTGCGCCATCGTACGGAGATTCCCGACAAAAAGAATATTCCATGACCAAACTAATATTCCCCGACAGAAATGAATATTTTATAACCACTTGCTTATTTTGCAAAATTTGCACATTTCACCCATAACCAAAGCATTATATCAAATTAACCCTTATTAATTTAGAATAATGAATAGAGGAAAATTTAATTTTATTTATAATAAGTTTGGGTCTTATAGGGTTTTATCTTTGGGGTTTCGATAAAAATTCGATTTCACGCCTAGGGTAGGCGATAAGTCTTCGAAATACGTCGAGAAATTTATTAACAATAGAAATATCATTCACTGTTGTGACTCTCATCCAAGACTTGGATAACACGTCACATTAATACCTATCAACTTGTCATCGTTATTCACAACGCCCCTATGTAAAGTCCGCTTCAAAGTCATTCCACACAAGGAAGTCAATAACGAAAGGACTGGGGCTCTTTACTTATGGCTTGATATGACAATGATTGACTTAAGTGGTTTGTTTGCTTAAATTCGCATAACAGGTTGGTTAGGAATATGAAAGCTAACAACCTTATTAAAAGCATGATGAGTAGTTAACCAATCGATTCCTAAAATCACATCAAAGGCAAGTATTTTCAAAGAGATAAGATCGACAAGTAACGTGAAAGTGTTGATTTGAATCAAACAAGATTTATAAATAGTGGAGGTAACGAAGGTTTCTCCCAACTGATTTTCAACAGATAGATCAAAGTCTAACTTCTCCAGAGTTAAATTCAAACATTGAACACAACTAAGTGGACTGAAAGAGTGAGTAGAACCGGTATCTAACACAGTATAGACTTCGTAAGAGTTTATGATTAACTTACCCATGATAATTTTATTCAGGTTCCTCGTCACGAAAAAAAAACACTCTCTTAAACTACCGGCTTTGGCTTGTCTGGGACTTCCTTTGGCATCACCATCCCAGCTGGACTTGACTTCACCATACGATAAAATCTAGCTAGGTGACCTTCTCTTCCGCAATTAAAACACGCTTTAGATTGTTGAGTTCAGTTTGGACGGATGTGTCCCTCCTGTCCGCATTTGAAACATACGACCGGTGGTCGTTCTTCTTCCTTTGAAACGGGTGCTGATGTTGCTGTCTTTACATCATTATTGAACCTTCTCTTCTTGAAATTTCCACTTCTATTATCTTGGCCATGATTACCACCTAAGTGGTTAACATTCTTGGCATGATAATTTCCTCCACGATGGTCATCATTGTTTCAATGGTCGTTGCCTCCGGTACGATTATTATCGTGTTGTTGGTCGTTGCCTTTTGGTTGTGCTGACTCATTATCACGCTCCAATAACTGAGCCCTATTCACAACATCTAAATATAAATAAAGTTTGTGAGAAATGAGGTATTGATGTATATTGGGTTTCAAACCTCTTAAAAATATTCGCGTCATTCGTTCCTCATTATTAACTAAATGGGACGCAAACTGGGACAACTTGGCAAACTTGGCTTCGTACTGCGACACGGTCATGTTGTTTTGCTCCAGCTTGATGAACTCTACCTCTTTCATGTGATGAATACTTTCGGGAAATTACTTGTCGTTGAATATTTCTTGGAACTTCTCCCAAGTCATCTTCAGTGCATCAAGCTGGGTATGTTTTACAGATTCCCACCAATGATCTGCTTCTTCACGCAACATAAAGGTGGCGAATGGAACTTTTTGCTCCTCTGAGCATTCCAAGATATCAAATATCTTGGTGATCTGCTTAATCC
The DNA here is from genome assembly GCA_020205615.1 of Panax quinquefolius. Taxonomy (NCBI): domain Eukaryota; kingdom Viridiplantae; phylum Streptophyta; class Magnoliopsida; order Apiales; family Araliaceae; genus Panax; species Panax quinquefolius. The sequence continues at coordinate 37,355,842 of CM035173.1, forward strand.
ACGTCTCTGCCTTAAGTGGGTCTGGCTTTCCCAAAAACTCCGGTGGTCCCAGCTCCTTGAACTGCTTAGCGGTGACCAATCGTGGGTTGCCATTGTTTCCACCTGCATTATGAACAGGAGTCTCTCTCGTTTGGTGTTGCATGAATTCTAAAAAGCTCCTAAACGTACCATCGTTCATCATTTGGTTAGTGTTGTTGTTTACAGGAGGATTATCGCCTTCCTGTGGCACATTATCCTGATTATTGATCTGTGGAGACTCAACGGTCTCCTCATGCTCCATTCTATTCTTCTCAAAATTTTCTGGATGCCATTTTTCAATCTTAACAAAAACAAGGGTTAAATAACATATCACATATTATCCTTATACTTTCTAAATGAGACCAATTAAATATCAAATAAACTTAGGTAGGTCATACTAGCGAAGGAATTCCCCATCTCTCCCCTCCTAGTTCTTGTCTCACATCTCAGCCAGGGATCATATCCCTAAGCTTTGATACCAACTGTGACGCCCCCAAAAATAGGTATACATCACCCATCTTGAGTCACCAAATACATGGTACAGAATACAAATACAATCTTTAATATACAACAAGAGAGATGTGAGTTTTAATACAAATATTGTCTTCTAGACAATATCCACTCTCAGAATAAGTTCTCATTCCATTTATTGTCACACTATTTAACAGAATAGTGAGGACTACTAATGTTATCATCTGGACTATCAATTTGTTCCCCGACTCGTCCCAGCTATATTCTCATTTCCTAAAGAGAACAGTGAAGGAAAGGGTGAGCTCAACTAGCCCAGTAAGAAATATTATGACTAAGATAATGCAGAATAAATTATCATTAGTCTTCAACAATGTTAAACTGATAAAATACAATAGACATCAAGTTTAACTGCATAGCTGAACATCTGATCCATTAAAAGAGTCAAGTAGAGAATAAAATCTACTATCTTTTATGATTTAAAAAGTTTTTCATCACTTTTATCGCTGGGACTCAGCTTAATATATAATCCACCTCATCCATGCACTACGGCCAAGGATATTCATAAGTATCACAATCACAAATTATCCATGCACTACGGGCCAAGTATATTCGTGTATTCATCAATAGTCATGATCATGCCAACAACTGTCTATCAATGCACTACGGGCCAATGAGGACTTTTACCACATTATTTGTAACATTACGGTCATGATTACACGAATAATCCACGAGTCATAATCATACTAAAGTCCATCTATGCACTACAAAGGCCACGAGATGACTTTCAACAAAATATAAATATGAGGATGGTGACAATGATATAAGAATTCAATAAAAACAAGTTCAAGAATTAATTTATTCAGGAACTAATAACGTCCAAATTGTCAACATGATACTTCTTTGTAGAGTAAAATTCAAGAATGCTCATAAGAATATTTTTATGAAAAGATACTGGATGAAGCGCAAAAATCAAGGATATTCCACTAATTTCATGGAGTATAAAAGTCAAAACTTTAACCAACTGAGTATAATAAAGAATGGAATAACAAAAGAAATCACCATGCATGCGGTACTTGCATGAACAGTTATTCAACGAATAATAAATAATCGAACGGTCGAGCGTAATACGCACCCAAGCGGGGATATTCCAATGTAATAATAAAGAATGGAATAACAACAGAAATCACCATGCATGCGGTACTTCGCATAGACAGGTTATTCCAACAGAATAATAAAGAATGGAATAACAGAAGTTCTCTTCATTAATATGAAAAAAAATAATACCCCTTATGGGTACAACAAATAATATCTCTTACCTTATAAAGAAGAGTACTCCGACGGTAGGGCGGGGATATACTTGAAGAAACTTGCACTACACTCAAAGCTTTCTTAAATGCTAAAAAAATACGCTCAAGATAGAAGAATAATTCTCTCTACAGTTTCTCTCTCTAGAGTTTCATGAATTAATTCAGAAATAATGAAGGAATGAGCTTATTTATAGAAGAATTGAATGAATAAGAACTAATTCATGAATGGTGCGGATCGATTTACTTTAAACGGACGATCCAGATTGGTTTACAATAAAATATAATATATTCTATTTATAATCTAATAAAACTAATAACTTTTATAAAAGTATTACATTTTATATAAAAAAATTTACTATTAGCCTAATAAAACGAATAACTTTATAAAAGTATTACATTTTTTTATAAAAAAACTTTTACGTTTTATTACATTAATAATACTAATAAAACAAAACTCATATATAATATATATATATATATAACAATTGACAATAATTGAATTCAATAACATGAGATACTATCGCATTAATTCATCGTGGCGATAATTGAATAAAACCGAGTGACTTCTCACGTAAGTATCAATAATCAATCTGACCGTATGTCTACTTATCAATCACACGACGTATTCTTGTGTTTTTTTACTATCGAGTAGTTCAACATTATTAACGGTAAAACTTCCGTTGTTATTTTCATAAAAATATTTTTGTGTTTTTCTCAATCCGACAATAATTTCGTTGTGGGGTCCACCAATGATTGTGCCGTCGTACGAATATTCCCTAAGACAAAGAATATTTCCTGACCAATCAAAAATAATATAACAACTTGCATACTTTGAAAAATTTATAAATATTACCCACAATTATAACATTATATTAAATCCACACCATAATATTAAAAAAAAAAATTCGAGAAATTTAAATCTTTATTCGTAAAATTTGGGATTTTACAATTTGGACGTTATTAGTTCCTGGATAAATTAATTCTTGAACTTGTTTTATTGAATTCTTATATCATTGTCAACATCCTCATGTTTATATTATGTTGAAAGTCACATGTGGCCTGTAGTGCATAGATGGACTTGGTATGATTATGACTGAGGATTATTCTTATAATCATGGCCGTAATGTTACAAATGATGTGGTAAATGTCCTCATTGGCCCGTAGTGCATTGATGGACAGTTGTTGGCATGATCATGACCATTGATGAATACACGAATATCCTTGGCCCGTAGTGCATGGATAATTTGTGGTTGTGATACTAATGAATATCCTTGGTCGTAGTGGAGGGATGATGTGGATTATTTATTAAGCTGAGTCCCAGCGATAAAAGTGATGAAAAACTATTTTAAATCATAAAAGATAGTAGATTTTATTCTCCACTTGACTCTTTTAATGGATTATTTGTTCCGCTGCAGTTAAACTTGATGTTCGTTATATTTTATCAGTTTAACACTGTTGAAGGCTAACGATAATTTATTCTGCATTATCTAAGTCATAATATTTCTTACTGGGCTAGTTGAGCTCACCCTTTCTTTCACTGTTCTCTTCAGGAAATGAGAACCTAGCCGGGACTAGTCGGGGAACGGAGTGACGGTCCAGATGATAGCATTAATAGTCCTCACTATTCTGTTAGATAGTGTGACAATAATTGTAATGAGGACTTCATTGAGTGTGGATATTGTCTAGATGACAATATTCTTATTAAAACTCTTATATTATGTTTTGTCGTATCTTACACGACTGTTGTATTATAAAGTTGTATTTGAATTTTGTACCATATATTTGGCAACTCAAGATGGGTGATGTATACCTATTTTGGGGGCATCACAGTTGGTATCAAAGCTTAGGGATATGATCCCTGGCTGAGATGTGAGATAAGAACTTGGAGGGGAGAGACGGGGAATTCTTTCGCTAGTATGACCTACTTAAGTTTATTTGATATTTAATTGGTCGGTCAAAGTATAGGGATAATATGTGATATGTTATTTAACCCTTGTTTTGTGGCAATATTTGAAAATGAAATCCCAGAATGTTTAGAATATCAATAGAGCACAGGAGACCGTTGAGTCTCCACAGATCAATAATCAAGATAATGTGCATCAAGAAGGCGACAATCTTCATGCAAACAACAACACTAACCAGATGATGTTTATACAATTCATGCAACATCAGGCAAGAGCGGCTCCTGTTCAAAATGCAGGTGGAAACATCTTGCAACTCTCGGACGGTCACCATTAGCGATTCAAGAACTGGGACCACCGGAGTTTTTGGAGAGCTAAAACCACTTAAAAGCGAGACGTGGATAAAGCGGATCAACAAGATATTTGATGTCTTGGGATGCTCAGAGAGCAAAATGTTCCCTTTGCCACCTTCATGTTATGCGAGGCAGATTCATCGGTGGGAATCTTTAAAAGCGTACTCAACCTGCCGCACTAAAGATGTCTTGGGAGAAGTTCCAACAATTGTTCAATGACAAGTACTTTCCCGAAAGTATTCGTCACATGAAAGAGGTAGAGTTCATCAAGCTGGAAAAAAATAATATGACCGTGTCGAAGTACGAAGCCAAGTTTGCCGAGTTATCCCGATTTGCGTCCCATTTGGTTGATAATGAGGAGAGAATGATGCGAATATTTCTAAGAGGTTTGAAACCTAAGATACGTCAATATCTTATCTATCATAAACTGTGTTTGTATTCAGATGTTGTTAATAGGGCTCAATTATTGGAGCGATAATGAGTCATCCCAACCAAAAGAGAGCAGCCGGCAAAATGATAATACCAGTGATAGACTGATAGTAGTCATCGAAGCGGTGACAACAAGCGTGGAGGGAATCAATAGGCCAGAAATGGTAACCACTTCGGTGGTAATCAGGGCCAAAACAATAAGAATGGACATTTCAAGAAGAGGAGATTCAACAATGATGGAAAGATATCAGCACCAGCACCCGTTGTTAAGGAAAGAGAACGACCACCTATCATAAGCTTCAAATGCAGAGGGGAGGGACACATTAGTCCAAACTGCACGATGCTGTCCAAAGCATGTTAAAATTTTGGAAGAGAAGATCACCTAGCTCAATTTTGTCGTTCACCGAAGACAAGTGCAGCTAGGATGGAGGCACCAAAGTCCGTCCCAGAAAAGTCAAAGCCGGTGAGTCTGAGGAGGCGTTTGTTGTGACCTCCCAGAAAGCAAGGAACCCGAACGAGGTCATCACGGGTAAGCTTATCATAAACTCTAGCGAAGTCTATACCATATTTCATACCGGTTCTACCCATTCTTTTATTTCTCCTACTTACGCTCAACGTTTAAATTTGACTCCGGAGAAATTAGACTTTGACTTATCTGTTGAAATTGCATTGGGAGAAACCTTCCTTACATCCATTGTTTATAAGTCTTGTTTGGTTCAAATCGGTACCCTCACATTACCTGTCGATCTTATTTCATTGAAAAAAATACTTGCATTTGACGTAATTCTAGGGATTGATTAGTTAACTACTCATCATGCAAAAATTGATTATTTTTGTAAGGTTGTTAGCTTTCATATTCCTAACCAACCTATTATGCGAATTCAAGCAACCAAACCATTAAAATCAATCATCGCCATCTTAAGCCATAAAAATATTCGTTTATTGAAAAATGGATGTCAAGCTTTCTTAGCTCATGTCACGGATCTAAACAAAAATACGTCGGTTTTGAATGATATTTCTATTGTTAATGAATTTCTGACGTATTCCTGAAGAACTTCCCCGGCCTACCCCGAGTGTGAAATTGAATTTTGTATCGACCTTGAACCCGAAGATAAAAACCTATTTCCAAAGCCCCATATCGAATGGCTCTATTGAACTTCGTGAGTTAAAGACCCAACCGCGAGGAATTATTAGATATTGGCTTTAATTGTCCTAGTACTTCTCTTTGGTCGCTTCGTTTCTATTCGTGAAGAAGAAAGATTGGAGTATGCGACTTTGTATTGATTATCGGGAGTTGAATCATGTCACCATCAAAAATAGGTACCCATTGCCACGTATTGATGACCTGTTTGACCAGTTGCAAGGAGCCAAATTCTTTTCAAAGATTGATCTTCGTTCCAGATATCACCAGTTGAAGATTAGAACCGATGACATTCCAAAGACGGCTTTCAGAACTCGGTACGGGCATTATGAGTTCCTAGTCATGTCTTTTAGATTGACTAATGCTCCTGCTGCCTTCATGGATATGATGAACCGAGTATTCAAGGAATATTTGGATCACTTTGTGGTCGTCTTTATTGATGACATCCTCATATATTCCAAAACCCGTGAAGATCATGAGCAACACTTGAGGTTGATACTCTAAAAGCTTCGTGAATATAAGCTTTATGCCAAGTTGAAGAAATGCGAGTTCTGGCTTGAGGAAGTAGCATTCCTTGGGCACGTGGTATCAAGTCATGGAATATCTGTTGACCCAGCAAAGATTGAAGCTATTCAAAGCTGGGAGCAACCTAAATCAGTGACCGAAGTACGTAGCTTTCCCGGTTTAGCTAGTTATTATCGGAGATTCGTGGAAGGATTTTCTAGAATCGCTACTCCACTAACTCAGCTGACTCGAAAAGATACAAAATTCGGTTGGAGCGAGGAATGTGAGAAGGGTTTTCAAGAACTCAAGAGGAGACTCATTTCAGCACCTGTTCTGACAATACCATCTGGCTTGGAGGGATTTGTCATCTACAGTGATGCTTCGAGCAAAGGGTTAGGATGTGTTCTCATGCAACATGGGAAATGAAAGTAGTATGCACACAAGCCAATCATGTTTGATGATAAAGCATATACTTTGTAACAATCTTATTCATTTATTAATAAAAAGTATTAATTTATTAAAGGCTTTTAATTATCTACATGATGCTGTTTTATAATATGTGATAAACCCATAGTTTTAAGCAATGCTTTTAGAATAATGATGATGATCATTCTAATGAGATCTAAATTCTTAGAAAGCTTAAAACTAAAATAGTTCCCAATCGTTGGATTACTAAATTGGGATTAGTGAATCCGGATAGATTGGTACATACGTTAACTTGCTTTCATTGGATGAGGATGATTGATCTCATGATCATTTGTGTGGAGACACTAAAGCAAGTATGTAGGTGCTTATTGGAGAATAAGTTCACCGAACGTGGCTCGCTAAGGAATACCTAATGGAGTTTTACTTGTGCATCAATAGAAATTCCTGTAGTGATAGTAGTACAAGTAATCCTTGAACTTGAGATCATCATAGTATCTTGTGTATGACGAGTTATACTTTGACTTATTCCTTAAGACCCTTAGGGTATATCAAAGGGTATGCTTGGGTATAACAAGTTATACATGGAGATAATATATGATCAATAAAGAATCTACCAAATCTAATAAAAGAAGAGAAATGTCCTATGTGATTCGATAAATGACAACCCAGTAGTCCTTGGCCAAGGCAGAATGAAATTAGAAAAGAGTTTCTAATTCGCATTATTTGGAGTTGTGCATTTAAGGATCGAAATACATATAATTAAATAAAATAAGACTTGACAGTAATTCCATGTCTTATATTTAATTGGGACATTGTATGGTGGAAGGATTGAATTGTACGGTAACTATTTATTCAAAGGTTCTTTTATGATTAATGTTGAAATCTATATTATCTGGAAAGTCGTTGATCGCTAGGGAGGCTTATCCCTATTGTAGAATAAATATTATTTATTTAAATAAATTAATTGTTTAATTTATTTATTTAAATAAGATTAGAATTGTTCTAATTGATTTATTCACAACCGGTTTAATATGGAGAACCTAAAGGGTCACACCACCATAAAAGAAGAATAATTATTTAAGAAGTTAATGGCATAATCGTAATAATATGTTATGTATATTTAATTTAATCTATGGTGATAGAATAAATTAAATAGCTTAATATTTATTATTTAATATTTTAGAAATATTAAATATAAATTAATAAGAGGAGTCTTATTAATATTATTACAATTATTATTATTATTTTAATTTCTAAATGAGTTTAGGAATTAATTTAATATAAGTACTCTCATTTATTCCTAATTGGATTAGGAAGGATAATTAGTTAAAGGAGTTTAATTAATTATCCCTAATAAGATTAGGGAGCCCTTTAATTAAAAGGTTTTAATTAAATAATACCTTATTTTAATAGGGTTACTTGATATCTTTATAAGAAGAGTCTTATATCGGATATCAAGACGACGTTATAATTCCAATGGTTGGAGAAAGTACGCCCTTTTACTATAGAGATAGAAAAACTAGGGTTTAGCCAACCACCCATCTTCTTGAATCCTTCTTCTTCTTTGGTGGATCACCTCTAGAGGCCAAACACTTGGGTGGCTAACCTTGATCAAAGGAAGGAACCAAACCCGGTGGATTCAAGTTGAACGCGAAAAAGATTGGAGGTGAACTTATACCTGAGGAAGCTCGGATCTTCAAGGGTATGATTCTTGTTCTTTCTTTTTCGTTTAATTAATAATTGTGCATAAAGGGTGATCCGGGTATATGGTTTGTATAATTTTTAAAACTCTGATTTTTACACGTTTCTGCTTATTTATGCAATTTGATTGCGTTCTTGAATATTACAAACCTAACAGGAAAGTCATAGCCTATGCCTCTCGGTAACTCAAAGAATATGAGAGGAATTATCCTAATCATGATCTAGAGTTGGCAGAAGTTGTTTTTGCACTAAAGATTTAGAGGCATTACTTGTATAGGGAGAAAGTGGAGATCTTTACGGATCATAAAAGCCTCAAATATTTCTTCACTCAAAAGGAACTAAACATGCGATAGCGACGTTGGCTTGAACTGTTGAAAGATTATGATCATACCATCCAATACCATCTTGGAAAAGCAAACGTGGTAGCTGACGCATTGAGTAGAAGATCATATGCGGGTACGAGTGAGATATTGTCAACGCAGAGGCCCATTTTGTATGACTTGCAAAGGATGGAGATAGCGATAAAGACTCCAGGGACCCACGTGATGATGGCGAATATGAAAGTAGTATGCACACAAGCCAATCATGTTTGATGATAAAGCATATACTTTGTAACAATCTTATTCATTTATTAATAAAAGTATTAATTTATTAAAGGCTTTTAATTATCTACACGATGATCTTTTTTTATAATATGTGATAAACCCATAGTTTTAAGCAATGCTTTTAGAATAATGATGATGATCATTCTAATGAGATCTAAATTCTTAGAAAGCTTAAAACTAAAATAGTTCCCAATCATTGGATTACTAAATTGGGGATTAGTGAATCCGGATAGATTATTACATACGTTTCTTGCTTCATTGGATGAGGATGATTGATCTCATGATCATTTGTGTGGAGACACTAAAGCAAGTATGTAGGTGCTTATTAGAGAATAAGTTCAATTGAACGTTGACTTCTTAAGGAATACCTAATGGAGTTTTACTTTTCGTCAATAGGAATTCTGTATTGATAGTAGTACAAGTGATCCTTGGACTTGAGATCATCATAGTATCTTGTGTATGATGAGTTATACTTTGACTTATTCCTTAAGACCATTAGGGTATATCAAAGGGTATGCTTGAGTATAATAAGTTGTATATGGGAGATAATGTATGATCAATAAAGAATCTACCGCTTAGTAAAGAAGAGATATGTCTATGTGATTCGATAAATGACAACCCAAAGTAGTCCTTGGCGGCGAATGAAATTAGAAAGGAGTTTCTAATTTGCATTATTTGAGTTGTGCATTTAAGGATCGAAATACATATAATTAAATAAAATAAGACTTGATGATAATTCCATGTCTTATATTTAATTGGGACATTGTATGGTGGAAGGATTGAATTGTACGGTAACTATTTACTCAAAGGTTCTTTTATGATTAATGTTGAAATCTATATTATCTCAAAAGTCGTTTGATCGCTAGGAGAGCTTATCCCTATTGTAGAATAAATATTATTTATTTAAATAAATTAATAGTTTAATTTATTTATTTAAATAAGATTAGAATTGTTCTAATTGATTTATTCACAACCGATTTAATATGGAGAACCTAAAGGGTCACACCATAAAAGGAAGAATAATTATTTAAGAAGTTAATGGCATAATCGTAATAATAATTAAGTATATTTAATTTAATCTATGGTGATAGAATAAATTAAATAGCTTAATATTTATTATTTAATATTTTGAAATATTAAATATAAATTAATAAGAGGAGTCTTATTATTATTATTATTACTATTATTATTATTTAATTCCTAAAGGAGTTTGGGAATTAATTAATAAAAGTACTCTCAAATATCCTAATAGGATTAGGAGGCTAAATTAATTAAAAGATTTTAATTAATTATTCCTAATATGATTAGGAGCCTAATTAATTAAAGGAGTTTAATTAATTAAAATAAAACCCAATTTCTTAATTGTTAAGGAGGGTTGCCTACATCTATAAATAAGAGGATTCTTATTATGGATGAGGTGGTGGTTGACGTATTCATAGAATACGTAATTTCAATAGTTGGGAGAGTATACCCTTTCTATGAGAGATAGAAAAACTAGAGTTTTACCAAATACCCATCTTCTTGAATTCTTATTCTTCCTTGGTGGATCACCTCTAGAGGTTAAACACTTGGGTGGCTAACGTTGATCAAAGGAAGGAACAAAACCCGGTGGATTCAAGTTGAACGCGAAAAAGATTGGAGGTGAACTTGTACCTGAGGAAGCTCGGATCTTCAATGGTATGATTCTTATTCTTTCTTTTTCGTTTAATTAATAATTGTGTATAAAGGGTGATCCGGGTATATGGTTTGTAAAATTTTTAAAACTCTGATTTTACACGTTTCCGCTTATTTTGTAATTTGATTGCGTTTATGAATATTACAAACCTAACAGTGGTATCAGAGCCAAACTTTTATGCGAATTATTAATTGTTCAGATTTAATATGTATATTGATATGTGTTTAGAATAATTTAATTGGGCATTATTTTGTTGTATAAAATTTAATAATAAAAAAAACGAAAAAACATTTGATTCGCGTAACCTTATATATCCTGTTCAAGGTATTCACGGCTGCTTCCTAAACAAAAGTAATCAAATATACTCCCTGATTCCGTGCATCCATATTTTAGCTATCACGTGGTCACTAGCAAGGAGTTCTTTATTAAAAGGAGAGCAGGAGAATTATCAGGATTCATTTAACTATATTATATATATATATATATATATATGATAATAGCATTCATGTGGCCAAAGATGAGGATTATCTGGATGTTCACTATTAAAGTTATATACTATGATGTTCACCCAGCAAGATTCATTAAGTGTGTACGGATTTTCGTGATCCGTTATTGATTGGTAAATTTATTACCGAAGCATGGAATGATTTTTTTATATATATATATATATATATATATATATTTATTCTCAATTATTTTATAATTAAAATAAAAGTTTATTTTAATTTTAAAATAAAAAATTTATTTTAATTTTAAAATTAGAATTTCATGCTAACTAATTAAAGTTAGAATTGGATTCCATGATAACTAATTAGAGTTAGAATTGGATTCCATGATAACTAATTGGAGTTGAAATTGGATTCTATATTTTCTTAAATAAAGGAGTTTATTTAGATATGAAATAAGATTTCATATTATTCAAAATAAAAGAGTTTATTTGTGAATAGGAAAGAGAATCCATATTTCCTTAAATAAATGAGTTTGTTTAAATATGAAATAAGATTTAATATTATTCAAAATAAAAGAGTTTATTTGTGAATAGGAAAGAGAATCCTAATTTTCCTTAAATAAAGGAGTTTATTTAGATATGAAATAAGATTTCATATTATTCAAAATAAATGAGTTTATTTGTGAATAGGAAAGAGAATCCATATTTCCTTAAATAAATGAGTTTATTTAAATATGAAATAAGATTTAATATTATTCAAAATAAAAGAGTTTATTTGTGAATAGGAAAGAGAATCCTAATTTTTCTTAAATAAAAGAGTTTATTTAGATATGAAATAAGATTTCATATTATTCAAAATAAATGAGTTTATTTGTGAATAGGAAAGAGAATCCGTGTTTTCTTTAATAAATGAGTTTTTTTTTACATGGAATTGGATTCCATAATTAATTAAAATAAAGGAGTTTATTTTGATTAAAGATTTTGATTAAAATAAAATAGTTTATTTTATTCAAAATTGGATAAATTAAAATAAAATAGTTTTATTTTGATTTAAATTTAGATTAAAATAAAGGAGTTTATTTTGATTCAAAATTAGATTTTATACTAACTAAATTTGCCAATTAAATGATATCAATATATATATATATTGAATGTTTATTATTCATGAGATGATTATTATTTATTGATGCATATGGTGATGTGTATGATAATAAATGGGATTGATTATGGACTATTGACCAATGTGATTGGATTTTATTTTAGTTGGATGCATGAATGTATGGGTTTTATTAAATGGGGTCTGCGTACCTCGTCTTCTCTAAATTTTTCTTAATGTAAATTCTATCTCCCTCCTATGTACTTTCCCTTGACTGTTAATCAAGGTTTCTATTTATTTTAAATAGTTTTGTAATAGGAATAGTTAGAATTAATTTTGAAGAATTGGAGATCAAGGAGCAAGGAGCGTGTGAAGACCCGTTTGTAATGGAGCTCGAATTTAAATGTAATAGTTATATTTAAATATTAATTCTTGCACCCCTAGGGTTTGACCTTTTGGTTCACTTGGTGGCTCTAGTGAACCAAACTAGAATAAAAGTTCATAATCAATCCAGGTAGAATATAGTATTCTATATGTGCATGCTTATATTATATATATTATATATTATGCAAACATGCTTCACATGTTAATTAATATGACGCATATTTTATATATATATGTGCATGCGCGCTAAACAAGATGAGACTTTTTAATAACAAACCCCTCAAATATTTTTATATTAAGTCCTAAGCGTTCAAAGATATTTGGAATATCGAACGTCGCCTTCTGGCATGATAAAATTAATAGAGTATTAAATATTTAATATGAGTTTGTTATGTCACCACAAGGCAAGTATTAAGTATTGAAGATGTTAATTTATCACATTTGATGTTTATAAAAAAAATTGAACAATATTATTTTGTTGTGTCACCACAAGAACAATATTTTTCTTTTTTAAATATATAGAGTGCTAGGCTAGAGAATAAGTTCACTGAACGTGACTCGCTAAGGAATACCTAATGGAGTTTTACTTGCCTGTCAATAGGAATTCCTGTAGTGATAGTAGTACAAGTGATCCTTGGACTTGAGATCATCTTGTGTATGACGAGTTATACTTTGACTTATTCCTTAAGACTCTTAGGGTATATCAAAGGGTATGCTTGGGTATAATAAGTTATACATGGAGATAATGTATGATCAATAAAGAATCTACCACTTCTAGTAAAAAAAGAGAAATATCCTATATGATTCGATAAATGACAACCCAGTAGTCCTTGGCCAAGGCAAAATGAAATTAAAAAGGAGCTTCTAATTTGCATTATTTGGAGTTGTGTATTTAAGAGTCGAAATACATATAATTAAATAAAATAAGACTTGACAGAAATTCCATGTCTTATATTTAATTGGGACATTGTATGGTGGAAGGATTGAATTGTACAATAACTATTTACTCAAAGGTTCTTTTATGATTAATGTTGAAATCTATATTATCTGGAAAGTCGTTGATCGCTAGGGAGGCTTATCCCTATTGTAGAATAAATATTATTTATTTAAATAAATTAATAGTTTAATTTATTTATTTAAATAAAATTAGAATTGTTCTAATTGATTTATTCACAACCGGTTTAATATGGAGAACCTAAAGGGTCACACCATAAAAGGAAGAATAATTATTTAAGAAGTTAATGGCATAATCGTAATAATAATTAAGTATATTTAATTTAATCTATGGTGATAGAATAAATTAAATAGCTTAATATTATTATTTAATATTTTAGAAATATTAAATATAAATTAATAAGAGTAGTCTTATTATTATTATTACTATTATTATTATTATTTAATTCCTAAAGGAGTTTGGAAATTAATTAATAAATGTACTCTCGAATATCCTAATAAGATTAGGAGGCCAATTAATTAAAAGAGTTTAATTAATTATTCCTAATAAAATTAGGAGCCTAATTAATTAAAGGAGTTTAATTAATAAAATAAAACCCAATTTCTTAATTGTTAAGGAGGGTTGCCCACATCTATAAATAAGAGGAGTCTTATTATGGGTGGGGGGTTGTTGACTTTTACAACATACGTGATTCCAATTGTTGGGAGAGTACGCTCTTTTCTATAAGAGATAGAAAAACTAGGGTTTTGCCAAATACCCATCTTCTTGAATCCTTCTTCTTCCTTGGTGGATCACCTCTAGAGGCCAAACACTTGGGTGGCTAACGTTGATCAAAGAGAGGAACCAAACCCGGTGGATTCAAGATGAACGCGAAAAGGATTGGAGGTGAACTTGTACCTAAGGAAGCTCGGATCTTCAAGGGTATAATTTGTCAAGATTATTATTGTTATGCATTGGAGCAATAATATTAGTTAAGGATTGTGATTGAATATCCTTAAGGAGAATAAATATGTGATTGTGGTTGGATATTTTGTACAGTTAAGAAATGATTATATGATTATAATGTGAGTATTTGTATAAGTGAGTTTTTAATTTTCGAAAATTATTTGTTAAGAGTTATTTTTTGTGACAATTATTATGTTTTTGGAATTGAGGATTTGATTTGGGTTAGATTCTGATTTTTGTTAAGTTGTGAATAATTTGAGGTATGTGAATCGGTGGGAAAATATAATAAAGTGAAAACTGTGACGCCCCCAAAATAGGTCCATTCCATCCAACCCATTCTGAGTCGCCAAATACATGGTACAGAAATAACTACAACTTTATTATTACAACATATAAACTGTGAGTTTAAATACAGATATTGCCATCTAGACAATATCCACACGCAAATAAATCCCCATCATAATTATTGATACATTATTTTACAAAATGGTGAGGACTACTAAACAACTCTCTCTAGAACCTTCATTCCATACCCCACTAGTACTCGCTACATTCTCGCCTCCCGAGAAGAAAAATGGAACAACAAGGAAAAGGGTGAGCTCAACTAGCCCAAGAAAGAATATTATGACTAAGATAATATACAACAAATTATCGTTAGTCTTCAACGAGGAAAAACTAATAGAATCTGATAGACAACAAGTTTTAAATCAATATTCGCAAATGAAATAATAATTCATTAGAAGAGTTAAGTAGAGAATGCAAACTACTATCTTCTATATATGAATTTAAAAGTTCATCGTCGATATTTTATCCTCAGTAACATCAATCAATATACATCCGGAATCAAATATTCATCTTTGCACTACAAAGCCAAAGATATTCATCATTGTCATGTTCATCTAAACACTGCTCATCTTTGCACTACGGGCAAAGATATTCTTCAGAAATCATTCATCTTTGCACTACACAGCCAAAGATATTCCATAATATCATCATTTAAGATCAAGATGATGAAAATATTTTTTTAAAGAAACGAATCCAAAGTGAAACAAAATGACAAGGATTAAGGATTAAGGATTAGTACTTTGTTTTATCCACATCCAAAATACCTCAAAAATAATCATAGGGTGTAAAATTCAAGAATGATCAAAACATGGATACAATCAAAGCTAGTATCCGAATAGATATTTTGGACAAAAGAAAAATTTTCATTTTTCTATGAATAGTGCCATATTCGTGAATAGTGCCAGATACGTGAATAGTCCGAGTATCGTGAATAAGAACTCTCACACCAAAAGATAGAAATTCCACAAAAAAAAACATCTTCACGCTTAGCTTAATAAGTACTCGTGAATAGTAACTCGTGAATAGTAACTCATGAATAGTAACTCGTGAATAGTAACTCCCAGACATGGAAAAGTTCCAAATTTGATAAAAAGTTTCAACCAATATTTCAAAGATAATGATATTGAAGAAATAATATCATTTGAGAAGAAAATAACATCCCTTACCTCGAAAAGACAAGATTTCAGTTGAAACATTTGGATATAAAGCTATGACTTGAACTTGCACCGTATAGCAATACTCAAAGTATACTCAAAATACTCACAAGAATACGCTCGATAATATAGAGAGAGAAAACTTCAGTTTCTGGTGTGATTTTCAATTCTAACCTAAGCACCCTATTTATAGAAAATTGCTTAGAACACCAAAGCAGAAAATTTAATATAATATATTATATAAATAAAATTCATACGCCCACATCTTGAATCTGAATTCAGCCATCATGCACATGTTAAATATGCCCACAACATATAAAAAACGTTTTTATTAATAAAAATAAATAACACTTCCAAAAATCAATTATTTCGGAACTTCAGAACTTCAATAATTCATAATAAATAGCCCTTTTGTCAGAAAATTCAAATCTCGCGATTTTTTATAGGAAATTCAATTCTCTACAACTTTGCAGAAGAAAGTTTTTCCAAATTCCAAATGTGAAATTGACCAAAATCCACAAACTGACGATTTTACAAATTTATAATCAAATTTCAGTCAAGAAATGGGGTCCACCGACACACAAAATATGTGTTAATCATTTAATGCAACAAAAATACTCTTCCTCCTCATATACTCATATATCCCACATTCGTTGTAAAAATATCACCGTTAATATATTATTAAAATAATATATTTAAATGAATTATTTTATCGTAAAAAGATAAAATATTCATTTTCAACAATTGTCATTTTAAAATTTTTCTCCATCTATATCCACATAAAATCAATATTTTCCTCATCATATGAATCAATAATTAATTATTCACAAATAATATTACGTAATCACAATATTGACAACCGTGCGGTTCCTGTGAAGAGGGGCTTTCCAATAAGAATTTCTTCTTTACTAATGCGCAATTAGGTGACCAAACCTCTCCTTAGACGTAACTTTCTAGACATTGCCAATAATGTTATCTAATAATATTATTCGAGATAATATGAATTATTGCTTCGATAATGGAAAATACCGTGTGATGACAATTTATTGAAACAACAAAAGAATATAAAATATCAATGCAAAGAATTATTGAATCAATAAAATAAAATAATTTGAATAAAGAATTACTTTGTAACAATTATTGAGTAAAGGCCTTCTTACGTAAGAATCAATAATTGGTGCAATACCGGTATGCTACTTGTTCAACAACGCGTATTAGTGTGTTTTAACCACTGGGTATTCCAACAGTATTAACGGTAACAACAACTTATATTTGTCGTTTTCTTCATCCAATCGTTTTCAGTTATGGGCCCACAAAAGATCATATTGTCAGTCACGAATATTCCCACAAGCGATTTAATATTCCACGACCAAACGAATATTCCCGAAGCGATAATGAATATTTTATAACCACTTGCTTATTCAAATATTTGCATATTTTACCCATAACTATCCACATTAATCAAATCAACCCTTACTATTTCAAAATAATAAATAGAGGAAAATAAATTTCATTTATTAATAATTTGGGGTCTTACAACCTCCCTCCTTATGAAATTTAAGTCCTCGAAATTGGCGTACGCATACAGGTGTTTCAAAAGATGAGAATACCTCGCTTTCATTTCCGTTTCCAACTCCCAGGTCATTTCCTCAATAGCATGGTTTCTCCACAAAACTTTAACTTGTGGTATGACCTTCGTACGTAGGACATGTTCTTTCCTATCCAAGATCTTGACAGGTACCTCTTCATACGTTAAGTCTTCGGCTATCTCGTCCAGTTCTAACTCAATGACGTGGTTCGGGTCGTCCACATATTTACGTAACATCGATACGTGAAAAACGTTATGAACACGCGTCATACTTGGCGGTAAAAACGAGTCTATAGGCCACGCCCTCCTATTCGATCGAGAATTTTAAATGGATTAATAAATCGAAGGTTTGAGCTTTCCTCACCTCACCGATTCTCTCGCTTTTGAAATAACAACTTCTTGCACCTCCTTCTTCAAATTCATCAGCTCCGGTGTGTAGCTTGAACAGCTATAACTTTATCGATTAAAGTTGATTATACTCGTATATCATCACGTGGGTAACTAGAGTTTTCATCTCCATCTCTATTATTTGTAAATTATACGAAATGAGTCTTTGACAATATCGTACTTTCATACTTGTATACGATCTTCTACTCAACACGCCGCCTACCACGTTCGCTTTTCCAGATGGCATGGTCGTAACATGTCTTTGAAATGAGTCTCCTCTTGAGTTCTTCAAGCTCTTCCCACATTCTTTGCTCCATTCGAATTTTGTATCTCTACGAGTCAAATTGCGTTAATGGAATAACGATTCGAGAATATCCTTTAACGAATCTCCGATAATAACCAACTAAGCCTAAAAAGCTACGTATTTCGATTCTGAAGCTTAGGTTGTTCTCAATCGTGACTCATATCCCAACCTTGGATAAGACGTTACAATGACACCTATCGGTTTAATATCGCACGAATATGGTGTCCCCTACGGAGAATCCGGCTTCGTGCATTCCACAAAGGAAGTCACCAGATAAAGGCTCGGTACCAAATTCTATAGTTGAATTTTAACTCACGAAGTTCAATAGAGCCATTTGATATGAGATTTTAGAAATGAGTTTTGTCTGGGGTTCAAATTCGATACAAAATTTAATATCGGGCTTTGGGAGTAAGCCAAGAAATTCTTCAAGAAATACGTCGGGAAAATTAATAACAACAGAATATTATTCAAATCTGACGTGTCTTTATTCAAATTCATAACATGGACTAAGAAAACTTGACATCTGTAATAAACGAATGACTTCATGGCTTGATATGAAAATGTTTGACTACAATAGTTTGATTGCTTGAATTCGAATAACAGGTTGCTTAGGAATATGAAAACTAACAACCTTACGAAAGTAATCAATTTCGGCATGATGAGTAGTTAACCTTAAAATCACATCAAAAGCAAATATCTCTATAAATAAGGTTAACAGGTAATATAATAGTGCCAACCTGAATCAAGCAAGATTTCTAAACAACGGATGTAATGAAAGTTTCTTTTAACGGATTCTCCATAAATAGGTCAAAGTCTAATTTCTCCGTAGTCAAGTTCAAACGTTGAGCGCAAGCAAGAGAGATAAAAGAATGGGTAGAACCGGTATCTAGTAAGGTATAAACTTCACAAGAATTTATAATTAACTAACCCGTGCTAACTTCGTTCAGATTCCTCGCATTTTGACCGGTCACAACAAACGCTCTTCCAGGAATCGTTGTCTTTGAATTTTCTGGGACATCCTTTTGAGTCACCATTCCCGCTGGACTGGGTTTCGATATCGTACATTCTCGAGCGATATGTCCTTCTTTTCAACAATTATAGCATACCTTAAACTGTTGTGGGCAGTTTGGGCTGATATGTCCCTCTTTCCCGCATTTGTAACATACGACCGGTGGTCTTTCTCCTCCCTTGGAACTAGTTGCTTCTTGCGCGGCGTCTTCAAATGGTCGTTGTTGAATCTCCTCTTTTAAAATCTCTTCCCGACTCGCTTCTTCTATTTTCATGGCCATGATTACCACCGGAGTGGTTACCATTTTTGTCCGTCTGCTTTTCTCCGTTGGTTATCATTATTACATTGATCGCTATCTCCGCACGATCCTCGGTTATGGTCCTCAGTTAGTAGTACTTTCGTTATCTCGCTCTAATAATTGAGCCACATTTACAACATCTAAATAGAGAGAAAATTTATGAGAAATGAGATACTTGACGATCAAGGTTTCAAACCTCTCGAAACATCCGCGTCATACGTTCCTCATTCTCCACCAAATGAGGTGCAAACCCGGATAACTCCGCGAACTTTGCCTCGTCTTTGGGACACCGCCATGTTATTCTCGCCCGGCCTAATAAACTCCACTTCCTTCATATAGACGAATACTTTCGGGGAAGTACTTGTCATTGAATTGCTTCAAACGTCTCCCACGATATCTTTGAGTGCGTAATTTGGATGGATACGTTCCACGATTTTCCACCAAGAATCCTTTCACCACGGAACATAAACGTAGCGAATGGAACTTTCGCTCCTCCGCATCCCAAGACATCGAATATCTTAGTAATTTATTTGACCCACGCCTCGCTTTAATCGGATCCTAGCATTCCCGAAATTTTGGTGGTCCCAACTCTTTGAATCGCAGTTGTGACCACCCGTGAATTGCTATCATTTCCTCCTCATTTTGAACACGAAGTCTCCTCGTCTGCGATTTTGCATGAAATGCAAAAAGCTTCTAAACATCCCTCATTCATCATCTCGCTTTCGAATTGTGTTGTTCATGGAGGAACATTGTCGACTGTTGCAGCGTTCTCTCTCGTTGGTGAGTACAAAGGCGTCTCCACGGTCTCATTTCCATTGTTAATATTCTCACGACATTCTCAAATCATCGTATAAAACAAGGGTTAATTAAGGAAATCAATATATCACATAATATCCCTATATATCTTGACCAACTAACAAATAAGCTTATGTAGGACACACTAGCGAAAGATTTACTCGTCTCTCCCTCCTAGTTCTATTCCCCGATCTCCGCCAGAGATCATATCCTAAGCTCGATACCAACCATGACACCCCCAAAATAGGTCCATTCCATCCAACCCATTCTGAGTCGCCAAATACATGATACGTAAATAACTACAACTTTATTATTACAACATATAAATTGTGAGTTTAAATACGAGATATTGCCATCTGCACAATATCCACACGCAAATAAATCCCCATCATAATTATTGATACATTATTTTACAAAATGGTGAGGACTACTAAACAACTCTCTCTGTAACCTTCATTCCATACCCCGACTAAGTACTTCGCTACATTCTCGCCTCCCGAGAAGAAAAATGGAACAACAAGGAAAAGGGTGAGCTCAACTAGCCCAAGAAAGAATATTATGACAAAGATAATATACAACAAATTATCGTTAGTCTTCAACAGAAAAATCTAATAGAATACAATAGACAACAAATTTTAAATCAATATTCGCAATGAAATAATAATTCATTAGAAGAGTTAAGTAGAGAATGCAAACTACTATCTTCTATATATGAATTTAAAAGTTCATCGTCGATATTTTATCCTGTAACATCAATCAATATACATCCGGAATCAAATATTCATCTTTTGCACTACAGGGCCAAAGATATTCATCGATTAGTCATGTTCATCTAAACACTGCTCATCTTTGCACTACTGCCCAAAGATATTCTTCGAAATCATTCATCTTTGCACTACGGGCCAAAGATATTCCATAATATCATCATTTAAGACCAAGATGATGAAAATATTTTTAAAAAAAGCGAATCCGGTGGAAACAAAATGACAAGGATTAAGGATTAAGGATTCGTACTTTGTTTTATCCACATCCAAAAATACCTCAAAAATAATCACGATGGTGTAAAATTCAAGAATGATCAAAACATGGATACAATCAAAGCTAGTATCCGAATAGATATTTTAGACGAAAAGAAGAAATTTTATTATTCTATTGAATAGTGCCGTATTCATGAATAATTAGGTCGTATCGTGAATAAGATCAGAGTATCGTGAATAAGAACTCAGACACCAAAAGATAGAAATTTCCCAAAAACATCTTCACGCTTACATGAATAGTACTGTGAATATTAACTCATGAATAAGAACTCATGAATAGTAACTCGTGAATAGTAACTCGTGAATAAAGTAACTCATGAATAGTAACTTGACATGTAAAAGTTCTAAATTTGATAAAAGTTTCAACCAATATTTCAAAGATAATGATATTGAAGAAATAATATCATTTGAGAAGAAAATAACATCCCTTACCTCAAAAGACAATCTTACTTTGTTGAAACAGGATATAGGCTATGACTTGAACTTGCATAGTATAGCAATACTCAAAGTATACTCAAAATACTCACAAGAATACGCTCGATAATATAGAGAGAAAACTTGATTTACGGTGTGATTTTCAATTCTAACCTAAGCACCTATTTATAGGAAATTGCTTGTAAACACCAAAGCGAAAATTTAATATAATATATTATATAAACAAAATTCATACGCCCACATCTTGAATCTGAATTCAGCCATCATGCACATGTTAAATATGCCCACAACATATAAAAAACGTTTTTATTAATAAAAATAAATAACACTTCCAAAAATCAATTATTTCGGAACTTCAGAACTTCAATAATTCATAATAAATAACCCTTTTGTCAGAAAATTCAAATCTCTCAATTTTGTATAGGAAATTCAATTCTCTACAACTTTGCAGAAGAAAGTTTTTCCAAATTCAAATGCAAATTGACCAAATCCACAAACAGACGATTTTATGACTATAATCAAATTTCAGTCAAGAAATGGGGTCCACCGACACACAAAATATGTGTTAATCATTTAATGCAACAAAAATACTCTTCCTCCTCATATACTCATATATCCCACATTCATTGTAAAAATATCACCGTTAATATATTATTAAAATAATATATTTAAATGAATTATTTTATCAGAAAAAGATAAAATATTAATTTTCAACAATTGTCATTTTAAAATTTTTCTCCATCTATATCCACATAAAATCAATATTTTCCTCATCATATGAATCAATAATTAATTATTCACAAATAATATTACGAATCACAATATCGACAACCAGTGCGCTTCCCAAGAAAGAGGGGCTTTCCAATAAGAATTTCTTCTTACTAACAAGCGCGCAATTAGGTGACCAAACCTCTCCTTAGATGCGAACTTTCTAGACATTGCCAATAATGTTATCTAATAATATTATTCAGATAATATGAATTATTGCTTCGATAATGGAAAATACTTGTGTGATGACAATTTATTGAAACAACAAAGAATATAAAATATCAATGCAGTGATTATTGAATCAATAAAATAAAATACCGAATAAGAATTACCGTAACAATTATTGAGTAGTGCCTTCTTACGTAAGAATCAATAATTGGTGCAATACCGCAATGCTTCTTGCTCAACAACGTATTAGTGTGTTTTAACCACCGGTATTCCAACAAGATAATTGGTAACAACAACTTATATTTGTTGTTTTCTTCATCCAATCGCTTTCCTTTATGGGCCCACAAAAGATCTGGCGTCAGCATTTAATATTCCCCGACATGATTTAATATTCCACGACCAAACGAATATTCTTTAACGATAATGAATATTTTATAACCACTTGCTTATTCGAAATATTTGCATATTTTACCCATAACTATCCACATTAATCAAATCAACCCTTACTATTTCAAAATAATAAATAGAGAAAAATAAATTTCATTTATTAATAATTTGGGGTCTTACAAAAACTATTAAGTACAGAGGATCTCTTGTAATTTTGAGTTGTTGTAGAGATTCAAGGTAATTAGATTAATCTTTTGGAGTAAATGAATTTTGCGATTATTTTCTAGTTGAATATTGGAGTTATCTTATATGATATTTTGAGTGATAGTATGAGGAGACCTTGGAATTTGTTGGGTTAAGATTTTCATTAAGAGAATGATTGATTCATTGAATGATTAGATATATAATAAGTGATGAATCCAATATATTTTAAGAGATTTTGAAAGCTATAGTTTGTTTATAATTCAGATAGTAGGATATATGATTTGGAGTTTGGTATGGTGATGAAGAGATCGTAGTAGTAGTATATTTTTAGTGTAATAATATTTGAGAACTAATTTAATTTGAGGTTATGATATTTTGAAACTCTTGAGGACTTAGTGAGAGTTAGTGATATAATTTAAGTTGTTTTGTTTATTTGATGCTCTTAGAGTTTTGCATGAATATATGTAAAATTAAATAAAAATAATTAGTTAATTTTTTTTTTGTCATGTGTGGAACATAAACGTTTTACGAATTAAAAATAATTTTAAATATTTTGGGTATTCAAATTGTATTTAGATGAAGAGAGATTTTTGTGATTTCGAATTATGTTCCGAATAATACGTTTACAATAATAAAACTCCAAGGTATTAGCGACGGGCCGCACCAACGATGGATCATGTGATCTAATTTGATGCAACACGAAGAACCTAACCAAGGCTTGACACGGTAGCTGACGAATCTTTTACAAGTACATTGATAATTACTTGGACCGATGACTTATCCGCGTTGATCGTTACAAATGGTGGCGCTACGTCGTAACTAAATTATTTTTGTAGCTTATTTGAATTCCGAGGACGAAATTATTTTTAAGGGATGAAAAATGTAATAACCCATTTTTTTTAATAATTAGATATTAATTGATTTTATTTTATACAATTGTTTTTTTTAATTAGAAAAGGTAAATGATATTTTTTCCCTCTTTTCTTCCTTGTTTTGTTTAGAAAATTAAATTCGTTTAGTAGATAATTAAATAACTGATTAAATGGAAATTGAGGAAGATAATTCCTTTTGTTAAAGTATTGTGGTAAAATTATTAGGAGCGGGAAGCTATTTGGGAAATAGAGGAGTCTATTCGAGCGGAGTATCCACATCTTTTGATAATTAGATACGTTCATTCTTTTGATTCTGGGGACGGAATCCTTTTTAAGGGGTAGGTGATGTAATACCCGGTATATAAAAATAAAAAAATAAAATAATAGTTGTAAGACCCCAAATTATTAATAAATGAAATTTATTTTCCTCTATTTATTATTTTGAAATAGTAAGGGTCGATTTGATTAATGTGGATAGTTATGGGTAAAATATGCAAATATTTCGAATAAGCAAGTGGTTATAAAATATTCATTATTGTTTGGAATATTCGTTTGGTCGTGGAATATTCGTATACAATTCGGGAATATTCGTGCACGGAAAGCGATCTTTTATGGGCCCCATAACTTGAAAGCGATTGGATGAAGAAAACGACAAATATAAGTTGTTTATAAATAACTGCCGTAGTTATTTATCAATTAATCTTGTTGGAATACCCGGTGGTTAAAACACACTAATACGCATTGTTGAACAGTAGCACACGGTATTGCACCAATTATTGATTCTTACGTAAGAAGGCACTACTCAATAATTGTTACAGAATTATCGCTCATTCGATTTTATTTTATTGATTCAATAATTGTTTATATTGTTGATATTTTATATTGTTGTTGTTTCAATAATTGTCATTACACAGTATTTTTTATTATCGAAGCAATAATTCATATTATCTGAATAATATTATTAGATAACATTATTGGCAATGTCTAGAAAGTTCTGTCTAAGGAGAGGTTTGGTCACCTAATTGCGGCCAAGAAGAAGAAATTCTTATTGAAAGCCCTCTTTCCTGAACCGCACGGTTGTCAATATTGTGATTCTGTAATATTATTTGTGAATAATTAATTATTGATTCATATGATGAGGAAAATATTGATTTTATGTGGATATAGATGGAGAAAAATTTTAAAATGACAATTGTTGAAAATTAATATTTTATCTTTTTCTGATAAAATAATTCATTTAAATATATTATTTTAATAATATATTAACGGTGATATTTTTACAATGAATGTGGGATATATGAGTATATGAGGAGGAAGAGTATTTTTGTTGCATTAAATGATTAACACATGTTTTGTGTGTCGGTGGACCCCATTTCTTGACTGAAATTTGATTATAAATGTAAAATCGTCTGCTTTGTGGATTTCTTCGATTTCTCATTTAGAATTTGGAAAAACTTTCTTCTGCAAAGTTGTAGAGAATTGAATTTCCTATACAAAATTGAGAGATTTGAATTTTCTGACAAAAGGGCTATTTATTATGAATTATTGAAGTTCTGAAGTTCTGAAATAATTGATTTTTGAAGTGTTATTTATTTTATTAATAAAACGTTTTTTATATGTTGTGGGCATATTTAACATGTGCATGATGGCTGAATTGATTCAAGATGTGGGCGTATGAATTTTGTTTATATAATATATTATATTAAATTTTCTAACTTTGGTGTTCTAAGCAATTTCCTATAAATAGGTGCTTAGGTTAGAATTGAAAATCACACCGTAAATCAAGTTTTCTCTCTATATTATCGAGTTTATTTTTGTGAGTATTTTGAGTATACTTTGAGTATTGCTATACTGTCTTGCAAGTTCAAGTCATAGCCTATATCCTGTTTTTAACTAAAAGTCGCTCTTTCGAGGTAAGGGATGTTATTTTCTTCTCAAATGATATTATTTCTTCAATATCATTATGCTAAAATATTGGTTGGAACTTTTTATCAAATTTGGAACTTTTTCATGCTTGGGTTACTATTCATGAGTTACTTATTCACGAGTTACTATTCATGAGTTACTATTCACGAGTTACTTATTCATGAGTTACTATTCACGAGTTACTATTCACGAGTACTATTCATGAAGCGTAAAGATGTTTTTTTTTGTGGAATTTCTATCTTTTGGTGTCTTGAGTTACTTATTCACGATACTAAGACTATTCACGATACTGACACTATTCACGAATATGGCACTATTCAATTTAAAAAATGAAAATTTTTCTTTTGTCCAAAATATCTATTCGGATACTAGCTTTGATTGTATCCATGTTTTGATCATTCTTGAATTTTACACCCTATGATTATTTTTGAGGTATTTTTGGGCGTGGATAAAACAAAGTACTTAATCCTTAATCCTTAATCTTTGTCATTTTGTTTTTTTGGATTCGCTTTTTTAAAATATTTTTTATCATCTTCGGTCTTAAATGATGATATTATGGAATATCTTTGCCCAGTAGTGCAAAGATGAATGATTTCAAGAATATCTTTGCCCGTGAGTGCAAAGATGAACAGTGTTTAGATGAACATGATTAATCGATGAATATCTTTGGCCAGTAGTGCAAAGATGAATATTTGATTCCGTATGTATATTGATTGATGTTACAGGATAAAATATCTACGATGAACTTTTAAATTCATATATAGAAGATAGTTGTTTGCATTCTCTACTTAACTCTTCTAATGAATTATTATATCCGCGAATATTGATTTAAAACTTGTTGTCTATCAGATTCTATTAGATTTTTCCTCGTTGAAGACTAACGATAATTTGTTGTATATTATCTTAGTCATAATATTCTTTACCGGGCTAGTTGAGCTCACCCTTTTCCTTGTTGTTCCATTTTTCTTCTCGGAGGCGAGAATGTAATGAGTACTAGTCGGGGTATGGAATGAAGGTTCTAGAGAGAGTTGTTTAGTAGTCCTCACCATTTTGTAAAATAATGTATCAATAATTATGATGGGGATTTATTTGCGTGTGGATATTGTCTAGATGGCAATATCTCGTATTTAACTCACGCTTTATATGTTGTAATAATAAAGTTGTAGTTATTTACGCACCATGTATTTGGCAACTCAGAATGGGTTGGATGGAATGGACCTATTTTGGGGGCGTCACAGTAATAATAATAATAAATAAATAAATAATATTTAAATCTATATTTTTATTGGGTTTTTTTTAAGTTTAGGTCAAACTAGTTATTTAATTTGTGTGGGCTAATAAATATTAATAAGAGATGGGTAAATTAATTTAGTACAATTTGGGCCTTAAAACTAAGTGGGGTCTAATTTATAATTGTGTAATTTTAAAATCCTATTAAAAGTTGGAGAGTTAATAAATATATTATTATTAAAATATGTTTTTAAGTGAATAATAGGTAAAACCTAATTTTACACATAATAAGTCTGACGCGATGAAGGAGAAAAAAAAACGGTGCAGTGTTGGAGGCGCATGAGAGCAGATCACTTTTGGTTGCCAATTTTTTTTTTTTCCGGTGAGTACTTGTAATTTTCCTAGTTATAGTCTGTAATTATAATCATATGGTAGTGTGCATATAATGATTGGATGGCAAAGGAAATCTTATATTCATATTGTGTGAATAATAAAGTCAGCATGTCTTTATATGAATTATAAATATAATAATGAGCAATATGTAAACTTAGATATTTTGTTTCTTAGCAATCTGATTTCGGATGGCAATGGGGGCAGTGGGTTGATAAGTTAGTATACTAGCTTAATAAATAACTAATTATTGTGTTATATTTGAAATTGTATCGAAAGTTTTGTATATTAATTCAAATCGAATTCGTTTATTTGTTAAAATTATAAAAAAAAATTATTTAATAAAATTAATTAATATTATGTTAGTAATGGTTAGATTTGTAATAAAATTTTATTTTATTATTAGATCGAGCGGAGAGAATTTAACGAGTTATTTTTGGAATATAAATTTTGGAGTATTAATAATTGATAAAAGGAGACGATTAAAGGCATATTAAATAGATTATGAATTATTTTGGAATTATTAGTTTGGATTGTTTTTAATTTGAGGTGAACATGTTTAGGTTGCGAATAACGTTTCGTATTTGATATCGTTGGCATTTGAGGGTAAGATTTTGTGGAGTGTGCTATAAATGGGTTGAAAGTATCGTGCATGATTCGTACTCTTTCTCGCGATACTCTTGTTAAATTTGATTTGTTCGTTTTGTCATTGTTCGATTTTCGTTATTATTTCACATAATTTCTTCTGTGAAATAAATATATTAGTTTTTTTGGAGTTGATACATATGACTCATATTTGTACTCTTTGAATTAGGTTATCATGTTTGATATTTGTAGAGCGGTACATGTTGCTACCTTCTTTTTGAAACCTTGTGACTATAATTTGATTTGGTTCAACATGTACATATAGAACCCTTTTGTTGGTATTTTGTCGCATGTGTTGTGACATGATATTTTGTTAGAATATACCATAGGGTATACCGAGCTATAACCACTGTGGGGGGTACCATGAGCATGTCGTCTTGCACGAGGGACATGACACTTTCCGCCAAGTGGTGTGATTAGTCCACAACGTCTCCATTTTGGGCTCCGGAGGAAGTGGGCCATTTGGTGTTTTGTTGTGGGAGGCGTATGGGTTAACCCTAGTTTTCTGTTCTGCGGATTGGTGATGTTGTTCCAAACACACCTATCCGATTTGCATACATTTGGATTCACGGTCCAATGTGTGATTTGCCTGTGTGACATTATTTTGGTTGTCTGGTGGCATTATTTTGACTTGTCTGTGTGACATTGTTTTGATGTGCCTGTGTGGCATTATTTTGGTTGCCTATGTGGCATCATTTGATTTGCCTATGTGGCATTATTTTGACTTGTCTATGTGACATTGTTTTGATGTGTTTGTGTGGCATTATTTTGGTTGCCTATGTGGCATCATTTGATTTACATGTGTGGCATTATTTTGACTTGCCTGTGTGGCATTAGTTTGACTTGTCTGTGTGGCAATGTATATTTCTGAGCTCAGTCGGTATGAAATAACTCTAGCCATTTATTTCAGCCTATTATTTTATTGTATTAGTTTTGTTGGTTTCTGTTCAGTTCAATTCATTGAGTTAGTTGCTTCAGTTCGTTATTTCTTTATTCTTCTATTGGTTTTGTCAATTCTGTTGATTCAGATATATTCCATTCAGATCTTTGTAGATTATATTTTCGTCAGTATTTACACTTGAGGCTTTGTTCAGTATTTTGTCTCAATTGCTTTCGTATATTAGTTGTATATCTTTTTTATATCTCCATGATCCGTCTTTGAAGCAATTGGCTCATCTTTATTTTTCTTTCGGCAGAGTTTGCGGGGTGACTCGTAACTAGTGTGATGAGAGTGTTGCCTTTGACCATCTAGGTTGATTAAATTTTAAGTTTTGATTATTTTGACTCTGTTTGGAGAATTGTATTTAGTACTTCATTGATGGATATCACTATTAATATTTTGAAGTTATTAGTGCTCTGTGTACTTATTTTGAGGTTTGTCGTGCTTTGCATGTGACCTCCCTTTTCTTTTTGGGAAGGGGGTGTTACATAGTTAGTATCAGAGCTTAGGTTATGATCTTGTAGATTGCCTTTTAGGCTTGACCTATGAGTTATGGGTAGACCATTGGGTAGTTGTAAGATTTTATTATAGATTTGTATTGCGATTGATTTTCGTTTTGCATAAATTTGGCCTTGATTATTTATTTTGATCTGTTTGATTTTGTATCATAGATGGCTCGTAGGTCTTCGAGAATTGCTGGGAGGCAGGGTAATAACGGTAGGAGGGGTCAGAGGCAACCCCGAGTTGAGGATGTTAACCAGGGTGGAAATGATGGGGCCCAGGGTAATGCAACAATAACCCCAGCTATGGTAGCAGCAATAGTGAATGAGGCAGTTACGCAGGCTGTGGCACAGGCTATGCAGGGTATTCCGCAGATGCAAGGTAATCAGCATGCAAATGGCATGGGGGATGATGCAGAGATACCACAGAATGAGCAGAATATTCCTCCTGAGGATCAAGTGGGTCAGCAAGTGCAGCCGTTGTATGTGTTATTGGAGAGGTTCATTAAGCAGAAGTCCAACTCTTTTCGTTTCGCTCCAACTCCAATTGATGCGAAGAACTGGATCGCCCACTTGGAGAAGATTTTTGATGTTATTGGGTGTACCAAAAATCAGAAGGTGAGATTAGCAGTATATAAGCTATAGGATGATGCTCAACGATGGTGGAAATCGTTGAAGGCTACATAGGGAGATGGATTTATGGATGGACTCATATGGAGCGGTTTTTGTGACCTTTTCTATCAGCAGTATTTCCCAAACGCTAATAGGGATGCATACATCAGGAAATTTGTGTCCATTCAGCAGAAGGATGATGAGACTATTACTGATTTCATAGCGAGGTTTACAAGATTGGCTGGTTTTGCGGGTTCAATAGCTGGGACAGCTACACAACAGGTAAAAAAGTTTAAATGGGCCTTGAAATACGTGTATAGGAGATCGATCATCCACACCATATTTACAGATGTATCACAGGTGGCTAATGCAGCTAAGAGTGTGGAAATGGAGCACAAGGACTTTCTGTGACGCCCCCAAAATAGGTATACATCACCCATCTTAAGTCACCAAATACATGGTACAAAATTCAAATACAAACTAATAATACAGCAGTCGTGTAAAATACGACAAAACATATGTTGTGAGTTTAAATACAAATATTGTCTTCTAGATAATATCCACTCTCAAAATAAGTCCTCATTACATTTATTGTCACACTATTTAACAGAATAGTGAGGACTACTATCTAATACTATCATCCGGACCATCACTCCATTCCTCGACTCGTCCCAGCTACATTCTCATTTCCTGAAGAGAACAGTGAAAGAAAGGGTGAGCTCAACTAGCCCAGCAAGAAATATTATGACTAAGATAATGCAAAATAAACTATCATTAGCCTTCAACAATGTTAAACTGATAAAATACAATAGACATCAAGTTTAACTGCAGCGGATCAAGCAATCCATTAAAAGAGTCAAGTAGAGAATAAAATCTACTATCTTTTATGATTTAAAAAGTTCTTCATCACTTTTATCACCGAGACTCAATTAAATAAATAATCCACATAATCCCCCACTACTGCGAGGATATTCATTAGGTCACGACCACAAATTCTATGCACAACTGGCTAAGGATATTCAGGTATTCATCAATGGCCATGATCATGCCAACAATCATCCATCAATGCACTACTACGAATGAGGACTTTTACCACATCATTTGTAACATTACGGTTATGATTACACCAAAAATCCTCAGTCATAAGCATACCAAGTCCATCTATGCACTCATGCCCACGAGATGACTTTAAAAAAATATAAAAATGAGGATGATGACAATGATATAAGAATTCAATAAAACAAGTTCAAGAATTAATTTTTTCAGGAACTAATAACGTCCAAATTGTCAACATGATACTGCTTTGTAGAGTAAAATTCAAGAATGCTCAGAAGAATATTTCTATGAAAAATACTGGGTGAAGCGCAAATATCAAGGATATTCTACTAATTTCATGGAGTATAGAAGTCAAAATTTTAACCAACTAGGTATAATAACGAATGGAATAACAAAAAAAATCACCATGCATGCGGTACTTCGCATAAACAGGTTATTCCAACAGAATAATAATAACGGAACCATGTTAGGTGAAATTCACACCGACAGGATGTTCCAACAGAATAATAAGTAATGGAATAACAACAGAAATCACCATGCATGCGGTACTTCACATAGACAGGTTATTCCAACAGAATAATAATAATGGAACCAGGTCCGGCGTAAAGCACAGACAGGATATTCTAACATAATAATAAAGACGGAATAATAAAGACAAAACCAGGTCCGGTGTAAAACACACAGACAGGATGTTCCAACAGAATAATAAAGATGGAACCAGGTCCGGCGTAAAGCACAGACAGGATGTTCCAACATAATAATAAAGACGGAATAATAAAGACAGAATAATAGAAGAATGTCACCAAGTATAGGGTAGCTCGCTTATACAGGTTATTCCAACAGAATAATAAGGAATGGAATAACAGGAGTTCTCTTCATGAATACAAAAGAATAATATCCCTTACCATAAAAGAAACTGGATATAGGAAAAGAAAGGTAGCAGACTTCTCTTTTTCTTTCTCTCTAAAATTTTCTCTCTCTAGAGTTCAGTGAATTCGTAAGAAAATAATGAAGGAATGAGCTTCTATATATTTATAGAAAAATGGACTGCATAGTAACTAACTCATGAACGGTCCAGATTGATTTACTTTAATCTGACGGACCATAATTAAAGTAAAATCTTTTAAATAATATATTATATTTATATATATATAATATAAAACATGTGTAGACAATTATCATGGCCTGTGACTCAATTGATTCCATCTGCCAAGATTTTCAATCCTGCATACATATAATAATGGAATAATACACCCCCATGTCATCATCACCAATTAATTTTCTACCCACTTGACAAAATCTCCCATCACTTGACTAATTATCACTCCCATTCCCACGTAACACCCATTTTCCTCCCACCCCACTTGTCAACTTACACATATATAATATATATAAATATCAATCATATATATATATATATATATAATGAAAAAAAACTGAGATAACTTTTCACTTAAGCTTCAATAATCAATACCGTGTGCTACTATGCAACCACGCGTATTACTGTACTTTTAACACCGGGTGTTTCAACAGTTAACGGTAAAACTTCCGCCGTTATTTTCATAAAAATATTTTTGTCATTTTCTCAATTCGACAATAATTTCGATGTGGGGTCCACCAATGATTGAGCCGTCGTACGAATATTCCCTGTTAAAATGAATATTCCCTGACCAATCGAATATAATATGATAACTTGCATACTTTGCAAAATTTGTAAATATTACCCACGACTATAACATTATATTAAATTCATTCTACAATACTCAAAAATTATAATTATAGAAAATTCATCTTTATTCAAAAAGTTGGGGTCTTACACTTTCGAGCTTCAAAATCAGAAGGGAGTCGAAAGAGAGATAGAGATGACCAAAGAAGGGCAAGAATGGGGCGCTTTAGCGTAAATCGAATAGAAGGCAAAATAATTGAATGAGCCTCCATCGAATTGTGATTTAATCCTCGACGGATTTTGCTTACCCAATGCAAGTCGATGGCAAGTCGAGGCGATATCAAAATAGGGGATTTCAACGAGCAGGGTTTCTAGCAAAATCGTAATCGTGGTCAACATCTCCAACAGAAATGAATTGGGCGAGATCCAGGATCGGCGGTGGGGAAATTAACCTTTTGCCACTTCCACCGGGTCCATGTCTTTATTGTGGTGGGTATCATCTTTGTAGTAGGGCATGCTATAGAGAGACAAGGGCTTGTTTCTTATATGGAAAAATGGGACATAGAGCAAGGGACTGCCCAGTTCAGCGTAATAATGTGGGAGGCGGTAATGCTGGTAATGGTAGTCAGCGCAACACCGGTGGGAGAGTATTTGCATTGACAAACTTAATCAAAGTGACCAAGCACCAGGTACTATTTCAGGCATTCTTCTTGTAGGAAATCTTGAGGCATCGGTTTTGTTTGACACTAGATCTACACACTCTATTGTTGCATTTTCATTTACTCGTCATCTTGGAGTGTCTTCTCAAATATTAAATCCTCATTTGTCTATTGCTACCCCGATGCGAAATTCTGTGATTATTTCTGAGCACTTTCGCGAGTGTCCATTGAAGTTAGGGAGGAGAGTGTACGCAGCTAACTTACTTCCGATGGTGATGTATGATTTTGATATTATCTTGGGTATGGATTGGCTGAGTAAGCATCGAGCCACTATTAATTGTCAGGCGAGGAAGGTTATTTTTGGAACCTTAGAGGCTCCGAAATTCGAGTTTTAATGTTCCAAGCCGAATGGTGTTGTAAAGTTGATCTCAGCTTTGAAGGCGAGCAAAATGATAAGGGACGTGATTGTTATTTGGCTTATGTGAAGGACACCTCGAGGGATGAGCCCCAACTTGATGACTATCCAGTTGTACGAGAATTTCCTGAGGTATTTCCTAAGGATCTACCGGGATTGCCACCGTCAATGGAAGTTGAGTTTACTATTGAGCTCATTCCTGGAGCGGAACCTATCTCTAAAGCACCCTATAGGATGGCTCCATTAGAGTTACAGGAGTTAAAGGAACAATTGCAGGAGTTGTTTGATCGTGGATTCATTAGACCGAGTGTATTGCCATGGGGTGCTCCAGTATTATTTGTGAAGAAGAAGGACAGATCTATGAGATTATGTATAGATTATAGGGAGCTAAATCGGATCACTATTAGGAACAGATATCCATTGCCACGGATAGATGACCTTTTCGATCAGCTCCAAGGGGCAAAGTTCTTCTCAAAGATAGATTTGAGGTCGGGGTACCATCAGTTGAGGGTGAGGGAAGAGGACATTCCAAAAATAGCTTTTCGTACTCGATATGGGCACTATGAGTTTTTAGTGATGTCATTTGGGTTGACTAATGCTCCGGTAGTGTTTATGGATATGATGAATCGGGTTTTTAGCGAGTATTTGGACCAATTTGTCATTGTCTTCATTGATGACATTTTGGTGTATTCCAAGTCTAAGGAGGAACATGAAGAGCATCTCCGTACTGTTTTGGGGCCTATTTTGGCTTTTATTTCTTATTAGTAGAGACTATGTAAATGTGGAGTTCCTTCTATTTAAATTGGAGTATGTGGCATTTGGTATAAAATTTTATTGGAGATATTCTGAGATTTATTAGAGGTTTGTATTTATTATGTTTGTGAGTGACATCCCTTTTTTCCTTTTGGAAAAGGGGGTGTTACAGAGTTGGCGAATATACGAGTAGAACCGACTTTAATCGATAAAGTTAAAGCTGCTCAAGCTACAGACCTGGAGCTGATGCATATGAGGAAGAAAGTACAAGAAGGTGCTATGCCGGAAGCAAGAATTGATGATGAAGGAATACTTCGAGTCAACTCCAGACTTTGTGTTCCTAAAGACCCTAATTTAAAGTATAAAATCATGATGGAGGCGCACAACACACCGTTTGCAATCCATCCTCGGAGTACCAAAATGTATCGTGATCTTCGTTATACATTTTGGTGGAGCAATATGAAGAGAGAGATAGCGCTGTTTATCTCAAGGTGTCTAACTTGTCAATGAGTCAAGGCGGAGCATCAAGTACCAAAAGGTCCATTGCAACCACTTGAAATTCCAGAATGGAAGTGGGAACACATTACCATGGATTTCGTTACTGGTATTCCCAAGGTTTCTCAAGGCATAGATGCAATTTGGGTCATTGTTGATAGATTGACCAAGTCTGCTCATTTCTTACCAATACGAGAAACTTATACACTTAAACGTCTTGCTCGTATGTACATAAACGAGATTGTAAGACTGCATGGTATGCCAGTATCCATAGTTTCTGATCGAGACCCAAGATTCATTTCATGATTTTGGGTTAGTTTGCAAAAAGCTATGGGCACGGATTTACGATTTAGTTCGGCATATCATCCTCAGACGGACGGATAATCAGAGAGGACTATTCAAACTCTTAAAGATTTATTAAGACTCTGTGTCCTTGACTTCAAGGGAAGTTGGGACAAGTTCTTACCATTGGTGGAGATTTCTTACAACAACAGTTATCAAACAAGTATTGGCATGGCTCCATTGTATGGAAGAAAGTGTCGTTCTCCAGTATGCTGGGATGAGGTGGGTGAAGCAACGTTGTTGGGAACGAAATTGGTACGTATGACTATGAAAAAGATTCAAACGATCTGACAACGTATAAAAACCTCACAAGACCGACAAAAGAGTTATGTTGATCTTCATCGAAAGGACGTGGAATTTGATATTGGAGATCATGTGTTGTTACGTGTTGCTCCATGGAAAGGAGTTACGAGATTTGGAAAGAGAGGAAAGCTCAATCCTAGATTCATTGGCCCATTTTTAATCCTTGATCGAGTAGGAACTGTGGCCTATAGACTCGTTTTACCGCCAAGTATGTCTCGTGTTCATAACGTTTTTCATATATCCATGTTACGTAAATATTTGAAAGACCCGAACCACATTATTGAGTTAGAACCGGACGAAATAGTGGAAGATTTAAAGTATGAAGAGGTTCCTGTTCAAATCTTGGATAAGAAGGAACATATTCTACGCTCCAAGGTTATACCTCAAGTCAAAGTTTTATGGAGGAACCACGATGTTGAGGAAATGACCGAGTTAGAATTTGAAATGAAATCAAGGTATCCTTACCTCTTTGACATACCGTAATGTACCTCTAATTTCGAGAGGAAATTCCATAAGAAGGGAGATTGTAAGACCCCAACTTTTATGAATAAAGATGATTTTCTATAAATATCATTTTGAATATTATGGAATGAATTTGATATAATGTTATAGTTGGGGGTAATATGTATAAATTTTGCAAAAGTACATGCAAGTTGTTATATATAATATTCGATTGGTTGGGGAATATTCGCTTTTAACGAGGAATATTCGCATGCAAGACAATCATTAGAGGACCCCACAACGGAATTATTGTTTGGATTGAGAAAATGACAAAAATATTTTATGAAAATAACGACGGAAGTTTTACTGTTAACTGTTGAAACACCCGGTGTTAAAAAATGCGAATACACGGCGGTGCATAAGTAGCACCTGGTATTGATTATTGATGCTTACGTGAGAAGTCACTCAGTTTTGATTACATTATTATCAATATTTTTATATATTATTAAATCAATAATTGAGATAACAAAGTTATTAATATTATTATTTGCAATATTAACGATTATTATTTGCAATATTAACGATGTCTAGAAGTTCTGCCAAGGAGAGGTTTGGTCACCTAATTGCGCGCCAATAGGGAGAAATCCTTATTGGAAAGCCCTCTCTTTCCTGGGAACAACCTGGTCGATTAATATTGTGAATTATAATAATGATGATAAATGTTTTTAAAAATATTGAGGTGATTTTATGAAATATTTGTTGTAAATTTTGTTTATTATTTGGACCCCCACTTGCCCATTTTTTTAAACTGCTAGGAGAATTTATCTCGGTTTTATATATATATATATATATATATATATATTTATACATGTGTTAACAGTAAAGTGGTAGTGGGGGGGGGGGGAATCTTGATTAATGAGGGGAATCTAGTATAATGTTATATATATAATAAATGAATGAGTGAGTGGAAATTAGTGGAGGGAGCATGTGGGGCTATGTTGGAAGAAAGAAAATGGGGGTGGAGAAAAAAAATCCTAAGGTTTGTCGGGTGGGTGTGTTTTTCTTTATTGTTTTGCTGCATTATAGCATGTGTTGTCTATTTATATATATATATATATATATATATATTATATTTGGTTGCTTTGTTCTTATTGGAGGAAGGTTTGAATTTTGCATCCGTAGATTATCAAAATTTCATCTGTGAATTGCATAGCTGTAGCGTCTGTGATATTTTTCTCAAATAGTATCCATTCAATTCTCCTATAAATAGAAGCTCATTCCTTCATTATTTCTTACGAATTCACTGAAACTCTAGAGAGAGAAACTATAGAGAGAAAGAAGAAAAGTGTTCTGCTACTTCACTACTTCTATATCCAGTACTCTTCTTTCTAAGGTAAAGGGTATTATTTCTTTCGTATTCATGAAGAGAACTTTTGTTATTCCATTCTTTATTATTCTGTTGGAATAACCTGTATACGCGAACTACCCTATACTTGGTGAAATTCTTCTGTTATTTCATTATTTATCATTCTGTTAGAACATCCTGTCTGTGCTTTACGCATGACCTAGTTCCATTATTTATCATTTTGTTGGAACATCCTGTCTGTGCTTTACGCATGACCTGGTTCCATTATTTATCATTCTGCTGGAACATCATGTCTGTGCTTTACGCATGACCTGGTTCCATTATTTATTATTATGTTGGAATATCCTGTCTGTGCGTTTACGCATGACTTGGTTCCGTTATTCATTATTCTGTTAGAATAACCTGTCTGTGCGGTCTATCGCATGCCTGGTGATTTCTTTTGTTATTTCATTCTTCATTATACTCAGTTGGTTAAAGTTTTGACTTCTATACTCCATGAAATTAGTGGAATATCCTTGATATTTGCGCTTCATCCAGTATCTTTTCATGGAAATATTCTTCTGAGCATTCTTGAATTTTACTCTACAAAGAAGTATCATGTTAACAATTTGGACGTTATTAGTTCCTGGATAAATTAATTCTTGAACTTGTTTTATTGAATTCTTATATCATTGTCATCATCCTCATGTTTATATTATGTTGAAAGTCATATGTGGCCTGTAGTGCATAGATGGACTTGGTATGATTATGACCAGGGATTATTCAGTATAATCATGACCATAATGTTATAAATGATGTGGTAAATTTCCTCATTGGCCCGTAGTGCATTGATGGACAGTTGTTGGCATGATCGTGACCATTGATGAATACACGAATATCCTTGGCCCGTAGTGCATGGATAATTTGTGGTTGTGATACTAATGAATATTCTTGGCCGTAGTGCAGGGATGATATGGATTATTTATTAAGCTGAGTCCCAGCGATAAAAGTGATGAAAAACATTTTAAATCATAAAAGATAGTAGATTTTATTCTCTACTTGACTCTTTTAATGAATTGCTTGTTCCGCTGCCGTTAAACTTTATGTTTGTTATATTTTTTCAGTTTAACACTGTTGAAGGCTAACGATAATTTATTCTGCATTATCTTAGTCATAATATTTCTTACTGGGCTAGTCGAGCTCACCCTTTCTTTCACTGTTCTCTTCAGGAAATGAGAACGTAGCCGGGACTAGTCGGGGAACGGAGTGACGGTCTAGATGATAATATTAGTAGTCCTCACTATTCTGTTAGATAGTGTGACAATAATTGTAATGAGGACTTCATTGAGTGTGGATATTGTCTAGATGACAATATTCTTATTAAAACTCTTATATTATGTTTTGTCGTATCTTACACGACTGTTGTATTATAAAGTTATATTTGAATTTTGTACCATGTATTTGGCGACTCAAGATGGGTGATGTATACATATTTTGGGGGCGTCACAATTTGGGTCATTGTTGATAGATTTACCAAGTCTGCTCATTTCTTACCAATACGAGAAACTTATACACTTGAACGTCTTACTCGTATATACATAAACGAGATTGCAAGACTACATGGTATGCCAGTATCCATAGTTTCTGATCGAGACCCAAGATTCACTTCACGATTTTGGGTTAGTTTATAAAAAGCTATGGGCACGGACTTACGATTTAGTTCGGCATATCATCCTCAGACGGATGGACAATCAGAGAGGACTATTCAAACTCTTGAAGATTTATTAAGACTCTGTGTCCTTGACTTCAAGGGAATTTGGGACAAGTTCTTACCATTGGTAGAGTTTTCCTACAACAATAGCTACCAAACAAGTATTGGCATGGCTCCATTCGAAGCTTTGTATGTAAGAAAGTGTCGTTCTGCAGTATGCTGGAATGAGGTTGGTGAAGCAACGTTGTTGGGACCGGAGTTGGTACGTATGACTACGAAAAAGATTCAAACGATCCGACAACGTATAAAAACCTCACAAGACCGACAAAAGAGTTATACTGATCTTCATCGAAAAGACATGGAATTCGATATTGGAGATCATGTGTTGTTATGTGTTGCTCCATGGAAAGGAGTTACGAGTTTTGGAAAGAGAGGAAAGCTCAATCCTCGATTCATTGGCCCATTTTAATCCTCGATCGAGTAGGGATCAGAGCCTATAGACTCGCTTTTACTGCCAAGTATGTCTCGTGTTCATAACGCTTTTCACATATCCATGTTACGTAAATATATGAAAGACCGAACCACATTATTGAAGTTAGAACCGATTTAAATAGCGGAAGATTTAACGTATGAAGAGGTTCTGTTCAAATCTTGGATAAGAAGGAACATATTCTACGCTCCAAGGTTATACCTCAAGTCAAAGTTTTATGGAAGAACCACGATGTTAAGGAAATGACTTGGGAGTTAGAATCTGAAATGAAATCAAGGTATCCTTACCTCTTCGATATACCAGGTACGTACCCTAATTTCGAGGGCAAAATTTCATAAGAAGGGGAGATTGTAAGGCCCCAACTTTTATGAATAAAGATAAATTTTCTATAAATATCATTTTTGAATATTATGGAATGAATTTAATATAATGTTATAGTTGTGGGTAATAGTTATAAATTTTGCAAAGTACACAAGTTGTTATTGTAAGACCCTAGTTTTTATGAATAAAGATGATTTTTCTATAATTATCATTTTTGAATATTATGGAATGAATTTAATATAATGTTATAGTTGTGGGTAATATTTACAAATTTTGCAAAGTATAGAAGTTTGCAGAGATGTCCCGTTTTGCGTCCCATTTGGTTGATAATGAGGAGAGAATGACGCGAATGTTTTTAAGAGGTTTGAAACATGAGATACGTCAATATCTTATCTCTTATAAACTGTGTTTGTATTTAGATGTTGTTAATAGGGCTCAATTATTGGAGCGTGATAATGAGTCATCCCAACCAAAAGATAGCAACCGGCAAAGTGATAATACTAGTAAGTGCAATCATCGAGGCGATGACAACAAGCGTGGAGGAAATCAACAGGCCAGAAATGGTAACCACTTCGGTGGTAATTAGGGCCAAAACAATAAGAATGGACATTTCAAGAAGAGGAGATTCAACAATGATGGAAAGACGTCAGCACCAGCACCTGTCGTTAAGGAAGGAGAACGACCACCTATCATATGCTTCAAATGCGGAGGGGAGGGACACATCAGTCCAAACTGCGCAATGCCATCCAAAGCATGTTATAACTGTAGAAGAGAAGGTCACCTAGCCTGATTTTGTCGTTCACCGAAGACAAGTTCAACTAGGATGGAGGCACCAAAGGCCGTCCCAAAAAAGTCAAAGCCGGTAGTACAAGGGAGAGCGTTTGTTGTGACCTCCCAGAAAGCAAGGAAACAAGGTCATCACGGGTAAGCTTATCATAAACTCTAGCGAAGTTTATACCTTATTTGATACCGGTTCTACCCATTCTTTTATTTCTCCTACTTGCGCTCAACGTTTAAATTTGACTCCGGAGAAATTGAACTTTGACTTATCTGTTAAAACTCTGTTGGGAGAAACCTTCATTACATCCACTGTTTATAAGTCTTGTTTGGTTCAAATCGGTACCCTCACATTACGTGTCCATCTTATTTCTTTAAAAATACTTGCATTTGATGTGATTTTAAGGATTGATTGGTTAATTACTCATCATGCAAAAATTGATTATTTTCATAAGGTTATTAGCTTTCATATTCCTAACCAACCTATTATGCGAATTCAAGCAACCAAACCATTAAAATCAATCACTGTCATCTCAAGCCATAAAGCTATTCGTTTATTGAAAAATAGATGTCAAGCTTTCTTAGCTCATGTCACGGATCTAAACAAAAATACGTCAGTTTTGAATGATATTGTTAATGAATTTCCTGACGTATTCCCTGAAGAACTTCTTGGCCTACCCCCAGAGTGTGAAATTGAAGTTTGTATCGACCTTGAACCCGGTACAAAACCTATTTCCAAAGCCCCATATCGAATGGCTCTATTGAACTTTAGGAGTTAAAGACCCAACTGCAAGAATTATTAGACATCGGCTTTATTCGTCCTAAGACTTCTCCTCGGGCGCTTCTGCTTACTATTCGTGAAGAAGAAAGATGGGAGTATGCGACTTTGTATTGATTATCGAGAGTTGAATCATGTCACCATCAAAAATAGGTACCCATTGCCACGTATTGATGACTGTTTGACCCGGTTGCAAGGAGCCAAATTCTTTTCAAAGATTGATCTTCATTCTTGATATCACCAAATTGAAGATTAGAACCGATGACATTCCAAAGACGGCTTTCAGAACTCGGTACGGGCATTATGAGTTCCTAGTCATATCTTTTGGATTGACTAATGCTCATGCTGCCTTCATGGATATGATGAACCGAGTATTCAAGGAATATTTGGATCACTTTGTGGTCGTCTTTATTGATGACATCCTCATATATTCCAAAACCCGTGAAGATCATGAGCAACACTTGAGGCTGATACTCCAAAAGCTTCGTGAATATAAGCTTTATGCCAAGTTGAAGAAATGCGAGTTCTGACTTGAGGAAGTAGCATTCCTTGGGCACGTGGTATAAATTTATGGAATATCTATTGACCTAGCAAAGATTGAAGCTATTCAAATCTGGGAGCAACCTAAATCGATTGATCAAGACGTAGCTTTCGACGATTTAATTGGTTATTATCGGAGATTCGTGGAAGGATTTTCTCGAATCGCTACTCCACTAACTCAAATTGACTCGAAAAGATACAAAGTTCGATTGGAGCGAGGAATGTGAGAAGAGTTTTCAAGAACTCAAGAGGAGACTCATTTCAGCACCTGTTCTGACAATACCATCTGGTTCGGAGGGATTTGTCATCTACAGTGAGGCGTTGTATGGAAGAAAGTGTCATTCTCCAATGCTGGGATGAGGTGGGTGAAGCAACGTTGTTGGGACCTGAGTTGGTACGTATGACTACGGAAAAGATTCAAACGATCCGACAACGTATAAAAACCTCACAAGATCGACAAAAGAGTTATGTTGATCTTCATCGAAAGGACGTGGAATTCGATATAGGAGATCATGTGTTGTTATGTGTAGCTCCATGAAAAGGAATTACGAGATTTGGAAAGAGAGGAAAGCTAAATCCTCGATTCATTGGCCCATTTTTAATCCTCGACCGAGTAGGAACT
This sequence comes from Panax quinquefolius, assembly GCA_020205615.1. NCBI lineage: Eukaryota > Viridiplantae > Streptophyta > Magnoliopsida > Apiales > Araliaceae > Panax > Panax quinquefolius. Next base: position 37,398,909 of record CM035173.1, read on the forward strand.
GTGGCCTATAGACTCGCTTTACCGCCAAGTATGTCTCATGTTCATAATGTTTTTCACATATCCATGTTACATAAATATGTGGAAGACCCGAACCACATTATTGAGTTAGAACCAGATGAAATAGCGAAAGATTTAACGTATGAAGAGGTTCCTGTTCAAATATTGGATAAGAAGGAACATATTCTATGCTCCAAGGTTATACCTCAAGTCAAAGTTTTATGGACGAACCACGATGTTGAGGAAATGACATGGGAGTTAGAATCTGAAATGAAATCAAGGTATCCTTACCTCTTTGACATACCAGGTACGTACCCTAATTTCGAGGGAAAAATTTCTTAAGAAGGGGAGGTTGTAAGACCCCAGTTTTTATGAATAAAGATGATTTTTCTATAATTATCATTTTTGAATATTATGGAATGAATTTAATATAATCTTATAGTTGTGGGTAATATTTACAAATTTTGCAAAGTATGCAAGTTGTCATATTATATTCGATTGGTCGGGAAATATTCTTTTTGTCAGGGAATATTCGACGACGATACAATCATTGGTGGACCCCACAACAGAATTATTGCCGGATTGAGAAAACGACAAAAATATTTTATGAAAATAACTACAGGAAGTTTTACTGCTAATCTTTGTTAAACTACTTTCGGTAGTAAAAGTACAAGATGTCTGGCGTGGTTGCATAAGTAGCATACTGGTATTGATTATTAAGGCTTACGTGATAAGTCACTCAATTTTGTTTTATTAGTATTATTAACGTAATAAAATGTAAAAACTTTATATAAAATGAATACTTTTATAAAGTTATTCGCTTTATTAAGCTAATAGTAAAATCTTTTTATATAAAATAAAATACTTTTATAAAGTTATTTGTTTTATTAGACAATAATTAGAATATATTATATTTTATTATGCCTAGTGTTTGCATAGTGCCTGCATAGTGTTTGCATAGTAAAATCTTTTATAAAGTTATTCGTTTTATTAGATTATAAATAGAATATATTATATTTTATTTAAAAGATTTTGCTTTAAATATGGACCGTCAGATTAAAGTAAATCAATCTGGACCGTTCATGAATTAGTTACTATGCAGTCCATTTTTCTATAAATAGAAGCTCATTCCTTCATTATTTTCTTACGAATTCACTGAAACTCTAGAGAGAGAAATTGTAGAGAGAAAGAAGAAAAGTTTTCTACTACTTCACTACTCCGATATCAAGTTTCTTTTACGGTAGGGGGTATTATTTTTTTTATATTCATGAAGAGAACTTCTGTTATTCCATTCTTTATTATTCTGTTAGAATAACCTGTATACGCGGTCTACCCTATACTTGGTGATTTCTGGTGTTATTATATTCATTATTATTCTATTGGAACATCTTATGTTGCGTTATCATGGACTGGTTCCGCCTTTATTATTATTGTTGGAATGGAATATTCTGTCAGATGCTTTTACTGTGGGACTGGTTCCGCTTTTTATATTACTCATTAGAATATCCCATGTCATGCATGCGTTTACGCCGGACCGGTTCTCATCTTTATTATTCGCTGAATATCCTGTCTGCATGCGTTTTTGTGGACCGATTCCGTTATTTATTATTCTGTTAAAATAACTTGTCTATGCGAAGTACCGCATATATGGTGATTTCTGTTGTTATTCCATTCTTTATTATTCTGTTGGAATATCATGTCAGTGCGTATTACGCCTGACCTAGTTTCGTTATTTATTATTCAGTTGAAATAACCTGTCTATGCGAAGTACTGCATGCATGGTGATTTTCTTTTGTTATTCCATTCTTTATTATACTCAGTTGGTTAAAGTTTTGACTTCTATACTCCATGAAATTGGTGGAATATCCTTGATATTTGCGCTTCATCCAAAGATCTTTTAATGGAAATATTCTTCCGAGCATTCTTAAATTTTATTCTACAAAGAAGTATCATGTTGACAATTTGGGCGTTATTAGTTCTGAATAAATTAATTCTTGAACTTGTTTTATTGAATTCTTATATCATTGTCATCATCCTCATGTTTATATTTTTTTTGAAAGTCATTTGCGTGGCACATAGTGCATAGATGGACTTGGTTTAATTATGACCGTGAATTATTGATTGTAATCATGGTAATCGTAATATTACAAATGATGTGATAAAAGTCCTCATTGGCCCGTAGTGCATTGATGGACAGTTATTGGCATGATCATAACCATTGATGAATACACGAATGTTCTTGGCCCGTAGTGCATGGATAATTTATGGTCATGATAGTAAAGAATATCCTCGGCCCGTAGTGCGGGGGTGATTCGATGATGTGGATTATTTATTGTCGAGTCTCAAATGATAAAAGTGATGAAAAACCTTTTAAATCATAAAAGATAGTAGATTTTATTCTCTACTTGACTCTTTTAATGGATTGCTTGTTCAACAAGCAGCTTAAACTTGATGTCTATTATATATTATCGGTTTAACATTGTTGAAGACTATTGATAATTTATTCGCATTATCTTAGTCATAATATTTCATCTTCTTGGGCTAGTTGAGCTCACCTTTTCTTTCACCTTATTCTCTTCGAAAATGAGAACGTGGGCTGGGACGAGTCGGGGAATGGAGTGATGGTCCTGATGATAGTATTAGCTAGTAGTCCTCACTATTCTCATTAAATAGTGTGACAATAAATATAATGAGGACTTATTACGAGAGTGGATATTGTCTGAAGATGATTTGTATTAAAACTCATTTCTCTTGTTGTATAATTAAGATTGTATTTGTATTCTATACCATGTATTTGGCGACTCGTAATAGGTGATGTATACCTATTTTGGGGCGCCACAGATTATACAATATTCGATTGGTCGTGGAATATTCGTATGCGACGGCACAATAATTGGTGGACCCCACAATGTAATTATTGTTTGGATTGAGAAAACGATAAAAATATTTTATGAAAATAACTATGGAAGTTTTATCGTTAATCGTTGAAACACCCGGTGTTAAAAGTACGAGAATACGGCGTGGTTGCATAGTAGCACACGATATTGATTATTGATGCTTACGTGAGAAGTAACTCAGTTTTATTCAATTATTGCTTCAGTAATTGTTGCATAGTATCTCACGTTAATTGATTCAATTATTGTCGATATTTTATATATTATTAAATCAATAATTGAGACGACGAAGTTATTAATATTATTATTTTCAATATTAACGATGTCTAGAAGTTCTGCCAAAGAGAGGTTTGGTTACCTAATTGCGCGCCAATAGGGAGAAATCCTTATTAGAAAGCCCCCTCTTTCCTGGGAATAACCTGGTCGATTAATAGTGTGAATTATAATAATGATGATGAAGTTTTGTTTTATTAGTATTATTAATGTAATAAAATAGAAAAGCTTTTTATATAAAACAGAATACTTTTATAAAGTTATTCGTTTTATTAGACTATAAATAGAATATATTATATTCTATTATGCATAGTATTTTGCATAGTAAAATCTTTTTATATAAAAACAAAGATACTTTTATAAAGTTATTCGCTTTTATTAGACTATAAATAGAATATATTATATTTTATTATGCATAGTGTTTGTATAGTTCTGCATAGTGTTTTGCAGATAGTAAAATCTTTTATATAAAAATGTAATACTTTTATAAAGTTATTTATTTTATTAGATTATAAATAGAAATATATTATATTTTATTTAAAAAAATTTGTTTTATTAGAATATTTTATAGTAAACTAATCTGGACCGTCCGTTTAAAAATAAATCAATCTGGACCGTTCAGGAATTAGTTACTATTCAGTCCATTCTCCTATAAATAGAAGCTCATTCCTTCATTATTTCTTACGAATTCACTAAAACTCTAGAGAGAGAAATTATAGAGAGAAAGAAGAAAAGTATTCTGCTACGTCACTACTCCTATATCCAATTTGTTCTAAGGTAAGGGGTATTATTTCTTTCGTATTCATGAAGAGAACTTCATTATTTTATTTGTTTTTTATTCTGGTGGAATAACTTTTGTCTGCCATTTCACCCCTATACTTGGTGAAATTCTTCTTTATTCCATTCTTTATCATTATGTTGGAATAACTTTGTATATACAAAGTACCGTATACATGGTAAAATTATTCATTATTCCATTCTTTATCATTATGTTGAATAACTTTTATCATACGCCAAGTATCGCATACACGGTGAAATTCTTACATTATTCCATTCTTTATCATTCTGTTGGAACATCCCATGCGTGCGTTTCGCACGACCGATTCCGTTATTTATTATTCTCATTGGAACATCTTGTCGGTCAAATTTACTTTGACTGGTTCCGTTATTTATTATTCATTTGGAATATCACATGCGTGCGTTTACATGCGACCGGTTCCGTTATTTATTATTCTGTTGGAATAACTTTTATGCGTGTAGTCTATCGCGTATGCCCGGTGATTTCTTTTGTTATTCTATTCTTTATTATACTCAGGTTGGTTAAAGTTTTGACTTCTATACTCCATGAAATTAGTGGAATATCCTTGATATTTAAGCTTCATCCAATATCTTTTCATGGAAATATTCTTACGAGCATTCTTGAATTTTACTCTACAAAGAAGTATCATGTTGACAATTTGGGCGTTATTAGTTCTGGATAAATTAATTCTTGAACTTGTTTTATTGAATTCTTATATCATTGTCATCATCCTCATGTTTATATTATGTTAAAAGTCATCTATGGCTGTAGTGCATAGATGGACTTGGTATGATTATGACCAGGGATTAATCAGTATAATCATGACCGTAATGTTACAAATGATGTGGTAAATGTCCTCATTGGCCCGTAGTGCATTGAAGGACAGTTGTTGGCATGATCATGACCATTGATGAATACACGAATATCCTTGGTCCGTAGTGCATGGATAATTTGTGGTTGTGATACTAATGAATATCCTTGGCCGTAGTGCAAGGATGATGTGGATTATTTATTAAGCTGAGTCCTAGCGATAAAAGTAATGAAAAACCTTTTAAAACATACAAGATAGTAGATTTTATTCTCTACTTGACTCTTTTAATGGATTACTTGTTCCGTTGCAGTTAAACTTGATGTTTGTTATATTGTATCAGTTTAACACTGTTGAATGCTAACGATAATTTATTTTGTATTATCTTAGTCATAATATTTCTTACTAGGCTAGTTGAGCTCACCCTTTTACTTTCATTGTTCTCTTTAGGAAATGAGAACGTAGCAGGGACTAGTCGAGGAACGGATTGACAGTCTAAATAATAGCATTAGTAGTCCTCACTATTCTGTTAAATAGTGTGATAATAAATGTAATGAGGACTCAATTGAGTGTGGATATTGTCTAGATGACAATATTTGTATTAAAACTCACAGCATATGTTTTGTCGTATTTTACACAACTGTTGTATAGTTAAGTTGTATTTGAATTTTGTATCATGTATTTGGCGACTCAAGATGGGTGATGTATACCTATTTTGGGGGAGTCACAACAATTCCTGCTCATAATCATACTAATAAATTCATTTTTGCACTGTGACCAAAGATATTCATTAACAATTCATCTTTGCACTATAGGCCAAAGACATACAACTGTATTTTAGAAAAGTCAAGTAGAGCATGATATCTACTATCTTTTACGAATTAAAAGTGTATAATCAATATTTTATCGCCGAGACTCGACTTAATAAATAATCCACATCATCGAATCATCCCTACACTACAGCCAATGATATTCATGTAATCATCAATGGTCATGATTATCTTAGAATAATCCCCGATTATAATCATACCAATAATCTTTGCCCATCAATGCACTACGGGCCAATGAGGAATTTTACCACATCATCTATAACATTACGGGTCATGATTATACCTAATGATCCTCGGTCATAATCATACCAATAAACAGTTCATCTATGCACATAAGCCAAAGATACTCATCAATCAATAGTTCATCTTTGCGTAAGCCAAAGATATACAAATCAGAAAACCCATAATCAATAGTCCATCTTTGCACGTAAGCCAAAGATATAAAATCAGAAACTAATAATCAATATCCATCTTTGCACATAAGCCAAAGATATATAACTGTACAACCAATAATTAATAGTCCATCTTTGCACGTAAGCCAAAGATGACTTTCATCATAATATAAGCATGAGAACGATGACAATGATATAAGCATTAATCAAACGAAATCAAAGATAAATATTAAAGACTTTAAATTTATCCAGAGTTTAAAAATATCCAAATTGTCAACATAATACTGCTTTGTGGAGTAAAATTCAAGAATAATATTCATGTACCAAAAATAATTCGGACAGAAAAAAAATATATTTTTTGGGTAAATAGTACCCCGCAATAGTACCCTATGAATAGTACCTCGTGAATAGTACCCTAGCATGAAAAGTACCCCAAATACCCGAGTGAATAATATTCGGTTGAATAGTAATTTGGGTGAATAGTAACTCGTGAATAGTACTCTGACACAAAAATTGCCCCGAATACCCGAGTGAATAATACTAGAGTGAATAGTAATCGGGTGAATAGTAACCCGTGAATAGTAACTCATAAAAAAAATACCAAAGAAAATAATATTCCATGACGAGTACAAAAGAAATGATATCTCATACGAGTATAATAGAATATACGAAACTGCAAATGAATTTTAACCCGCCATGCGGTAATCCACGTAGACAGATCATTTCCATAATTTAATAAAGAATGAATACGAAGGATCATTCACCATGCATCTGATAATCCATATGCATAAAGTTATTCCAATGTAATAATAAAGAATGGAATAACAAAAGAATTCACCATGCATGTGATGATAGGCCATTATGACGTGTTATTCCCAATGAATAATAAAGAATGGAACCAACAGTGTGTATGCATAATCCACATACGTGATGTGATATTTCAATGAATAATAAAGAATGGAACCAGGTCATGTGTAATCCACACAGACAGGATATTCCAACAAAATAATAAAGAATGATATAACAACCCTTACGAATATTGAAAGAAATAACTCTCTTCATGAATATGAAAGAAATAATACCCCCTACTATAAAAATAATATCCCTTACCTCAAAAGAAAACTGGATTCTGGAATAGTGAGGTAGCAGACTTCTCTTCTTCTTTTTCTCTATAATTTCTCTCTATAATAATTGCTCTATAGCTTTCGTGAATTGGTGAAAAATAATGAAGGAATGAGCTTCTATTTATAGGAAAATATATTTTTGATAATTGCACGTTTTGGGGCTTGAAATATTACAGTATAATACATTCATCTTTTCCTTCATTTTTAATTTAGTCATGCAAGTATTATCAAACTTGCACCACCTCCCCTAATAGTAAATCATGTGAATCAATAGTAAATCATGTGACTCGATAGTTCTAAACATGTGAAAAAATTAATTATAGTATAGTACCTTCAACTATACCTCCATTTTTAACTTAGTCATGCAAGTATTATCAATTTTGCACCAACTCCCCTAATAGTAAATGAATGTGAATCAATAGTACACACATGTGAACAAATAGTTATAATCATGTGAATCAATAGCAATTAATTGTTCATTTATCCGGTTAATTACCCGATTGATCAATATAACCTCCATACATTAATTATTATCGAAATAAATGTCGATTTCCACTAAAACTAATAATTCTCGCACAATGAAACTATCAATTTCATCTTTAATCAACACAAACTTATTCATCATTAATATTATAACGCACAATATTTACCAACCAGGTCGTTCCCAGGAAAGAGGGGGCTTTCCGATAAGGATTTCTCCTTATTGGCGCGCATTAGGTGACCAAACCTCTCTCGACGTAACTTCTAGACATTGTCGATATTGCAAATAATAATATAAATAACTTTGTCATCTCAATTATTGATTTAATAATATAAAATATTATGCAGATTTATCTTGTGACAATAATTGAATCAATAATATGAGAGATATGATCGCAAAGAATTCTTTGTAGTAATAATTGAGTATAACTAAGTGACTTCTTATGTAAGCATCAATAATTAATCTGGTAATACTACTATGTAACCACACGTATTCATCGTACTTTTTACTACAAAAGTTATTTTATGACAACTTGCTTTCTTTGAAAAAATTTCACATATCACCCTTAACTTTAAACTTTTATCAATTTAACTATTTACCAAAATAGAAAAATTGAATACTTTTATTTCATAAAATTCGAGATCTCACATTAATAATTATGTTGGATCTTTATGTCAAACAAACATTGTGTCCAAAAACATAACAGTATAGCACCGTGTCATACATAACACAATGTTATAATTAAAAAATGAATACATTGTCTCTTTAGTTTTTTATCCATTTTTGGCAATTGTAGAGGCACCCACAATATTACCATAATGCCAAAAAATATTAATGATGATGAAAATGATTTACCAGATGCTAATACTTAACAAATCATGCAAAGCTACAATCCAGATAATAGAATGCAATAGATGAAGAAGCCATAAATATAAACACCGTGAGATATAGTCCACAAAATGAAGCCATAGACCCTCCCATTGAATGCACTGTCACCATAATCTAAAAATCTCCATATAACTTCTTTGTACTTTCAACATTATTTAGAATTGTTTGTAGCATGAGTTGTTGCGTAATAGTTGGTATGTATTTATATGAAGAAATTAGCTCAATAACTAAGAATAATGATAATAGCTCTATTTTGGCTGAATGACACTTCAGTCCCTTCAAGTTGTCACCCACTTTCAAAGTCGTCTCTAAAGTTCAATTTTTGTCAGTTAGGTTCTTAAAGTGGCATTTTATTGGCGTTTTCGTTCCATCAGCCCAATTAAATATATTTATTATTTTAAACATATTTTAAAATATAAAAATTTTGGGTTGGATCAAATTGGATTGGGTTGGTCAACATTCGTCAAAATGGGTCGAGTTGATGTTAAATTGGGCTGAAAGAATGGAAACGTTAACAAAATGCCACTTTAAGGACCTAACTGCCAATAATTGAACTTTAGGAATGATTTTGAAAATGAGTGGCAACTTGGAGGGACAGAAGTGTCATTCAGCCATAATGATAATATCATAAAGTAGTGATTTTAGGAGATAATAATTAAATTAAAAAGAATAATATCAGAACAGCTGACATTACCAAAACAGTTTAGATTTGTAGTGATTTATGGGATTATAAATTCAAAATATTAATTTGGGATTAAAAAAGTAGTAATTTTAGGAGATAATAATTAAATTAGTAATGATAATATTATAACAGTTAACATTATCAGAACAGTTTAAATTTGTAGTGATTTATGAAATTATAAAATTAAAATATTAATGTGGGATTAAAAAGTAGTGATTTTAGGAGATAATAATTAAGTAACGATAATATAAATTGAAAATGTAGTGATTTAGAGCATTCACAACAGTTTTTTTATCTCTATCCCTACTCTGTAGTGCTATCGGGTCATTCTGTAGGATAGGGATTCAATTATTTCACTATGTACCCAACAGGTTCCTTATATTGATTCCTTAAATATTAAATTTTGAAATTTAAAATTTAAAATTTAAAAGTTAAAATTTAAAAGTTTCAACAGTCAAATCGTGTTTTGAACGTTGTAACTATTTTTTTTATTTAAAAGTAATTGTTGTTTGAATTTAAAAATTGCAATTATTTTAATTTAAAAATAAATATTGCTAGAAATCAAAATGTGCAACGATCATTATGTATTTATGAGAACTAAAACAACATTATTTTAATTATAAAATAATAAAATTTATAATTTGTAGTAATACTTTTTACAAAAATGATCAAAATCAAAATTTGGATTTTTAAATTTTTTATAGTTCTCTTTCTTCTCTAAATCCTCTGTTTAAAAAATAAAAATGAGTGAATTTGATAGGCATGCACACCCAAATCAGCAATTAAGTGAGATAAAGATCTTTTAACCAACATAAAATCGCAATAAATATGGTGTGAAATGTCATTTTACATAAATAGGGAACGCTCTTTTGATTCCCTCATCTTGATAAGTCAAATCATATATAGAGATTAAAATAGAGAATTATATAAGGATAAAGAAACTGTTGGATATTGATTTATTGATATATTCTTCAAATGTGGAGATAGAGAGTCTATTGGAGAATCTGTTGTGAATGCTCTTAGGGGATTATAAAATCAACATAGTAAGTTATGATTGATATTATTTGTTATTTTAATTTTGTTTTAAATATTTTAAACCGTAAAATATTATGTTGTAATATAATTATAAATGGTATAATATTATATTGTAATATAATTTAATTAGTAATGGTAATATCTGCATTTGCTTTAGAGATAGGTGGTGATTTTGTTATTTTGTTATATACATGTATTATAATATTATATCATACATGTATGATATAATTATGAATAGTATAATATTAGAAAAATAGTGATTTTGGGTTATAATAATTATGTTTAAAAATTAGTGGATTTTGGTGATTATAAAATCAACATAATAAATTACGATTAATATTATTTATTATTTTAATTTTATTTTAAATGTTTTAAAATATATAATATTATGTTGTAATATAATTATAAATGGTATAATATTATGTTGTATTTATAGGGAGAAAATTATGTTAAATAACGAGAGTAATGATAATAGCTAAGTAATGATAATATAACAAAGTAGTGATTTTAGGAGATAATAATTAAATTAGAAGGATAATATCGAATAATTGAAATTACCAAAACAATTTAGTTTTGTAGTGATTTAGGAGATTATAAATTCAAAATATTAATTTGAGATTAAAAAGTAGTGATTTTAGGAGATAATAATTAAATTAGTAATGATAATATTAGAACAGTTAACATTATCGTAACAATTTAGATTTGTAGTGATTTATGAGATTATAAAATCAAAATATTAATGTGAAATTAAAAAGAATTGATTTTAGGAGATAATAATTAAGTAACGATAATATAAAAACCGCTTAGATTAAAAAAGTAGTGATTTAGGGGATTATAAAATTAACATAGTAAGTTATGAATGATATTATTTGTTCTTTTAATTTTGTTTTAAATGTTTTAAAAACTGTATAATATTATGTTGTAATATAATTATAAATAGTATAATATTATGTTGTAATATAGTTTAATTAGTAATGATAATATACGCATAGTTTAGATAGATAGTGATTTTGTTATTTTGTTATATATATCGTGTATTATAATATTATACCATACGTATTATAATATTATACCATACATATATGATATAATGTATGGTATAATTATGAATGATATAATATAAGAAAAATAGTGATTTTAGGATATAGTAATTATGTTTAGAAAAGTAGTGGATTTTGGGGATTATAAAATTAACATAGTAAGTTATGATTGATATTATTTGTTATTTTATTTTAAATATTTTAAATCAGTATAATATTATGTTATAATATAATTGTAAATGGTATAATATTATGTTGTATTTATAGGGAGAAAATTAGGTTAAATAACGAGAGTAACGATAATAGCTTCGATAATGATAATATCATGAAGTAGTAATTTTAGGAGATAATAATTAAATTAGATGGATAATACGAACATTTGACATTACTAAAATAGTTTAGATTTGTATTGATTTAGGGTATTATAAATTCAAAATATTAATTTGGGATTAAAAAAGTAATTATTTTAGGAGATAATAATTAAATTAATAATGATAATATTAGAACAATTAACATTATCATAACAGTCTAAATTTGTAGTGATTTATGGGATTATAAAATTAAAATATTAATGTGGAATTTAAAAGTAGTGATTTTAGGAGATAATAATTAAGTAGCAATAATATAAAAACTGGAGTAATGGATGACCACATTAATTAGGTAGGACATGTGTTGCAATTTGGAAATGACAAATGTCATGCAATGGTGTTATGTACTGTAATTTATTATATTTAATAAATTTTTGTCTCTTAATATTTATCGTTTGAAAATTTGAAGTAAGTATTAATTATTTAATTTCTAATATTACTTTAAGTATTAAATATAATTTTGGTTCTCTCATTATTTTATGTCTAATAAATAACACTTTATTTTTCCAATATAGTGACAATATAGGCTTTTGATATTTGTTGAGATTGACTCATATTTTGAGAGTTTGACGAATGGTCAGTACGACATAGTAGTTGAGGGTCTCGTTCTCCGGTGAGCGAGCGGTTGCCCAGCTTGTTGGTGAGCTAGCGGGAGTTGCAAGGGGACAACGTCCCCCCAGAAGCCAAGCGCAATGTTCAATTGGACTTGATGATTTATTAGTAGTTCAGTCTTGAGTTTTACTAATGTATTGAGCCTTATGTGCTTGGACTCATGTTATAGCATCTAAGATTTTCTAGTTATTATAAAAAAAATAAATATTTAGTGTGTGGATAATTATAGAGTATGTGAGAAATCTAATGAATACATCAGACAAGCAGCCTAATTAGGTAAACTTGAATATATTGTATGTTCTTAGTTTTTCATATAATATTTGGGTGATTGCAATATTATTCATTCTTAAATTCTAATAATATTATATTTAATGCTATACAATCATTTTATTTAATTGAGAGAGTTCGTATTTATTCGTTTTGGCGTATTTGATTGGCTGTAAAAATGTGTTTTGAGAGACTTTTACTAATTGTACCATAAAGAGTGTGACTAGTTTGGAGTTTAAAAATACAAAAATTGCATTTATAAGTTGAAAAACCGTAATCGTAAGTTAAAAAATTTGCATTTAAAATAAATTGTATTTTGACAAACAACAAGATGCAAACAAATAAAATATTTTCAAACATAGTTTTAACTGTAAATGCATTTTCAACTGTATTTATAAAATATTTTTACCGCCACAACAATTGCTGCTACCATGTAAATAAATAAAAACATTACGGTGATGTTTGATAAAAGCAATGTTCTAAAAGGCGCTAGGCGGGAGGCGGTACGAGGGGGCCTAAGCGCTTAGGGGGGCTAAAGCGGGCTTAGGCAAATTTTTATTTTAAGATAATTTTAATATTTTATCTTACATTTATCCAAACAAAATAATAATATAAAGCATAACAATCTATAATAAAGATAATAAAGGTCTTTTCTTAAAGTTTAAACACATATCCATATTGCTTAATGTCAAAGTTCAAACACAAAACATGCAATTGTTCAAAGTATAAACATATTTTTAACGTATTAGTTTTATTTATAAATAAGATTGCTATTAAATAATAAATTTTAAAATTTCAAGAATTTAATTCAATAATAAAACTTGTAAAAATAAACATAAATTTAAGAATTATAAAATAGAATTAAACTAAATATTACAAATGTATCCTCATTTATATAATTTGAAGTTGAGTACAAGTTCAAAAAAATTACAACTATAATAAAATTATTCATTTGACTTGGTATTGTTCACTTTTGTTGTGATTTGATATCTTTCAACTCAGACATTATGAATATGGTAATCATTAGAAAAATAAATATATCAAGATTTGGTTTGGGTAATTATTAAAATAAAAAAAATTTCTCCACCTAGAACCCACCTAATTTTCTAGAGAATTTTTTTGTCATTGGTTTGGTGAGGCGCTTTGAGGCTTAGAGGTGCCAAGGGGGGGCTGGTCTCTGGGCGGGCGCCAAGAGGGTTTAAGCGCTTAAGCGGAACCTAAAGTGGGATTTTAGAACAGAGGATAAAAGTGAATGAAAAGTTTTAGATGTATAAGAGAATTTGAATTAGCTAAATCAAGTAGAAACTTTGAATATAAAATGAAATGATATGTTTAATGATTGTATGTCTAAAACATCTGAAACATGTATTTCCTTGTTTTAATCTTCTGAATTATTATGAATAAATTTATTATGTAATTTTAAATAAATAATACTATCTAAAAAAATTAAATATAAACTTGTAAATAATTTTTGATGGAGTATACTATTATACTATGTTTGGTTCCCATTCTTGACATGTATGGAATGGAATAGCTCAAGGAATGGAATGAGAATGGGAATGGAATGGTTATTCTCAATTTCTATGTTTGGTTTGTCCATTCATTCCTCCAAGAATAAAACCATCATTCTACTTTAGGTGTTTAGTTTATATGAATTACATTATGAATGAGATGTGAAATGATTTTTTTTTTCGTTTTTTATATCTACAAACTTATAAAATGAACGAAAATTTCTTTTAGAAATAAACACAATTTTTTTTAATAACATTCTATTAGTCCATAAAACAAAACAAAAAAGATTACAACAACATTCATTAAATTGGTTATTGGCCAATTTGTTAAAGAAAAAAAAAAAAAAACAACTTATAAACAACAAAATTTGTTTACAATAGCAAAAAAAAGATGGATATTAAATGTAATTTTAATTATTTATGAGGTAAGATATATAAAAATATCATTTAACACTATTTTATACTGATTCAGCCATAAATTTCTAGATTAATCATTCAGACGCATTCAGAATTTAAAAATTATAAAATAAATAATTTATTCAATCAAATTTACAGTCATTCAGATATAAAATAAACAACCCCATCCCATGTGCATTAAAAAGTGGTCATTTATTAATATACTATTATGCTATCAAATTTCAAAGTTGGTTTGCTCCTGGCATCACGTGATCTGATTATTCAGGTGTCTTTTGGGGCCCGGGAGTACTACTAATAGGGTGGATATTTGTGTTGTATTGTTTGGGCCAAGGGTTTGGTGTGTTGTGATTTTTGTCCTTTTTGGTGGTCTTAACTTTATATTAGTGAATGAAATGAATCTTATGCTTTCACCAAAATGTGTTATAGAGGTAGGTAGGTACAAACCACTAAAACTAGAATATATCCAATTTAATATTATCGTCATTCTGAAATATAAAATTAAATTATTTTTTTAAAAAAAAATTAATATATTTTATGAATATTTACGTCAATTTTTTAATTGTCAGCTACGTGGATAAGTATTAATAATAATTATTTTGAAGAGATTTTTATTAAGTGGGATCCTGCTATAATTTTTACCAATATCATATATGAATAAATTTTACAAGTATAATTCGATGTAAATTTATTATAATACATAATAGAACTCTTTCAAAAAATAAATATGACTCACTGTTTGAATATTACTATTTTTATTCAGAAAGAACTACTCCCTCCGTCCTGTATTAAACATCATAATTTCTTTTTTAGGATGTTCCATAATAAATGTCTTATTTTTATATTAGTAACTATTTTTATCTTATTTTTCCACTTATACCCTCATAATCTTTTTAGTCAACTTTTGTTGGAAACTTAAGAAATGATAAAAGATTTATATTGGGAAGTGATGTATTGTTATACCACTTTCTCTCTCATATTATCATTATAACATCTTTTATATTTTATGTGAGAATAACAACAAAAATGATAAAGTAGCTTGAAATAATACTTATTGGAATATGAGAATATCTAGAGAATTGATTCATGCGGGAACTAGCGAGGAATAATTAATGTTGGAGTCATAAAAAAATGAATAGATACTTTAATTAAAAAGTAATTTAGAAGGACAATTTAAGTAAAAAATATTATTAATTGGTATACCGAAATTAAATAGGACGTTTAATACGGGACGGAATGAGTATTAATTATACAAATTACAATTTTTAATATATTTTTGTTAAGCGCATTTTAATATATCTTGAGTAAATCTCTCTATACTCATCATAATTCATTCGAGTCGATCTAGATGGTTATCTAATTTATTGTATTTTACTTGCAAGGCAAAATATATACTAATTTTTAGTATCTTTTCGTTTTCTATAAATAATAAATGTCTACATGCTTGAAATTTTCTCATTCAAATATGCAGTATTTATGGATAAAAATATTCGGTTACTGGAAAAAAAATCGTGCATGTATAGTAGTAAAAATTAAGGGTTTAAATGAACCGAATCGAGTTGAGTATTGAGTTGTTCATATTTGGTTCACAAAATTTATCAAGTATAAAATAATGTTTGATTGAGACTCATTTAGCTACCGAGTCGAGTATTGAGTTGTTCATATTTCTCTATAACCTATTTAATTTTGCATACGCATTGATTGCTTTTAAAAAGACCATGCCATATGCAAAAATTTAATAAAAATAATAATAATGTATTTTATAATCAATATTAGAGTGACGAGAATCTGGAATAATATGAATTTAGCACATAGCGTAGCATTAATAGCAATACAATAATGCTTAATGAAAAGGTAATCATTTTATTACTTTATAAGTAACTTAATCTCTTTTATAAATTCATTACTATCATCATTTTAATTATAAATTTATAATATGTTGTATTTTGTAATATAAGTCAATCACATTCTGAATTAAATCATATTATATCTATAATTAGTCCGTTACACGGGTTATTAATCTAGTTGATTTTAAAAACGATATAAGATTCTAATTTTTAGTAGGAATAAAAATCAAGATTTTGTCATATAATATTCAAAATTTTATTTTAAAAGACAAGATTAAACGTCAAGATTTTATTATATAAAATTCAAAACTAATAAGAGTTATTTAATAAATTATAAAATTGATGTTAATATTATAAGTTCTACAAAAAATAATATTCTTTAATACAAAATTTTTATTTAAAAAATTAAATAAATTATTATTTTTTAAATTTTACAAATTAATTAGGATCAAATTTAATACTAAGTGGGAGTATTTTTTATTTTTTTATTTTTGGAGGGGGGGGGCATAGAGGGGTGAAGGGAATATTAGGTAGAACAACAATTTGACACCTGGGAAGAACATGGCATCCTTGGTCAAACTCCACCCTCTCTAAAAGTAACCTATGTAACGTCACTGTCTCGTATATTATACTCCGGTATCTTTTAAATTTCCAAAAACACGAGCGCAGGAAAAAGGGGCGAACCTTCTGCTCATAAAGTCAAAACCCTCCTCTATTGATTCCCAAATTCGCCATATCTACTCCCAATTTCACAGTTACAGACTCAAAAACCTAAACCCACATGGTTTCTTCTTCATCTTCATATCCCTATTTCCCTATTTTCAGCTCTTAGGCCGACGTCGTTTTACTGGGACAGAGGCGGAGGCGACGCCGTAATTGGAGTGATGGAAGGAGGAGAAGAAGCCGTAAAGTCAATTGGGCTTAGAGCTATGGAGTCTTTGGGGTTGGGGTTTGATTTTGCGAGCGATTTTAGGTTGAAGTTTGCGAAGAGGTGTCCGGGTGGCGGAGGTGATGATAGGTTGGTGGTTTTGGATGAGGCCAGTCGGAGGGATGTTGTGATTCCCGGAGGCGGCGTGATTAGGGGTGTGCCGGAGTGTATTAGGTGCGATAAAGGGGACAGAATTCGGTTCAAGTCTGATGTTTTGAAATTTAATCAAGTAATGTTTTTCTGCTCAATTTATACTCTGGTTTGTTTTTTAAATATTTAATTTATTTGATTCCTTGTATTTGTTTTACTGATATTTTACATGTGTCTAAAGTTAAGTTGTATAAAGTTTGTTTTTTCTTAAAGATAATCTTTGGGGTTTTTTGTAGATTCAAGTTAAGTATAGATCATGCATGATTTTCCTTATGACATATCTTGTTTAGAAGTCATATGGCCCTGTTTGTTTCGGTCTGATTAAGGCTGAATGGCTCTGAATCTGAGCGATTCAGCTATTTAGTCTGTTTGATTATTATTTTTTAACATCTGAATGGTTCAATTTTGACTGACCGAATAAGCCAATATTTTTTACCTGAATAGACAAGCGTGCTGTCTGAATGAGTTTTTACGGCAACCCCCTCAAAATTGTACATAATTTTTCCGACGACACTGCACTACCGTCCATTGTTGCACAAAATTACAAATGGGTTTATCGAATCCAATAGTAGATGGATCAAAATCAAATCAAATACACAGATTTTATCCCCCAATCCAATAATTTTTTAGCCAAATGGATTAGAGTGAAAAAGGGGGAAAAGAGCAGGAAGAAGTGTTTGGTGGAAGGAGAAAGAGAGAGAGAGAGGGGAAGGGATGGCAGAGAGATGAATGACTTTCTTGGTGGAAGCGGCGGCGACGACGACGGAAATGGTGGTTTAGAGGAGGCGGCGGGGATGGTGGAGAGATAAAGGTTTTGTGGGTGAGTTTAAAATTGGATGCCAAACTATCATAAAGATATATGCTGCTTGTTCGGGTGATTGAGAAAAAATGTATTAGGATGAGGAGAATAGTACAGAGAATGCTTTGATTAGGTTTCATTTTTTCCTTTTTTTATATTTATTTTATAGTAGCCTCCCTTCTTAATAATGAGCCAAGCCACTTATTCATAAAAAAAGGTAAAAGTTTTAAAATTGTTTGAATTATTTAATTTATTTGAATTGTTTATTTTTATTTGCTGTACAATAAATATTGTATTTAATTTTTTTTAGTTCGTTCAGAAAAAATTATATACTTGTTTAGCATAGTTTAAAGGGGTAAAATAGTAAAAAATTGTTATTAAAATGTTTTAGATATGTCAATTATTAAACAATTTTTTTTCATTCAGATTCAGCTCATTCAGATTAAGATTCAGTTTCAGCTCATTCAGATTCAGATTTATTCAGTTTTTATCAAACACCCCCATACTAATATTAACTGTCTAACCTCAAATTCAATGTTCTAAAAGGCGGGAGGCTGGGGAGCCTAGGCGGACTTTTTTATTTTAAGCCAATTTTAATATTTTATCTTTATCCAAACAAAACAATAATATAAATCAAAATAACCAATAATAAAGATAATAAAGGTCTTTGCTTAAAGTTCAAATACATATCCATATTGCTAATGTCAAAGTTGAAACACAAAAACATGCAATTGTTCAAAATTTAAACATATTTTTAACGTATTAGTTTTATTCATAAACAATGTTGCTATTAAATAATGAAATTTAAAATTCCAAGAATTTAAATATTTAATTCAATATTAAAACTTAAGAAACTAAACATAAATTTAAAAATTATATTGAATTAAACTAAATATTAAAATGTATCATTTATATAATTTGTACAAGTTCAAAAAATTACAACTATAATAAAATTATCCATTTTAACTTGATATTGTTCATTTTTATTGTGATTTGATATGCTACAACCTGTATTATGAATATGGTAAATCATTAGAAAAATAAATATATTAAAATCTGGTTTGGGTAATTATTAAAAAAAAAAACCTCGTCTAAGCTTCGCCTAATTTCCTAGAGGGATTTTTTTGCTGCCTTGGGCCTAGGTGAGCCTAGCACCTAGGCAAGGCGCCAAGAGGGCCTAGTGAGTCTTAGCACCTAGGAAGGCTAGGCTGACCTAAGCGAGGATTTTTAGAACATTGCTCAAATTTGAATTTTGAAACATTTTGGAGTACATTTTAAGGACAGCTAAACTCCATTTACGGTCATTAGGATAATTTAAATGTGTAGTTCAATTCACTGGTACACATTTTGGTGAGGTAAAAGAATTTAATTCAAATTCCCAGAAAAATAAATAAGAAATTTGAAACCTTGGGGGATGACGTTGGGAGAATTTTCTACTTTGTTTATGATAAAGAAATCTAAAGTATATACTATGTTCTACGGACTGAGGTAAGGTAATGACAATGCTGGACATTAGCAATGGTTCACCTAATTCTCATGGAACTGCAAGGAGGAAACTATAATAACATTTATGGAAAAATTTTATGTTCCTAAATTTGGTTCGACTAAAATATTAAAACTGATATTGCAAAGAAATAAAATAAAAAATCTATGAATATTTTTGGCTACCCAGAAATACATTTCCCTAAAACCCTTAAAAAACCCGTTTTATTTGAGAACACAACTTTCTTACCACTGTTGATTTTCTGATGAAGAAATTGCTCCTTCAAGTTTCGGTAAAGATTTACTTCTATGACATATATATCTATTATGCCTTTATTTTGAACAGATACGGATACGGATAGACGGATATTTGATATATTATTACACATTATATTGTACAGAACGGATACGGATATTATCTGTCGGATACGAATACGGATACAAATATTGAAGTTTATTTTCAGACACGGATATGGATTTACCTGGATTCGCATTTAAAAATATCCATTTACAGCCCTACATGCCAAATGGGTTTTATGTACAATTTACAAAGTATATTAGGATATTCCTAGATATGCTCTCTGGTAGATTTGCAATCAGACAACTCGTGCATAAACCACAGATAACTAGGTGAAAACTGTTTGATACAGTTTCTTCCCACACCTAAGAGAGTCCATGTCACTTAAAGTTGGTCGGAAACTTGGCAGCTATTTTAGAAACAGAAGATGGGCAAACTAGATGCTATAATATACACCACTTCCATGTTTAGATTTTAATTTTTTTATTTGGAGATACAAGATTAGTATCTGTTCAACTGGTACTACAACACACAGAAAATGTGTTTTACAATATTTCAAACGCATAGGAGCATATGCCCCTCATCACACCACAAGAAGTTTCAATAAGTTAAATACGGAAAATATGTTTTCTTTATTGGTTTGGATTTATTTATAAACAATCTATGAAGACTACTGAACTAAAAATGCTTTAGGGGTAGAGATCAAATGCACATGTCCTTTCACTTTCCCGTCTTTTTCCGTGATGGATTACAAACATTTTCATTTGATTTTTTGATCTCAGCTGTTGTCACCTGTGATAATTTGTCGTTATGTTTGTTTTCATTTTCATTTCATTATTTCCTTGCAGATGTCAGAGTTAGTTAATCAGAAACCTTCAGTTCAAGGGAAAGTACCTTCAGGATACTTCAATGCTATGTTTGATTTAAGTGGTGCCTGGTTGAATGATGCTGCAGATGCCAATCATCTTGCTTTTGATGGTTATTTTATTTCAGTGTACTATTTGCACCTAATAGCATCTCCACTAGTACTCCGAGACAAAGTTAAGAAGTGTGTTCCTTCTCACTGGAATCCAGCATCCTTGTCTAGGTAGCTTATTTTTTACATATTAAATAAAAAAATTTCCCCGTATTAGCAAGTCCTCGTTACAATTGAAGGAAAGGCTAATGAATGTCAAATCATTATGCTTATTTTGTTCCTCTTAAAGATATAAAGCACATCTAATTTCAAAATAATTGGGGACACAATGAATTAATACAAGGCTGCATCTATATCTAGATTCCATTATGATATTCATGCACTTGTACGCTTGGCAATTTAAGGCATGCAGATAAAAGAACTTGGTCAGTTTTATTTTACAGAAAAGGAGACAAAAGGGAGTTGTGACTTGCATTTTAATTGGTTTGGCTGATGTAGTTGCAGAGGGTAGGTTATTTTCTTCTGCTCCCAGATGAGGAATGTGGGCATCAGTCATCACTCATCAATCCCACAGAATTTCCTTCCTTGTTATCAAATGTTCTTAAGCATTTCAATAATTTCTGACGGAAGATGAATGGTTCCATCAAGATAGAATTCCTTTGTTTTTAGACTTCATTGAAGTGTCAGAAATAGCCAATGCGTCCATTGCCCTTTTCCAGTGTCTAGTCACTCTGAGCTGCAATTGCTTTAGAATATTTATTTTGTTTTACTCTGCAGGTTTATCCAAAATTATGGAACTCACATAATTGTGGGGTTGGCTGTTGGCGGCCAAGATGTAATCTGTGTTAAACAGAGACCATCCTCTGGAATTCCTCCTGCAGAACTCCGAGGATATTTGGAGGATCTTGGAGATTGTCTGTTTTCAGATGGGAGGAGTCCTCTACTTGAGAGGAAGACAAGAGATGGAAAACAAAAGGTATATTATATTTATTTGTTGCTTTCTAATTAATGTGGGAAGAATTTAATTAATACATGTGGTCCATTTTATATAGGTTCCCGAGGTCTTTAATCGTATGTTGCAATCGCATACCATGCAATTTTCCAGCATCACAGAAACATCCAGCAAGGACGTAATGCTCTAAATTCCTTATACATTCTAAATAAAAATTTGTGGGCTGTGAATATATGAACTAATTTGGAACAGGGCCTCACAATTCTTTCATCAAAAAGAGGAGGAGATGTATTCTCACAAAACCATTCCAATTGGCTCCAGACAGTGGCTTCAAACCCAGAAGCAATTTGTTTCAAACTTGTACCAATTACTTCTCTCCTTACTGGGGTTCCTGGGAGTGGCTATCTTAGTCATGCAATCAATTTATATCTACGCTGTAAGTGCCCTTAAGAGCTAGTATCCCTTACTTATCCCTCCCCTTTTCCTCTGATTTAATATACTAATGCCCCAGTTATTGGTGAGCAAAAATTACAATGTTCTAAAAGGCGCTAGGCGGGAGGCGGAGGCGGAGGCGGAGGCGGGAGGCGGGAGGCGAGGCGGGGGCCTAGCGCTAGGGGGGGCCTAAGCGGGGCCTAGGCGGGATTTTTATTTTAAGATAATTTTAATATTTTATCTTACATTTATCCAAACAAAATAATAATATAAAGCATAACAATCTATAATAAAGATAATAAAGGTCTTTTCTTAAAGTTTAAACACATATCCATATTGCTAATGTCAAAGTTCAAACACAAACATGCAATTGTTCAAAGTATAAACATATTTTTAACGTATTAGTTTTATTTATAAATAAGATTGCTATTAAATAATAAATTTTAAAATTTCAAGAATTTAATTCAATAATAAAACTTCGAAACTAAACATAAATTTAAGAATTATAAAATAGAATTAAACTAAATATTACAAATGTATCCTCATTTATATAATTTGAAGTTAGTACAAGTTCAAAAAATTACAACTATAATAAAATTATTCATTTGACTTGGTATTGTTCACTTCTTGTTGTGATTTGATATGCTACAACCTGTATTATGAATATGGTAATCATTAGAAAAATAAATATATCAAGATTTGGTTTGGGTAATTATTAAAATAAAAAAAAATTTTCCACCTAGAACCCGCCTAATTTTCTAGAGGAATTTTTTTGTCGCCTTGGGCCTAGGTGAGGCGCCTGGGGGCTTAGAGGTGCCAAGGGGGGGCCTAGGTCCTAGGTGGGGCGCCAAGAGGGGGCCTAGCGCCTAGGCGGGGCCTAGGCGGACCTAGGCGGGGATTTTTAGAACAGAGGCAAAAAACGGATAAAACCGAATTACCGAACCGAACCGTTTTTTTTTAACCGAAATTTTTCGGTTATTCGGGTATTTTTTGTAATTCGGTTATATCCGATTTTATTTTCAATTTTCGGGTTTGGGTTTGGTTTTCAATTTTGAGTTTTTCGGTTAAACCGAATAACCGAACTATATATGTATAATAACCAAATTATAATAGTATTATTAACTAAAAGTTAACCCAGCTGTACCTCATTTACATTTTAACATAAAGAGAGAGAACACTGCCACTAGACAGTCTAGACCACTGATACACGCAACATCACTGCATCTTCATCTTTTACAATCTCAATCTTTTCCAAATCACTTCATCTTTTACAAAATAATGCCTTCAACTTCAACATCCCAATACTCCATCATTTTCAAAAACAGCGCACACCCACTGATCAATACACAAATATAAATAGAATCACCAAACACAAAACTGAGAATTTGGTGTTTTAGAGGGATAAAAATGTTGCAGCTGCTTACTTCCAAAATAGGATCTCTTCCTTCCGATCAATCTTCTTCTGGTTATGATCTCCGACCTCTTCCCTCCATATCTAGTCGGCGTTTTGGAATTCATGGCCGTCAGGAACTGTCCAGCGATCTCCAATTTGTTCAAAGTAGAACGCACTAAGCAGCTGCAACCTGTAGCATGGTATTTTATGTGAACGCTTACATAGATCTTCGATGGCTTTTAACAATATCTCCATTTTTTTCCAGCCCATCAAGGTCAATTCCGAATCTGATGGCTTTGGTCCTTTGTTTTTCCAATTTGTTAAATGCTAACATAAATCGTAATGGCAACAACCCAATTGTATTGTTGTTTGATTCAAAAGCGGCTAACATAGATTGTCACTTTGAAATGATTTTTGTTTTGATAAAATGAAACATAATTTCGGTTATTAACCGAATAATCGGTTTTCGGTAATTCGGTTATTTTTAAATTCAGTTAATATTTCGGATAGTGAAATAAGTAAAATTTTGGTTTTCGGTTATAACCGAATTGCTCACCCCTAGCCCCAGTTACTATGATAAAATTATTAGCCACCTATGGGCAGCTTTTATACCATATATTAATATTAAGGGTTGACATAAAGTTTATATCATTCTTTAACTGTTTTGGAAAATAGACTGGGTTCTGTAAAATTCTGAGGACTGGGGTTAAGGATGTATTGAAGAAATCTGCATCTTTTTCTCTCCGCCGATTTAATTCTTATTTTTATAGTTTAGTATATCATTTTATTTCATATGGTTGTAGTAACTAAAAATGATTCTTGCCAGATAAGCCTGCTCCAGAGGACTTGCGTTATTTCTTGGAGTTCCAAGTCCCTGTACAATGGGCCCCCTTGTTCTGTGAGCTTCCTCTTAGGCATCAAAGAAGAAAGGCTTCTTGCCCTTTGCTGCAATTTGCTTTCCTGGGTCCCAAGATTCATGTGAGCTCTACCCAGGTAATTGATCTGTCTACACAAATAGATATACGCATGCACCACTCATTATAGTTCATCTCGCTCTCTAAAAGTTGAGCTATATATTTTGTCTAGTAGTATTTTATTTTAGTTGTGGATCTTTTCCCCTTTTCAGTGTTATTTTTTGGGTAGTGTTTTTTGTGGCTTGTTATTGTTAAAAAAAGAGATGTTTGAATTGTATAAAACTACTAAGGTTTGAGGTAAAACCGTAAGTGGTAGTTAGTAGGCTCCATTGTAGTTAGAAGTTTTCATTTATAGAAGACTTAACATCTTACATTAACCATGAGGTAACTATAGTCTGGTGGAGCATCTTACCTTAATTTACGATTATCGGCTACAAAAGAGGGGGTCTTATACTGTGAGTGCTGAGGGAACTTGTTGATTTGTATTGCTGGAGCCATTAGTAGATATGGGTAGGCACACATTCAATATGTTCTGAACAATATATATATATATATATATATATATATATATATATATATATATATGAGAAATGATACATGGAAAATGTTAGTTACAGGCATTTATTTCAACTAATCTGTTGTCCAACTGTTCAAAATTAGAGTGAATGGGCGATATGAGGGCCCAACCACTACTCCCTCTATGCGGCCAAAATTCTTTATGTTGGCACTATTCTCCTCTAGCGGTCACAAAACGACATAGAATGTTTTGACTTGCACTGCTAGAGAGAGTAGTAATGTATACATAAAGAATTTGGCTTAATTATGATTATCCCGATTATCTTTATATATACTACTTATTAATCAGGTAAAATAAAATAATAAAAAATTATAAGTATAATCGGTAATTATCCTTATACTTATTAATAAAATAAGTATGTATAAGATAATTCGATTATCGTTTTATGATTTTAATTATAAATAGGAAATAGTGATTGAATTTATATTATATTCCTACTCAAATATATAAACTCAATCACTATTTCCTATTTATAATTAAAAATTATAAGACGATAATCAATAATTATTCTTATACATACTTATTTTGTTAATAAAATACAAGGATAAGTATAAAGATAATTATTAATTATCCTTATAATTACTCTTATAATTTTTTATTATTTTATTTTATTGATTAATAAGTAGTATGTATAAGGATAATCAGTAATTAAGCCAATTTTTTTATGTTGGCGCTACTCCTCTAGCTGCTCCAAATAAAACACTCGTTTTTTTTGACCGGTCACTAGAAAAAGCGCCAACATAAAAGAATTTGGTTGGCCGCTAGAGGGAGTAGCGGTTGGGCCCTCATTTCAGTCATTCACTCTAATTTTGGACGGTTGGATAACAGTTAGTTGAAACAGTGCCCAGAACTAACGTTTTCCAATAAATCATTTCTCTCTCTCTATATATATATACATGTATATATGTTTGTATGTATATTTACATACATATATATGTATGCATATCATTATTAATCATTTGCAGAATACAATTTACCTTTGTATCTAGGCATTAACCCCACTCAGTATGGTTAAAGATCTTAATATTGTTAATCACTCCTAAATTTCAGGGTCAATATTGCAAATCCCTTCTAGCTTTCTTGTCCAGCAGATATAATTCAATGACTGTAGTTTAAGTTTTTCTTTATTAGACCTTCAAATTTCTCATCTTTGAAATTTACTAGGTTACAAGTGGTGAAAAACCAGTTGTTGGCCTGCGCTTGTTCTTAGAAGGGAAGAAATGCAACCGGATGGCAATACATGTGCAACATCTTTCTAGCCTTCCAAACATTATGGAGTTTGCTCTAGCTAACTCCACCACATCCAGACCATGTCAATGGCGAGGTTCGGATGACTATGTATCCAATGACCAATTCTTAGAACCAGTAAGGTGGAAGAGATATTCAAATGTATGCTCATCAGTAGTCAAGCATGACCCCAACTGGATACAAGGGGAAGAAGTTGGTGCTTTTGTTGTGACTGGTGCTCAGCTAATTAGCAAGGGGAAATGGCCAAAGTCAATACTTCATCTCCGTTTACTCTTCGCCTATCTACCCAACTGCACTATTAGGAAGACCGAATGGGCAGCTGCCTCAGAAGCTTCCCGCAAGTCAGGTTTCCGCTTGAATCTTAGCACAACTTTCACAGTCACCCAGCGAACTGGTGCGGATGTTCCAAAGAAGCTTCCAGCTGCACTGAACTCAGGAGTATACCCTGAAGGACCGCCTGTTCCACTTCGCTCCAAAAAACTGCTTAAATATGTTGATGTGGCTGAGGTTGTGCGGGGTCCACATGACATTCCAGGACATTGGTTGGTAACTGCTGCTAAGCTAGTGACTGATGGTGGTAAGATTGGTTTGCATGTAAAGTTTGCATTATTGGATTATTTACCAGAATTATAGTTCCCTATATATGGAGTGGATGTCTGGGGATGCCATAGTGATTTGTTTGGTATCACTGGAAGAATTTTGAGCTTTGTCTAGAAGCAAATTACCGAAGCAGTGATTGCGTCTGAGTTTTCTCTCTAAACGATCTGTTGGTGTATAAAGTTATAGTGTAAACCCTGGATCAACTTATTCTTGTGAATTGGTTAAGCAATTGATTGATGTCAGCTTTCAATTATTTTTCTCTGTTATCAAGTAGTTTGGCGGTGAAGGGAGATGTTATTTTCTTCATGAGGTGTAATATTTCCTTCCTAATTCATCATCTTTGATTTTGGAGAATTTATCTTTTGATGGTCTCCTATTCTTTCCTTTTCAAAATTTCTTACCCTCTTCTTGCATCCAAAAGGACCATTCTATTCTCTTTGTCCTGAAGGTGTTGAGTGTAGCCAATTCGTCAGGATAATTTAGGATTTTAGTTTTAATTATAGATATTTATATATGTAAAGATCTTTAGTTATTGCCATGATGCTGTTTATGCTTGGAACATCCACAACAGCAGGATGAGAAACCATACAAGTTGATATTGCTGTTTAGTTGAAATTTTCAAAAGAGGATTTTTTAATTGATTTTTAGTTTGGTGCAAATGGGGCTCTTCTTAGTTTAATTTTTTTTACCAGATAAACAAAATGAAAGCGATAATATTTGAATTGTGTTGCTATTTGTATTTTTTAATGAACAGAAAATAGATGGAGTTTTTGTAATCTCTCACACCCTCTACATTACTAACATAATGAAACTAGTTAAAACTCAACTCGTTTGACTATATTAGACAAGCTCGAGTTAAACAAACCAAAACCCGACTAAATGTGCATAAATATGGACAACCAAAAATCTTCACAAACACGGAGGTAATAAAACAATTGTTCAAACAAACATCACTCAAATCTCTATCAACTATAATGCTGGAAATCTGAAAAATCGCATTACGCGGTTAGCTTGTGCTTGTGAATCGTCTATGAATGAAATCAAACACACCGAGTATAACATTTAGCTATTATTAAACATTTATTTATATGTTCTACTGTTGATGATACATCTTATTGAGGTTCTTTTTATCTCTTCAGAGACCTGAAAGTTGTATATGTTATGACATAATACATGTGCTACAGAGTTTACAAGTACAAGCTACTGCTTTGAAGCTCAATGGCAGGAAGCAACTCTCACTGGGGTTGGGGGCGAGTCTGCACAATATAGATATCTTTACCTACTACACATCCTTCAACATCCTGCGGGCAGCCAAACTTGCGCTCCAGGAAGAAACCTACAGCGCCGAGGCGCTGACCAAGTTGCTGACGGAATATTGGGTCCACTGTCAAAGGTTTTTTGCTATAATCTACAGTTAAATGGATAACCTCCCCGTTAGCTGGACCTATACCAAGAACCATCTCCTCGCTGAAATTTGCAAATGCCAATGTGCGCACTGATCCATCAAATTTGCCAGAAGATAGACGCCAGGGTGTGCCACGGGTACCTGAAGCTAGGGTTTCGCCAAGACCGGAAGCAACTTCAGCCTCGACAGAGTTATGGTCTTGGTCTGTTGGGCTGAGCGTGTGGAGAACAAATGATAGGTCTGGAGAAAGCATCTCCTGGACCAGGACAGCCATCGTGGCATCCTTCTGAGGCACACCAGCAGCTCTCGGACTTAAAACTGCTCTGAAAGTGTATAATGACGCCCATACTCGCTAACAGCACCTCCAAAATTATTGGATTTGAAGGGTTGACATTTGGAATGGAGTCATAAAGTCCAGCTGCTGACATTCCTGCCAAGTCCTCAACATTTGCACTAGAACGGACAATTAAACGCGCATTGCCAGGAAACATTCTCCCCAAGCTTTCAACTATGTCTTTCGGAGGCTGCACAGAAGTGATTAGTTCTTGGAGCTCATTGCAGAGTTTGTCAAGTTCACCACCTTCCATTTCGGCAGACTCTATTTGCTCCAGAATAGAGGTGAAGGCTTTCATTAACTTGCTTCGTTCTAATGCCAGTTCCATAGAGCGAAAAGGTATTACTGCTCCAGCAGGAACATTAAACAGCGCCGGAACTCCTTGGTCACTGTAAACTGCCATTGGATGAAGCACATTATTAACTAAAATAATGCACACCACAATTTCTTTTCCTTTATCATAGTTACTTTTTTATAGCATAATTATACAATCAAATCCATACTGATTGATAAAAACAATGGAAAGCCAAAGAGCAACATATCAGGTAGTGGAAGCCACATATGAATAGTATATGGAAGCATAATAGATTATAGTCCTCCTTTTCTTTAATAGTAACAAAGTGGAGTTATACACTTGTACATCAGGAGCCATGTCAGACACAGCTGACTGTTACAATCAACAATCATGAAATATGCTCTTTAAATTATTATTAATGAGTTTTTCACTGTTTCATTCATAAACCAAAAAGGGTTCATTACATGTTCTATGACTCTGAAAACAATCGAATGTCATAGAATAATAGACTTTTAGCACTTCGTGCCAACAATTTTCTTCCGTCAAAATAATAACGCATAAAGAGATAATATGAGGATTAAAGCGAAGAAGCCCAACCTGAGCCCAGATCAATACTCAATCCACAGTTCCAAGAGCACCTGGGTTATCGTGGCCCACCAAAAGTCCATCCAAAAGTCATGACAAGTTATTGGTACTCTAAGTAGTAGATTTTAGACCTTATATACAGTTCAATTCATATCCCACATGTTTTGATGAGGGACTAACACATTACAAGTGCAATAACATTGAATATAATATAAACCATTCACAACATTAAAATGTAACACTTAAAGAGTGAACACAACGTTGGGAATTTATGAGCTAAATGCACTGTGCAAGAGGGTACTTGTCTATGACAAGAATAGAAGCAAACCTACGCTATTAATAGACTCTGGATTTAGTTATGTCATTTAATGATACAATTAGTTTGATTGATAACCATGTTAGGGCTTTAAGTATCTCGTTGGGAAACTTGACATTTTCATTTTCTTACTGGTTTCATTTGCAAAGGTCTTAGGATTTAATGGATTAATTAGTTTTGATAATTGAAATATTGATAGTGATTTCTTCCCCTATCTCCCGTTTATAATGTCCCTCTGCAGCTCCCACTTTCACTCTACAACTCTCTCTACTTTCCAATTTGTTCTACCATGCAGCTCAAATATATAGAGGAATACCAAATGATTTGTATCCCTCTAATGGCGTTGCAATTTCAAATTCAATGATGTCAAACAATTTAAACAGAAGGAACAGATACTATATTCCATGATATTTCTTCTAGACGAGATGACAGAATTCAAAAGCAGCATGTGTAAATTTTCTCGATAAAAAAGATGTGGTCTTTGTCACAAGTTTACTACCTTTACTGGAAACGGCTGCAAGAGAAGCTAAGCGACCACAAGAAGCAGCCTTTGAGCCAGAAGTTTGCAAATCTGCATCAGCAAGCAATATGAT
Organism: Panax quinquefolius; assembly: GCA_020205615.1. Lineage (NCBI taxonomy): Eukaryota > Viridiplantae > Streptophyta > Magnoliopsida > Apiales > Araliaceae > Panax > Panax quinquefolius. The sequence continues at coordinate 37,429,388 of CM035173.1, forward strand.
GCCTCCAGTAGAAACACCCTGAACAAAAATACCCTCTTCACCAATATGATAATTGAAAGAAAAATTAACCAGCAGCCATCTAAGAGCCTGACATATCAACACTGAAGCACGAAACTAGACAATCTGTACCTGACTTATAGAGTTTTCCACAGCTGACCGGGAAGGACTATCATCTGTGGAGTTTCCAACTGTGGATGAACCATTATTTGAAAGACTAGTCAAAGAAAAATCATCTTTGTTGTCTTCTGGAATTGATGGAGTTAAGTTAACTTCTGATGGCGATGCTTCTAACCTGAACAAAGAAAAATTCAAGCATATAAATACGAAAAATGAGGAAAAGAAAACAGTGAAGGATTGAAGAATTCAGATTCCATGAAACAAAACCAATAATCAATAATATGGAACTCTGAGGAAAAACAGCTTCTAGATGTAAAGATTTTGGAAAAGACAACCTCACATATTTCCCATCAAGTGTTTTTATATCGGTAACCTTATCATCATCTTCACAAGTCACAAAAACAACCTTCTCCTGCAGATAATAATTTATGATTTGTTAATTTTCTGATAAAATTTAAATATGATATTATGAGAGAGTAAAGTATATGACTTGCTTGCCGGGCCCTGACACCAAGATGAGATAAGTGAGGTAGCTCCTGCAGAAGTACAACTCCAACTATATTGCTTCCCGCAGCTGTTACCTGCCAATATTGCATTAACTCTAAGATTACTTGTGCTTAGCTGATACATGTAAGGGCCAATAATATATAATTTACCAATTACTGAAGGTTTAGAATAGAATAATAGCACGGCAGAAAATATTTGCAACCTCTTCGTCTCCATCAGCTTTGTTAACCACAAGAATTATAGGTCCTGTTACAGATGGTGGCAGTGTCCCAGGAATAATTCTCTCAACCTGGAACCAATTTGAGTCTGTTACATTAGATTATGTTTTAGACAACTGAATTATCATAATCATTTTCCACAAAAGCTTGTAGAGTCAAAATGCAGATCCACCTTTTTTGCAAAAGCTATTATTATACCTCCTTAGATACAAAGTCAATAGTGTTTTTTTTTTTTTTTTTTTTTTGGGGGGTTGACAAGAACAAGTATCTTCTTTTTCTCTATTGGTAAAATCTTCTTCTTTTATCTAAAAAAACAAATTATCATCAACTGCAATAAATTTCTAAAGGTTCATCATTATATATATAATATTTTTTATAAGTATTCATCAATATTATTATTAGCCCATATAGTTCCTTATTTTCTTCCAAAACGTTCATCGTTTAATTATCCTATATAGTTCATTTTTTTTACCCCTTTTTCTACTTAAGTAAATGTCAACATGAAGTATGGCTTACAGGTAAAAAATAATAGGGAAAAGGCGTGAGACACCCTGCTAGGAGTAAGTGAGAGAACCTGTATTAGGGTTCCAAAAGTGACTCCTGGAACCAGAACATCCCAACCCTGAGATCCAAGTGTTGTTCTAACAGCTTTTAGGAGAACTGTACAAAGTTTTGAAACCTGAAAAATAATACTAGAAGTGACAATTGCCAGTAAGATGAATATGATAATGTCATAATCAGTATAAATTAAATGGCCAAACCAGTAATGTAAATTACATTGCTCAAATGTAGAAACAATTAATAACAGTTTTGATTATGGAAGGTAAGAAAATATAATGCCACCATACCCAGCACGAATCTCAGCTTCAGTGTACGTCCTCACACTGTTTTCAGGAATTCCCAGAGCTTTTCCTAGTATCTGCAAAAGGCACAAGTACTCACTTAAAACCCCAATTTTTTTTAGTAGGAATCTAGCACAAGTGAACTACATAAATGGACAGCTAGGGGCTCCCTAAGGTACAAAACACATAGATGCTAGTAGGCTTGATAAGGCTGGTAGTCTATCAGGAACCTACTGACGATGCATGCAGCATGTTATTTAGTAAAGGATACATATAGGTCACACACTAAAACAGGATCCTATTAAATTTAAAATTCTTATAGAAGTAGTATGGAAGTGGCCCAAGCATGAAACACAATAGAATAAGGTAGAAATGATAAGAACAAAAGCAGTTTATTCTGAAAAGTGAATCATATCCAGAAAGAGAGTAAATGACATGATAGATTCATCTTAACCTGCCTTTTAATATTCATCTTTTTTTCAAAAAAACACTGAACTAAACTAACTTTAGCAGTAGCAGGACCACAACTGTTATACCTGGACTTTCTGAGGGAATATCTGAAGAAGAGACTCAGAGTACTCTTCAGTCAGCCTCCTCGATCTATCAAGAGTTGCTTTAAGCCTTAATGCCCAAATGTTCTTACCATCTTCACTGCCTTTATAAGATGATGGAAATACACTTAGTAAGCATCATATTAAATCCAAGGGAAAGAAAGAATTGACGAAGACAAGAGTATACCTTCCGTTTCCAAAAGACCTTTCTCTTGCCATGCCACAAGTTCATTTCCAATAGCAGTACATTCTTCTGGCTTCCAACCAGATAGACCTAACTGACGAATGCCCACCACGAGAGCCCCGATTGGATCATTCCAAGAGCTAACATTTTTTAACTCCACATTCTCTGCAAGCTGACGAGCTCCTCCCACAGCTTCAAGTGCATTAAGAAACCTATGAAAACCAGTCACTTCAAAATCCATTATCCCTAATAAAAGAACTCAAATGACGATACACATTTTATCCGAGTTAATTTAAGTTATATGCAAACAGTTAAGCAAGTCAACCTGAACTAACTGTCAGCTGAGTAACTAAGATGTATATGGTCATTATCAATGGCAATTTTGCAATAATAATACAATTCTAGATAATAGTATATGGGCGATTACTGGATGCTGCATTTCTAGACTGTACACCAATGTTTTTATTTCTGTTCCATTCAAAGGTGCACACACTCCATCCAAAAAATTATATTAAATTATATTAGAATATTTACAGCGCAGAGCATAAATTTCAACTTCAAGTGCAAGCGGGAGTTTCGCAATTTCAAGTGGTAATTTAAGATATAATTAATGGGCCCATTCTAACAAGTGCCCTTTTTAAACAATAAGAAATTAAGTGATTAACATGGTAATATTACTAGTTTCGACTTTCGTGTAGACTTGCAATCAAGTCTTATAGTGTGCATTTGACTTTCCATAAGTTGTTTGTGTTATTGTGCTCTACAAAGATTGTGCATAATAATGCATCATCATCTGTCTCTGTAGGAGCGAGTGAGGTTCACACATGATGGTCCAATGTTAGAAAATGATATATAGACGTTAGTTGGATATATTCTCTAAAGCTTACATTTTAAGATTAATTGACAACTTAAAACAACTTATGTAACATTTTTCATCCCGGGTAAGTAACCTCAAAAGATGTTCATGTACTTTAATCCAGTAGAAAAAACCATAAGTATTGCTTGACAGATTTCTACCTCATAATATTAGAACAAGTCAATGCTATAGGGCATAGAAGGATAACTCCTTGCACATAAACATCAAGTATTTTGCCAGATTAGGGTTGAAAAGTATCTACAGGAACAACACTAAAAAAAAAATATTCTCCTGAAAATTCACGAGTGGAGGGCCATAGCGAAGATATTCAAGGTCTTCATGTTGAGTTTGGGAGGGATAAGATGGCACTTGGGTATCAGGGGTTGTCCACAGGTCAATTTTATGTTACATTCGATATATTGTTCTTCTTTTCAAATTTTATTCTAGTTAGTGATTTTTCCTTATTGATTTGTGTTAAAGTTACATCTCGTAGAGAGTAACATCAGTATAACTATTACATATATGTTAGTAAAGAAAGATCAACGGCTAATTCTACATCAATCTATGAAAGAAAGACGCATAAAAATCATCATATAATCATTCAATTACATATATTCCTACTTGATATGGAAAACTAAATATCTGATGTTGATATTGAGATACATTTCAATCACAGGGACAAACATACAAGCACTAATCTGCTGGCAGATATAGCTGTTGGACAGCAAATCTGAGAAAACGTTAAGAACAGAAAATGTTTGAATTTGTATTTGCAATTATATTACATTGAATATAGAATTGCAGAACAAATTTAAATAAGGAAAACAACAGTAGCAACCCAATAATAGGTGCAGCTATTTTAAGAAATTGTTTTGATTTCAAAGTAGCAACAGTAATTCAAGCGCATTAAGAAAATGTACCTCTAGATACTTCATAATTTACCATATTGATAAGATATCATCAAGGAAAATTGAAAGTATGAGCACAACCATGCATTTATATATGTAAGACATTGTGTCTGTATTAGGGTCCTATAGGTGCCAAATAAGTGTGAAGTTTCAATTTGATAATAGTGCAGCCAACATTTAGGTGAGCAAGTTCTAATTTCTTTGATAATAATTAAATTATGGAGCAAATGGATTCATACTCCAACAGAAACAGTTGAAAGTGGTTGTTTTTTTTTCTATAATCTTCACAGGAAGACGAGATATCTTCTCTGAGGCAATAATATAGAATACCTGCTCAAAAGAATAAATGAATAGTCCTCAAGTCCAATCTCACAAAGACGCCACTGTGTAAAATCCATTATTGAGAATTAATAATCAGTTGTATTTTGAAAACCATCAGATTTAGAGCAAAAAAATATAATTACAACATAATGTGATACCTTTTGGCGCATTGCTATTGCAGCATCAGGAGCATCATTGTGAATGCCACTTTCAAGACCCCTTACAATCCTTTCTCGCAGACCATGCAAAGATTGTATTGTTTTGATCAACAGTTCCATTTCATCACTTTTCAAAATATTACTTCCTTCCAAATTGTCCAAACCCTTGGAATTAACAAAAAAATAACTTCAATCCCGTAGAAACATGAAGTTTAATCAACAGAATCTAACAATGTGATTAAAGTAGTATGCTTATGAAAAAAAAATCTGCAATCCTGTAGTTCGATATTTGAAAAAACTATTTTCTGCATTGGCCTTCTGTGGTGGTCAAATCAGCTTGGTAATATTTATGTGGTTACTTTCTTCCCTCGTTCTCTCTCTCTCTCCCCCTTTTGAGGTTTGTGTCTAGAGGGTACATTTATATCTGTGTCAAAACTTCTAAGATAGATCATAATACAATCTTCAAACAGCATCAAGATATGCATGTTTCACAACAAAGCTTTCAAGAACAAGGAGCCATCAACACGGACAATTACAAACTCATAGCAATTTAAAAATAAGAATATATGATCTATGCAGCCCAAAAGAGTTCTATGGTCGATTGCTCCAAATTGGTAGTATCACAATAAAATTCAAAAGAAGAGGAAAGAATATGTCAAGCTGATAACACAGTTAGATGAATTAAGAAACAAAAGAAGGTTGAATAATATACAACATTTTTTCTCCTCTCATTTTTTGTCTAGCCAAATCGTATCCATAAATGAAAACAAAAGATAATAGCAAAGTGACAAAACTACCTTCTTGCACTCCAAAAATAATGAAAGGGCTGATAAGCTCCTTTCATCAAAAGATTCCTTTATAGACTCGAGTTGTTCAGCAAGACTGCAACAAAAGATAACCATAAATTGAGAGATTGTGAGACTCTGAACCCAACACTGACAGTGCCGCAAAGAATGTGAGAATCTTATAAGCTTACTAATAAATTACCAAGTAACTTCATAACATAGTTGTTTTAGTAATATGACAACCCACCTCGGTTGATGCTTCTGTCAATTAATGCTCTAGCTCAAGAAAATAAATAAAAAACAATTGACCATCATGCTAGTATGAACATCAATGAGATTGCTAGACTAAGAAATGATTATATAAAAGCGCAGAAACCTAAAAAGCAACTTAAATGAATATTACATTATCTATATTCCATAAATAGTGGTTTGTGATAAGCAACGAACTAGGCTTTTGATCAGTCTAACCTCCAGATTAAGGATGAAAAATTGAAGAAACACATGTAATTTGTTGAAAGTTTTGATCCATATCCTAGGGTGAATACTTTGCAACAAAGTATGTTTTTAAAAAAATAAAAACTTTCACTCATTTGAACTTCAGTTAAATAGCAAACAATAAAACACAAGGTATACTACTAGGAATGAGATGTTCTATTTGCTTTGTCAAGGAACCCCTCAATATGCATCAGTGTTCTAAAAATCTCAGCCTAGGTCCGCCTAGGTCCCGTCTAGGCGCTAGGCCCCCCTTGGCGCCCCACCTAGTTCCAAGGCGGCAAAAAAAATCCTGCAGAAAATTAGGCGGGATCTAGGCGGAGAAGTTTTTTTTTTATTTAATAATTACCTAAACTAGATCTTGATATATTTATTTTTCTAATGATTTACCATATTCATAATACAGGTCGTAGCATATCAAATCACAACAAGAAGTGAACAATATCAAGTCAAAATGGATAATTTTACTATAGTTGTAATTTTTTGAACTTGTACCAACTTCAAATTATATAAATGATGATACATTTGTAATATTTAGTTTAATTCAATATAATTCTTAAATTTATGTTTAGTTTCTTAATTTTTAATATTGAATTAAATTCTTGAAATTTTAAATTTTATTATTTAATAACAATCTTGTTTATGAATAAAACTAATACTTTAAAAATATATTTGAATTTTGAACGATTGCATGTTTGTGTTTGAACTTTGACACATTAACAATATGGATATGTATTTGAACTTTAAGTAAATGCCTTTATTATCTTTATTATAGATTGTTTTGCTTTATATTATTGTTTTGTTTGGATAAATGTAAGATAAAATATTAAAATTAGCTTAAAATAAAAAATCCCGCCTAGGCTCCGTCCACGCCTAGGCCCCCCTCGGCCGCCCGTCTACCGCCTAACGCCTTTTAGAACATTGATATGCATAGTGAAACACTGCCATATCAATTCCATTCATCAAGTCTGTACATGTAATATTGTAGGCATCTAATTAAAACTTTGATTGCTAACAAACTGAGTATTTGTTTATAATCAAAACTAAAGAACAGCATAATGTCTCTGTGTAATTAGTGAAAGAGCATAATAACTCTCACTTAGACTACGTATTGCAAAGATATAATTGCTAGCTATACAGGCCAATAGTCACATTCATTATGAGATAAGGTTCATAAGGAAAGCTAATTGCAAGGTTTTGTTAGGTTGACCAAGAATGTGAAGCTTTTTTACTTTAATTCATATCAACTGCATCTACTAGCAAGTAATCCATCTGTCTATAGACATAGTTTAACGTTAAAGAAATTGACCAACTTGTGTCCTTTATACCACTCCTATAATATAAATGTGCATTGGCAATATAGTGTGGACCTTATACTTTTATCCATGTTCTTTGAACAAACAATATGGTCCATATATATTAAGTTGTAACGGTTTTGTAATAAATACAAACATTTTGAGACATCTTAAAAGGAAAGTTTGGAACTAATTTGGTCCAGATGGAGTGTTGGTTATCAAAAATAAGAAGTTAGAATTTGCATAGAAAATAGCCAACAATATGTTGGGCTAAGAACGAAGTTATATATATGGAGTATAAAATTTTAAAATTAAAACATCAGTCTTGAGTTTATAAGTTATTTTACTAATTTTGGTAATCATAAAGGGACCTAAAAGTCGTGTTTCAATCGAAGGTCGTGTCTTGATCAAACAACTAGCCAAGAGATAGAATATTTCACTAATGTAAGAAAAGGATTCTCTGGGACAATCTCTTGCAGCATATATGTAGGGAGTATTATTTTGATTCATACCATAGTTCTATAGGAATTACTACAAACGTAGATTAAATAGTGGCAGATATATAACTAACAACCATAAAACCAAAACAACTTTGTAAGTCGAGGTGATCAAAAGTTTAAGAATGAGATATAGTAGACCTTCCAGCATTGAAAAAATCTTTAAGTTCATGATGAAATATCTTGAATTGTTCTACAAATGCTTCGTTATATTCGCCAGGATTTTTGGTAATTCTTGCAAGCATAGCTTGTGTAGCAACTAAATCTTCAGGGCCAGCATTGCGATGTAGCTTGTTTTGTATTGTATGCTTGATTTCTTGCTGAATTGCAGGAATTAAAAAATTAATGCAAACTTTTATGAGAAAATAAATAGGAAAGAATCAATTTAGCAAGTTTCTGCGATTATAACCTTAAGGTCATGAGGTATATCATTTCTATGAGCAATGTCCCTAATACGTGTTAGAGGAACAGATGCAGTGAATTCTGCCTTAAAAGATGGCAAACATGGATGGATATTGCGGATGACCAGTACTTCCTGCATATCATCAGTAAGAACATGCAGTGAATGACAAAACAATTTCTAAGTAAGCAACAATTATTAGAATACATGTTTCAAAGAACAAAAGAAATGCTAGCAGCCTAGCATATTAAGTGCAGAGCCTCTATTGTCCAGTGGGGGAAATGGCTGGTCCCAGTTCAGAAGATTTTTTTGTCACTGCTGTGTAATCATAAAGAGATTTCCTGTCAACTTGGTTTGAAGACTTGGTGATTTTGCAAACAACAGAGGACATTCACTTCTAGTATATATAGCAATTGATTTTTCCATTCCTAATAGCTTGCAAGTTATTACAAAGCATAATATGGTTATTGTTGTACGTGGTGCTTCGGAGGACCAGTTTGCCTCACAATTCCAGTAAATTATTTTATGATAGGTGCAACATTCTATCTTTGATTCCCCATAACTTTAAAACTTGATGACGAGTTTTCTAAATGTTGGAGAATGATGTGGAATACACCAACGAAAAAATTGTGAAAAGAGGAATGACACATAATTAGACTTGGAATATTTTACTGATTCATGCTTAAATTGTGTTTGATTATTAAGTTTAAAAATATAAAATTATTCTAGTTGTAGGTTATTTCAGTCAACTATAGTTCAATTGTTGGAGTTCACCTCCTCCTTCGTCTTCTTTCTTCTTCTTCTACTTCTTAACCATTATACCATAGATGTTCCAGACGTGTCTCAGTCTGGCTTTACTAAAAACTCTTCAGATCGTGCCTTCGCTTCTTGAAAAAAGTTGGTTATGCAGGGGAAGAAGTCAGTTCCGTTTTCAGAAAATGTGGATGAAAGTGGAGGATTTTCATGACTTGGTAAGGGATTGATGACAAGGGTATTTGAGGGAGGGTTCTCCTGGCTATGTTTTGGCTTACAAGCTTACAAGGTTGAAGGAGGACTTATTCGAGAGAATGGGAGAGTGTTTGGTAAGGTTAAAGTGAGGTTGAATTTGACTCTTAACTAGATGCTGACAATCGATGAAAAGAGGGTTTGCATGGCTTGTCTGAGGAGAAAAAAATTAGGAGAGTGGAGCTTAAGTGGGAGGTTGGCCGTTGATTCTGGGGAAAGAATTCACGGGCTCAAGTAACTCGGAGGGTGAATTTAACATGTGCTCAAACATTACAAAGTTAATGATAAATCACCTGAGGTGAAGTGTCCTTCCTACTGGAAATTCTTTCCAATTCACGAAATATAAGCCTGGAAATCTCAGCATGCTTGTTGGGTCGGTGATGACCTCCACCTTCAAAACAAGGAATTTGCCCGGTGTTTATCCACTGCACATAAGGATTAAAATTTAAGAAGGGCATGGAAGAATAATAAAACCAACTTGTACAGATAATCAATAAACCTTCAGATAGATAGCTGAATATATGAGAGCCTCCAAAACGTGCGCACCCTCGAGACTTCCAACTACTAGCTCACGAACAACTTCAAGCTGCACCGGTAAAAGAGATTAAAAATGAAAGAAAGGTAGTATGAATGTATGATAAAAAAATAAACAAATAAATAAAAACTCCACAATTTGAGATATTATTGCTGAACTTTCATACTAACTCAACAAAGAATAAGATCATAGAAGAGAGAAATTTAAATTGGATCAGAGTAGGTTCACCTAGAAAGCTTATTCGGGTTAAGTTTAGTTTGTTGTTATTTGTAGTATCTATGTTTTAGGAGTTCTAGAATGGTAATAGTAGTCTAATATTTGAAGTCAATGTTATTTCAGTCCCTAGAAGGGTTAAGAGTCTTTAAGTATTTCAAGGTAGCCATTAAATCTAGTTCACAGTCACTAGTAAAAGCTAAGTTCTAAGGTCTACATATATTGCCTAGGTTCAAAAAATTCTGAGTTCTATACTTATGATAGAAATTTCCATGTAATTTTTGGAAGGAAGCACTGAATAATCATGATTTTTAAGTTATTCTCTAGTTTATCCAACTTTAATAGGTGAATGTTTTAAAACCAGGTCTTGTTTTAGCATCAAATTAATGAGATGGACTCCCTCCCTCCCTCCAATTTTCAACCCATCTATATGCAGTGCTATGTTATTTAGCAGGTAAGACATTTCTCAGTGGAGGCTGTCTTGAGTAGTTACTAGTTCAAGGGTTTCACAAGTTGCGCACCGGGGGGAGGATGGGGGGTTTCGAGGAAAGAAAGTGAAGGCATTTTGAAGAAATGGAGCTTCCTTCTGTAAAGATCCAATACTTGTTCATAAGACTATATTTATTTGAATTGAGGTGTTTATGGGTTCTGCGGTATTTATCTATCTATCTATTTAATTTTTTTTATTTTGTGGATTCTCAGTAGAAATTGTGATCTATATAGAGTCGGAAGCTTTTAGGCAGGTGTTCTTACTCTAAGACGCCTATTTGTTGAGCGGGGGTCTTTTAGGTACAGGTGTTTTCAGGTTAATATAAGCATATAGAGGCTTTTTTTGCACATTGTGCAGACATGATTGAGCCCATCTAACGTTTTCCTTTAGTACAATATGCTTCATTTGCTAAATAAAAAATAATAAAGATGTAAAAGATGAATAGTCCTTGAATGTTCAGGTCAAGAACTAACTTGAGATAGTCGCGAAGTGTGATACCAAGATACATGTCAAAGAAGTGCATAGTGGCTCCTATTATAATGTAATATTTATGTTCAATATCTGCACTGGAAAATGGCCCCACATAAAATGATATCGATGTTGCAAGCCCCTCACATGCACACACATAGAGTGGAAGAGAAATTGAAATGTTAGAAAATTTACTGCATTTTCACTTCAAGGTCCCCTATTTCCAAACCAAAACATTAATTATGCTAGTTTCTTTCTAAAGCTCTTTTGTTATGTGAGAAGTCGAAACATGGCATAAGGACAACTATGACAAAGCATCTCCAAAGAAAGAATGAGAATTTTGAAAGACAAATTGTCAAAGGAAGAAGAAAAGTTTTAGAATAGTAATTACAGAAAATATATGTTCATAATGCATATAATTAGTGTCCAAAATATTATGTACTCTATAAAGCTGAATAAAATATAAGAACCAGACTTTCAACATGACCATTTTCCTTTCATATGGCAAATCAGATAGCAGGAAACAGGCTCTGATGTCTAATCATAATTATAACCCACAGTTTCTATATCCTATAAATATTTCATATGGAAAACCATAAGTAATATGGACCAACGGTACAAGTCCAAAGCAGAAAATGGCGGAAAAACACACAGAGAAAGAGATAGATCAATTAAAGTACATAGTTGATAGTAGTACCTTTTGCCACCAATTCCGGGCATTCCGATCACCCTCCACTAACTTTAGAGCGATCCCTTCAAGGCCTGATGTGTCCCACTTTCTTTCTCTTTCTCTGTCCCGGTGCTCATTCGATCGCATGAAAGATACAGCCGTACCTTGCCACTGATCCACAAAAGGACTTGTCACCTCCTCCACATGCGCAGACCCATTATGATGTACATTCCCCACTTCTTCCTCAACCACTTCTGAATCCACTGGTGATAAATCTACAGCCTCAGTGGTTCTGTTCCATTGACAAACCATCTCAAAACTCCCTTGTTTCGGCAGCTTCAGGACCCGGTTATCACCGCCTTCCCAAACTATACTATCACCCGTCCTCACAATTACAAATTTGTACTCAATAGACTCACCCCCTTTTAGTTCAAACTCAGAAACCCATCCGTTCTCCGTCCAATTCATTGCCTTTTTCTTTTTCCATGATCCAAATTCTTTTGCTGACCCAAGAATTGCAACATGCTCACCAAATTCAACTTGGTGATCCAGTCTAACACTTAGTTGCACCATATTGCTCCTTGCCCTCGACCGAGATTTCTTCTCTGCCTCTTGCTCTCTGATTCAAAGATTACTTTGTCATTCTCCTACCAGAATTCTCTCTAAAGACTTCAGACATACAAATATACAAAACAACACATTTTCTAATCCCAGAAAGAAATGAAAAAAAATTCTATAAATGATATGATATAATTCATTTTCCTAAGTCTACTTGATAACATTAACTTGAGTGAGACAAAATTCCTTATTGAAAAATATGTTCTTTCCCTCTTCCATTTCACCAACCAGAAGATAAAAACATAATTGCTATAAGCACCCTTTTACCTGTTAACCCAAAAGACATATATGTTTAAGAAGGAAAAAATTGAATTTCATGTTCGGTATTGCTGAATTTCACCACATTACATACATTAACTCAAGTGAGCCATACTTTCTTTGCTACAGCTTTCTCATCTACCAATAAGGCCACAGAAACAAAGGAAGACTTGCACAGTAATTGTTATAAACCCCTATTCTGATTGCAACAATTAAAACAAAAGAAAGTAAAAAAAGAGAAAATTATTATCCTCTGAATATATATTCTAAATCACATAAGTTTGAATATCACATAGTATTTCTCTTCCCTCAGCTTTTCTTATCTACCAAAAGACCATAAAGTAATAAAAAAATAATAGATAAATCACCTGGTTTCAGTTGAATAAACAGTCCGAACTCTGATGGGTCGATACGAAAACCCCAAATTCTGAGGATGAGGAATAGCAATAAGGGCGGGCTTTAAGAAAGTGAAGGGTCGAAGGAATTTGAATTGCCTTGTGAGATGGTTTTTTTGGGGATTATTCGAAACTGTATTAGTAGAATAGCAACGCAATACACGCAGAGAATCCATTATACAAAACTGATTTTCCGAAAAATTACAGTTACATATATATATATATATTATATGGTTTAAATAGAGAGAGAAAAAGAAGGGAAAGATTAAATAATTATATGAACTGAGCTAGCATTAATTTTTCAGTATCTTCCTCCTTCTCGTTGAGGATGATGAGTAGCAACAGGGGAGTAGCAGCAGAGAATGGAGTTGGAATAAGTATAGATACATATGTATAGATATAGAGAGAGAAAGAGAGGTAGAGGGATTTTTAGTTGACACGTAGAGTATTGTATTGTATTTAACATTTGGGTTAAATTTATATTACCGACAGGCCCAAAATTTTTTATTTTTTATTTTTTTTCTTTAACTCCTAACAAATATATAGTATTTATTTACTGAAATTTTTATAAAATTTAGTAATTTATGTATAATTTAGATACATATAAAAATAATATTATGCGATGCATAATACTATTTTTTATATGTATATAAATTACAATTAAATCAATGAATTTTATAAAATTCCAATTAAAATAAATATTATATATTTTTAAAAGTGAAAACAAAAAAAAAAAAATAAATTTTGGACGACCGATCAGTAATATAATGTCCCCTAGACTTATTGTTTGGGTTAAATAAACTTATTTCTATCAAAGTAGGACCCTTTTAGACATGTGACATAATCTTTAAAATCTTATAACATCGTACTTTAAGTACATTTGAGTAAATAAAAGTGACCTAAAATTTTTAACCTACCAAAATAATGTCTGAATGCTTACGTGTCGTCGAAAAAATTGTTTTATATGTGTCGACGTTGTGAAAGATTCGTAGCGTTATTCGTTTTTCCTTTTCTCCTCCTCTTGATTTGTTTTTATCCTTTATAATTTGATATGTCGATTGATTTAATTAAAGGATGAGATTTTAGGAAAAGACCGACATTAATTGACTTATTTTACAAAGTTTGATTTTATTGATTAATTTTGATGATTGGACCGAATGAGACATATCCGTCAGTTGGTATGGTTTAAATGGTTATACCAATTCATCCAAAATTTGAAGGTTTTCACAATATAGTCCAATATGTGACTCCGTAGGATTGGTCTTGAAACCCGAGATTCAGAGAGTTCGGGGGCTAGCTTAAGCGAGGGGAATGTGTTAAGCACTATCGACTTCCGTGAAAACACGGTTACCGCATCTTATTGATTTCCTAAGCGTAAAGTGTGTGCATGTATGTGTGTTTTAATGTGTTTAGTGCTTTGATTTTAAAGTTTATTCCAAGCTTCATTTTTATTTGAAAGTAGTGTTGTTCCTCTTTTGCACATATGTACGAAGGATTCGATTTAGCGAAAGTTCATTTTAGACAAAATATACATCGAAATTATATTTTGGAAAAACATAATTTTCGAATCCTTTACCCGAATAGTAATCGATGACCTTTGATACTTCCTTTTATCTTTATGTGTATTAGGTGATCTACCTAAATCACTTTATTCTTCATGAAAGCTGTAAGACCCCAAATTTTATGAAATGAAAGTATTCAATTTTTTTATAATTATTATTTTATTTAGTAAATGGTTAAATTGATAAAGGTTAAAGTTAAGGGTGCCATTTGAAAATTTTGCAAAGTAAGCAAGTTGATATAAAATATTCGTTGTGTCGGGGAATATTCAATTGGTCGGGGAATATTCGTTTTAACAGGGAATATTAAATGCAATGAACAATCATTGGTGGACCCCACAACGGAGGTACTGTCGTGGTTAGAAAACGACTAAAATATTTTTGAAAAATAATGGCAAAAATTTTACCGTTAAACTGTTGAACTATCCGGTAGTAAAAGTACGATGTCTGGCGTGGTTGCATAGTAGCACACTTTGTATTGATTATTGATGCTTACGTGAGAAGTCACTCGCTTATACTCAATTATTGCTACAAAGAAATTCTTTGCATGATATCTCTCATATTATTGATTCAATTATTGTATAAAGATCATCGCATAATATTTATTATTATTAAATCAATAATTGAGACGACAAAGTTATTCATATTATTATTTACAATATTGACGATGTCTAGAAAGTTACATCGAGGAGAGGTTTGGTCACCTAATTAACGGCGCTTGATAGGGAGAAATCCTTATCGAAAAGCTCCTCTTTCACGAGAATGATCTGGTTGTTAAATATTGTGAGTTATAATATTAATAAAAAATAAGTTTGTGTTGATTAAAGATGAAATTGATATTTCCATTGTGTTGGGATTATTAGTGTTAATGAAAATCGACATCTATTTTGATAATAATTGATGTCTGGAGGTTATATTGACCAATCGGGTAATTAATCAGATAAATGAACACTTAATTGCTATTAATTTTGTGACGCCCCCAAAACAGGTATACATCACCCATCTTGAGTCGCCAAATACACGGTACAAAATACAAATAAAAACTTAATTATACAACTGTCGTGTAAAATACGATAAAACATATATTGTGTGTTTTAATACAAATATTGTCATCTAGCCAATATCCACACTCAATGGAGTCCTCATTACATTTATTATCACACTATTTTATAGAATAGTGAGGACTACTATGACACCATATCGGACCATCACTCCGTTCCCCGACTAGTCCCGGCTACTTTCTCATTTCTTGAAGAGAACAATGAAAGCAAAAGGGTGAGCTCAACTAGCCCAGTAAGAAATATTATGACTAAGATAATGCAGGATAAATTATCATTAGTCTTCAACAATGTTAAACCGATAAAATACAATAGATATCAAGTTTAATCTGCAATGAATAAGCAATTCATTCATTAGAAAGTCGAGTAGGCGTGATATCTACTATCTTCTATAATTTAAAATGTTTTTATCAATTTTATCATTTGAGACTCAAATTAAATAAATAAACCACGTCATCGAATCATCCTCGCACTTTACTGCCAAGGATATTCATTAAATCATCAATGGTCATGACTATAACGAATAAGCCCCGGTCATAATCATATAAAAATCGTCCATCAATGCAATCGCAGCTATTGAGGACTTTTACCACATCATTTATAACATTACGGTCACGATTACATGATTATCAATGATCCTCAGTGTATAATCATACCAAGTCCATCTCTCGCACGTAAGCCAAAGATATACAACTATAAAACCAATAATCAATAGTCCATCTTTGCACGTAAGCCAAAGATATACATTCAATAATCAATACCCATCTTTGCACGTAAGCCAAAGATAACTTTCATCACCATATAAGCGTGAGGATGATGATGATGATATAAGCATTAATCAAAGCGAAAACAAGGATAAATATTAAAGACTTTAAATTTATCTAAATATTATCAACCACTTAATAAACTCACAATCTAATATTATTAATATTATAACAATATTTTAATCACTTCTTAAACTTATAAACAATTTATTTCAATTATTTACACTTTACCAAATAATGCATTTAATCATTCAAAAATGTCATACTCGTAAGATTTCATCACCAATTATCAAATACCTCATCAAAAATATGCATATACCCTATATAGGATTCCCATGCCATAAAATCCTTATTTTCCAATTTTGTTACTTCACATAACATATTTAATTCATTTACTCATAACTAGTTCATTTTCATGAAAATACCAAATCAGTCCCAAAAATATTTCTTTTCTGGGATTTAGTAGAATATAGTCTCATATTAAACATATATTTTTCTCGAAATTTTTAAAATTCATTTACTATTTTTCATATGGCCAAAGCGCGAATATTTTTAGACATTTATCATAAATTATACTTTTGTCCAAAATTCAAATTTACAGGTATACTCTCATTATATAGATGTACTCTCAATAAAAATTTCACTAATTTTGGAGTTAACCACAAAGAGTTATAAGGGTTTACTTTTAAAATAGTTTTTCCCATAAAATCCATAACTCTTAATCTATACATCTAAAAATCGCAATTTTTGGACACAATCTAGAAAACTCATCAAATTATCATTTCAATTTTTTTTAGAATTTTTAGGTCAAAAAATTATGAAATCGCTTACTCAGCGAAACCCCTTTTGAATGAAAATACTATTCATATGAATACAAAGGATCATTCATCATGCATGCGGTAATCTACATAGACAGGTTAATCATACAGAATAATAAAGAATAGAATAACAGAAGAATTCACCATGCTTGCGATAGACCGCACAGATAGTGTAAGACCCCGAAATTTTTTTAAATAAAAAGGAATTTCCTTTATTTATTATTTTGAAATAGTAAGGGTTGATTTGATTAATGTGGATAGTTAAGGGTTAAATATGCAAATATTTCAAAATAAGCAAGTGGTTATAAAATATTCATTGTTGTCGGGGAATATTCGTTTGGTCGTGGAATATTAAATGCGATTAGGGAATATTCGTATGACGGCAGTTGACCATGTGTGGCCCCATAACTAAAAAGCGATTGGATGAAAAAAACGACAAATATAAGTTGTTTTTAAATAACTACGTAGTTATTCACCAATTATCTTGTTGGAATACCCTTGGTTAAAACACACCTAATCTACGTTGTTGAACAAGAAGATACGGTATTGCACCAATTATTGATTCTTACGTGAAGGCACTACTCAATAATGGTTACGATAATTCTTGTATTCGAAGATTTTATTGAGTTAATAATTCTTTGCGTTGATATTTTATATTCTTTGTTGTTCAATAATTGTCATTACACAAGATCTTTCATTATCGAAGCAATAATTCATATTATCTGAATAATATTATTAGATAACATTATTGGCAATGTCTAGAAAGTTACATCAAGGAGAGGTTTGGTCACCTAATCATGCTTGCCAAGAAGAAGAAATTCTTATTGAAAGCCCCTTTCCTTGAACCGCACAGTTGTCAATATTGTGATTACGTAATATTATTTGTGAATAATTAATTATTGATTTATATGATGAGGAAAATATTGATTTTATGTGGATATAGATGGAGAAAATTTTAAAATGACAATTGTTGAAAATTAATATTTTATCTTTTTCGATAAAATAATTCATTTAAATATATTATTTTAATAATATATTAACTTGGTGATATTTTTTACAACGAATGTGGGATATATGAGTATCTGAGGAGGAAGAGTATTTTGTTGCAATAAATGTTTAAAACATGTTAAACATGTCGGTGGACCCCATTTATTGACTGAAATTTGATTATAGCCTGTAAAATTGCCCGTTTGTGGATTTCGGTCAATTTCTATTTGGAATTTGGAAAAACTTCCTTCTGCAAAGTTGTAGAGAATTGAAATTCCTATAAAAACTCATGAGATTCGAATTTTCTGATGAAAGGGCTATTTATTATGAATTATTGAAGTTCAAGTCTCAAAAATAATTGATTTTTGGAAGTTTAAAATATTTAAAATTAGAAAAACGTTTTTTCTTATTTTTTTCTAGAAGGTGGCATGTGTTTGATGGCTGAAATCAGATTCTAGACATGTGTAGAAAATAATATAATTATATTATTAATTTATTAAATTTTCTGCTTTGGTGTTCAAGCATTTCCTATAAATAGGGTCTTGGGTTAGAATTGAAAATCACACCGAAACTGAAGTTTTCTCTCTATATTATCGGCGTATTCTTGTGAGTATTTTGAGTATACTTTGAGTATTGCTATGTGCGGTCTGAAGTCAAAGTCATAGCTTTATATCCTGTGTTTAAATTTGTAAGACTGATCTTTCGAGGTAAGGGATATTATTTTTTTTTCGTAATGATATTATTTCTTCAATATCATTATACTGAAATGTTGATCTGAAGTTTTTATCAAATTTGGAACTTTTTCATGTCGGGGTTACTATTCATGAGTTCTTTATTCACGATTCTTACTATTCACGAGTTACTTATTCACGAGTACTATTTATGAAGCGTGAAGATGTTTTTGTGGAATTTCTATCTTTTGGTGTCTGAGTTACTATTCACGATACTCGGCCTTTATTCACGATATCTGGACTATTCAATTTAAAATAAAATTTCTTCTTTTCGTCTAAAAATCTCTATTCGGATACTAACTCGATTGTATCCATGTTTTGATCATTCTTGAATTTTACACCACTATGATTATTTTTGAGGTATTTTTTTTGGGCGTGGATAAAACCAAGTACGAATCCTTAATCCTTAATCCTTGTCATTTTGTTTCACCGGATTCGTTTCTTAAAAATATTTTCATCATCCTCGGTCTTAAATGATGATATTAATGAATATCTTTGGCTTTGTAGTGCAAAGATGAATGATTTCTGAAGAATATCTTTGGCTTCAGAGTGCAAAGATGAGCAGTGTTGAGATGAACATGACCGATTGATTAATATCTTTGGCTCAGAAGTGCAAAGATGAGCAGTGTGTTTAAATGAACATGACCAATCGATGAATATCTTTGGCTCAGAGTGCAAAAGATGAATATTTGATTCCGTATGCATATTGATTGATGTTACAGAGGATAAAATATTGATGATGGACCGTTAAATTCATAGATTATAGTAGATTTCATTCTCTACGTAACTCTTCTATGAATTATTATTTCCATTGCGAATATTGATCTCAAAACTTGTTGTCTATTGTATTCTATCGATTTTCCTGTTGAAGACTAACGATAATTTGTTGTATATTATCTTAGTCATAATATTCTTTACCGGGCTAGTTGAGCTCACCCTTTTCCTTGTTGTTCCATTTTTTCTTCTCAGAGGCGAGAATGTAATGAGTACTAGTCAAGGTATGGAATGAAGGTTCTAGAGAGAATTGTTTAGTAGTCCTCACCATTTTGTAAAATAATGAATCAATAATTATGATGGGGATTTATTTGCGTGTGGATATTGTCTAGAAGACAATATTATATTTAAACTCACAAGATATATTGTCGTATTTCACACGACATTTGTATTATTGAAGTTGTAGTTTGCTTCTTGTACCATGTATTTGGCGACTCAGAATGGGTGTTGTGTATACCTATTTTGGGGGCGTCACAGATAGGTTATTCTCAACAAAATAATAAAGAATGGAACCCGTCATGCGTGAACCGTAGATAGATAGGATATTCCAACAGAATAATAAAGAATGAAACCAGGTCATGCGTAAACCGCACAGACAGGATATTCCAACAGAATAATAAGGAATGGAATAACAAAGAATTCACCATGCATGCGATAGACCACACAGACAGGTTATTCTAATAGAATAATAAAGAATAGAACTAGGTCTAGCGTAATCCGCACAAACAGAATATTCCAACAGAATAATAAAGAATGGAATAACAGAAGAATTTCACCATGTATGCTGTAAAATCCCAAATTTTACGAATAAAGATTTAATTTTCTCGAAATATTTTTTTTCAAAATTATGGTGTGCATTTGAGATAATGTTATAGTTGTGGGTAATATTTAGAAATTTTGAAAAGTATGCAAGTTGTTATATAATATTCGATTGATCGGGAAATATTCTTTTTGTCTGGGAATATCCGTACGATGGTACAATCATTGGTGGACCCCACAATAGAATTATTGTCGGATTAAGAAAACAAAAAAAATATTTTTATGAAAATAACGGTGGAAGTTTTACCGTTAACTGTTGAAACACCCGGTGTTAAAAGTACAGTAATACGCGTGGTTGCATAGTAGCACACGATATTGATTATTGATGCTTACGTGAGAAGTCACTCAGTTTTGTTTAACTATTGCTATAGTAATTGTTGCATAGTATCTCACGTTATTTGATTCAATTATTGTCAATATTTTATATATTATTAAATCAATAATTGAGATAACAAAGTTATTAATATTATTATTTGCAATATTAACGATGTCTAGAAGTTCTGCCAAGGAGAGGTTTGGTCATCTAATTGCGTGCCAATAGGGAGAAATCCTTATTGGAAAGCCCCTTCTTTCCTGGGAACAACCTGGTCGATTAATATTTAGACTATAAATAGAATATATAATATTCTATTATGCATAGTGTTTGTATAATTACTGATAGTGTTTGCGATAGTAAAATCTTTTTATATAAAAATGTAATACTTTTATAAAGTTATTCGTTTTATTAGACTATAAATAGAATATATAATATTCTATTATGCATAATGTTTGATTGTACTGCGATAGTGTTTGCATAGTAAAATCTTTTATATAAAATGTAATACTTTTATAAAGTTATTCATTTTATTAGATTATAAATAGAATATATTATATTTTATTTAAAAGATTTTGTTTTATTAGAGTATTTTATTAATACTGCATAGTAAATTAATATGGACCATCCATTTAAAAGTAAATCAATCTGGATCATTCAGGAATTAGTTACTATTCAGTCCATTCTCCTATAAATAGAAGCTCATTCCTTCATTATTTCTTACGAATTCACTGAAACTCTAGAGAGATAAACTATAGAGAGAAAGAAAAAAAGTATTCTGTTACTTCACTACTCCTATATCCAGTTTATTCTAAGGTAAGGGATATTATTTGTTGTATTCGTAAGGGGTATTATTTCTTTTGTATTCATGAAGAGAACTTCTGTTATTCCATTCTTTATTATTCTGTTGGAATAACCTGTATACGCGGGTTACCCTATACTTGGTGAAATTCTTCTGTTATTACATTCTTTATCATTATGTTGGAATAACCTATCTATGCGAAATACCGCATACATGGTAAAATTCTTCTGTTATTCTATTCTTTATTATTCTGTTGGAATAACCTGTATACGCGGGCTACCTTATACTTGGTGAAATTCTTCTGTTATTCCATTCTTTATCATTATATTGGAATAACTCTCTATCCAAGTACCGCATACATGGTGAAATTCTTCATTATTTCATTCTTTATTATTCATTGGAACATCCCGTGCGTAAGGCTTACGCACGACCGGTTCCATTATTTATTATTCGCTTGAATATCACATGCGTGCGTTTACGCATAACCCGGGTTCCATTATTTATTATTCTCATTGCAATATCCCGTCTGCGTGCGTTACGCATTTACACGGTTCTATTATTTATTATTCTGTTGGAATAACACATGCGTCTGATTACTTCATCGCATGCCCGGTGATTTCTTTTGTTATTCCATTTTTATTATACTCGGTTGGTTAAAGTTTTGGCTTTTATACTCCATGAAATTAGTGGAATATCTTTGATATTTGCGTTTTCATCCAATATCTTTTCATGGAAATATTCTTCTCGAGCATTCTTGAATTTTACTCCACAAAGCGATGTATCATGTTAACAATTTGGGCGTTATTGGTTCCCGGATAAATTAATTCTTGAACTTGTTTTATTGAATTCTTATATCATTGTCATCATCCTCATGTTTATATTATGTTAAAAGTCATCCGTGGCACATGGCGCATAGATGGACTTGGTATGATTATGACCGTGGATTATTCGGTATAATCATGATCGTAATGTTACAAATGATGTGGTAAAAGTCCTCATTGTCCCGTGAGTGCATTGATGGATGCTTATTGGCATGATCACGACCATTGATGAATACACGAATATCCTTGGCCGTGAGTGCATGAATAATTTATGGTTGTGATACTAATGAATATCCTTGGTAGTAGAAAGCGGGGATGATGTGGTTTACTTATTGTCGAGTCTCAACAATAAAAGTGATGAAAAACCTTTTAATTCATAGAAGATAATAGATTTTATTCTCTACTTGATGCTTCTAATGGATTGCTTGTTCCGCTGCAGTTAAACTTAATGTTTGTTATATTGTATCAGTTTAACACTGTTAAAGGCTAATGATAATTTATTCTGGCATTATCTTAGTCATAATATTTCTTCTTGGGCTAGTTGAGCTCACCCTTTTGCTTTCATTGTTCTCTTAAGAAATGAGAACGTAGCAGGGACTAGTCGGAGAACGGAGTGACGATCCAGATGATAGCATTAGTAGTCCTCACTATTCTATGAAATAATGTGTTAATAAATGTATTGAGGACATATTTTGAGTTTGAATCTTCGCTCCTAGAAGACAATATTTGTATTAAAACTCACAAATTTCATGTTGTATATTTAAGATTGTATTTGTATTCGTACCATGTATTTGGCGACTTAGAATAGGTGATGTATACCGCTTTTTGGGGGCGCCACAACTTGAGTATCAAAGCTTAGGATATGATCCCCGGTGAGATGTGAGACAAGAACTAGGAGGGGAGAGACGAGGAATTCCTTCGCTAGTATGACCTACCTAAGTTTATTTGGTATTTAATTGGTCGGTCAGAGTATAGGGATAATATGTGATATGTTAATTAACCCTTGTTTTGTGGCAGTATTTGAAAATGACATCCAAGAATATTTAGAATAGCAATAGCGCACAGGAGACCGTTGAGTCATCACAGATCAATAATCAGGACAATGTACAACAGGAAGGCGATAATCCTCCTGTAAACAACAACACTGATCAAATGACGAACGACGGTACATTTAGGAGCTTTTTAGAATTCATGCAACACCAAACGAGAGAGACTCCTGTTCATAATGTAGGTGGAAATAATGGTAACCCACGGTCGGTCACCACTAAGCAGTTCAAGGAGCTGGGACCACCAGAGTTTTTGAAAAAGCCAGAACCACTTAAGGCGGAGACGTGGATAAAGCAGATTACCAAGATATTTGATGTCTTGGAATGCTCATAGGAGCAAAAGGTTTCCTTCTCCACCTTTATGTTGCATGAAGAGGCATATTTGTAAGACCCCAATTTTTTTTTAATAAAGATGATTTTTTTATAAATATCATTTTTGAATATTATGGAATGAATTTGATATAATGTTATAGTTGTGAGTAATATTTATAAATTCTGCTAAGTATGCAAGTTGTTATAAAATATTCAATTGGTCGGGGAATATTCTTTTTGTCGAGAATATTCGTACAACGGCACAATCATGGGTGGACCCCACAATGGAATTATTGTCTGATTAAGAAAACGATAAAAATATTTTATAAATAACGGCGGAGGTGTTATTGTTAAAACTGTTGAACTACCTGGTAGTAAAAGTACGATGAATACTGCTGTGGTTGCATAAGTAGCGCGCAGATATTGATTATTGATGCTTACGTAAGAAGTCACTCAGTTATACTCAATTATTGCTACAGTAATTGCTGCATCATATCTCTCATATTATTGTTTCGATTATTGTCAGTATCATCTGCATTATATATTATATTGTTAAATCAATAATTGAGACGACAAAGTTATTCATATTATTAAATTGCAATATTTACAATGTCTAGAAGTTCTGTTAAGGAGAGGTTTGGTCACCTAATTGCGCGCTAATAGTGAGAAATCCTTATTGGAAAGCCCCCTCTTTCCTGGGAACAACCTGGTTGCTAAATATTGTGAGTTATAATATTAATAATGAATAAGTTCGTGTTGATTAAAGATGAATTTGATAGTTTCATTGTGTTGGGATTATTTGTGTTAGTAGAAATCGACATCTATTCCGATGATAATTGATGTCTAGATGTTATATTGTTCAATCGGGTATTCGGGGAACTTTTTGTGTCGAGTTACTATTCACGAGTTACTATTCACGAGTTACTATTCACGAGTTACTATTCATGAGTTACTATTCACCCAGTTACTATTCACTCTAGTATTGTGCATTCGGGTATTTGGGTATAATATTATTCCATGAGGGGATGTGCTAATTTTTCAGACCGTTGGTTGAAGTTATAATAGTGAATCAATATGGATCGCTGGTTTAAAGTTTTAATAGTAAATCAGTATGGACCGTTGCTTTAAGTTTTAATAGTAAATCAATTCGAACCGTCCATTTAAAAGTAAATCAATCTGGACCGTTCAGGAATTAGTTACTATTCAATCCATTCTTCTATAAATAGAATCTCATTCCTTCATTATTTCTTACGAATTCATTGAAACTCTAGAGAGAAATTATATAGAAGAAGCTATAGAGAAAAATCTATCGAGAGAGAGAAGAAGAGTATTCTCTACTTCACTACTTCTATATCCAGCTTTTTTACTATGAAGGGTGTTATTCTTTCTTATTCATGAAGAGAACTTCATTATTCCATTCTTAATTATTCTCATTGGAATAACTCAGATACGCTGTGATACCCTATACTTGGTGAAATCCTTATATTATTCCGCCTTTATTATTCATTGGCATAACTCGCCTATCGGCAATCGCATTTATGGTGAAATCCTTATGTTATTCCATTCTTTATTATTCATTGGAATATCCTGTTTTTGTGCGTTTTACTGTGGGACTGGTTCCGTCTTTATTATTCTATCGAATAACTCGCTCATATCTGAATACCGCATTTACGGGTAAAATCCTTATGTTATTCCATTCTTTATTATTACATTGGAATATCCTCGTTTATGCGTTTTTACACCTGACTGGTTCCGTATTTATTATTCTCGTTGAATATCTCTTTCTGCATGCGTTTCTGTGGGACCGGTTCCGTATTTATTATTCTGTTGGAATAACCTACTGTCTTGCTATCTATCACGTACCCGGTGATTTCTTTTGTTATTCCATTCCTTATTATACTCAAATTGGTTAAAGTTTTGACTTATACTCCATAAAATTAGTGGAATATCCTTGATATTTAAGCTTCATCCAAGATCTTTTCATGGAAATATTCTTCCGAGCATTCTTGAATTTTACTCTACAAAGAAGTATCATGTTGACAATTTGGACGTTATTAGTTCCTGGATAAACTAATTCTTGTACTTGTTTTATTGAATTTATATATCATTGTCATCATCCTCATGTTTATATTTTTTGAAAGTCATCTGTGGCCTGTAGTGCATAGATGGACTTGGTATGATTATGACCAGGGATTATTCGGTATAATCATGGTAGTAATGTTACAAATGATGTGGCAAAAGTCCTCATTGGCCGTAGTGCATTGATGGACGAGTTGTTGGCATGATCATGACTATTGATGAATACATGAATATTCTTGGCCCGTAGTGCATGGATAATTTGTGGTCGTGACCCTAATGAATATCCTCGGCGTAGTCTTGAGGGGATGATGTGGATTATTTATTAAAATTGAGTCTCAAATGATAAAAGTGATGAAAAATTTTTAAATCATAAAAGATAGTAGATTTTATTCTCTACTGACTCTTTTAATGGATTGCTTATTCCACTGCAGCTTAAACTTGTTGTCATATTGTATTTTATCGCTTTAACATTTTGAAGGCTAATGATAATTTATCCTGCATTATCTTAGTCATAATATTTCTTCTTGGGCTAGTTGAGCTCACCCTTTCTTTCATTGTTCTCTTCGAAAAATGAGAAGGTAGCGAGGACTAGTCGGGGACTAGAGTGATGGTCCAGATGATAGCATTAATAGTCCTCACTGTTCTATGAAATAGTGTGATAATAATTGTAATGAGGACTTATTCTGAGAGTGGATATTGTCTAAAAGACAATATTTGTATTAAAACTCACAGCTTTTGTTGTATATTTAAGATTGTATTTGTATTCTGTACCATGTTTTCTGGCGACCCAAGATGGGTGATGTATACCTATTTTGGGGGCGTCACAATATTACTGGTGAAAATTTGTAAAATGTACCCAAACTAACGCACTCAAGATGTCTTGGGAGAAGTTCCAAGAGCTGTTCAACGGCAAGTACTTTCCCGAAAGTATTCGTCACATGAAGGAGGTGGTGTGACGCCCGCAAAATAGGTCCAATCCATCCAACCTATTCTGAGTCGCCAAATACATGGTACAGAAAACAACTACAACTTTATTATTACAACAACACATATGCTGTGAGTTTTGATACAAATATATACCAACTGTGACTCATGTCCCAACCGTGGACATCACCTCACAGTGATACCTTACATAAAGAATACAAATCGATAACCATTTTAAAAATTAAAATCTTTGGGAAGTGCTCAAGGAAACCTTCGTACATGGGAGGCCATGCGTCTAGGTTATGATAGATATCATATGTCCACAGAATTATCCTTCGTTGACCCAATAGACCCCAAAGAAAAATGAGAAAATTACTATCATGTTCCTTCCATTGATGAGTCCTCTCTTGACATATAGTTATCTCCACTGTCTGCAATTGAGAATTATATTTTAAGCAAACTCCAAGATCATATAGGTAGTGCTCGTAGATATACTCAGCAAGTGGATGTGCACAACCCTTTCTTATGATAACACGAGATTGTATGTCATTAGACATCTTGTATGATAGTGACAAAACACCCTTCCTTAGTTGGGTTCGCCTCACCCTATTCGGTTCACCAAAATTAAATATCAAATGACGTATACAATACGACACATTTATCTAAAGTTCTCAATAAAATTATTTCCATACTATTTAGAGAGAACCTCAACAGCTATAGACCACCGTTCTATTCCCCTGTTATCCCCGCTCGACCTAGCTACACTCTTATTACCTGAAAGGAATTGTGAAGTAAAAGGGTGAGCACAACTAGCTCAGTAAAGAATATTATGACTAAAGATAATTAAATTATCAATAGCATTCATCAGTAATAAATCAGAGATTTAGAACATATGGTAGATGATAAAACTTTTCAACCATAGTTGCAGCGGAATGAGCAATCCATTAGAAGAGTCAAATAGGCCATAAAGTCTATTATCTTCTCTATGTTAAAAGTCCACCAATAATGCTTTAACCCTGTAACATTAATCAACAGATCCTGTTCACAGTCATGTGAATAACTCATAATCATAATTGTAGTTCTAATTTTCTCTTCTCATCCAAGACAAAGATATTTTCATCACCTGTCTTTACCTGAAATATCAAAGATCATGGTTACACCAAATCACAGTTCCTGTTCATAATCATACTAATAACTTCATCTTTGCACTACGGGCCAAAGATATTCATCAACAAGTCATCTTTGCACTAGGGGCAAAGATATTCCAAAAACAGATCATCTTTGCACTACAGGCCAAAGATATTCAACAACAGGTCATCTTTGCACTACGGACCAAAGATATTCATAAATAATTCATCTTTGTACTACAGGCAAAAGATATTCATATATCAAAGAAATACATAATCATTTTAGAATTTATATAAACCATAATTATAACCATGTTGATCAATGGTCATGATCATACCAGTCAATAATTCATCTTTGCACTACTGGCCAAAGAGAACCCATAGTCACGATCACACCAATAATCTACCTATCTTTACACTTAAGTCAAAGAGAAATTTCATCACCGGGATTATAAAAATGTTATATATGATAATAAAAACAATATGATCAATAACTGCATTTAATTTCAAAAGTAAGATTCATAAATCAATGATTTCATAACACCTTAATACAAATGTTATAAATCACTTAATAATCTCATAATCTAATATTATTAATATTACCACAATATCTTAATCATTTCTTAAACTCATAAACAATTTATTTTAATTGTTTACACTTTACTAATTAATGCATTTAATCATACTAAAATGCCAAAATCATAAGATTTCATCACCAATAACCAACAACCTCATCAAAAATTTGCATATACCATATATAGGATTCCCAAGCTGTGACGCCCCCAAAATTAGGTATACGTCAACCATCTTGGGTCGCCACTTACATGGTACATAAATTCAAATACAACTTACTAACCTAATCGTAGGTATAATATGACGGCAAACTGTGAGTTTGCATACAAATATTGTCTACTAGATATTATACAAACTCAAAAGGAGTCCTCATTACAACTATTATCACACTATTTCACGTAATAGTGAGGACTACTAATGCTATCCTCTCTGACCATTACTTACGTTCCCAGGCTTCGTCCCCAATTGTATGTTCTCATTTCACGAAGAGAACGAAAGAAAGAAAGGGTGAGCTCAACTAGCCCAATGAAGAAATATTATGACTAAGATAATGCGAATAAATTATCATTAGCCTTCAACAAATTAAACCGATAAAATATAATAAACCAACCAGTTTAAGCTGCAGCTGAATAAGCAATCCATTAAAAGAGTCAAGTAGAGAATAAAGTCTACTATCTTTTAGGTTTTAAAAGGTTTTCATCAATTTTTATCACGAGACTCAACAATAAATAAACCACCACATCTAATCATCCCCGCATTACACGATCAAGGATTTTCATCAAATTATCAATGGTCATGACTATACCGAATCACCCCCGGTCATAATCATACCAAAAGACTATCCATCATCGCATTACAGCCAATTTCGAGGACTTTTGTCACATCATTTATATCAAGTCATGATTATACCGAATGATCCTCGGTCATAATCATACTAAGTTCATCTATGCACGTAAGCCAAAGATAACATAATATAACATGAGGATGATGACAATGACATAGTAATTCAATAAAACAAGTTCAAGAATTATTTAATCCATGAATTATTAACGTCCAAATTGTCAACATGATCTTCGTTTACGTGAGAGTAAAATTCAAGAATGATCGGAAGAATATTTCCATGAAAAGATATTGGATGAAACGCAA
Source organism: Panax quinquefolius (assembly GCA_020205615.1). NCBI lineage: Eukaryota > Viridiplantae > Streptophyta > Magnoliopsida > Apiales > Araliaceae > Panax > Panax quinquefolius. The sequence goes on from CM035173.1 coordinate 37,458,824, forward strand.
ATATCAAGGATATTCTACTAATTTCATGGAGTATAGAAGTCAAAGTTTTAACCAATTTGGGTATAATAAAGAATGGAATAACAAAAGAAATCACCATGCATGCGATTGCCAGCATGTATGCAGTTATTCCAATGTAGAATAATAATAACGGAACCAGTCGTGTGAAATTCACACCAAGCGGGATGTTCCAACAGAATAATAAAGATGGAACCGGATCCGGTGTAAAACACACGAGATAGGATATTCCAATGTAATGATAAAGAAGGAATCGAGTCCGTGTAAAACACATGCATGTGATATTCCAATGAGAATAATAAAAAGCGGAACCAGTCCCTGTAAAACACACAGACGGGATGTTCCAATGTAATAATAGAAGAATGTCACCAAGTATAGGGTAAACCACAGATACAAAGTTATTCCAATGAATAATAAGCAAATGGAATAACATAAGGATTTCACCAAGTATAGGTATATCTCATGACGATATCGGAGTTATGTATAGGGTATGCCACTTTTACGGTTATTCCAATGTAATAATAATGAATGGAATAATGTAAGTTCTCTTCAAGAAGAAAGAATAACACCCTCACCGTAAAAAGAACCTGAATATAGAAGTAGTGAAGTAGCGAGAATACTCTTCTTCTTTCTATAATTTTCTCTCTATAAACTCTCTCTATAATTTCTCTCTCAGAGTTTCAATGAATTAAATAAGAAAATAATGAAGGAATGAGCTTATTTATAGAAAAATGGAATGCATAAGTAATTAATCCATGAACAGTCCAGTTGATTTACTTTAATCGACGGTCCATATTTAAAGAAAAATTTTTTAAATAAAATATAATATATTCTATTTATATAAAAACATTTTACTATGCAAACACACTATATGCAATACTATGCAAAACACTATGCAAAAATACTATGCAACACTATGCATAATAAAATATAATATATTCTATTTATAGAATAACTTTAATAAAGTATTCTATTTTATATAAAAGATGTTTCGCTTTTATTACGTTAATAATACGAATAAAACAAAACGTCATTATCGCTATAATAATTCATATTATTAATCGACAATAATGGAATCAAACCGAGTGACTTCTCACATAAGCATCAATAATCAATACTGGTGTACTACTATGCAACCCACACGTATTCATCGTACTTTTACTACCGAGTAGTTCAACAAGAACTACGGTAAAACTTCCGCCGTTATTTCAATAAAATATTTTTTGTCGTTTTTCTCGATCCGACAATAATTACATTGTGAAGTCTACCAATGATTGAGTAGTTATGCATGAATATTCCCTGCTAAACCGAATATTCCCCACCAATCGAATATAATATAACCACTTGCATACTTTGCAAAATTTATAAATACTACCCACAACTATAATATTATCTTAAATTCACACCATAATATTAAAAATTATTTCAACAAAATTTAAATCTTTATTGATAAAATCTGGGGTCTCACAATCTCCCTCCTTATGGAATTTCGCCCTCGAAATTAGGTACATACCGATATGATAAAGAGGTGAGGATACCTTGAATACCTTTATCGTTGAAAACATTAAATTCATTTTTGCAATCCTACCAAAGATATTCATTAACAATTCATCTTTACTCACTACGGCCAAAGATATACAAATCAAAACCAATAATACTGAGACTCGACAATAGTATCACAACCATGAATTATCCATGCACTATCTTGGCTAAGGATATTAGAGTTTTCAATCACGGTCATGATTATACCGAATAATCCGTGGTCATAATCATACCAAGTCTATCAATGCACTACTACCAAAGATGACTTTTACCACATCCATGAATTAATATTTCATTCTTTGAGACTCAAATTTCAATAATTAATCCATATCATCGAATCATCCCCGCACTACGTGCCAAGGATATTCATTAGTATCACGACCACGAATTATCCATGCACTACTACCAAAGATAATCGTGTATTCATTAAGTATCACGACCACAAATTATCCATGCACTACTACCGAAGATAATTGTGTATTCATTAGTATCCACGACCACAAATTATCCATGCACTACTACCAAAGATAATTGTGTATTCATTAAGATCACGACCACAAATTATCCATACACTATGGCGAAAGATAATTGTGTATTCATTAAGATATCCGACCACAAATTATCCATGCACTACGGCGAAAGATAATTGTGTATTCATTAAGTATCACGACCACAAATTATCCATGCACTACGGCCAAAGATAATTGTGTATTCATTAATATCACGACCACAAATTATCCATGCACTACTACCAAAGATAATTGTGTATTCATTAATATCACGACCACAAATTATCCATGCACTACTACCGAAGATAATTGTGTATTCATTAATATCACGACCACAAATTATCCATGACTACTGACGAAAGATAATTGTGTATTCATTAGTATCACGACCACAAATTATCCATACACTACTACCATAGATAATTGTGTTTTTTCAATTACTGTTATGATTATACCGAATAATCCGTGGTCATAATCATACCAAGTCCATCTATGCACTACTGGCCACGATGACTTTCAACATAATATAAGCATGAGGATAATGATATAAAGAATCAATCAAATGAGATAAAGGATAAATATTAAACATTTATAATATAATTTATCCGAGATTCAAGAATATCCCCATGTTTTCAATCACTTAATAATCTCATAATCTAATATCATTAATATTATAACAATATTTTAATCACTTCTTAAATTTATAAACAATTTATCTCAATTGTTTACGCTTTTATATAAATGCATTTAATCATTCAAAATGCCATACTCATACAATATCATCACCAATTATCAAATCCTCATCAAAAAAATATGCATATACTCTATATAGGATTCTCTAGCCATAAAATCCTATTTTCAACTTTGTTACTTCACATAACATATTTAACTCATATGTTAAGTAACTAAACTATTTTCATGAAAAATACCAAATTAGTCCTAAAAATATTTCTTTTCTGGGATTTAGCATAATATAGTCCCATAATGAAAATATATTTTTCTCGATTTTAAAATTCATTTACTATTTTTCAAAAATCAATTTCTAATTAATTCCTTAAGAAATTAGCTACCTCAAGTTTAACTCTAAAATTCCCAAATCTTGGCAGGACCTTACACATGTTAACGTGAGCTTCAGTTTAAATTTCATGGTCATCGAGTTATAGAACTCCCGGTTATAGCGTTTTAAATTAAAAACCTAAATATTGAAAGAGTCATAACTTGCTCATTTTAAGTCGAAATGAGCTCATTTTTGGACAGGAGATACTTTATACCATATACCTTCATGTCCCAAAAGGCCAGAATTTTCTCATAATTTAAGTGGCCAAAACAGTCCCTTAAAGTTTCTGGGCGTAGCATTTTCAAAATTTACAGCTTTGGCCTCATTTGCTAAAATCAGTCCACACAAAAATCTACAACACCTTTTCCAGTAATTCCACTTGGATTAGTTAGGTAACTCATAGATCTAACTCTAGATCTTGACCATACTCAAAAATTCAAAATATAATAGGAGATATGGTCAATTGAATTTCATGTTACGTTTTTCACCAAAATCGATTTTCAACTCTTTGTGATTTCTAAGAAACTTTCATGTTTTCACATACCAACCAACATAACTCATCATAAAACTTACTAATACTTCATATACCCATGATTTTCATTATTCCAATGCTTTTATTATGACTTTCATCATAAACCACGTAAACTGCTCATTTAGTTGAAGAAATATTTGAGGTTTAAGAAATGGGTTTTTGTCTTTGGGTCAATACAAAATTCGATTTCACGCTCTAGGGTAGGCTAGGAAGTCTTCAAGAATACGCCAAGAAATTTATTAATGATAGAAATATCATTCAAAACTGTTACTCTCATCCAAGACTTGGATAGTACATCACATTGATACCAACCATGACTTCATCCCTTAACCTAGATAAGACCTCACAATGATATCTATAAACTTGCCATCTTCATTCACGATGTTGCCTACGAGAAAGTGTGGCTTTGGTGCATTCCACACAAGGAAGTCAACAACGAAAGGTTCGGGGCTTTTTACTTATGACTTGATATGACAATGATTAACTTTAGGGTTTGGTTACTTTGAATTAAATATATGAGGTTGTTATAAATATAAAAAGCTAACAACCTTACGAAAAGAATAATGAGTAGTTAATCAATCGTTTTCAAAAATTACCTCAAAGGCAAGTATTTTCAAAGAGATAAGATCGTGAAAGTGTTTATTTGAATTAAACAAGATTTAAAAATAGTAAGCGAATGAAGGCTCCTACTAACGAAGTTTCAACCAATAAGTCAAAGTTTAACTTCTTGAGTTAAATTTAAGCGTTGAACGCAAAGCAAGAGAGATAAAATAATGGGTAGAACCAGATATCTAATAAGGTATAGACTTGAAGAATTTATAATTAACTAACCCTTAACTTCGTTCGGGTTACCCACTTTTTGAGAAGTCACGAAAAACGCTCTTCCCGAAACCACCGACTTTGTTTTGTCAGATCCGCCTTTGGTGCCACTATCCCAAATTGGACTTGACTTCACTATACGACAAAATTGAGCTAAATGACCTTCTCTTCTTGAAATTTCCACTTCTATTATCTTTGCCGTGATTACCAATCAAAGTGGTTACCATTCTTAGCATGATAATTTCCCCGATGGTTATCATTGTTACGATAGCCGTTGCCACCCAAGATGATTATTATCGTGTTGTTGGTCGTTACCTTTTGTTTGAAATTGAATCAACACTCTCATGTGCTTCATTGCTTATTTCAAAGATTTTTCGATGCCATTCTCAAACACCGCACACAAAACAAGGGTTAATTGACATGTAACAAATTATCCCTATATTACGACCGACCCAATTAAATACCAAATAAATTTAGGTAGGTCATACTAATGCGAAGAATTCTGTCTCTCCCCTCCTAATACTATTCTCACATCTTAGCAGGGATCATATCCTAAAGCTCGATACCAACCGTGACTCTGACACCAACTTATGTCAAGACTTCACATCACATTGGTACTCTATCACCGCCAACCGAAAGGCGGCCCCCCACGGAGAGTCCGGCTTGATGCATTCCCCATCAACAGAAGTCACCAAATGAGAGGCTCGGGGCTCTTCACACTTATGGCTCGATACTAATCTGTGACTCTGGACACCAACTTGTGTCAAGACCTCACATTGGTACTGTCACCTTGCCACCGAAAAGACGGCGTCCCCTACGGAGAGTGCTCGGTGCATCCCCATCAACAGAAGTCACCAAATGTAGAGGCTCGGGCTCTTCACACTTATGGCTCACGATACCAACCGTGACGCCCCCAAAATTAGGTATATACGTCACCCATCTTGGGTCGCCACTTACATGGTACATAAATTCAAATACAACTTACTAACCTAATCATCGTGTACAATACGACATAAAACGTGAGTTTGCATACAAATATTGTCTACTAGATATTATACAAACTCAAAAGGAGTCCTCATTACAACTATTATCACACTATTTCACGAATAGTGAGGACTACTAATGCTATCCTCCGGACCATTACTTCGTTCCCAGACTTCGTCCCAATTTATGTTCTCATTTCACGAAGAGAATAAAGAAAGAAAGGGTGAGCTCAACTAGCCCAATGAAATATTATGACTAAGATAATGCGAATAAATTATCATTAGCCTTCAATGTTGTTAAAACGATAAAATATAATAGACAACCGGTTTAATCTGCAGCGGAATAAGCAATCCATTAAAAGAGTCAAGTAGAGAATAAAGTCTACTATCTTTTAGGTTTTAAAAGGTTTTCATCAATTTTATATCGAGACTCGACAATAAATAAACCACCACATCTAATCATCCTGTACCACGGTCAAGGATTTTCATCAAATTATCAATGGTCATGACTATCTGAATCACCCCGGTCATAATCATACCAAAGACTATCCATCATTTGCATTACAGACCCCACCGAGGACTTTTGTCACATCATTTATATCAAGTCATGATTATACCGAATGATCCTCAGTCATAATCATACTAAGTTCATCTATGCACGTAAGCCAAAGATAACATAATATAACACGAGGATGATGACAATGACATAGTAATTCAATAAAACAAGTTCAAGAATTATTTAATCCATGAATTATTAACGTCCAAATTGTCAACATGATCTGTTTCGTAAAGTAAAATTCAAGAATGATCAGAAGAATATTTCCATGAAAAGATATTGGATGAAACGCAAATATCAAGGATATTCTACTAATTTCATGGAGTATAGAAGTCAAAGTTTTAACCAACTGGGTATAATAAAGAATGGAATAACAAAAGAAATCACCGTGCATGCGGTGCCGCATGATAAGGTTATTCAATGTAATAATAATAACGGAACCGGTCGGTGAAATTCACACCGACGGGATGTTCCAATGAGAATAATAAAGATGGAACCGGATCCGGTGTAAAACACACGAGATAGGATATTCCAACAGAATGATAAAGATTTTAACGGTCCGTTGTAAAACACACATGAGACGGATGTTCCAATGAATAATAAAAAGCGGAACCAGTCGGTGTAAAACACACGCAGGATGTTCCAATGAATAATAGAAGAATGTCACCAAGTATAGGGTAAACCAGCGTATACAAAGTTATTCCAACAAAATAATAAGCAATGGAATAACATAAGGATTTCACCAAGTATAGGGTATGTGCAGCATATACAAGAGTTATGTATAGGGTATGCCACTTTTACGAGTTATTCCAATGAATAATAATGAATGGAATAATGAAGTTCTCTTCAAGAAGAAAGAATAACACCCCTACAGTAAAAAAAACCTAATATAGAAGTAGTGAAGTAGCGAATACTCTTCTTCTTTCTATAATTTTCTCTCTATAAACTTCTCTATAATTTCTCTCAGAGTTTCAATGAATTAAGTAAGAAAATAATGAAGGAATGAGCTTCTATTTATAGGAAAATGGAATGCATAAGTAACTAATCCATGAAACAGTCAGTTGATTGATTTACTTTAATTTGACGGTCCATATTTAAAGAAAAATCTTTTAAATAAAATATAATATATTCTATTTATATAAAAACATTTTACTATGCAAACACTATGCAATACTATCGCAAAACACTATGCAAAAAAATACTATGCAACACTATCGTAATAAAATATAATATATTCTATTTATAGAATAACTTTAATAAAGTATTCTATTTTATATAAAAGATGTTTCGCTTTATTACGTTAATAATACGAATAAAACAAAAGCGTCATTATCATTATAATAATTCATATTATTAATCGACAATAATGGAATCAAACCGAGTGACTTCTCACATAAGCATCAATAATCAATACCGTGTCTTTCTTATATGCAACCACACGTATTCATCGTACTTTTACTACCGAAAGTAGTTCAACAAGAACTACGGTAAAACTTTCGTAGTTATTTCAATAAAATATTTTTTGTCGTTTTCTCAATCCGACAATAATTACATTATGGGTCCACCAATGATTGAGTAGTTGTACGAATATTCCTGCTAAACCAATAATATTCCCAGACCAATCGAATATAATATAACCACTCTTGCATACTTTGCAAAATTTATAAATACTACCCACAACTATAATATTATCTTAAATTCACACCATAATATTAAAAAATTATTTCAACAAAATTTAAATCTTTATTGATAAAATCCGGGGTCTCACACAAGCCATAAAATCTTATTTTTCAATTTTGTTACTTCACATAACATATTTAATTTATTTATTCATAAATAGTCCATTTTCATAAAAAATACCAAATCAGTTCCAAAAATATTTCTTTTCTGGAATTTAGCATAATATAGTCCCATATTGAACATATATTTTTCTCAGAATTTTTAAAATTTATTTACTATTTTTCACATGGCCAAAACTTCCGAATATTTAGACATTTATCATAAATTATACTTTTCTCCAAAAATTCCGAAATTTATAGAGTATACTTCTATTATATACATGTACTCCTAATAAAAATTTCACCAATTTTGGAGTTAACCACAAGGAGTTATAAGGGTTTACTTTTAAAATAGTCTTTTCTCATAAAATCCATAACTCCTAATCTATACATCTAAAAATCGCAATTTTTGGACACAATCAAGGAAACTCATCAAATTATCATTTCAAATTTTTCAGAATTTTTGAAGGTCGGAAAAATTACAAAACTGAAAAAACATAATAACCTTTAAAATCCTTTACCTCGAAAGAGCAGTATTTCTGACCGGAATGTAAAGCCGAAGGAACCTTGCACTGAATAGAAACTCTTAAAGTATATAAATACTCATAAAATACGCTTGATAATATAGAGAGAGAAAGAGAGAAAGCTTATGTTTACGGTGTGATTTTCAATTCTAACTTAAATTCTATTTATAGGAAAATATTAAGCACCGAAGCGCAGACTTGACTTTCTTTACTCGATGGCTTTACCTGCTACTATTGCCACCCACCACATTTGAATTAGAATTTCAGCATATTTCTTCACCAACCATAGGTGGGGCCCACGCATTCTAGAAATTTCCACCAAAAATCATTTATAAACCTAATTTTCGAATTAGTCACCTCTTAAAATTCATAACAAATCATACGTTCATTTTTAACGGTTCAAAATTTGTGGACATATACTCAACTTATATATGTATAACATATCCAAAAATCACAACGATCCAACTATTTGGATTAAAAATTATAACTCACGCAATATATCGTAAAAATAATGATTTGATTTTTAATACCTCCATTCCGACAAAAATACTGATAAAACACCTCAACATTAAATCCTTCATTTATAACCACATAAATAAATCCATCATTTATATCCTCATCAAATAAATATTTCCTTATCATATAAATCAATAATTAATTATTCATAAATAATATTACAGAATCACAATAATGACAACCAGACAGTTCCCAGAAAAGAGGGGGCTTTCTGATAAGGATTTCTCCTTACTGGCACGCAATTAGGTGACCAAACCTCTCCTTAGACAGAACATTCTAGACATAGCCAATAATGTTATCTAATAATATTATTCAAATAATATGAATTATTGATCTGATAATGGGAAAATATCGCAGCGGTGACAATTATTGAAACAATAATATATAAAATATCAACGCAATTATTGAATCAATAAAATAAAATATTGAAAAGTAATTACTGTAATAATTATTGAGTAGTGCCTTCTTACGTAAGAATCAATAATTCAAAAATATTGTGCAATACCATGTGCTACTGTGCAACCACGCGTATTACTGTATTTTAACCACCGGGTATTCCAACAGTGTTAACGGTAACAACTACGTCGTTATTTATAAAAACTCAAACTTGTCGTTTTCTTCATCCGACCATTATTCCATTATGGGGCCCACAAATGGTCGCTACTGGTCGATACGAATATTCCCCGATAGCAAGAATATTCCACGACCAAACGAATATTCCCCGACAACAATGAGTATTTTATAACCACTTGCGTATTTTGAAAAATTTCATATATATCACCCTTAACTTTAACTTTTATCAATTTAACCATTTACTGACTAATAATTATAAGAAAAATTGAATACTTTTATTTCATAAAATCTGGGGTCTTGCAGGTGGAGTTTATCAAGTTGGAGCAAAACAACATGACCGTGTCGCAGTACGAAGCCAAGTTTGCCGAGTTGTCCCGGTTTGCATCCCATTTGGTCGATAATGAGGAGCGAATGACGTGAATGTTTCTAAGAGGTTTGAAACCCGATATACGTCAATACCTCATTTCTCATAAACTTTGTTTATATTCAGATGTTGTGAATAGGGCTCAGTTATTGGAGCGCGATAATGAGTCAGCACAACCAAAAGGCAATGACCAACAACACGATAATAATCGTACCGGTGGCAACGACCATCGGAACAATAATAACCATCGTGGCGGAAATTATCATGCCAAGAATGGTAACCACTTCGGTGGTAATCATGGCCAAGATAATAGAAGTGGAAGTTTCAAGAAGAGGAGGTTCAATAATGATGGAAAGACAACAACATCAGCACCCGTTTCAAAGGAAGAAGAATGACCAACGGTCGTATGTTTCAAATGCGGACAGGAGGGACACTCCGTCCAAACTGTACGTAGCAATCCAAAGCGTGTTTCAATTGCGGAAGAGAAGGTCACCTAGCTCAATTTTGTCGTGTAGTGAAGTCAAGTCCAGCTGGGATAATGATGCCAAAGGATGTCTCAGACAAGTCAAAGCCGGTAGTTTAAGTGAGAGTGTTTGTCGAGGAACCCGAACGAAGTTATCACGGGTAAGTTAATCATAAACACTTACGAAGTCTATACCTTATTTGATACCGATGCTACCTATTCTTTTATCTCTCTTGCTTGCGCTTAACGTTTAAATTTGACTCCAGAGAGATTAGACTTTGACTTATTGGTTGAAACTCGGTTAGGAGAAACCTTCATTACCTCCACTATTTATAAGTCTTGTTTGATTCAAATCGACACTTTCACATTACCTATAGATCTTATCTCTTTGAAAATACTTGTCTTTGATGTAATTTTAGGAATCGATTGGTTAACTACTTATCATGCTTTTCGTAAGGTTGTTAGCTTTCATATTCCTAACCAACCTATTATGCGAATTCAAGCAACCAAACCACTAAAGTTAATCATTGTCATATCAAGCCATAAGTAAAGAGCCCCGATTCTTACCTTTTTTGACTTCCTTGTGTGGAATGCACCGAAGCCAGACTTTCTGTAGGCGACGTCGTATGACAAGTTGATAGGTATCAATGTGACGTGTTATCCAAGTCTTGGATGAGGGTCATAGTTTTGAATGATATTTCTATTGTTAATAAATTTCTTGGCATATTCTTGAAGACTTCTTAGCCTAACCCTAGAGCGTGAAATCGAATTTTATATTGACCCCAGTACAAAACCCATTTCTAAAACCCTTAAATATTTCTTCAACCAAAATAAACGTATGATGCGCCAAAGACGTTGGCTCGAGCTATTGAAGATTATGACTATACCATTCAATATCATTATAGAAGAGTGAACGTGGTAGCTGACGCGTTGAGTAGAAGATCGTATGCGTTTACGAGTGCGATGTTGTTAACACAAAAACCCATTTCGTATATCTTACAAATGATGAAGATAGAGTTAAAGACTCTAGAGACCCACGTGAAGATAGCGAATATACGAGTAGAATCGACTTTAATCGATAAAGTTAAAGCCGCTCAAGCTACATACTCAGAGCTGATGAATGTGAAGAAGAAGGTTCAAGAGGGCGTTATTCTAGAAGCAAGAATCGATGAAGAGAGAAAATCTCAACCCTCGATTTAATTGGCCCATTTGAAATTCTCGATCAAGTAGGAACTGTGGCCTATAGACTCGCTTTCTGCCCAAGTATGTCGGCGTGTTCATAACATTTTTTACGTATCGATGTTACGGAAATATGTGGACGACCCGAACCACATTATTGAATTAAAACTAGACGAGATAGCAGAAGATTTAACGTATGAGGATATACGTGTTAAAATCTTGGATAAGAAGGATCGTATTCAACACTCAAAGGTTATACCTCAAGAGTTAGAATCTAACGAAGTGTCCTCATTTGTTCGACATACCAGGTATGTACGTAAATTTTGAGGGCAAAATTTCATAAGGAGGGGAGATTGTAAAATCCCAAATTTTACGAATAAAGATTTAATTTTCTCAAAATATTTTTTTCAAAATTATGGTGTGGATTTGAGATAATGTTATAGTTGTAGGTAATATTTAGAAATTTTGAAAAGTATGCAAGTTGTTATATAATATTTGATTGATCGGGAAATATTCTTTTTGTCGGAGAATATTCGTACGACGGTACAATCATTGGTGGACCCCACAATGGAATTATTGTCGGATTGAGAAAATGACAAAAATATTTTTATAAAAATAACGGCGGAAGTTTTACCGTTAACTGTTGAAACACCCGGCGTTAAAAGTACAATAATACGTGTGGTTGCATAGTAGCACACGGTATTGATTATTGATGTTTACGTGGAAAGTCACTAAGTTTTGTTTAATTATTGCTATAGTAATTGTTGCATAGTATCTCACGTTATTTGATTCAATTATTGTCGATATTTTATATATTATTAAATCAATAATTGAGATAACAAAGTTATTAATATTATTATTTGCAATATTAACGATGTCTCAGAAAGTTCGCCAAGGAGAGGTTTTGTCACCTAATTAAGCATGATAGGGATAAATCCTTATTGAAAAGCCCTCTTTTACTCGCAGGGAACAACACAGTCAATTAATATTGTGAATTATAATAAAGGTGATAAGTTTTGTTTTATTATTATTATAAATATAATAAAACAGAAAACTTTTATATATAAAAATGAATACTTTTATAAAGTTATTCATTTTATTAGACTATAAATAGAATATATAATATTACATTATGCATAATATTTGCATAGTAAAATCTTTTTATATAAAAATGAATACTTTTATAAAGTTATTCGTTTTATTAGACTATAAATAGAATATATAATATTCTATTATGCGTAAATGTTTACATAGTAAGACTGCGTATAAATGTTTGCAGATAGTAAAATCTTTTTATATAAAATGCAAATAATTTTATAAAATTATTCATTTTATTAGATTATAAATAGAATATATTATATTTTATTTAAAAGATTTTTTTTTATTAGAATATTTTATTAATAATTTGATAGTAAATTAATATGGACCGTCTGCTTAAGAGTAAATCAATCTGACCGTTCATGAATTAATTACTATTCAGGTTCATTCTCCTATAAATAGAAGCTCAATCCTTCATTATTTCTTACAAATTCAACTTTGAAACTCTGAGAGAGAAAACTATAGAGAGAAAGAAGAAAATATTACTCGCTACTTCACTACTCCTATATTCAGGTTCTTATAAGGTAAGGGATATTATTTGTTGTACTCGTAAGGGGTATTATTTCTTTTGTATTCATGAAGAGAACTTCATTATTCCATTCTTTATTATTACATTTGGAATAACTTTTGTATCTGTGATGACTACCCCTATATTTGGTGAAATTATTCATTATTCCATTCTCATATCATTATGTTGGAATAACTTCTATCTATCATGCAATCTGCATACATGATGAAATTCTTCTCATTATTCTATTGTTTATTATTACATTGGAATAACTCAGATACGCGAGCTACCGTTATACTTGGTGAAATTCTTTTGTTATTCCATTCTTTATCATTATGTTGGAATAACTTTGCCTATGCTAAATACCGCATACATGGTGAAATTCTTCATTATTCCATTCTTTATTATTTTGTTAGAACATCACATGCACATGCGTTTACGCATGACTGGTTCTATTATTTATTATTACATTGGAATATCCATGCATGCGTGCGTTACGCATGACTGAATTCCATTATTTATTATTACATTGGAATAACTCATGCATGCGATCTATCGCGTACCGGTGATTTCTTTTGTTATTCCATTCTTTATTATACTCAGTTGGCTAAAGTTTTGGCTTTTATACTCCATGAAATTAGTGGAATATCTTTGATATTTTCGATTCATCCAGTATCTTTTCATGGAAATATTCTTCTGAGCATTCTTGAATTTTACTCCACAAAGCAGTATCATGTTGATAATTTGGACGTTATTAGTTCTTGGATAAATTAATTCTTGAACTTGTTTTATTGAATTCTTATATCATTGTCATCATCCTCATGTTTATATTATGTTGAAAGTCATCCGTGGCTTTGTAGTGCGTAGATGGACTTGGTATGATTATGACCGAGGATTATTCGGTATAATCATGGCCGTAATGTTACAAATGATGTGGTAAAAGTCCTCATTGGCCCGTAGTGCATTGATGGACGATTGTTAGCATGATCATGACCATTGATGAATACACTCGAATATCCTTGGCCGTAGTCATTGGATAATTTGTGGTTGTGATACTAATGAATATCCTTGGCCGTAGAAGCGGGGACGATGTGGTTTATTTATTAAGCTGAGTTTTAGCAATAAAAGTGATGAAAAACCTTTTAAATCATAGAAGATAGTAGATTTTATTCTCTATTTGTCTCTTCTAATGGATTGCTTGTTCCGCTGCAGTTAAACTTAATGTTTGTTATATTGTATCAGTTTAACACTGTTAAAGGCTAATGATAATTTAATCTACATTATCTTAGTCATAATATTTCTTCTTGGGCTAGTTGAGCTCACCTTTTGCTTTCATTGTTCTCTTGTGAAATGAGAACGTGGCGAGGACTAGTCGGGGAGCGGAGTGACGGTCCGTGATGATAGCATTAGTAGTCCTCACTATTCTATGAAATAGTGTGTTAATAAATGTATTGAGGACTTATTTTGAGTTTGAATACTGTCTAGAAGACAATATTTGTATTAAAACTCACAGCTCATGTTGTATATTTAAGATTGTATTTGTATTCTGTACCATGTATTTGGCGACTCAGAATAGGTGATGTATACCTGTTTTGGGAGCATCACATATGCGGTACTTTGCATAGACAGGTTATTCCAACATAATAATAAAGAATGGAATAATAGAAGCTCTCTTTATGAATACGAAAGAAATAATACCCCTTACCTTAGAATAAAGCTGGATATTGGAATAAAGAGGTAGAAAACTTCTCTTCTTCTTTCTTTCTATAATTTCTCTCTATAATAATTGCTCTATAGCTTTAGTGAATTGGTGAGAAATGAAGGAAGAATGAGGTTCTATTTATAGGAAAATATAGTTTTGATAATTGCATGTTTTGGGGCTCGAAATATTATAGTACAATACCTTCAACTTTTCTTTCATTTTTAATTCAGTCCTGCAAGTATTATCAAACTTGCACCACCTCCCCTAATATTAAATCATGTGAATCAATAGTTCTAGACATGTGAAAATACGAATTACAGTATAGTACCTTCATCTATATCTCCATTTTTAACTTAGTCATGCAACTATTATCAATCTTGCACTAACTCCCCTAATAGTAAATGAATGTGACTCAATAGTACACACATGTGAACAAATAGTTATATAAGCATGTGAATTAGTAGCAATTAATTGCTCATTTATCCGATTAATTACCCGATTTATCAATATAACCCCAGACATCAATTATCATCGGAATAGATGTCGATTTCCACTAACACTAATAATCCCAACACAATGGAACTATCAATTTTATCTTTAATCAAACACGAACTTATTCATCATTAATATTATAACTCACAATATTTAACAACCAGGTCATTTCCAGGAAACGATAAGGATTTCTCCTTATTGGCGCGCAATTAGATGACCAAACCTCTCCTTGACAGAACTTCTAGAGATTGTAAATATTGCAATTTAATAATATGAATAACTTTGTCGTCCTAAATTATTGATTTAATAATATATCATATTATCTTGATGATATCTTGTGACAATAATCGAATCAATAATATGAGAGATATGATACAACAATTCATCAGAATAATAATTGAGTATAACTCGAGTGACTTCTCACGTAAGCATCAATAATCAATCACAGGTGTGCTACTATGCAACCACGCCAGATTCATCGTACTTTTTTACTAAGAGTAGTTCAATGCTTTTAACGGTAAAACTTCCGTTATTTTTATAAAAATATTTACATCGTTTTCTCATTCCGATAATAATTTCGTTGTAGGGTCCACCAATGATTGTCTTGGTCAATCATCGGATATTCTCCACAAAAAAGAATATTCCTCGACCAATTGAATATTATATAACCACTTACATACTTTTCAAAATATTTAAATATTACCCACAACTATAACATTATCTCAAATCCACACCATAATTTTGAAAAAAATATTTCGAGTAAATTAAAACTTTATTCATAAAATTTGGGGTCTTACAAATTCACATGCTTATAACTATTTGTTCACATGTGTGTACTATTGATTCACATGCATGTACTATTAGGGGAGGTGGTGCAAGATTGATAATACTTGCATGACTAAATTAAAAATGGAGGTATAGATGAATGTACTATACTGTAATTATTTTTTTCACATGTATAAAACTATTGAGTCACATGATTGTACTATTGATTCACATGATATACTATTAGGGGAGGTGGTGCAAGTTTGATAATACTTGCAGGACTAAATTAAAAATGAAGGAAAAAATGAAGGTATTATACTATAATATTTCAAGCCCCAAAATGTGCAATTATCGAAACTATATTTTCCTATAAATAGAAGCTCATTCTTCCTTCATTCTCACCAATTCACTAAGACTCACTAGAGCAATTATAGAGAGAGAAGCTATAGAGAGAAAGAAGAATAGAAGTCTGCTACTTCACTATTCCAGTGTCTAGTCTTCTTCCAAGGTAAGGGGTATTATTTATTTCATATTCTGAAGAGATATTATTTTTTTTATTCGTATGAATATTATTTTCGTTCAATATTCGTAAGGAATATCATCTTCGTTCAATATTTGTAGGAATATTATTTTCTTTCAACAATCGTAAGGGGTTTTATTTCTTTTCATTATTACGAAGAGAGTTATTTTCTTTCAATACTCATGAGGTTGTTACTCCATTCTTTATTATTACGCTGGAATAACTCCGCTCACGCGGACTCTGCGCATGTATGGTAAATTCTTCTTCATTATTCCATTCTTTATTATTACATTGGAATAACTCGCTCTGCGACTTCACCGCATTTACGGTGAAATTCTTTTGTTATTCCATTCTTTATTATTACATTAGAATAACCTTTATCTACCTGAACTACCACATGCATGGTGAATGACCCTTCGTATTTATTCTTTATTAAATTATGGAAATGATCTGTCTACGTGGATTACCGCATTGTGGATGAAAATCCATTTGCAGTTTCGTATATTCTATTATACTCGTATGAGATATTCTTTCTTTTGTACTCGTCATGGAATATCGTTTTCTTTTGTATTTTCCTTTCATGGGTATTATTCACGTATACAACACTATTCACGTATACGGTACTATTTACGAATACGGGTACTATTCACAAAGTACTATTCATAATGTACTATTCACGAGTACTATTCATAAAGTACTATTCATGGGGTACTATTCCCGAAGTACTATTCATGGGATACTATTCACCTGGAGTACTATTCATGACAAAAATTAATTTCTTTTCGGTCCAAATCATTTTTGATATAATATCATTCTTGAATTTTACTCCACAAAGCAGTATCATGTTGACAATTTGGATATTTTTAAACTTTGGATAAATTTAAAGTCTTTAATATTTATCCTTGATTTCGTTTGATTAATGCTTATATCATTGTCATCATCATCATGCTTATATTGTGATGAAAGTCATCTTTGGCTTACGTGCATAGATGGACTGTTGATTGGTATGATTATGACCAGGGATCATTCGGTATAATCATGACCCGTAATGTTACAAATGATGTGGTAAAAGTCCTCATTGGCCCGTAGTGCATTGATGGATAGTTGTTGGTATGATTATGATCAGGGATTATTCGGTATAATCATGACCATTGATGATTACATGAATATCCTTGGCCCGTAGTGCATGGATGATTCGATGATGTGGTTTATTTATTAAGCTGAGTCTCAGCAATAAAGTTGATGAAAAACTTTTTAAATCATAGAAGATAGTAGATATCATGCTCTATTTGACTCTTCTAATGTATTGCTTATTTCGCTGCAGTTGTTGATCTAAAACTTGTTGTCTATTGCATTCTATTAGTTTGAAGGCTAAGGATAATTTATTTTGCATTATATTAGTCATAATATTTCTTACTGGGCTAGTTGAGCTCACCCTTTTTTCACTTTATTCTCTTGAAATGAGAATATAAATGGGGCCGGGTGGGAACGGATTGACCATCCAGGATGGTTGTTTTAGTAGTCCCTCACTATTCACGTGAAATAGTGTGATAATAATTGTAATGAGGACTCTATTGAGAGTGGATATTGTCTAGAAGGCAATATTCTTGTTTAAACTCTCAGCTATGTTTGGTTGTATATTACTCGACAGTTGTATAATTATGTTTGTATTTAATTTATGTACCATGTATCTGGCGACTCAAGATGGGTGATGTATACCTGTTTTGGGGGTGTCACGGTTGGTATCAAAGCTTAGGGATATGATCCCCGGTGAGATGTGAGACAAGAACTAGGAGGGAGAGAGGGGAATTCTTTAATAGTATGACCTACCTAGGTTTATTTGGTATTTAATTGGTCGGTCAGAATATAGGGATAATATGTGATATGTCAATTAACCCTTGTTTTGTGGTAGTATTTGAAAATGACATCTGAAAATGTCGAGATAAGCAATGAAGCACATGAGACCGTTGAGTCACCAGCGATCAATACCCAGGATAATGTGCAACAGGAAGACAATAATCCTCAGGTAAATAAAAACACCGATCAGATGATGAACGATGGGATGTTCAGAGGCTTTATGCAATTCATGCAACATCAGGCGAGAGAGACTCATGTTCAAAATGCAGGTGGAAACATTGGCAACTCTCGGATGGTCACCGCTAAGAAGTTCAAGGAGCTGGGACCACCAAAATTTTTGGGAGAGCCAAAACCACTTAAGGCGGAGACGTAGATAAAGCAGATCACCAAGATATTTGATGTCTTGGGATGCTCCAAGGAGCAAAAGGTTCCCTTTGCCACCCTCATGTTGCGAGGAGAGGTAGATTACTGGTGGGAATCAGTAAAACATACTCAGCCTGCCGCACTAAAGATGTCTTGGGAGACGTTCCAAGAACTGTTCAACGAAAACTACTTTTTTGAAAGTATTCGTCACATGAAGGAGGTAGAGTTCATCAAGCTGGAGCAAAACAATATGACCGTGTCGTAGTACGAAGCTAAGTTTGCCGAGTTATCCCGATTTGCGTCCCAATTGGTTGATAATGATGAAAGAATGACGCGAATGTTTCTAAGAGGTTTGAAACCTGAGATACGTCAATACCTCATTTCTCATAAACTTTGTTTATATTCAGATGTTGTGAATATGACTCAGTTATTGGAGTGCGATAATGAGCCAGCTCAACCAAAAGATAATGACTAACAACACGTTAATAATCGTACCAGTGGCAACGACCATCGGAACAACGATAACCATCGTGAAGGAAATTATTAGGTAAGAAATGGTAACCACTTTGGTGGTAATCATGACCAAGATAATAGAAGAAATGATTCAAGTGGAAAATTCAAAAAGAAAAGATTTAACGATGATGGGAAGACGTCGGCAACAACACCAACAATAAATTCTAGGGGAGGAGAACGACCGCCAATTAGATGCTACAGATGCGGAGATGAGGGACACATAAGTCCAAACTGTTCACAGCCTTCCAAGGTATGTTTTAGTTATGGAAAAGATGGTCACATAGCTCAATTTTGTCCTATAGCGAAATCAAGTCCAGCTGGGACGGTGGCACCAAAGGCGGATCTGGACAAAAACAAAGTCGTTTGGTGGTTTAGGAAGAGCATTTTTCGTGACTTCTCAAAAAGCGAGTAACCCGAATGAAGTTATCACGGGTTAGTTAATCATAAACTCTTGCGAAGTTTATACAGGTTATATCCAAGTCTTGGATGTGAGTCACAGTTTTTAAATGATATTTCTATCGTTAATAAATTTCCTGACGTATTCTCTAAAGACTTCCTGGCCTACCCCAGAGCGTGAAATTGATATTTGTATTGACCTCAGTACAAAACCCATTTCTAAAACCCTTAAATATTTCTTCAACCAAAATGAACGTATAATGCGCCAAAGACGTTGGCTCGAGCTGTTGAAGATTATGACCATAACATTCAATATTATCGTGGAAAAAGCGAACGTGGTAGGCGATGCGTTGAAAGCGAAGGAAGATCGTGTCGTTTATGATTATAGCGTTGTTAACACAAAGACCCATTTCATATGACTTACAACTGATAAAGATAGAGTTAAAGACTCTAAGGACCCACGTGATGATGTCAAATAATACGAGTAGAATCGACGTTAACCGATAAAGTTAAAACCGCTCAAGCTACAAACCCAGAGCTGATGAATGTGAAGAAGAAGGTTTAAGAGGGCGTTATTCTAGAAGCAAGAACCGACGAAGAGAGTAAATCTCAACCCCCGATTTAGTTGGGCCATTCAAAATTCTCGATCGAGTAGGAACTGTGGCCTATAGACTCGCTTTACCGCCAAATATGTCGCGTGTTCATAACGTTTTTCACGTATCGATGTTACGTAAATATGTGGACGACCCGAACTACATTATTGAATTAGAATTAGACGAGATAGCAGAAGATTTAACGTGTGAGGAGATACCTGTTAAAATGTTGGATAAGAATGAATATATTTTACGCTCAAAGGTTATACCTCAAAAGTTAGAATCTGACGAGGTATCATCATCTCTTCGACATACCAGGTACGTACGTAAATTTGAGGGCGAAATTTCATAAGGAGGGGAGATTGTAAGACCCCGAATTTTATGAAATGAAAGTATTCAATTTTCTTATAATTATTATTTTATTTAGTAAATGATTAAATTGATAAAGGTTAAAGTTAAGTGCGACATTTGAAAATTTTACAAAGTAAGCAAGTTGCTATAAAATATTCGTTGTGTTGGGGAATATTCATTTTAACAGGGAATATTCGTACGACGACACAATCATTGGTGGACCCCTCAACGGAGAATGTACCGCCGTGTTTGAAAAGCGACTAAAATATTTTTGAAAAATAACTACGAAAGTTTTACTGCTAAACCGCTGAACTATCCTAGTAGTAAAAGTACGATGTCTGGCGTGGTTGCATAGTAACACACCGGTATTGATTATTGATGCTTACGTGAGAAGTCATCCAGTTATACTCAATTATTACTACGAATTGTTCTTTATAATATCTCTCATATTATTGATTCAATTATTGTTATATATTATCATCTGCATAATATTTATTATTATTAAATCAATAATTGAGACGAAAAAGTTATTCATATTATTATTTACAATATTGACGATGTCTAGAAAGTTCAGTCGAGGAAAGGTTTGGTCTCCTAATTAATCGCCAATAGGGAGAAATCCTTATCGGAAAGCCCACTCTTTCCTGGGAATGATCTGGTTGTTAAATATTGTGAGTTATAATATTAATTATGAATAAGTTCGTGTTGATTAAAGATGAAATTGATATTTTCATTGTTTTAGGATTATTAGTGTTAGTGGAAATCGACATTTATTTCGATAATAATTGATGTCTGGAGGTTATATTGACCAATTGGATAATTAATCAGATAAATGAGCAATTAATTGCTATTAATTCATATGCTTATAACTATTTGTTCACATGTGTATACTATTAATTCACATGCATGTACTATTAGGGGATGTGGTGCAAGATTGATAATATTTGCATGACTAAATTAAAAATAGAGGTATAGATGAATGTACTATACTGTAATTATTTTTTTCACATGTATAGAACTATTGAGTCACATGATTGTACTATTGATTCACATGATATACTATTAGGGGAGGTGGTGCAAGTTTGATAATGCTTGCAGGACTAAATTAAAAATGAAAGAAAAGATGAAGGTATTATACTGTAATATTTCGAGCCCCAAAATGTGCAATTATCGAAACTATATTTTCCTATAAATAGAAGCTCATTCTTCCTTCATTCTCACCAATTCACTAAGACTCACAAGAGCAATTATAGAGAGAGAGCTATAGAGAAAGAAGAAGAGAGAAGTCTCGCTACTTCACTATTCCAAAGTCTAGTCTTCTTCCAAGGTAAGGGGTATTATTTATTTCATATTCAAGAAGAGATATTATTTTTTATTCGTATGAATATTATTTTCGCTCAATATTAAGTAGAATATCATCTTTGTTCAATATTAGTAGGAATATTATTTTACGCTCAACAATCGTAGGGGGTTTTATTTCTTTCGTATTCAAGAGAGAGTTATTTTCTTTCAATACTCGTAAGGGTTGTTACTCCATTCTTTATTATTCATTGGAATAACTTGTTGTCTACTGAACTACCGCATGCATGGTGAAATTCTTCCATTATTCCATTCTTTATTATTCTTTGGAATAACTTTGTCTACATCATGATTCTGCATATGTACGGTGAAATTCTTCCGTTATTCCATTTTTATTATTCTCGTTGGAATAACTTTATCTGCGGACTCACCGTGTATGGTGAAATTCTTCATTATTCCATTCTTTATTATTACATTGGAATAATGCATTTACTGATCACCGCATGTATGGTGAAATTCTTACATTATTCCATTCTTTATTATTCTGTTGTCATTATCCTTATGCTTATATTGTGATGAAAGTCATCTTTGGCTTACATGAATAGATGAACTGTTGATTGGTATGATTATGACTAGGGATCATTGGGTATAATCATGACCCGTAATGTTACAAATGATGTGGTAAAAGTCCTCATTGACCATAGTTCATTGATGGATGGGTTGTTGTATGATTATGACCAGGGATTATTCGGTCTAATCATGAACATTGATGATTACATGAATATCCTTGGCCCGTAGTGCAGGGATGATTCAATGATGTGGTTTATTTATTAAGCTGAGTTTCAGCGATAAAGTTGATGAAAACTTTTTAAATCATAGAAGATAGTAGATATCATGCTCTACTTGACTCTTCTAATGGTTTGTTTATTCCGCTGCTGTTGTTGATCTAAAACTTGTTGTCTATTGTATTCTATCAGTTGTTATACTGTTGAAGGCTAAGGATAATTTATTCTGCATTATCTTAGTCATAATATTTCTTACTGGGCTAGTTGAGCTCACCCTTTTCTTTCACTGTTCTCTTTAGGAAATGAGAATATAGTTGGGACTGGTCGGGGAACAGATTGACGGTCTAGATGGTTGTTTTAGTAGTCCTCACTATTCTGTGAAATAATATTATAATAATTATAATGAGGACTCCATTGAGAATGGATATTGTCTAGAAGGCAATATTCTTGTTTAAACTCTCAGCTATGTTTGGTCGTATATTACCTGACAGTTGTATAATTAAGTTTGTATTTAATTTATGTACCATGTATCTGGCGACTCAAGATGGGTGATGTATACCTGTTTTAGGGGCGTCACAAAAGTTCTTTTTGGTTTTATTTGGAAATTATTTTGAGTTATAATGTAGGCAATAAAGCGCCAAAAAGTGTGAGATCCCAAATTTTATGAAAAAAAAGTATTCAATTTTTCTATTTTGGTAAATATTTGAATTGATAAAAGTTTAAAGTTAAGGGTGATATATGAATTTTTTTCAAAGTAAGTAAGTTGTCATAAAATAACCGGTAGTAAAAGTACAGAAATATGCATGGTTGCATAGTAGCACATGGTATTGATTATTGTTGCTTATGTGAGAAGTCACTCAGATATACTCAATTATTGCTACAATAATTGCTGCATCATATCTCTCATATTATTGATTCAATTATTGTCACAGTATCATCTACATAATATTTTATATATTATTAAATTGATAATTGAGACGACAAAGTTATTCATATTATTATTTGCAATATTGACAATGTCTAGAAGTTATGTCAAGGAGAGGTTTGGTCACCTAATTGCTGCTTGATAAGGAGAAATCCTTATCGAAAAAGCCCCTCTTTCACGGGAACGACACGGTTGTTAAATATTGTGAGTTATAATATTAATGATGAATGTTATTAAAAATTGAATTTGAGTTCGGAGTTGAATTTGGAGACGCGGACGTGATATTTGAGTCCGGAACGATGAAATTAGTAGAAATAGACTATAAACACAAAATTTGTCGGGGTTGACTTTTTGGTCAAAAAAGTCAACAGTTGACTTTTGTGGAAAAAGTCAAACTTCAACATTTCAAAAATGAAATTTTTGAGAAAAATATTTCCATTGTGTTGGGATTGTTAGTGTTAGTGGAAATCGACATTTATTTCGATTGTAATTGATGTCTGGAGGTTATATTGACCAATCGGGTAATTAATCGAATAAATGAGCAATTAATTGCTATTAATTCAAATAATTATAACTATTTGTTCACATATGTGTACTATTGATTCACATTCTTGTCTTTTATTAGGGGGAGTTGGTGCAAAAGATTGATAATACTTGCATGACTAAGTTAAAATGAAGGTATAGATGGAGGTACTATACTGTAATTCGTATTTTCACATGATTATAACTATTGATTCACATGATTGAACTATTGATTCACATTATTTACTATTCGAGGAGGTGGTGCAAATTTGATAATACTTGCAGGACTAAATTAAAAATGAAAGAAAAGTTGAAGGTATTGTACTGTAATATTTCGAGCCCCAAAACATGCAATTATCGAAACTATATTTTCCTATAAATAGAAGCTCATTCTTCCTTCATTTCTCACCAATTCACTAAAGCTTTAGAGCAATTATTATAGAGAGAAATTATAGTTAGAAAGAAGAAGAGAAGTCTGCTACCCCACTATCCTAGTATCCAGTTTTCTTCTAAAGTAAGGGGTATTATTTCTTTCGTATTCATGAATAGAGCTATTGTTATTCCATTCCTTATTATTATGTTGGAATAACCTATCTATGCGCAAATCTTTACATACATAGTGAAATTCTTCTATTATTCCATTCTTTATTATTACATTTGGAATATCCGTATGCATGCGATTCTGCATTTAACGGTTCTCATTCTTTATTATTCATTGGAATAACTTTTGTTTGTGCGGTTTATCGCATGCACGGTGAATTTCATTGTTATTCCATTTTTTATTATTATGTTAGAATATTCATTTTTGTGCGGATTACGCGTGACACAGTTCCATTCTTTATTATTACATTTGGAATAACTTTATGCATGCGATCTATCGCATGCATGGTGAATTCTTCATTATTCCATTTTTTATTATTACGTTGGAATAACTTTGTCATGTGGATTACCGTATGCATGGTAAATGATCCTTTGTATTCATTCCTTATTAAATTGTGGAAATGATCTGTCTAAGTGGATTACCGCATGGCGGGTAGAAATCCATTTACAGTTTCATAATTTTTCTGACCCTCAAAAATTCTGGAAAAATTTGAAATGATAGTTTGATGAGTTTTCTATATTGTGTCCAAAGATGGCAATTTTTTGATGTATAGATTAAGAGTTATGGATTTTATGAGAAAAGACTATTTTAAAAGTAAACCCATATAACTCCTTGTAGTTAACTCCAAAATTGGTGAAATCTTTATTGAGAGTACATCTATATAACATCAGTATACCCTATAAATTTTGGAATTTTTGGACAAAAGTACAATTTATGATAAATATCTAAATATTAGAGCGAGCTTTGGCCATATGAAAATAGTAAATGAATTTTAAAATTCCGAGAAAATATATGTTCAATATGGAACTATATTACATTAAATCCCGAAAAAAAATATTTTTTGGGATGATTTGGTATTTTTCATGAAAATGAACTAGTTATGAGTTAATGAATTAAATATGTTATGTGAAGTAACAAAATTGGAAAATAGGATTTTATGGCTTGGGAATCCTATGTAGGGTATATGCAGATTTTTGATGAGGGATTTGATCATTAGTGACGAAATCTTATGAGTATGGCATTTTTGAATGATTAAATGTATTATTTGGTAAAGTGTAAACAATTGAAATAAATTATTTATAAGTTTAAAAAGTGATTAAAATATTGTTATAATATTAATAATATTAGATTATGAGTTTATTAAGTGATTGATAATATTTGGATAAATTTAAAGTCTTTAATATTTATCCTTATTTTCGTTTGATTAATGCTTATATCATTGTCATCATCCTCATGCTTATATTATGATGAAAGTCATCTTTGCCTTACGTGTAAAGATGGATTGTTAATTATTAGTTTTACAGTTGAATATCTTTGGCTTACGTGCAAAGATGGACAGTTGATTATTGGTTTTACAGTTGAATATCTTTGGCTTACGTGCAATGATGGACTGTTGATTATTGGTTTTACAGTTGTATATTTTTGGCTTACGTGCAAAGATGAACTGTTGATTGATGAGCATCTTTGGCTTATGTGCATAGATGAACTGTTTATTGGTATGATTATGACCAGGGATCATTCGGTATAATCATGACCCGTAATGTTATAGATGATGTGGTAAAAGTCCTCATTGGCCCATAGTGCATTGATGGACAGTTATTGGTATGATTATAACCAGGGATTATTCGGTATAATCATGACCATTGATGATTACATGAATATCCTTGGCCGTAGTGCAGGGATGATTCGATGATGTGGATTATTTATTAAGCTGAGTCTCAGTGATAAAATATTGATTATACACTTTTAATTCGTAAAAGATAGAAGATATCACGCTCTACTTGACTCTTCTAAAATACAGTTGTATGTCTTTGGCCTGTAGTGCAAAGAATAAATTGTTAATGAATATCTTTGGCCGTAGTGCAAAGATGAATTTATTAAATATGATTATAAGTAGGAATTGTGATTTGGTATAACCATGATTTTTGATGTTTCAGTGAAGATAAGTGATAAAATTATCTTAATCACAGGTGCGAAGAGAATTTAGAATCACAATTATGATTATGAGTTATTCATATGATTGTGGACAGTAATTGTTGATTGATGTTACAGGGATAAAACATTATTGGTGGACTTTTAACATGAAGAAGATAATATGTGACATCCCCAAATCCGGTACTTCCATTTCCACAGGATTTGGTGTTCACTGTACAAATATCATCTATCTATCTACCCATAAATAAATGCAAACCATGCAATAGATAGAAATAATAAATAAATCTCCCTTATGGGGTTACATCAATTGCATAAAAAACACAATCCTGTGTCACTCTAACCTTAAACATCATGCGGAATCATAAACAATAACAAGTCTTAATAACATCAAGTCTGAACATAAATACATAATAACAACAAGTCTTCTTCATTTGTTAACCTTGCCCTTGCCTTTACTAGTGGAAGGCTCGTCTGATCTTTCATTCTTAACTGCAATGTTATTATTACGCAAGAGTGAGCACGATTGCCCACAAGTATAACAATATAACAAATGAATAATAACATGCGAATAAATCAAAGACTTCTAAAATAGGAAACTCAGCTTTTGAATCAAGAATGAATAGCAAGAGACAAAAGAACTTCTGAGGGTCATAAGACCTTGAACTATGTCCTAGGTTGTCAAGTGTTTATACTTGAAACATTTAACGATCATTAGACTATGGACTCTTCTTCTCGTTTAGGGGATCAACCCTTAGTACCATCACGTACACAATATCTTAACGCTAACGATAATTAATCCCCTATATGGGTTGTTCATCTCGGTTTAACATTAGAGTCCGCACCAAGAAGGAAGTTTGGTTTGGATAATTCATCAAGGGTTACGAAATTTAGAGCGCTCATCAACTATGGACTAGTCGAATCATTAAGGGTTCACTAGTCAACAAAGTTCAACATGGCGATAATTTAAAATTGAATAGCAATCTCAAAAGGTATACAATAGAATAATTATTGTATAACAGAATCATACTTTGAAAGATTAATACATTTTAATATAATAAAATGGACTTGATCAATAATAACGAGAGTTTGCTCGATGTAAAGAGACAACTTATAAGCTCATATAAAGATAACGAGTAGGGTTAGGAAACTTGCCTCGTGCGTAGATTACACGTTAATTTATACATGTTCCTTGATTTAATCCTACATACCATTTACATTCACAATACCAGTCAATTATCACATAACTAGTCGTCATACGCTCATTCTTTTTATCTAACTCGAGTTCATGACTATCCTTAGTCAAATTACTACACTCATTGCCACAATTAACACATCATGAACAATAAGCTAACTATGCATTTAATCATTCAATTCATACATAAATGTGTTATTGACATGTTAAGAATTTATTTTAACACCTCATTATATGTCTAACGTGTTTTTATGATCATTAGATTAAGTTACTAACACATTGCTAGACTTGAGCATTTAAAAACTCATTTACGGACCATTACGCTAAGCAATCGCTGCGCCACCGTTATTAAGCTGTTCTTGGCGCTACTGTTGCTTGACGCCGCGACGAGGACTTTAATGCCATGGCATGAGTTTTAGGCCTGGAGTTGGCGCCTCGACGCGAAACTCCAGTTTCTGAATTTTTAGTTCGCGAAGAACACATAATCAGGCGAATTTGTCATTTCATGGTCATTAAATTCATCAAATTAAACATACCCATAAACTAGAATTCGTACATAATTATTACCCAACCTTTATAGAGCAATTTTAACCAATTAAAACACATAATCACCGAATTAAAACATGTAATTTCTTTTTTTTGATGATGTTCTTGAAGGTTTTGAACAAAAACATAAAATTTAACACTACGGATTCGTTATAACACCAAATACATCCATTCAAGTTTTGTTTTCTTCATTTTAGCATGCATAATTATATACAAGTGTGAATTTTACAAAACAATTTATGTTTGACATATTAATTTTACGTATAAGGGCCATATGGCCATATTCTATACTATGTAATTTTTGAAACAACAACATACGTTATAATATTATGAAATTGATGATATGGAACGATTTAATACATAGAAAAACACATTAAAACAACATCTTAACACATATATGCACATAATCTTTACTCATTCCAATTTACAGAGACTTTATAGAAAACTTGAAAGCCGTATTTATAAAAACTTTAATAACGTAAATAAATTGGGTTGAAGAAATTACCCAAAGCGTAGATTAGTAGGAGATGAATTCCTTCTCAACTTTTCTTCAATCACACACTCACAATCTCCTCAAGAATTATCAATTTTCTCTCTGAATTCTCAAACTCTCTCTCTCTGCTTTTCCAGACTTAGCAGATAATAAGAAAAAGAAGAAGACGTATAATAATAAAGAAAAAAAGAATCGACGTTGTGGTGGGTTACAGATCATGGGTAGCGCTAATAACTCCCACTAAGGCCAGTTTGGCTAGCCTTAAAAAAACTTATACCCATTTAATTTAATTAAACTTTTATAATATAGTTTAAATCATGTCACATCCATTAGATAATAACTCAAACATCTAGTTTAATTTAATTTAACTTAAATAAAATAAAATAATTCCTCATTAATTCACAGAGTCACATAATTAAATTTCTCATTTATTAATAATGTCAATTATTAAATCTCTAATTAATTATTAAATTAATTAGAATAATATTAGGCTTATTAAATATTTCTTTTTAATTCAATAAGCTCACATAAATACATACTTCGGATAATAAAAATTCTCCACATTAATTTAATAAATATAACACAAATAATTAAATTAATCTACCACAGCTTCACCAATTACTTATCTAATCTAATAATTAATCCATTGAAAATATTTATTCAATCCAATAAATATTAAAATTAAATTACAAAATCTCAGTTGTCACATCTTTCTCCCCTTAAAAGGATTCTGTCATCCGAACCACAACTTAAACAATTTGTCCCGTTACATTCCCCCTTACAAAGATTCTATCCCCAGAATCGCTTATAATACTCTAAGTAAATAAATGAGGATAATTCTTCATCATATTCTCTTCGAGTTCCCACGTTGCTTCTGCAGCGTTGTGGTTCCTCCAAATTACCTTAACAGAAGGTATTACTTTTGTTACGCCCCCAAAATAGGTATATATCACCCATCTTGAGTCGCCAAAATACATAGTACATAAATTCAAATACAACTTAATTATACAACAGTCGTGTAAAATAAGACAAAACATAGCTGTGAGTTTTAATACAAATATTGTCATTTAGATAATAACCACTCTCGAGAATAAGTCCTCATTACATTTATTTGTTACACTATTTTTAATGTAATAGTGAGGAATACTAGCTAATACTATCATCCCAGGACCATCACTCCCTTCCCCGACTCATCCCAAATTTACGCTCTCATTTCACGAAGAGAACAAAGAAAGAAAAGGGTGAGCTCAACTAGCCCAAGAAGAAATATTATGACTAAGATAATGCAAAATAAATTATCATTAGCCTTCAACAATGTTAAACCGATAAAATACAATAGACATCAAGTTTAATCAGAGTGGAACAAGCAATCCATTAAAAGAGTCAAGTAGAGAATATAATCTACTATCTTTTATGATTTAAAAGGTTTTTCATCACTTTTATCGGCGAGACTCGACAATAAATAATCCACATCATCCCCAAGACTACTTTCACAAGGATATTCATTAGGGTCACGACCACAAATTTCATGCACTATCGCCAAGGATATTTGTGTATTCATCAATAGTCATGATCATGCCAACAACTCGTCCATCAATGCACTGGGCCAATGAGGACTTTTATCACATCATTTATAACATTACGGGCCATGATTACACCGAATAATCCTCGTCATAATCATACCAAGTCCATCTATGCACTACGTGGAGCCCACGGATGACTTTCAAAAAAATATAAACATGAGGATGATGACAATGATATAAGAATTCAATAAAACAAGTTCACGAATTAATTTATTCAGAACTAATAACGTCCAAATTGACAACGATATCTTGCTTTGTGAGTAAAAAATTCAAGAATACTCGAAGAATATTTCCATGAAAAATCTTTGGATGAAGCGCTAAAATATCAAGGATATTCCACTAATTTCATGGAGTTTAGAAGTCAAAGTCAGAACTTAATCGAGTATAATAAAGATTGTAATAACAAAAGAAATCACCACGGATGCGGTATTGCATAAATAGGTTATTCCATCGAATAATAATAAATAATCGAATCAGTCGCGTATAATACGCATGCGTCGGGATATTCCAACGTAATAATAAAGAATGTAATAACAACGAAAATCACCATGCACGCCAGATACTTGCGATGACAAGTTATTCTAATGAATAATAAATGACGGAACCAGTCGTGTCGTGAAATTCACACCAACAGGATGTTCCAATGTAATAATAAAGATTTTAAACCAATTCCCATGAAAGCCTGATGCATGGATATTCCAATGTAATAATAAAGATTTTAACCAGTCCCATGTGAAACATGACGAGGATGTTCCAATGTAATAATAACGAATAGAATAACAACAGAAATCACCAAGTATAGGGTAGACCGCATATACAGGTTATTCCAATAGAATAATAAAGATGGAATAATAGAAGTTCTCTTCATGAATACAAAAGAAATAATACCCCTTACCGTAAAAGAAACTGGATATAAGAGTAGTTAAGTAGCAGAATACTTTTCTTCTTTCTCTCTACAGTTTATCTCTCTAGAGTTTCAATGAATTCGTAAGAAAATAATGAAGGAATGAGCTTCTATTTATAGAAGAATAGATTGCATAGTAACTAACTCATGAACGGTCCAGATTGATTTACTTTAATCGGACGGTCCATAATTAAAGCAAAATCTTTTAAATAAAATATAATATATTCTATTTATAATCTAATAAAATGAATAACTTTTAAAAAATTTTTACTATGCAAACACTATGCATAATAAAATATAATATATTCTAATTATTGTCTAATAAAACAGATAACTTTATAAAAGTATTCTGTTTTATATAAAAAGATTTTACTATTAGCCTAATAAAACGAATAACTTTATAAAAGTATTTTGTTTTATATAAAAAGTTTTTCTGTTTTATTACGTTAATAACACAAATAAAACAAAACTTCGTCATCATATAAAATATCGACAATAATTGAACCAAACTGAGTGACTTCTCACATAAGCATTAATAATCAATACCGTGTGCTACTATGCAACCAATGCGTATTCATCGTATTTTTTATTATTGAGTAGTTCAACAAAGATCAACGGTGAAAACTCCCGCCGTTATTTTAATAAAAATATTTTTCTCGCTTTCTCGATCCGATGATAATTACATTGTGGAGTCCACTAATGATTGTGTCTTGCCGTATTTAATATTCCCTGACAAAAAGAATATTCCCCGACCAATCGAATATAATATGACAACTTGCATACTTTGCAAAATTTATAAATACTACCCACAACTATAACATTATATCAAATCCACACCATAATATAAAAAAATTATTTCGAGAATATTAAATATTTATTCATAAAATCTGGGGTCCCACAATCTCCCCTCCTTATGGAATTTCGCCCTCGAAATTTACGTACGTACCTGGTATACTGAAGAGGTGAGGATACCTTGACTTCATTTCAGATTCTAACTCTTGAGATATAACCTTTGAGTGTTGAATACATTCCAGGATTTTAATAGGTACATCTTCATACGTTAAATTATCCGCTATCTCGTATGGTTCTAAATCAATAATGTGGTTCGGGTCGTCCATATATTTACGTAACATCGATATGTGAAAAATATTATGAACACGCGACATACTTGGCGGTAAAACGAGTCTACAGTTCCTACTCGATTGAGGATTTCAAATAGACCAATAAATCAAGGGTTGACATTTCCTCTCTTCATCTATTCTTGCTTCTAGAATAACGCCCTCTTGAACCTTTTTTTTTCACATTCATCAGCTTCGGGTGTGTAGTTTGAGCGGCTTTAACTTTATCGATAAAAGTCGATTCTACTCGTATATTCGTTATCTTCACGTAGGTTCATATATTCACACTCATAAACGCATACGATCTTCCACTACAAGAAAAAGGTCTATCAGCGACCAATAATATCAGCGACCGCATATGAGGTCGCTGATATTAGTAATAGCGACCGCCTTCTGCGACCGTAATTATATCCAGTCGTTATTAAATATCGTGATCGCATCGCGGTCGCTAAGTGGTCGCTAAGACAATTTTACCTCAAAATTTTGGCGGAAATGTTGGCGAGGATTCTTTATGATTATTGATATCAAATGACCGCGTCGCGATTATTGATAAATCCATGTCATTAAAATTTAGCGACCGCATGCGGTCGCTTCTGAAGCATCATTGATCAAACTTAATCTAACCAAAGATTACGGTCATTCATGAAAGACACAGATTTTAAGAAAAAAAAAGGGAGGACGAGATAGAGAGAGAGGGAGAAAGGGGGAAGAGAAGAAAGAAGAATTAGTCGCCATTGTCACTACTGCTTGGCCGCCACCACCACTGCCATTATCACCGCCGCCATAGGTAACCCTAACTGCAATAATTTTTATAGTTTTCTAAATTTGAAGATTAATGTTGAATGTGGTATATAGATTTCTGAATTGGGTGTTATGTAGATATCTGAATTGGGTATTATATAGTTTTCAGCATAATAACCCTAACTTTGCAATAATTTT
Organism: Panax quinquefolius; assembly: GCA_020205615.1. Lineage (NCBI taxonomy): Eukaryota > Viridiplantae > Streptophyta > Magnoliopsida > Apiales > Araliaceae > Panax > Panax quinquefolius. The sequence goes on from CM035173.1 coordinate 37,492,234, forward strand.
TTATAGTTTTCTACTAATGATTGTAGTTTATTACTGGCAAATTAATGTGTTTCTCTGTATTCATTAGCAATCCTGTCTCCTGGTTGGCTAGAGGAAACTTCGTGTCCCCTGGATAAAATCATAAAATACGCACTGAAGTCTGAACTAGAACTTAAAATACTACTAGGGCTTTTACTCTTTTGAACTAACAATTTTAACAATAATTTTTTTGCTTTCATCCTTATCTAATTCTAGAATCCCTTTTTTTATGCTTTAAATTTTGTGTGTTTTCATAAATGGGTGGATTAGGGAGTTGTTGTGAGTTGTGACCTATGTCAAAGTATTGTGTTTGGCTAGGTTGATCAACTACCAAACCCCCCCAAATGGGTAGAGCCCCAAGACTCTAAATCTTTAATTTCTAAGATAATAGAAAAATGAAAGCGTGAGTTTTTGGAACTCTGAATTTGTAGTATATTCCCTAACTTTTCTTGCTTTAATTTGCATTCAATCATTATTGTTTTTGTCTTATTATATTGGGAATTTGTATATTTCTCTTGGTTTGTGTCTTTAGGTGCGTAGAAATGACCTTATATACATACTGTCGTGCATGTGGCTAGTCCATATTATAGGGGAGACTCTGGCGAATTGTTTTTATTGGTCGGGTATTTGCGAACATTTATACTATTAACGAGCCTATTGGTGATCCACTAGAGCCTATTAAGGGGTCATTAGAGTTGATGGTCAAGCTTGGGGGTGTGAGGCCACACGAGGCCACGCCAAGATTAACTAAGCCTCACGGGGCCAAGCCAAGCTTGGTTGTTAGCATAGTAAGCAATTGGGGTCATTAAGCCTAAATAAAAGATCTAGGGGAATTATTCTTCGCAATGCAGAAGGTAACTAGACACACTTGGTCAATAAAGAGACCTGCTTTTGGCTATAACAGAAAAGCAAGGGTATTTAACACTTATGTATACAAGAATAAAGCTACAAAATATTATAGAAGCTATAAATTGCTTAACCAAGTTGTGACTATCCCAAAAGTTGTTTAACACACTAGTTGATATGAATGAATCTCCAAGATACTCAAAAGTTGTATAAATGAGTTAAAAACTCGATATAAAGCTAGCTAGCATGAATGAAATACCTTACGATTCACTTACGATAAACAATAAAAAACAAATTTAAAAAAATTAAAATAAAATAACATGATATAATATAACTATTAAACTAAGTAGCATTTACTTAGTTTCTCATACTAAATTTAATAACATTTAAAGTTTCTCATACTGCTTTAATTTGCATTCATTCGTTAACATCAAGTATGTTTAAATGTTAATCATATGCTTGCAAGTATACTCAAGTCATATGATTACAAGTATATATGCTCTCAAGTCATATGCTTACAAGTATGCTTAAATGTTAATCATATGCTTACAAGTATGCTCAAGTCATATGGTTACAAGTATGCTTAAGTCATATGCTTAGAAGTATGCTTAAATGTTAATCATATGCGATGCTTACAAGTATGCTCAAGTCATATGGTTATAAGTATGCTCAAGTCATATGTTAACATTTATAATTTTGTCCGTAGTAGGTACTGGTGGAATCATGGACCTCTATTCGCATCAGTAGTTGGATGACACGACGAAAGTCAAGTACCCGATATAGGTGCTACAAATTGAATTTAGATTTGGTTGCCAAGTATTTTTGAGTATCGCGATAGTCACCCGTAATGTATGAATGGTAAGTCGCAGAATCGATGTCCATGTTTAAAGTGTAAGATTGTAAATTATATGGACAGAGAGACATGGTAAACTATCATTTACTTGTTTATGGGTTCATGAGAAATTACGAAGAATCTTTGGTGGGCACATGGGCGGAGAAGAGATGGTGGCATCACACAAGTACACAATTAGGAAATAGTACTCATCGTATGAATGAAATGGTCCATGATATTGCGGGGCGATTTTGATTGGGAGCAAGCGCAGAGAGTAACCCATGAATTACGATGCCAAAGACTTCTTTAAGTTGTTAGACGAGGGTAGCAAGCCATTGTGGCATGGTTGCACCAAACACACTACATTGTCTGCAGTGGCGACATTACTTAACATCAAGGCTGATCACAATATGAGCCATGAGTGTTTTGAGTCGCTTTTGAAGGCCATTAAGAGTATGTTGCCTGACGGTGAGAAATTACCTGGTAACTATTACTTTTGTAAGAAAATGGTGAAGAAGTTGGGTCTTGGATACCAAAAGATCGATGCATGTCCCAACGATTGCATGTTATTTTATAAGTAAAATGAACAGATGACAAGGTGCACGTTTTGCAGTCATGATCGGTTTAGGCCTAATAAAGAGGGTGTGACTACAAAAAAATCAAGTATACCGTTTAAGATTTTAAGGTATTTTCCAATAAGACATCGGCTAAAAAGATTGTACATGTCTTCAAGAACAGCTGAACATATGAGTTGGCATGCAAAATCTCCAGCTAAAGATGGAGAACTAAATCATCCCACGATGATAAGGCGAGCTTGGAAAGATTTCAACTTAGCACATCCCGAATTTGCATTGGAACCTAGAAATGTGAGGCATGGATTGTCCACCGATGGTTTCAATCCGTTTGGCCACTCAAATTGCTCCGTACTCATGTTGGCTCGCATGATTATTACTCCGCATAACTTGCCTCCTTGGATGTGTATGAAACAAATGGCCATACTTATTTCTTTCACTCGTGGTTCCTGGTCCTAAGAGTCCTGGAAAGAACTTAGATGTTTACTTGAGACCTCTTATAGACGAGTTAAAGGTATTGTGGGAGGATGGAGTACAGACTTGGGATGTTGCAACGAAAACAAATTTTAACCTTAGAGCAGCGGTTATGTGGACTATAAGTGACTTCCCAGCTTATGGTATGTTAGCTAGATGGAGTACACACGGGAAGTTGGCTTGTCCGTATTTTATGGAGCATACAAAGTCGTTTAATCTATCAAAAGGTCGAAAGCCTTGTTGGTTTGACCATCATCGCTTGCCTACCGGAGATCACCCGTTTTGAAGAAATAGAGAACACTTCAGGAAAGGAAAAGTAGATAATGATATGCCTGCACCGCGATTGTCGGGAACGGATATGTGAGATCGTGTGATGGGATTGCCGGTTATCCCATTTGGTAAGGTTGATGCCACAAACATAATCAATGGGTTTGGTGAATCTCATAACTGGGTTCGGAGAAGCATCTTTTGGGAACTGCCTTATTGGTCTACAAATTTGATTCGTCATAATCTAGATGTGATGCATATTGAGAAGAATGTGTTTGACAATGTGTTTAACATTGTGATGAATGTTACGGGGAAGACAAAAGATAACGATAAGGCACGTTTGGACATGAAAGATATTTATAAGCGTCTGGATTAACACTTTATGAATCTCCTAATGGTAAGATTGTCAAACCGCATACAAGGTACACATTGTCCAAAAAGCAAGTTGAAGATGTGCACATGGGTTAAGTCTCTGAAACTACCGGATGGATATCGTCGAAACATTGCAAGGTGTGTTACGGTGGGAAATTGCAAGGGATGAAGAGTCATGATTGTCATGTGTTCATGGAGAGACTCATGCCTATAGCATTTCAGGATCTGCTTGATAAACCAATATGGGATGCTTTGACGGATCTTAGTCGTTTCTTCAAAGACTTGTGTTCAAAATCATTGAATGAGAAGGACATGTTTGTACTTGAGAAGAACATCATAGAGATCACGTGTAAACCGGAAAAAATATTCCCACACGGTTTTTTTTGACTCCATGGAGCATTTGCAAATCCATCTTCCCTATGAAGCTCGTGTTGGGGTCTAGTTCAATATAGATGGATGTACCCTTTCGAGAGGGTGATGGGAAACCTTAAGAGGAAGGTGAAGAATAGAGCTTATGTCGAGGGGTCGATATGCGAGGCATACGATTTTGATGAGATATCTACGTTTGTCTTGACTATTTTTCTGGACGAAGTCTTGACAAAGGCCAATCGAGTATCGAGACATGATGATGGGGGAAATGTTGAACTAAATGGTGGCTCTCTCAGTATTTGGTCTATCAATGCCGCCAGCGTATGGAAAAGGGAAGCGCGTATTCCTCTCTGAGCAAGAATTACATCTTGCATATACTTACATTCTTCTCAATTGCGAGGAAATTGACGAATTTATGAGGTACACATGTAAACTTGATAATTTATCTTTTAAGTTAAAAATTTATTCCAATATGTTAATGTTTATAACATGGTATAGATTGTACGATGACGAGTTAAAAGTGAAGCATGCCGACATAACTGATAAAGATATTCAAATCAATCAGGATAAAAACTTTGCACTTTGGCTAAAGGACAAAGTAAGTTCAATTTTTAAGCACGTAGTATATATATATATATATAATATATACTCCATATGTTAACTATGACTTCATTTAATAAGATGGAGTTTTTGTAGGCTTTGGTTGAGGATCAACGATTCTTGCTAATGTACAAGTCGTTATGGGACCGACAAGGATCAAGTCACCATGAATGGTTACAAAATAAATGGTTGTGAATTTCACACAAAGGCATATGGACGCGGTAAAAGAACAACGAACTCTGGAGTGTGTGTCCAAGGAGATTGTTACAATGAGCTTGGTCGTGCCTTTTATGGGGAGTTGGAGGAAATCATAGAGTTGTTGTACAAGGGCATGTACGGGGGTCATATTCACTTGTTCAAGTGCCATTGGTTTGATTCAGAAAAAGGGATACGTGTTGACAGACATGGAATTGTCGATATTGACCTCCATAGGTATGCGTACTCCAACGAACCATTTATTTTACCAACTCAAACAGTACAAGTATACTACACTCCTAGTCCTGTTAGGAAAAGGGATAGACCGCCTGCAGATTGGCAAGTTGTAATTCATACTCCCGCGCGTAGTCGTATAGAATTAGTTGATGGGGAGATTTACCAAGAGCAGATGCTTCATAGTCAGACTATAATAAATGTGGAGGACAACAATGAAGTAATCCAGTTAGATGGTGGAGATGAACCACATGAATTAGATCCCGAGTCAATACTTGTGTCAGATGACATTGATACTGAAGGAGGAAGAGTTATTGCTTGAATCGACACAGAATCTGAAGCAGATGATGGTTATGAATCTGCAACACGTATACAAGATGATTCTGAATCAGACATTGACACTTGAACAAATGAAATGTATGTTTAGCAATACATGTTTTTTTATATCATTGTCATGTTTATGTACTAAACTATTTAAATACAATTTTTGTTTATTGTCATTTTATATTCATATATATACATATTTATATCATTGTCATGTTTATGTACTAAACTATTTAAATGCAACTTTTGTTTATTATCATTTTATATTCATATATATATATATACATGTTTATATCAACTGCTATGTTTATGTATGTACTAAACTATTTAAATGTAACTTTTGTTTATTATCATTTTATATTCATATATATACATATTTATATCATCACATGTTTTATTGTCATATATACATGTAATCAAATATGACTCATAATAACATCTTGAAATTTGTAATATCTGAGATGGCTTCCGAGCGCAATAGCGAGAAAAAGCGCTGGCTTGGGTAGGGGGCCTAATAATGTGCCCAAGGCCCCTACTAATCCCGATGATCGGATTCTTATTGATTCCCCCTCCTCCGAATAACGACGACGTCGTCCGCGATATATCATTTATATATAAGCATTTAAGATTCCATTTATTGTATATTGGTAATGTTTTGATTGATATTATATTGGTAATGTTTTGTTTTGGTCTTATTGTATTGAAAATTTGTATATTTCTCTTAGTTTGTGTCTTGGGTGCCTAGAAATGTCCATATATGCATGCCGTCGTGCATGTGGCTAGTCTATATTATAGGGGAGACTATGGCAATTTTTTTTTTAAGTATTATAAGTATAAGTTTGAAAAATGTTCATAAATATTATAACTTAGATGTAAATTGCTTTAATATATGCTAATTGATGTTGTATATTATAGTGATTTTTCAGATAATAAGATCGTCAAGTACATATCACAGCTGTGTTTACAGAATTGGCCTACACCTGTGATTACGTGGGCGAGCACACCTATCGCCCACAAGGATCTTTGTTTGGCGTAATTTCGTATGTTTTTTTTTAATTATGACAAATAATATAATATAATATTCATTCAAGGATAATTATTTAGTAATGTTATTATTGTTGTTTTATTTGCGAGAAAGCGGTATAGATGGGAGGACGCGAAGCTTCAAAGATTCGAGACATTATTACGGCGCGAGTGTCGCGGTCGCACTAAGGACAACTTGAATAAAGAATCGACAAAAAGCCATTCACAATGCCGAGATCGACCATCCGGGCCGTGGAGAGGATTATATGCACGCATAGCCTCTGGTGGTGCACCCAAATCCATATGGGTTTGATGTGTGCCCAATGGAGAAATGGAGAGTCTGGGTGAAAAGACGAAAGACCCGCCACACCAACAGAGAGCCTCGGGTGTATCCGATGGCGCGAAAAGGCTAAAGGAACATACAAGGGTGACAATATTTCACGATTCTGACATATCAACGCCTCGGTATGTATTTATAAGTTCTAATATGTTTACAATCATGAATTGTAGAAAATATTCCATTTTACTTTGTAATATTGTCTTTGTTTTTGTATAGGAGTCTCGGTCTCAAGGTCACCTATCCATTGGTCGGATGTATACGTATTACCACCGTGATGGTGCGCTAAGGCTATCCAGGATAGTGGTAATAAGTTTTAACAACTTTGATCTTGTTTATCAATACTTACAAAATTTATTTTAACTATTTAAGTGTTAACATGATGACGGGATACTTATAAGCGTTTATTGAATGAAATACATCCCGAAGGCACTCCACGTCCCGCCTATTGATCAAGAGTTGTGGAGAGGGCGTGCATTGTAAGAACTACATTAAAGGTCAAGGACAACGACGATGCCCATCCTTCATGGCTCAGCAAATTTCTACCCATTCTTCACAAATCATGAGTCATCCAAATTGCTCATACTCCTACCGACCGTAGAGAGCTATATGTCAAGATCAAAATCTTACAAGATACCGAGCGGGCACACAGGGGCTCTTGATCCCGAGGAGTTAGTCAAGAAGCGATGGCAGCAAGCAACAGCAGCAGGACAACCGAGGGGATGGCGACGAGGTGTAAAATCAATTTGTTGTATGTATTGTCCTAATATATACCAATATCAACATATTTATTATATTTGTAACTTGTTTTATTATTTTGTTAATTACAAGGTGATCAAGGAGGCGATGATGCTTGACGTACCCGTTTTAGATCAGTTTTGTAGTTATAATATAACCTTGTACTTGTATATTCATTATTTGGATGTTTGTATGTTACTTAAACAAGTTTTGAAATGTTATTATATTTATTCAAATCATATTGGTTTTTAAAGGTTTATATACTAGTTTGGTGTATGTGTTGGTGGACGATGGATGTTTATATTATTTTGTATGTTGTTTATCTTGGTGTGTATGTGTGTTGGGATAAAGCAGGCATAAAACAGGTATAGGTTTTTGGGAATTCTGCAAAACAACAAAAATCTAGTTTTAATTTTTTTCCATATCAGCGACCGCATGCGGTCGCTGAACGTTATTAGCGATGGCGCAATAATTGAGGGTATCAACAACCGACCGCGGTCGCTGATAGTGGTCGCTGACACGTGGACCACGTCATCTTTGGCCCTGGACCATGCTGGCTCAGCTCAGAGACCGGATTTGTCATTTCGGTCGCTCATATCGGTCGCAGATATATTTGTCAAGCTAATAGTGGTCATTGATGTACATCCCAAATGACCATATTTTATCTGACGACTATCGGCGACCGCATCGCGTCAATTGATACACTATCAGATAGACCTTTTTCTTGTAGTGTTCTACTCAACGCGTCAGCTACCACGTTCACTTTTCCACAATGGTATTGAATGGTACGATTGTAATCTTCAACAGCTCGAGCCAACGTCTTTGGCGCATTATACATTCATTTTGGTTGAAGAAATATTTGAGGGTTTAAGAAATGGGTTTTGTACTGGGGTCAATACAAAATTCGATTTCATGCTCTGGGGTAGGCCAAGAAGTCTTCAGAAATACGTCAAGAAATTTATTAACAATAGAAATATCATTCACAACTGTGACTCTCATCCAAGACTTGGATAACACGTCACATTGATACCTATCATCCTGCCATCGTTATTCACAACGTCCCCTACAGAAAGTCTGGCTTCGGTGCATTCCACACAAGGAAGTCAACAACGAAAGGACCGGGGCTCTTTACTTATGGCTTGATATGACAATGATTGACTTTAGTGGTTTGATTACTTGAATTCGCATAACAGGTTGGTTAGGAATATAAAAGCTAACAACCTTATTAAAAGCATGATGAGTAGTTAACCAATCGATTCCAAAAATCACATCAAAGGTAAGTATTTTCAAAGAGATAAGATTGACAGGTAACGTGAAAGTGTTGATTTGAACAAGATTTATAAATAGTGGAGGTAACGAAGGTTTCTCCCAACTGAGTTTAAACAGATATATCAAAGTCTAACTTCTCCGGAGTTAAATTCAAACATTGAACACCACTAAGTGAAATGAAAGAGTGAGTAGAACTGGTATCTAACACGGTATAGACTTCATAAGAATTTATGATCAACTTAGCCGTGATAATTTTATTCAGGTTCCTTGTCACGAAAAAAAATGCTCTCTCTTAAACTACCGGCTTTGGCTTGTCTGGGACATCCTTTGGCATCACCATCCCAGCTGGACTTGACTTCACCATACGATAAAATCGAGCTAGGTGACCTTCTTCAAATTAAAACACGCTTTGGATTGTTGCACAGACAGATTTGAGACGGATGTGTCCCTCCCCGTCTCGCATTTGAAACATAATGATCGATGGTCGTTCTTCTTCTTCCTTTGAAACGGGTCTGGTGCCGATGTCTTCACATCATTGTTGAACCATCTCTTCTTGAAATGTCCATTCTTATTGTTTTGGCCATGATTACCACCGAAGTGGTTACCATTCTTGGCATGATAATTTCCCTCATGATGGTTATCATTGTTCTGATGGCCGTTGCCACTGGTACGATTATTATCGTGTTGTTGGTCGTTGCCCTTTGGTTTTGCTGACTCATTATCGCGCTCTATTAACTGAGCCCTATTAACAACATCTGAATACAAACACAGTTTATTATAGATAAGATATTTATGTATCTTAGGTTTCAAACCTCTTAAAAACATTCGCGTCATTCTCTCCTCATTATCAACTAAATGGGACGCAAATCGGGACAACTCGGCAAACTTGGCTTCGTACTGCGACACGGTTATGTTGTTTTGTTCCAACTTGATGAACTCCACCTCCTTCATATGACGAATACTTGCGGGAAAGTACTTGTCGTTGAACAACTCTTGAAACTTCCCCCAAGACATCTTGAGTGCTTTAGTCAGGAATGCTTTACGTATTCCCACCAAAGAATCGCCTCTTCACGCAACATAAAGGTGGAAAATGGAACCTTTTGCTTTTGAGCATCCCAAGACATCAAATATCTTGGTGATCTCGCTTTAACCATGTCTCCGCCTTTAAGTGGTTCTAGCTTTCCCAAAACTCCGGTGGTCCCAAATTCAATGAAGAACTTGAATGGTGACCAACCGTGGGTTGCCATTGTTTCCACCTGCATTATGAATAGGAGTCTCTCTCGTTTGGTGTTGCATGAATTCTAAAAAGCTCCTAAACGTACCGTCGTTCGTCATTTGATCGGTGTTGTTGTTTACAGGAGGATTATCGCCTTCCTATTGCACATTATCCTGATTATTGATCTGTGGAGACTCAACGGTCTCTTGTGCTCCATTGATGTTCTCAACATTCTCGGATGCCATTTTCAAATACTTCCACAAAACAAGGGTTAATTAATATATCACATATTATCCCTATACTCTGACCGACTAATTAAATACCAGATAAACTTAGATAGGTCATACTAGCGAAGGAATTCCCCGTCTCTCCCCTCCTAGTTCTTGTCTCACATCTCAGCCTGGGATCATATCCCTAAGCTTTGATACCAACTGTGACGTCCCTAAAATAGGTATATATCACCCATCTTGAGTCGCCAAAATACATAGTACATAAATTCAAATACAACTTAATTATACAACAGTCTTGTAAAATACGACAAAACATAGCTGTGAGTTTTAATACAAATATTATCATTTAGACAATATCCACTCTCAGAATAAGTCCTCATTACATTTATTGTCACACTATTTAACAGAATAGTGAGGACTACTAGCTAATACTATCATCCGGACCATCACTCCGTTCCCCGACTCGTCTCAAATATATTTCTCATTTTCTCAAGAGAACAAAGAAAGAAAGGGTGAGCTCAACTAGCCCAAAGAAGAAATATTATGACTAAGATAATGCAGAATAAATTATCATTAGCCTTCAACAATGTTAAACTGATAAAATACAATAGACATCAAGTTTAACAGTAGCGGAACAAGCAATCCATTAAAAGAGTCAATTATAGAGAATAAAATCTACTATCTTTTATGATTTAAAAGGTTTTTCATCACTTTTATCGCTGAGACTCACTTAATAAATAATCCACATCATCCCTGCACTATAGCCAAGGATATTCATTAGGTCACGACCACAAAATTCCATGCACCATCGCCAAGGATATTTGTGTATTCATCAATGGTTATGATCATGCCAACAATCGTCCCATCAATGCACTACGGGCCAACGAGGACTTTTATCACATCATTTATAACATTACGGTCATGATTACAATCAATAATCCTGGTCATAATCATACCAAGTCCATCTATGCACTACAGTGCCATGTATGACTTTCAAAAAAATATAAACATGAGGATGATGATAATGATATAAGAATTCAATAAAACAAGTTCACGAATTAATTTATTCAGAACTAATAACGTCCAAATTACAAATACGATATCGCTTTGTAGAGTAAAATTCAAGAATGCTCGAAGAATATTTCCATGAAAAATACTGGATGAAGCGCAAATATCAAGGATATTCCACTAATTTCATGGAGTTTAGAAGTCAAAGTTGTAACCAACCAAGTATATTAAAGAATGTAATAACAAAAGAAATCACCATGTATGCGGTACTTCGCATAAACAGGTTATTCCATCAGAATAATAAATAACGGAATCAGGTCAAGCATAATACGCACCGTCAGGATATTCCAACAGAATAATAAAGAATGGAATAACAACAGAAATCACCATGCACGTGGTACTTCGCATAGACAGGTTATTCTAACAGAATAATAAATGACGGAACTAGGTCAGGTGAAATTCACACCAACAGGATGTTCCAACAGAATAATAAAGACGAAACTAGGTCCAACGTAAAGCATAGACAGGATATTCCAACAGAATAATAAAGACGGAACCATGTCTGGCGTAAAGCACAGACAGGATGTTCCAACAGAATAATAACGAATAGAATAACAACAGAAATCACCAAGTATAGGGTAGACCGCGTATATAGGTTATTCCAACAGAATAATAAAGATGGAATAATAGAAGTTCTCTTCATGAATACAAAAGAAATAATACCCATTACCGTAAAAGAAACTGGATATAAGAGTAGTTAAGTAGCATAATACTTTTCTTCTTTCTCTCTACAGTTTATCTCTCTAGAGTTTCAATGAATTCGTAAGAAAATAATGAAGGAATGAGCTTCTATTTATAGAAGAATGGATTGCATAGTAACTAACTCATGAACGGTCCAGATTGATTTACTTTAATCGGACGATCCATAATTAAAGCAAAATCTTTTAAATAAAATATAATATATTCTTTTTATAATCTAATAAAATGAATAACTTTTAAAAAGATTTTACTATACAAACACTATGCAGACACTATGCAAACACTATGCATAATAAAATATAATTTATTCTAATTATTTTCAATAAAACAGATAACTTTATAAAAGTATTACTGCTTTTATATAAAAAAGATTTTACTATTAGCATAATAAAACGAATAACTTTATAAAAGTATTACGCTTTATATAAAGTTTTTCTGTTTTATTACGTTAATAATAATGAATAAAACAAAACTTTGTCATTATATAAAATATCGACAATAATTGAACCAAACCGAGGTGACTTCTCACATAAGCATTAATAATCAATACCGTAATGCTACTTTATGCAACCACGCGTAGACATCGTATTTCTTTACTACTGAAAGTAGTTCAACAATATCAATTCGGTAAAACTCCCCGCCGTTATTTTCATAAAAATATTTTTGTCATTTTCTCAATCCGACAATAATTACATTGTGGGGTCCACTAATGATTGTCTTGCCGTAATTTAATATTCCATGACAAAAAGAATATTCCCCGACCAATCGAATATAATATGACAACTTGCATACTTTGCAAAATTTATAAATACTACCCACAACTATAACATTATATCAAATCCACACCATAATATAAAAAAATTATTTCGAGAAAATTAAATATTTATTCATAAAATCTGGGGTCTCACAACTTTATTTCTTAGAACTTGCTCTTTTCGGTCTACAATTTGAACATGAATTTCTTCGTAAGATAAGTCTTTGTCGAAATGTAGGGGTTCATATTCAATCACGTGCTTGTAATCGGGTTTGTAGGGTTGTAGGACTGAGACATGGAAAACGTTGTGGACATTCTCTAAAGCTGGAGGTAAGGCTACCTCATAAGCAACTTCTCCGACCCTTCGCAGAACTTCAAAGGGTCCAATGAATCTTGGGCTTATTTTCCCTTTCTTTCCGAACATGATCTTTCCCTTCCAGGGAGAGACCTTTAAGAGCACATAACTTCCCGGTTCAAACTCAACATTCTTACGGTGTGGATCGGTGTATTTCTTCTGTCTATCTTGAGTTGCTATCAATCTTGTTCGGATCACTTTAACTATTTCTGCTATTTGTTGTACCAATTTCGGGCCTAGTAATTGTCTCTCACCAACTTTATCCCAGTATAGCGGAGTTCTGCACTTTCTGCCGTATAACGCTTCATAGGGTGGCATGCCAATACTAGCGTGGTAACTGTTGTTGTAGCCGAACTCTACGAGCGGTAGATGATCATCCCAATTTCCTTTAAAGTCCATTATACAAGCTCTTAACATGTCTTCTAATGTCTGAATTGTTCTTTCACTTTGTCCATCTGTCTGAGGGTGATATGCCTTGCTCATTCGCAATTGTGTACCCATGCATTCCTATAGACGTTTCCAGAAGTTCAACGTAAAGCGCGGATCTCTATCTGAGATAATTAACATCGGGACTCCGTGCCTCGAAACAATCTCTTTCACATATAACCTTGCCAATTGATCTAGGTTGAATCTGATTTTGATCAAAAGGAAGTGTGCGAATTTCGTCAATCGGTCAACAATAACCCATATCAAGCGTCAGTAGCCTTCTCGAGTTGTTTGTAGAGGCCAACCACGAAATCCATCGTAATATGTTCCCATTTCCATTCTGGAATCTCTAAAGGTTGTAATAACCCACCCGGCCTCTGATGTTCTGCTTTCACTTTCTGACGTGTCAGACACTTGGCAACACATTCTGCAACCTCTCGTTTCAAATTCGGCCACCAGAAATATTGTCAAAGATCTTGGTACATCTTGGTACTACCAGGGTGAATCGAATACCGTGAGTTATGAGCCTCGCTCAAAAATTCTTCCTTAATCTCTGGTACTGGTGGTACCCAAATTATGCTTCCAAATCTCAGTATTCTTTCCTTATCCATCTTGAATATTGATTCGGTTCCTTCAGATATCTTCTTTTTCACCATTTTACATTCGTCATCGTGAAGTTGAGCCTCCTTAACTTTGTTTAATAGAGTTGTACTGTTTGCATCCAAATAACTTTCTCGTCGATCTCCATAGGACACTTTACTTCCAATTCCAACTTTTCCATTGCTAAAATTAACTCCTTACGTTGGGTCAATAACATCGCATCGTTTCTCCCGACCCTTTCTACTTAAGGTGTCGGCAATCACATTTGCCTTACCCAGATGGTATAGAATCTCACAATCGTAGTCCTTAATTAACTCCAACCACCTTCTTTGGCGCATGTTCAAGTCTTTCTGTGTAAAAATATATTTCAGACTCTTGTGATCTGTATATATTTCACACTTCTCTCCATAGAGATAGTGTCTCCAGATTTTCAAAGCAAAAACCACTGCAACTAACTCCAAGTCATGGTCGGATACCCCTTCTCATACTCTTTCAATTGTCTTGACGCATACGCAATGACTCCACCGTTCTGCATAAGCATACAACCAAGTCCTTTATGCGATGCATCACTATAAACCACAAAATTTCCTGTGTCATCCGGAAGAGATAACACATGAGTTGAACTCAACCTCTTCTTTAATTCTTGAAAGCTTTCCTCACACTTCTCCGTCCAAACAAATTTCATCAATTTTCTTGACAAATTCATCAACGGAGTTACGATCTTGGAAAAATCCTGAATGAATCTTCTGTAATAACCTGCCAATCCGAGAAAACTTCTTACTTTCGACGGCGTCTTCGGCTGATCCCAGTTAATCACAACTTCGACTTTGGAGGGATATACCGAAATTTCATCCCTATCGATCACATGTCCAAGAAATTGTACTCTTTCAATCCAGAATTCACATTTTTGGAAACTTGGCATACAACTTCTCCCTTCTCAATGTCTCTAATGTCACCCTCAAATGCTCTTCATGTTCTTCTTTGGTTTTCGAATATACCAAAATATCATCTATAAATACCACTACGAATTTGTCCAAAAACGGCTTGAACACTCCATTCATTAAGCCCATAAATGCTACAGGAGCATTTGTTAGACCAAATGACATTACCAAAAATTCGTAGTGATCGTATCGTGTTTTGAACGCTGTCTTCGGTACATCCTCTGGTTTCACCTTCAATTGATGATAACCACTCCTCAAATCTATCTTTGAAAAGTATCTTGCTCCCTTTAACTGATCGAACAAGTCGTCGATTCGTGGTAATGGATATCTATTCTTTATCGTGACCTTATTCAGTTCTCTATAATCGATGCAAAGCCGCATTGTCCCATCCTTCTTCTTCACGAATAAAACCGGTGCTCCCCACGGTGATACGCTTGGTTGGATATACTTCTTGTCCAGTAATTCTTGTAGTTGTACCATCAGTTCTTTCATTTCTACCGGTGCCATTCGGTATGGTGCCTTCGATATTGGAGCCGTTCTTGGAGCCAAATCGATCACGAATTCAACTGCTCTATCTGGAGGAAGTCCTGACAAATAATCCAGAAATACGTCTGCGAAATCTCTCACTATTGGTATCTCATCTATTTTCGGATTCTCTTTACGACTATCGACTATGTAAGCTAGATATCCTACACAACCTTGCCTTAACAACCTCTTGGCTTGCATCATCGTCAGACAACTCGCTTGTTTAGGCGACTTCTTACCATAAAACACAACCTTTGATCGAGTCATAAGGTTAATACGCTTCTTCCGCGCAACAATTACACCCATAATTGGATAACCACCCATACCCAAAATAACGTTGAATTCTCCAAGTCGAATAGGGATAAGATCTATGTTCATGATATTACCCTTAATATCCACTCTACAGCTTCTTATGCACGCATTTCAATGTAGATTATTTCTCTATTCATAATTTCTATGTTCATGGGTATTCTAACTCGTCCTTAAGCAATTCTAAGTTCTTAGCAAAGTCATCGATATAAATGAACAAGTAGCACCCTTAATCAAATAATACATAAGCATTAACTTTATTGATAAGAATGATACCGACGACACCACATCGCGAGACCGCATCCGCATCCTCGTGATCGCATGTTAAATGTTCCGCTATTTATTTGGGTTGGTTACAGTTGGTCCTGCGATAGTCAGAGTGCTTCCACCATTATTTCCTCTATTCCCTTCTGATCCCATCCCACCAGATCCCTTTTTAGGACAATCCCTTGCAAGATGATCCTTTGAGCCACAAGTGAAGCAGGCACCCTTCTTTAGGTTAGGACAGTTAGGTGCTATGTGGCCTTCCTGATCATAATTGTAGTACACTCGTTTTCCCTTAATGCAAACTCCCAGATGAGTTTTCCCGCAGGTTGGGCACACTTCGATCTTCTTTTTTTGCCCTCCTTGTTGACTTCCAGCTGACGAGTTATCAGACCACTTCCTCTTCTGATTATGGCTACCCCCCGTGCTACTTCCACTAGTCTTATTAATTCCTTTATTTTCACTCTTTTTTTTTCTGATCCTGATTATATTTAGTTACCGCATCACTTCCACCTTCAGCGAGTATGGCTTTCTCTAACACTCCAGCAAAAGTGTTCAATTGGAACATCGACACCTTACTATACAACCAGGGCTTCAATCCCTGCTCGAAACGTTTTGCCTTCCTCTCATCAGTATGTACTTGGTATGTGGCAAACCTAGCCAACTCGTTGAACCTTGCCGCATAATCAGCTACAGACATACTCCTATGCTTTAACTCCAGAAACTGAACTTCCATTTGATTCTGCGAGCTAGTCAGAAAGTACATCTCGAAAAACATCTCTTTGAATCTCTCCCAGGTTATTACACCTTCACCTCCTCGTACTTTGTTTGCCTGCCACCAATAACTGGCTTCAGACTTTAGCATGAATGTTGCATACACGGTTTTCTTGTCTTCCCTTACTTTAGCGACATCGAACACCTTCTCCATCTCCATAACCCAGGTCTGAGCTTCGATTGGGTTTATGGAGCCCTTAAACTCTGGCGGTCCCACCGCCTTGAAATCCTTGAACGAGGTGTTTGGTGGAGCTTGAGGTTGATTGTTAATTGCTCCGGCTAATAGGTTCACCAATTGCTGAACAGGGTTAGCATTGGCGTCGTTGTTGTTATTCATTGGTTCTTTATGAGCTTGCTGACGATTTTGTCTTCTTTTAGGCGGCATATTTCTGTTAAGAATATACGCTTATTAGGTCTTTATTAAATCCCTTAAACATTTAAGGCTTAACTAAAACATTTAATCATAATTCACTTAACACATCAATTCAGATAAACTCTGACATTTTCATTCAAATTCAAAAGTTTTAACATCATACGATAGCATCACTGCTATTTGCATCAACTATCCCGAGAGAATCTACAGGATTTAAAATATTCCTTTGTTTATAAACACATCGGAATTTACATCTTAAACTACCAGATAGTTTTCACATAATCAAACTAATTCTATCACTGCCTGTTAAGGCGCTAAATAACCTTGCCACATTCTTCTTCCATGATGCGGGACATCGTCCTGCGATCTAGCATATATGATGGTAGTCCTTCAAACTGGATTGGATATCTCATCACTCGATCCCGGGCCTCATCCATTGCATTTTGAAGTGTAGAGTAAGTCTCCCCAAGCTTAGCCTTCTTCGCACGACAATCCTCTTCTCGCAAGATCAAGACGACGCGACTCTCTTATCCAAATTCTCCTCCGCTAGGTCGCCGCCTTTCCGAGCTCTCTTTAGATCTTTCTTCAACTTTTCTATTTCTTCTGACTTCTCCTGGTTTCACCCTTCTCGTGAACCAAATCCCACTCCACGCTTCCTAAACGTGTGAAGAGTCACAATTTCCCCATCCTTCGCTTCGATGGTAATCACTCAATAACAACCTCTCCTTCACTCTCCCGAATGTTGGTCCCGCAACTCTATGTTATGATCATAAAGCGCATCATACATCTCAAAGATCGATGGAGTTTGGTGGGAACTCTCTTCCTCCTCTTCTTCATCGTAATCCTCCTCTGATCCGCCTCGTGCTCATGCTCCCGACCAACAATAAGTGATCAAAGGAGATGGCTCTCTGTGTACTAACTGTTCCTCGATGACACGAATGTCTCTTGGCCTCCTCCTCAGAGGTACTTTCGAGGTTCCTCCTCCCAAATTTCTAGCTCCTCTAACATCCGACATCTTGACAACAAAATTTTAAGTTTTAGTTACTAATCCGTATAGCAAACACATAATTTAACACATAAGCACATAAAGTTTTTTATTATCTTCAATGAATTAAGAAATTCATTTCTTATAACTCGATAAGAGTTTACCACCACTATGTTCTCGATCTCCTATAAGGCTACTACCTAAGGTTGTTCCCCCACCTAAGGTTCATAACCTACAGCTTTAATACCAACCTGTGACACCCCCAAATCCGATACATCCATTTCCACAGGATTTGGTGTTCACTATACAAATATCATCTATCTATCTACCCATATATAAATGCAAACCATGCAATAGATAGAAATAATAAATAAATCTCCCTTATGGGGTTACATCAATCGCATAAAAAAACACAATCCCAAATCACTCTAACCTTAAACATCTCGTATGAATCATAAACAATAACAAGTCTTAATAACATCAAGTCCGAACATAAATACATAATAACAACAAGTCTTCTTCATTTGTTAACCTTGCCTTTACTTTTACTAGTGGAAGGCTCGTCTCGATCTTTCGTTTTAATCGCAATGTTATTATTACGCAAGAGTGAGCACGATTGCCCACAAGTATAACAATATAACAAATGAATAATAACATGCGAATAAATCAAAGACTTCAAATAGAAACTCACTTTTTGAATCAAGAATGAATAAAGAAGAGACAAAAGAACTTCCGAGGGTCATAAGACTTGAACTATGTCCTAGGTTGTCAAGTGTTTATACTTGAAACCTTTAATGATCATTAGACTATGGACTCTTCTTCTCGTGACTTAGGGGTATCAACCCTTAGTACCATACTGTGCACAATATCTTAACGCTAACACATAAGTAATCCCCTATACAGGGTTGTTCATCTCAGTTTGACATTAGAGTCCGCACCAAAGGAAGTTTGGTATGGATAATTCATCAAGGGTTCTGAAATTTAGAACGCTCATCAACTATGGACTAGTCGAATCATTAAGGGTTCACTAGTCTAACAAAGTTCAACAGTAACTGATAATTTAAAATTGAATAGCAATCTCAAAAGGTATACAATAGAATAATTATTGTATAACAGAATCATACTTTGAAAGATTAATACATTTTAATATAATAAAATGGACTTGATCAATAATAACGAGAGTTTGCTCGATGTAAAGAGACAACTTATAAGCTCATATAAAGATAATGAGTAGGGTTAGAAAACTTGCCTCGTGCGTAGATTACACGTTAATTTATACATGTTCCTTGATTTAATCCTACATACCATTTACATTCACAATACCAGTTAATTATCACGTAACTAGTCGTCATACGCTCATTCTTTTTGTCTAACTCGAGTTCATGACTATACTTAGTCAAATTACTACACTCATTGCCACAATTAACACATCATGAACAATAAGCTAACTATGCATTTAGTCATTCAATTCATACATAGACGTGTTATTGACATGTTAAGAATTTATTTTAACACCTCATTATATGTCTAACGTGTTTTTATGATCATTAGATTAAGTTACTAACACATTGCTAGACTTGAGCATTTAAAAACTCATTTCTGGACCATTCTGCTAAGTGGCATTTGTGGCTACCACCGTTAAGCTCTCTCTTGGCGCTACACTGGCAAGGACTATGCAAGATGAGGACTTTAGGCTTCATGGCTGTGTGGCTTGTATGGCTGCCATTGAGTTTTAGGCCTGGAGTTGGCGCCTCGACGCGAAACTCCGCTTCGAATTTTAGTTCATGAAGAACACATAATCAAAGTCGAATTTGTCATTTCATGGTCATTAAATTCATTAAATTAAACATACCCATAAACTAGAATTCAGAGATAATCATTACCCAACCTTTAGAGAAATTTTTTAACCAATTAAAACACATAATCACCGAATTAAAACATGTAATTTCACTCGTTCTTGATGTTCTTGAAGGTTTTGAACAAAAAACATAAAATTTAACACTACGGATTCGTTATAACACTAAATCCCTCCATTCAAGTTTTGTTTTCTTCGTTTTAGCATGCATAATCATATACAAGTGTGAATTTTAAAAAATAATTTATGTTTGACATATTAATTTTACGTATAAGGGCCATATGGCCATATTCTATACTATGTAATTTTTGAAACAACAACATACGTTATAATATTATGAAATTGATGATATGGAACCATCTAATACATAGGAAAATACATTAAAACAACATCTTAACACATATATGCACATAATCTTTACTCTTTCCAATTTTCAAAGACTTTATAGAAAACATGAAAGCCATATTTATAAAAACTTTAATAACGTAAATAAATTGGGTTGAAGAAATTACCCAAAGCGTAGATTAGTAGGAGATGAATTCCTTCTCAACTCTTCTTCAATCACACACTCACAATCTCCTCAAGAATTATCAATTTTCTCTTTGAATTCTCAAACTCTCTCTCTCTGCTTTTCCAGACTTAGCAGATAATAAGAAAAAGAAGAAGACGTATAATAATAAAGGAAAAGAACTGACGCGTTGTGGTCAGTTACCCGATCATGGGTAACTGCTAATAACTCCCACTAAGGCCATGTTTGGTTAGCCTTAAAATGCTTATACCCATTTAATTTAATTAAACTTTTATAATATAGTTTAAATCATGTCACATCCAATTAGATAATAACTCAAACATCTAGTTTAATTTAACTTAAATAAAATAAAATAATTCCTCATTAATTCACATAGTTACATAATTAAATTTCTCATTTATTAATAATGTCAAATTATTAAATCTCTAATTAATTATTAAATTAATTAAAATAATATTAGACTTATTAAATATTTCTTTTTAATTCAATAAGCTCACATAAATACATACTTCAGATAATAAAATTCTCCACATTAATTTAATAAATACAACACAAATAATTAAATTAATCTACCATAACTTCACCAATGAATTATTTAATCTAATAATTAATCCATCGAAAATATTTATTCAATCCAATAAATATTAAAATTAAATTACAAAATCTTAGTTGTCACATAATAGACCTGATGGTCTATTTAACTCTTCTAATGGATTACTCGTTTCGCTGCAACTATGGTTGAAAAGTTTTATCATCTACCATATGTTCTAAATCTCTGATTTATTATTGACGAAGACTATTGATAATTTATTTATCTTTAGTCATGATATTCTTTACTGGGCTATTTGTGCTCACCCTTTGCTTCACAATTCCTTTCAGGTAATAAGAGTGTAGTTGGGTCGAGCGGGGATAACAGGGAAATGGTGTGATGGTCCGAGACTGTCGAAGTTTCTCAATACATTATAAAACGGCATGATATGCAACAGATAATTGTATTGAGGACCTGAGATGTGTGTGTCGTATTTTATATGTTACTTAATAATTGATTTTGGCGAATAACAATAGGGTGATGAGAACCCGACTTTGAAAGCGTCAAAAGTGCACCTCATTAGAATGAATATGATAGTAATCTTTTCCTTCTTCTTTGGGGTCTTAAAATATTTGCTGCTGTATTTTATATGGCATTGTAACAATTTGAGTTTGGACACTGTCTACGAGATAATATTGTATTAAAACTCACAGCTTATCTGTTGTCGTACTCTGCACGACAGTTCAACAGTTGTATAAATGAAGTTTATATTTGATTTTTATAAAGTGATATCTGGTGAGTCAGAATGGGTCGTGTGGACCTATTTTGGGGGCGTCACAAATGGTATCAGAGCTTAGGGATATGGTCGCTGGCGGAGATAAGAGTCTAGAACTAAAAGGGGAGAGACGAGTTATATACTTTGCTAGTGTGTGACTTACCTAAGCTGAAATTGTTTACTTGATAAGTTGACAAATTGTGATATGTCAATTAACCTTTGTTTTGAAGATATATTCTAGAATGATATCTGAAATACAGGAGATGAGCAATGGGAAAGTCATGATAGAGAGAAAATAACCAGGAAGGTACAATCCGAAAAGAAAACAAGGTATTCTCATCTCTTCGACATACTAGGTACGCACGTAAATTTCGAGGACGAAATTTCATAAGGAGGGGAGATTGTGAGATCCCGAATTTTATGAAATAAAAGTATTCAATTTTCTATTTTGGTAAATAGTTAAATTGATAAAAGTTTAAAGTTAAGGGTGATATGTGGAAATTTTTCAAAGTAAGCAAGTTGTCATAAAATAACCGGTAATAAAAGTACAGTAATACGCGTGGTTTCATAGTAGCACACGGTATTGATTATTGATGCTTATATGAGAAGTCACTCAGATATACTCAATTATTGCTACAATAATTGCTGCATTATATCTCTCATATTATTGATTCAATTATTGTCACAGTATCATCTGCATAATATTTTATATATTATTAAATTAATAATTGAGACGATAAAGTTATTCATATTATTATTTTCAATATTGACAATGTCTAGAAGTTCTATCAAGGAGAGGTTTGGTCACCTAATTGCGCGCCAATAAGGAGAAATCCTTATCGGAAAGCCCTCTTTCCCGAGAAACGACACTGTTGTTAAATATTGTGAGTTATAATATTAATGATGAATGTTATTAAAAATTAAATTTAAGTTCGGAGTTGAATTTGAAGACGCGGACGTGATATTTGAGTCCAGAACGATGAAATTAGTAGAAATAGACTATAAACATAAAATTTGTCGAGGTTGACTTTTTGGTAAAAAAAAGTCAACAGTTGACTTTTTTCGGAAAAAATCAAACTTCGAAATTTCAAAAATGAAATTTTTGAGAAAAATATTTCCATTGTGTTGGGATTGTTAGTGTTAGTGGAAATCGACATTTATTTCGATAGTAATTTATGTCTAGAGGTTGTATTGACCAATCGGGTAATTAATCGAATAAATGAGCAATTAATTGCTATTAATTCACATGATTATAACTATTTGTTCACATATGTGTACTATTGATTCACATTCTTGTACTATTAGGGGAGTTGGTGCAAGATTGATAATACTTGCATGACTAAGTTAAAAATGGAGGTATAGATGGAGGTACTATACTGTAATTCGTATTTTCACATGATTATAACTATTGATTCACATGATTGAACTATTGATTCACATTATTTACTATTAGGGGAGGTGGTGTAAGTTTGATAATACTTGCAGGACTAAATTAAAAATGAAAAAAAGTTGAAGGTATTGTACTATAATATTTCGTGCCCCAAAACGTGCAATTATCGAAACTATATTTTCCTATAAATAGAAGCTCATTCTTCCTTCATTTCTCACCAATTCACTAAAGCTTTAGAGCAATTATTATAGGAAGAAATTATAGAGAGAAAGAAGAGGAGAAGTCTGCTACCTCACTATCCTAGTATCTAGTTTTCTTCTAAGGATTAGGGTATTATTTCTTTCGTATTCATGAATAGAGCTATTGTTATTCCATTCCTTATTATTATGTTGGAATAACCTGTCTATGCGAAGTACTGCATAAATGGTGAAATTCTTCTATTATTCCATTCTTTATTATTCTGTTGGAATATCCTCATCTGCGCAAGCGGATTACGCATGACCTAGTTTCGTTCTTTATTATTCTCATTGGAATAACTTTGCCATGCATGCGGTTTATCACATATCCTGTGAATTCATTTGTTATTCCATTCTTTATTATTCTGTTGGAATATCCTGTCTGTGAGGATGATGCATAACCTCGGTTCCATTTTTTATTATTTTATTGGGAATAACTCATGCATGCGGTTTCATCGCATGCATGATGAATTCTTCTTCATTATTCCATTCTTTATTATTCGTTGGAATAACTTTGTCTATGTGGATTACCGCATGCATGGTGAATGATCCTTTCAGATTCATTCCTTATTAAATTGTGGAAATTATCTGCTCACGTGGATTACCGCATGGCGGGTGAAAATTCATTTGCGCTTTAAATTTTTTTGACCCTCAAAAATTCTCGGAAAAATTTGAAATGATAATTTGATGAGTTTTCTATATTGTGTCCAAAGATGGCGATTTTTAGATGTATAGATTAAGAGTTATGGATTTTATGAGAAAAACTATTTTAAAAGTAAACCCTTATAACTCCTCAGAGTTAACTCCAAAATTGGTGAAATTTTTATTGGGAGTACATCTATATAACATCAAGTATACCTCAGAATTTTAAATTTTGGACAAAAGTACAATTTATGATAAATGTCTAAATATTCTAGCTTTTGGCCATATGAAAAATAGTAAATGAATTTTAAAAATTCCGAGGAAAATATATGTTCAATATGGGACTATATTCTGTTAAATCCCAGAAAAGAAATATTTTTCATGAAAATGAACTAGTTATGAGTAAATGAATTAAATATGTTATGTGAAGTAACAAAATTGGAAAATAGGATTTTATGGCTTTGGAATCCTATATAGGGTATATGCAGATTTTTGATGAGGGATTTGATCATTGGTGACGAAATCTTATGAGTATGGCATTTTTGAATGATTAAATACATTATTTGGTAAAGTGTAAACAATTGAAATAAATTGTTTATAAGTTTAAAAAGTGATTAAAATATTGTTATAATATTAACAATATTAGATTATGAGTTTATTAAGTGATTGATAATATTTGGATAAATTTAAATTCTTTAATATTTATCCTTGTTTTCGTTTGATTAATGCTTATATCATTGTCATCATCCTCATGCTTATATTATGATGAAAGTCATCTTTGGCTTACGTGCAAAGATGGACTGTTAATTATTGGTTTTACAGTTGAATATCTTTGGCTTACGTGCAAAGATGGACTATTGATTATTGGTTTTATAGTTGAATATCTTTGGCTTACGTGCAATGATGGACTGTTGATTATTGGTTTTACGGTTGTATATCTTTGGCTTACGTGCAAAGTTGAACTATTGATTGATGAGTATCTTTGGCTTATGTGCATAGATAAACTGTTTATTGGTATGATTATGACCATGGATCATTCTAAGATAATCATGACCCGTAATGTTATAGATGATGTGGTAAAAGTCCTCATTGGTCCATAAAGTGCATTGATGGGCGCTTATTGGTATGATTATAACCGTGGATTATTCGGATAATCATGACCATTGATGATTACATAAATATCCTCGGCCAGAGTAGTGCAAGGATGATTCGATGATGTGGATTATTTATTGTCGAGTCTCAAATGATAAAATATTGATTATACACTTTTAATTCATAAAAGATAGTAGATATCATGTTCTACTTGACTCTTCTAAAATACAGTTGTATGTCTTTGGCCTGTAGTGCAAAGAATAAATTATTAATGAATATCTTTGGCCGTAGTGCAAAGATGAATTTATTATTATGATTATGAGCAGGAATTATGATTTGGTATTACCATGATTTTTGATATTTCAGGTGAAGATAGGTGATGAAAATTATCTTCGTCCTGGGTGCGAAGAGAAATTTAGAATCACAATTATGATTATGAGTTATTCATATGACTGTGGACAGGAATTGTTGATTGATGTTACAGGGATAAAAACATTATTGGTGGACTTTTAACATGAAGAAGATAATAATTCGACACGATGGTCTATTTGACTCTTCTAATGGATTGCTTCGTTTACCGCAACTATAGTTGAAAAGTTTTATCATCTACCATATGTTCTAAATCTCTGATTTATTATTGACGAAGGCTATTGATAATTTATTTATCTTTAGTCATGATATTCTTTACTGGGCTATTTGTGCTCACCCTTTGCTTCACAATTCCTTTCAGGTAATAAGAGTGTAGCTAGGTCGAGCGGGGATAACAGGGAAATAGTGTGATGGTCCGAGACTGTCGAAGTTTCTCAATACATTATAAAACGGCATGACATGCAATAGATAATTGTATTGAGGACTTAAGATGTGTGTGGCGTATTTTATACGTCACTTAATAATTGATTTTGGCGAACAACAATAGGGTGATGAGAACCCGACTTTGAAAGCGTCAAAAGTGTACCTCATTAGAATGAATATGATAGTATCTTCTCGTTCTTCTTTGGGGTCTTAAAATATTTGCTTTTGTATTTTATATGGCATTGTAATAATTTGAGTTTGGATACTGTCTACGAGATAGTATTGTATTAAAACTCACATACTATCTCTTATCGTACTCGCATCTTACGCTCAACAGTTGTATAAAGAAGTTTGTATTTGATTTTTATAGAGTGATATCTGGCGACTCAGAATGGGTCGTGTGGACCTATTTTGGGGGCGTCACAAAAAGGGTTGGATTATCATCGGGCATGAAAGTCATCTCGATGAATCCGAACACCCACAAATATAATTTTCATTATCATGGGATCTTAAATCAAACTTCTCAAGACTAAGCCCTCGAACATTGCAAGAAAGTCACCAGCGAAAGGTTCGGGGCTCTTTACTTATGGCTTGATATGACAATGATTGACTTTAGTGGTTTGGTTGCTTGAATTCGTATAACAGGTTGGTTAGGAATATAAAAGCTAACAACCTTACGAAAATAATCAATTTTAACATGATGAGTAGTTAACTAATCGATTCCTCAAATCACATCAAAGGCAATTATTTTCAAAGAGATAAGATCGAGAGGTAACATTAAAGTGTCGATTTGAATTAAACAATATTTATATATAGTGGAGGTAACGAAGGTTTCTCCTAACGGAGTTTCAACCGATAAGTTAAAGTCTAATTTCTTAGTAGTCAAATTTAAACGTTAAGCGCAAGCAAGAGAGATAAAGAATGGGTAGAATCGTTATCTAATAAGGTATAGACTTCGCAAGAATTTATGATTAACTTACCCGTGATAACTTCGTTCGGGTTCTTCGATAAATGCTGTAAGACCCCAACTTTTTGAATAAAGATGAATTTTCTATAATTATCATTTTTGGAATATTATGATATAATGTTATAGTTGTGGGTAATAATTATAAATTTTTGCAAAGTATGCAAGTTGTTATATTATATTCGATTGGTCGGGGAATATTCGATTTAGCGGGGAATATTCGCATAAACTACTCAATCATTGGTGGACCCTACAATGTAATTATTGTTTGATTGAGAAAACGATAAAAATATTTTTATGAAAATAACGACGGAAGTTTTATCTTATTATCTTGTTGAACTACTTCGGTAGTAAAAGTACGAATACGTGGTTGCATAGTAGCACACCTGTATTGATTATCGATGCTTATGTGAGAAGTCACTCACCTTGATTCCATTATTGTCGCTTAATAATATGAATTATTATAAATGATAATGAAGTTTTGTTTTATTCAGATTATTAACGTAATAATACGTAAACATCTTTTATATAAAATGTAATACTTTATTAAAGTTATTATATAAATAAAATATATTATATTTTATTATGCATAGTGTTGTATAGTGTTTTGCATAGTATTTTGCATAGTGTTGCGTATAGTGTTTGCATAGTAAATTTTTTTATATAAATAGAATATATTATATTTTATTTAAAAGATTTTCTTTAAATATGGACCGTCAGATTAAAGTAAATCAATCTGAACGCTTCATGAGTTAGTTACTTACGCATTCCATTTTTCTATAAATAAGCTCATTCCTTCATTATTTTCTTACTAATTCATTTTGAACTCTGAGAGAAAACTATAGAGAGACTATAGAGAGATAGAATAAAAATTTTCTGCTACTTCACTACTCTTATATCAAGTATTATTTTACTAGAAGGATATTATTATTTTGTATTCAAGAAGAGAACTTTTGTTATTCCATTTCTTTATTATTATGTTGGAATAACCTGTATACGCGGAATACCCTATACTTGGTGACATTCTTCTATTATTCTATCTTTATTATTCCGTTGGAACATCCTCATGCATGCTTTTACGCCTTAATTCTGGTTCCGCCTTTATTATTCTGCCTTTATTATTCTCGCTGAATATCTTGTGCATGTGTTTTACACCGGACCGTTCCGCTCTTTTTATTATTCTCAGTATTTATTATTCATTGAATAACTCGCCTATCTGCCAAGTACCGCATGCATGGTGATTTATGTTGTTATTCCATTCTTTATTATTACATTTGAACATCCTCGCTTGTGAATTTCACCCGACTTCGGTTCTCGTATTATTATTCATTGAATAACTTTTATCTACATGCAACCGCATGCATGATGATTTCTTTTGTTATTCCATTCGTTATTATACTCAAATTGGTTAAAATTTTGACTTCTATCCTCCATGAAATTAGTGGAATATCCTTGATATTTGCGCTTCATCCAGTATTTTTCATGGAAATATTCTTTTGAGCATTCTTGAATTTTACTCTACAAAGCAGTATCATGTTGATAATTTGGACGATTTTAGTTCCTGAATAAATTAATTCGTGAACTTGTTTTATTGAATTCTTATATCATTGTCATCATCCTCATGTTTATATTTTTAAAGTCATCTATGGCACAGAGTGCATAGATGGACTTGGTATGATTATGACCGTGGATTATTCTTGTAATCATGGCCGTAATGTTATAAATGATGTGATAAAAGTCCTCATTGGTCCGTAGTGCATTGATGGACAGCTTGTTGGCGTGATCATGACCATTGATGAATACACAAATATCCTCGGCAGTAGTGCATGGAATTTGTGGTCGTGACCCTAATGAATATCTTTGGTAGTAGTGTGGATGGATGATCGAATTATTTATTAAGTTGAGTCTCAAATGATAAAAGTGATGAAAACCTTTTAAATCATAAAAGATAGTAGATTTTATTCTCTACTTGACTCTTTTAATGGATTGCTTGTTCATTGCAGCTTAAACTTGATGTCTATTGTATTTTATCGCTTTAACATTGTTGAAGGCTAATGATAATTTATTCTCGCATTATCTTAGTCATAATATTTCTTCTTGGGCTAGTTGAGCTCACCCTTTCTTTCACCGTTCTCTTGTGAAATGAGAACGTAATGGGACTTGCTTGGGAAATCCGGAGTGATGGTCCTGGATGATAGTATTAGCTAGTAGTCCTCACTATTCTGTTAAATAGTGTGACAATAAATGTAATGTGGACTCATTCTGAGAGTGGATATTGTCTAAATGACAATATTTGTATTAAAACTCACAGCTATATTTTGTCGTATTTTACACGACTGTTGTATATTTAAGTTGTATTTGAATTTATGTACCATATATTTTGGCGACTCAAGATGGGTGATGTATACCTATTTTGGGGGCGTCACAAATGCTCTCACTTAAACTACCAAATTTGACTTGCTATAGAGTACATTCCACCCTTAATTTCTTCGTCATATTCCTGATCCATGATTTGAATCATTATTCTCCAATCCATATCGAATTGGGGTTAACCGCTCTGCACAGGGTAATTCCGTATTTGATGTTGGATTCTCCCAATTGCTGTCCAAAAAGAAAAATCCATTTCATCTATTTTAGCCTTATTGGATCGGACGTCTTTTTCTACAATATCTACGCGTCGATGCGCCTTTTTACCCACGCATCATCTATTCTCCTTCGTTCATTGTTTCTTCTTTCATCGTAACTTTGATCATATCATTCTCGATTCCAAATCTAATATCTTATACTCTGCCAAAGAGTGCTTCGCTCAAGCATCGCATTATCTGGTAACACAATTTTGAATTATTACATCTCTTTGCTCCACGCATCTTTGCCATTCTTCAAATTTCTTCTTCTAACTCATGAACACGATTTTGTAATTCTAAATTTTGATCATAAAATTCTTCTAATAAATTCTCCTCAGGTTCCTCTTCTTCCTCACTCTCAGCTGCCATTTTCAAACACTGCCACAATACAAGGGTTAATTAACATGTCACATATTATCAATATACTCTGACTGACCAATTAAATTCCAAATAAACTTAGGTAGGTCATACTAGCGAAGGAATTCTCTGTCTCTCCCCTCCTAGTTTTTGTCTCACATCTCATCCAGGGATCATATCCCTAAACTTTGATACCAACTGTGACGCCCCCAAAATAGGTATACATTGTGAGACCCCAGATTTTATGAATAAAAATTTAATTTTCTCTAAATGTTTTTTTTGAAAATTATGGTGTGAATTTGAGATAATATTATAGTTGTGGGTAGTATTTATAAATTTTGCAAAGTATATAAGTTGTTATATTATAATCGATTGGTCGGAGAATATTCGGTTTAGCAGGGAATATTCGTACAACGGCTCAATCATTGGTGGACCCCACAACAGAATTATTGTCGGATTGAGAAAATGACAAAAATATTTTTATGAAAATAACGGTGGAAGTTTTACCGTTAATACTGTTGAACTACTCTGTAGTAAAAGTACAGTAATACGCGTGGTTGCATAGTAGCACACGGTATTGATTATTGATGTTTACGTGAGAAGTCATTCAGTTTTGTTCAATTATTGTTATAGTAATTGTTGCATAGTATCTCACGTTATTTGATTCAATTATTGTCGATATTTTATATATTGTTAAAATCAATAATTGAGACGACAAAGTTATTAATATTATTATTTGCAATATTAACGATGTCTAGAAGTTCCGCTCGAGGAGAGGTTTGGTCATCTAATCATGCGGCTAATAGGGAGAAATCCTTATCGGAAAGCCCCCTCTTTCTTGGGAACGACCTGGTCGATTAATATTGTGAATTATAATAAAGGTGATAAATATTGTTAAAATTATTAAGGTGATTTTTATAAAGATTTGCTTATTTTATGGACCCTTATTTACCCATTTTTCAAAATATTCGGTAGGAAATTTTTATAAAAGTGGGGCCCACATGTGGGGCCCATTTGTGTTGGAAAAATGATTTTGGAAATGGAAGAGTATACGTATGGAAGTATATGTATGTATTGAGTGTATGGTGGAAGAAAATGATATGTGAAAGTGATAGGTGTGTGAGTGGAAAATGGTGAAAAAATGGTAGTGTGATAGTGATGTGTAAGAGTGTAGTGAAATTGATTTTTGGGTGGGTGGGGGATTGATGTTGGTTATGGGGGAGAATAATTAAGTGGTGTATATATAATATTGATATATATAATTTGAAGACATGTGTTATATATATTAAATTTTATTATGCATAGTGTTTGCATAATGCCTGCATAGTGTTTGCATAGTAAAAATCTTTTTATATAAAATAGAATATATTATATTTTATTTAAAATATTTTGCTTTAAATATGGACCGTCCGATTAAAGTAAATCAATCTGGACCGTTCATGGATTGGTTACTATTCATTCCATTCTTCTATAAATAAGCTCATTCCTTCATTATTTCTTACGAATTCACCGAAAACTCTGAGAGAGAAAACTATAGAGAGAAATTATAGAGAGAAAGAAGAAAAATATTCTGCTACTTCACTACTCCGATATCAAGTTTCTTTTACGGTAAGGGATATTATTTGTTGTACCCGTAAGGGGTATTATTTCTTTTGTATTCATGAAGAGAACTTTTATTATTCCATCTCATATTGCTCTCATTGGAACATCCTGCTCATGCTTTTACGCCGGACTGGTTCCGCCTTTATTATTACATTTGAACATCCCGTCATGCAGCTTTTACGTTACTCTGGACACGGTTCTGCCTTTATTATTCTGATCTTTATTACTCTGTTGGAACATCCTGTCGGTGTGAATTTCACCTGACCTGGTTCCGTTATTTAGTATTTTGTTGGAATAACCTGTCTATGCGAAGTACCGCATGCATGGTGATTTCATTGTATTCCATTCTTTATTATTCTGTTCAATATCCCGCTTGTGCGTATTACGCTGACACGGTTCCGTTATTTATTATTCGATGGAATAACCTGTTTATGCGAAGTACCACATGCATGGTGATTTCTTTTGTTATTCCATTCTTTATTATACTAAGTTGGTTAAAGCTTTGACTTCTATACTCCATGAAATTAGTGGAATATCCTTGATATTTGCGCTTCATCCAAATTTTCATGGAAATATTCTTCCGAGCATTCTTGAATTTTACTTTACAAAGCGATATCATGTTGACAATTTGGGCGTTATTAGTTCTGAATAAATTAATTCGTGAACTTGTTTTATTGAATTCTTATATCATTGTCATCATCCTCATGTTTATATTTTTTTGAAAGTCATCTGTGGCTGTGGTGCATAGATGGACTTGGTATGATTATGACCGAGGATTATTCGATGTAATCATGACCGTAATGTTATAAATGATGTGATAAAAGTCCTCATTGGCCCGTTGTGCATTGGTGGGCGCTTGTTGGCATGATCACGACCATTGATGAATACACAAATATCCTTGGCCCATAGTGCATGGATAATTTGTGGTCGTGACCCTAATGAATATCCTTGGTAGTAGTGTGGATGGATGATGTGGATTATTTATTAAGTTTGAGTCTCAAATGATAAAAGTGATGAAAACCTATTTAAATCATAAAAGATAGTAGATTTTATTCTCTACTTGACTCTTTTAATGGATTGCTTGTTCATTCGCATTAAACTTGATGTCTATTGTATTTTATCAGTTTAACATTGTTGAAGGCTAATGATAATTTATTCTGCATTATCTTAGTCATAATATTTCTTACTGGGCTAGTTGAGCTCACCCTTTCTTTCACTATTCTCTTCAAGAAATGAGAACGTAGCTGGGACGAGTCGGGAAACGGAGTGATGGTCAGGATGATAGTATTAGCTAGTAGTCCTCACTATTCTGTTAAATAGTGTGACCATAAATGTAATGAGGACTTATTCTGAGAGTGGATATTGTCTAAATGGCAATGTTTGTATTAAAACTCACAACCATGTTTTGTCGTATTTTACACGACTGTTGTATAATTAAGTTGTATTTGAATTTATGTACCATGTATTTTGGCGACTCAAGATGGGTGATGTATACCTATTTTGGGGGCGTCACAGTTGGTATCAAAGCTTAGGGATATGATCCCTGGCTGAGATGTGAGACAAGAACTAGGAGGGGAGAGACGGGGAATTCCTTTGCTAATATGACCTACCTAAGTTTATTTGGTATTTAATTGGTCGGTCAGAGTATAGGAATAATATGTGATATGTTAATTAACCCTTGTTTTATGGCAGTATTTGAAAATGACATCCGAGAATGTTGAGAACATAAATGGAGCACAGGAGACCGTTGAGTCCCCACAGATCAATAATCAGGATAATGTGCATCAGGAAGGCGGCAATCCTCCGGAAAACAACAACACTGATCAAATGGCGAACTACGGTACGATTAGGAGCTTTTTAGAATTCATGCAACATCAAACGAGAGAGACTCCTATTCATAATGAAGGTAAGAATAATGACAACCCACGGTCGGTCACCGCTAAGCAATTCAAGGAGCTAGGACCACCAGAGTTTTTGGGAAAGCTAGAACCACTTAAGGCGGAGACGTGGTTAAAGCAGATCACCAAGATATTTGATGTCTTGGGATGCTTCGAGGAGCAAAAGGTTCCATTCGCCACCTTTATGTTGCGTGAAGAGGCAGACATCGTGGGAAATCAGAAACGCATTACCGACTGGCCTTACTTAAGATGTCTTGGGAGAAGTTCCAAGAACTGTTCAACGACAAGTACTTTCCCGAAAGTATTCGTCACATGAAAGAGGTAGAGTTCATCAAGCTGGAACAAAACAACATGACCGTATCGCAGTACGAAGCCAAGTTTGCCGAGTTGTCCCGTTTTGCGTCCCATTTGGTTAATAATGAGGAGAGAATGACGCGAATGTTTCTAAGAGGTTTGAAACCTGAGATACGTCAATATCTTATCTCTCATAAATTATGTTTATATTCAGATGTTGTTAATAGGGCTCAGTTATTAGAGCGCGATAATGAGTCAGCGAAACCAAAAGGCAACGACCAACAACACGATAATAATCGTACCAGTGGCAACGGCCATCGGAACAATGATAACCATCATGGGGGAAATTATCATGCCAAGAATGGTAACCACTTCGGTGGTAATCATGGCCAAAACAATAAGAATGGACATTTTAAGAAGAGAATGTTCAACAATGACGTGAAGACATCGGCACTAGCACCCGTTGTTAAGGAAGGAGAACGACCACCTATCATATGTTTCAAATGCGGAGGGGAGGGACATATCAGTCCAAACTGCGCAATACCGTCCAAAGCATGTTATAATTGTGGAAAAGAAGGTCACCTAGCCCAATTTTGTCGTTCACCGAAGACAAGTTCAGCTAGGATGGAGGCACCAAAGGCCGTCCCAGACAAGCCAAAGACGGTAGTTTAAGAGAGAGTGTTTTTTTTCGTGACGTAGAACCTGAATAAAATTATCACGGGTATGTTAGTTATAAACTCTTGCGAAGTCTATATCGTGTTAGATACCGGTTCTACTCACTCTTTTATTTCACCTAGTTGTGTTCAATGTTTGAAGTTAACTCCAGAGAAGTTAGACTTTGATATATCTGTTTAAACTCAGTTGGGAGAAACCTTCGTTACCTCCACTATTTATAAATCTTGTTTTATTCAAATCGACACTTTCACGTTACCTGTCGATCTTATCTCTTTGAAAATACTTGCCTTTAATGTGATTTTTGGAAACGATTGGTTAACTACTCATCATGCAAAAATTAATTGTTTTCGTAAGGTTGTTAGCTTTCATATTCCTAATCAACCTATTATGCGAATTCAAGCAACCAAACCATTAAAATCAATCACTGTCATCTCAAGCCATAAAGCTATTCGTTTATTGAAAAACGGATGTCAAGCTTTCTTAGCTCATGTCACGGATCTAAACAAAAATATATCAGTTTTGAATGATATTTCTATCGTTAATAAATTTCTTGACGTATTCCTGAAGACTTCTTAGCCTACCTTAGAGCGTGAAAATGAATTTTGTATTGACCCCAGTACAAAACCCATTTCTTAAACCCTCAAATATTTCTTCAACCAAAATGAACGTATAATACGCCAAAGACGTTGACTCGAGCTGTTGAAGATTACGATCGTACCATTCAAGACCATCGTGGGAAAACAAACGTGATAGCTGACGTGTTGAGTAGAAGATCGTATGCGTTTACGAGTGCGATGTTGTTAACACAAAGACTCATTTCGTATAACTTACAAATGATGAAGATAGAGTTAAAGACTCTAGGGACCCACATGAAGATAACGAATATACGAGTAGAATCGACTTTAATCGATAAAGTTAAAGCCGCTCAAGCTACACACTCGAATCTGATGAATGTGAAGAAGAAGGTTCAAGAGGGCGTTATTCTAGAAGCAAGAGTTGCTGAAGAGAGGAAATCTCAACCCTCGATTTAATTGGCCCATTTGAAATCCTAGATCGAGTAGGAACTATGGCTTATAGGCTCGTTTTACCGCCAAATATGTTGCGTGTTCATAACGTTTATCACGTATCGATGTTACGTAAATATGTGGACGACCCGAACCACATTATTAATTTAGAACCGGATGAGATAGTAGAAGATTTAACATATGAGGAGATGCGTGGATAAGAAGGATCACATTCGACACTCAAAGGTTATATCTCAAGAGTTAGAATCTGAAATGAAGTCAAGGTATCCTCACCTCTTCAGTATACCAGGTACGTACGTAAATTTCGAGGGCGAAATTCCATAAGGAGGGGAGATTGTGAGACCCCAAATTTTATGAATAAAAATTTAATTTTCTCTAAATATTCTTTTTGAAAATTATGGTGTGAATTTGAGATAATATTATAGTTGTGGGTAGTATTTATAAATTTTGCAAAGTATGTAAGTTGTTATATTATATTCGATTGGTCGGGGAATATTTGGTTTAGCAGGGAATATTCGTACAACGGCTCAATCATTGGTGGACCTCTACAATTAATTATTGGCTTGATTGAGGAAACGACAAAAATATTTTTATGAAAATAACGGTGGAAGTTTTACCGTTAATCTTGTTGAACTACTACTCAGTAGTAAAGTACAATGTCTGGCGTGGTTGCATAAGTAGCACACCAGTATTGATTATTGATGCTTACGTGAGAAGTCATTCAGTTTTGTTCAATTATTGTTATAGTAATTATTGCATAAGATCTCACGTTATTTGATTCAATTATTGTCGATATTTTATATATTGTTAAAATCAATAATTGAGACGACAAAAGTTATTAATATTATTATTTGCAATATTAACGATGTCTAGAAGTTACATCGAGGAGAGGTTCGGTTATCTAATTGCATACCAATAGGGAGAAATCCTTATCTGAAAGCCCTCTTTCCGGAATGACTGTCGATTAATATTGTGAATTATAATAAAGGTGATAAATGTTGTTAAAATTATTAAGGTGATTTTTATAAAGATTTGCTTATTTTATGGACCCCTATTTACCCATTTTTCAAAATATTCGGTAGAAAATTTTTATAAATGTGGGGCCCACATGTGGGGCCCATTTGTGTTGGAAAAATGATTTTGGAAATGGAAGAGTATACGTATGGAAGTATATGTATGTATTGAGTGTATGGTGGAAGAAAATGATATGTGAAAGTGATAGGTGTGTGAGTGGAAAATGGTGGAAAATGGTAGTGTGATAGTGATGTGTAAGAGTGTAGTGAAATTGATTTTTGGGTGGGTGGGGGATTGATGTTGGTTATGGGGGAGAATAATTAAGTGGTGTATATATAATATTGATATATATAATTTGAAAACATGTTTTATATATATATATTAAATTTTATTATGCATAGTGTTTGCATAATGCCTGCATAGTATTTGCATAGTAAAAATCTTTTTATATAAAATAGAATATATTATATTTTATTTAAAAGATTTTGCTTTAAATATGGACCGTCCGATTAAAGTAAATCAATCTGACCGTTCATGGATTGTTTCTTATTCATTCCATTCTTCATAAATAGAAGCTCATTCCTTCATTATTTCTTACGAATTCACTTTGAAACTCTGAGAGAGAAACTATAGAGAGAAATTATAGAGAAAGAAGAAAAGTATTCTCGCTACTTCACTACTCTAGATATCAAGTTTCTTTTACTAGTAAGGGATATTATTTGTTGTACACTCGTAAGGGGTATTATTTCTTTTGTATTCATGAAGAGAACTTCTATTATTCCATCTATATTGCTACGTTGGAACATCCTTGTACATGCTTTTCCTGTACTTGGGACTGGTTATTCTTTTTATTATTCTCGTAGAACATCCTGCTCGTTAGCTTTACGCCGGACCTGGTTCCGTCTTTATTATTCCGTTCTTTATTATTGTGTTGCAACATCCTGTCGGTGTGAATTTCACCTGACCTGGTTCCGTCATTTAGTATTTTGTTGGAATAACCTGTCTATGCAAAGTACCACATGCATGGTGATTTCTGTTGTATTCCATTCTTTATTATTCATTGGAATATCACCGCCGGTGCGTGATTCGCTTCTTTGAGTTCCGTTATTTATTATTACGATGGAATAACTTTGTTTATCAAATCCGTGCACGTGCATGGTGATTTCTTTTGTTATTCCATTCTTTATTATACTAAGTTGGTTAAAGCTTTGACTTCTATACTCCATGAAATTAGTGGAATATCCTTGATATTTGCGCTTCATCCAGTATTTTTCATGGAAATATTCTTCTGAGCATTCTTGAATTTTACTCTACAAAGCAGTATCATGTTGACAATTTGGACGTTATTAGTTCATGAATAAATTAATTCGTGAACTTGTTTTATTGAATTCTTATATCATTGTCATTGTCATCATCCTCATGTTTATATTTTTTGAAAGTCATCATGGCTGTTGGTGCGTAGATGGACTTGGTATGATTATGACCGAGGATTATTCGGTTAATAATCATGTAGTAATGTTATAAATGATGTGATAAAAGTCCTCATTGGCTTTTGTTGCATTGATGGATAGTTGTTGGCATAATCATGACCATTGATGAATACACAAATATCCTTGGCCCATAGTGCATGGATAATTTGTGGTCGTGACCCTAATGAATATCCTTGGTGCGTAGTGCATGGATGATGTGGATTATTTATTAGTTGAGTCTCGTGATAAAAGTGATGAAAAACCTTTTTAAATCATAAAAGATAGTAGATTTTATTCTCTACTTGACTCTTTTAATGGATTGCTTGTTCCGCTGTAGTTAAACTTGATGTCTATTGTATTTTATCAGTTTAACATTGTTGAAGGCTAATGATAATTTATTCTGCATTATCTTAGTCATAATATTTCTTCTTGGGCTAGTTTGACTCACCCTTTCTTTCACTATTCTCTTGAGAAATGAGAACGAATGGGGACGAGTCGGGAAACGGAGTGATGGTCAGGATGATAGTATTAACTAGTAGTTCTCACTATTCTGTTAAATAGTGTGACCATAAATGTAATGAGGACTTATTCTGAGAGTGGATATTGTCTAAATGGCAATGTTTGTATTAAAACTCAAATTATATGTTTTGTCGTATTTACACACATCGTTGTATAATTAAGTTGTATTTGAATTTATGTACCATGTATTTTGGCGACTCGAGATGGGTGATGTATACCTATTTTGGGGGCGTCACATACTTCACCTATTCTGAGTCGCCATATACATGGTACAAAATAAAATTCAACTTAATAATACAGCTATCGTGTAAAATACGATAAAACATAAATTAAAAGTTTTAATAAGAATATTGTCATCTAGACAGTATCCACACTCAATGGAGTCCTCATTACATTTATTGTCACACTATTTAACAGAATGGTGAGGACTACTAATGCTATCATCCGGACCACATTCTGCTCCCTACTACTCCCTCCCGCCACGATCTCATTTCCTCAAGAGAATAAAGAAAAGAAAGGGTGAGCTCAACTAGCCCAAAGAAGAAATATTATGACTAAGATAATGCGTAATAAATTATCGTTAGTTTCTTCAAAGTTGTTAAACCGATATAATATAACAAACATCAAGTTTAACTACAACGAATAAACAATCCATTTAAACAAATAAGTAGAGAATAAAATCTACTATCTTTATGATTTAAAACGCTTTTCATCACTTTTATCACCGACTTAGCTTAATAAATAATCCACATCATCCCCGCACTACTACCAATGATATTCATTAAGATCACAACCACAAATTATCCACGCACTACGCCAAGGATATTCGTGGTATTCATCAATGGTCATGATCATGCCAACAATCGTCCCATCAATGCACTACGGCCAATGAGGACTTTTACCACATCATTTGTAACATTATCATCAAGCTATGATTATACCGATTAATCCTCGTCATAATCATACCAAGTCCATCTATGCACTACAGCCACGCCATGACTTTTTTAACATAATATAAAATATGAGGATGATGACAATGATATAAGAATTTAATAAAACAAGTTCAAGAATTAATTTATCTAGAAACTAATAACGCCCAAATTGTCAACATGATACTTTGCTTTGTGGGGTAAAACTCAAGAATGCTCGGTAAGAATATTTCCATGAAAAGATACCGACGAAGCACAATATCAAAGATATTCCACTAATTTCATGGAATATAAAAGACAAAACTTTAACCAACCGAGTATATAATAAAGAATGTAATAACAAAAGAAATCACCAAGCATGCGATAGATCGCACGTATATGTTATTCCAATGTAATAATAAATAATGGAACGTGTCACGCGTAACGCACGCATACGATATATTCCAATGTAATAATAAACAACGGAACCAGGTCATGCGTAAACGCACAAACAGGATGTTCCAATAGAATAATAAATAACGGAACCAAGTCATGCGTAACGCACAGGCATGATGTTCCAACATAATAATAAAGATTGGAATAACAGAAGAATTTCACCATGTATGTGGTACTTCGCATAGACAGGTTATTTCATCATAATAATAAAGAATGGAATAATGTAAGAGTTTCACCAAGTATGCGGTGATTGGCATGTATGTGTTATTCCAACATAATAACAAAGAATGGAATAATGTAAGTTCTCTTCTTCATGAAGACGAAAAGAAAGAAATAATACCCTTACCTTAAAACAACTGGATATAGGAGTAGTGAAGTAGCGAGAATACTTTTCTTCTTTCTCTATAGTTTCTCTCTAAAGTTTCAAAGTGAATTCGTAAGAAATAATGAAGGAATGAGCTTCATTTATAGGAGAATGGACCTAATAAGAATTAATTCTGAACGGTCCGTATTGATTTACTTTTTAAACTAGACGGTCCAGATTGGTTTACTATAAAATATTCTAATAAAAAAAAATCTTTTAAATAAAATATAATATATTCTATTTATAATCTAATAAAATGAATAACTTTATAAAAGTATTCTGCTTTATATAAAAAGATTTTACTATCTGAATACTATCGCAGCACTATGCAAACACTATGCATAATAAAATATAATATATTCTATTTATAGTCTAATAAAATGAATAACTTTATAAAAGTATTACATTTTATATAAAAAGCTTTTCTGCTTTTATTACATTAATAATACTAATAAAACAAAACTTCATCATCATTATTATAATTCACACTATTAATCGACCGTGTCGTTCCTGGGAAAGAGGGGCTTTCCAATAAGGATTTCTCCTATTGGGCGCCGCAATTAGGTGACCAAACCTCTCCTCGGCGTAACTTCTAGACATCGTTAATATTGCAAATAATAATATTAATAACTTCGTCATCTCAATTATTGATTTAATAATATATAAAATATCGACAATAATTGAATCAATTAACGTGAGATACTATGCAACAATTATCAAGTAATAATTGAACAAAACCGAGTGACTTCTCACGTAAGTATCAATAATCAATACCGTGTTGCTACTATGCAACCACGCCAGACATCGCATTTTTTACTACTGAAGTAGTTCAACAGTTTTAACGGTAAAACTTCCGCAGTTATTTTCATAAAAATATTTTTGTCATTTTCTCAATCCGACAATAATTCCGTTGTAGGGTCCACCAATGATTGTGCCGTGGTACGAATATTCCCTGTTAAAACGAATATTCCCCGACCAATCAAATATTATATAACAACTTGCATACTTTGCAAAATTTATAAATATTACCCACAACTATAACATTATATCAAATTCATTCCATAATATTTAAAAAAATATTTCGAGAAATTTAAATCTTTATTCATAAAATCCGGGGTCTCACAATCTCCCCTCCTTATGAAATTTTGTCCTCAAAATTTACGTACGTACCTGGTATGCCGAACAAATGAGGATACCTTAACTTCATTTCAGATTCTAACTCTTGAGGTATAACCTTTGAGTGTTGAATACGATCCTTTTTATTCAATTTTTTAACACGTATTTCTTCATAAGTTAAATCTTCCGCTATCTCGTTCGGTTCTAAATGAATAATGTGGTTCGGGTCGTCCACATATTTACGTTACATCGATACGTGAAAAACGTTATGAACACGCGACATACTTGGCGGTAAAATGAGTCTATAGGCCATAGTTCCTACTCGATCGAGGATTTCAAATGGGCCAATAAAATCGAGGGTTGAGATTTCCTCTCTTCATCGATTCTTGCTTCTAGAATAACGCCCTCTTGAACCTTCTTCTTCACATTCATCACCGAGTATGTAGCTTGAGCGGCTTTAACTTTATCGATTAAAGTTGATTCTACTCGTATATTTGTTATCTTCACGTGGGTCCCTAGAGTCTTTAACTCTATCTTCATCATTTGTAAGTTATACGAAATGGGTTTTTATGTTAACAACATCGCACTCGTAAACGCATACGATCTTCTACCCAACGCGTCAGCTACCACGTTCGCTCTTCCACGATGATATTGAATGGTATTATCGTAATCTTCAACAGCTCGAGAAAACATCTTTGGTGTATGTTACGTTCATTTTGGTTGAAGAAATATTTGATGGTTTAAGAAATGGGTTTTGTACTGAGGTCAATACAAAATTCGATTTCACGCTCTAGGGGTAGGCTAGGAAGTCTTCAGAGAATACGTCAGGAAATTTATTAATAATTGAAATGTCATTCAAAACTGTGACTCTCATCCAAGACTTGGATAGCACGTCACATTGATACCTATCAACTTGCCACTGTTATTCACGACGTCCCCTACGGATATTCTGGCTTCGGTGTATTCCAAGACTTGGAAGTCACCAGCAAAAGGTTCGGGGCTCTTTACTTATGGCTTGATATGACAATGATTGACTTTAGTGGGTTGGTTGCTTGAATTCGTATAATAGGTTGGTTAGGAATATAAAAGCTAACAACCTTACGAAAATAATCAATTTTAGCATGATGAGTAGTTAACCAATCGATTCCTCAAATCACATCAAAGGCAAGTATTTTCAAAGAGATAAGATCGACAAGTAACATTAAAGTGTCGATTTGAATTAAACAATATTTATAAATAGTGGAGGTAATGAAGGTTTCTCCTAACGGAATTTCAACCGATAAGTCAAAGTCTAATTTCTCAGTAGTCAAATTTAAACGTTAAGCGCAAGCAAGAGAGATAAAGAATGGGTAGAACCGTTATCTAATAAGGTATAGACTTTGCAAGAATTTATGATTAACTTACCCGTGATAACTTCATTCGGGTTCCTCGATAAATGCTCTCACTTAAACTACTGAATTTGACTTGCTATAGAGTATATTCCACCCTTAATTGCTTCGTCACATTCCTGATCAATGATTTGAATCATTATTCTCTGATCCATATCGAATTGGGGTTGACCGCTCTGCACAGGGCAATTCCGAATTCGATGTTGGATTCTCTCAATTGCTGTCCAAAAAGCAAAATCCATTTCATCTATTTTATCCTTATTGGATCAGACGTTTTTTTCTAAAATATCTACCCGTCGTGCAGCTTTTACCCATGCATCATCTATTTTCTTTCGTTCAGTTGTTTCTGTGACGCCCCCAAAATAGGTATACATCACCCATCTTGAGTCGCCAAAATACATGGTACATAAATTCAAATACAACTTAATTATACAACAGTTGTGTAAAATACGACAAAACATAGTTGTGAGTTTTAATACAAATATTGTCATTTAGACAATATCCACTCTCAGAATGAGTCCTCATTACATTTATTGTCACACTATTTAACAGAATAGTGAGGACTACTAGCTAATACTATCATCCCAGGACCATCACTCCGCTCCCCAGACTTCGTCCCATTACACGCTCTCATTTCCTGAAGAGAACAAAGTTAAAGAAAGGGTGAGCTCAACTAGCCCAAAGAAGAAATATTATGACTAAGATAATGCGTAATAAATTATCATTAGCCTTCAACAATGTTAAACCGATAAAATACAATAGACATCAAGTTTAATTGCGGTGAACACATAATCCATTAAAAGAGTCAAGTAGAGAATAAAATCTACTATCTTTTATGATTTAAAAGGTTTTTCATCACTTTTATCGCCGAGACTCAACAATAAATAATCCGATCATCCCCGCACTTTCTGACCAGGATATTCATTAGGGTCACGACCACAAATTCCATGCACTACGGGCCAAGGATATTTG
Source organism: Panax quinquefolius (assembly GCA_020205615.1). Taxonomy (NCBI): domain Eukaryota; kingdom Viridiplantae; phylum Streptophyta; class Magnoliopsida; order Apiales; family Araliaceae; genus Panax; species Panax quinquefolius. The sequence goes on from CM035173.1 coordinate 37,535,708, forward strand.
TGTATTCATCAATGGTCATGATCATGCCAACAACTGTCCATCAATGCACTACGGGCCAATGAGGACTTTTATCACATCATTTATAACATTATGGTCATGATTACACCGAATAATCCCTGGTCATAATCATACCAAGTCCATCTATGCACTACAGGCCACAGATGACTTTAAAAAAAATATAAACATGAGGATGATGACAATGATATAAGAATTCAATAAAACAAGTTCACGAATTAATTTATTCAGGAACTAAAATCGTCCAAATTATCAACATGATATTGCTTTGTAGAGTAAAATTCAAGAATGCTCAGAAGAATATTTCCATGAAAAATACTAGATGAAGCGCAAATATTAAGGATATTCCACTACTTTCATGGAGGATAGAAGTTAAAATTTTAACCAACTGAGTATAATAACGAATGGAATAACAAAAGAAATCACCATGCATGCGGTACTTCGCATAGACAGGTTATTCCAACAAAATAATAATAACGGAACCTGGTCAGGTGAAATTCACAACGACAGGATGTTCCAACAGAATAATAAAGAATGGAATAACAATGAAATCACCACGCATGCATATTGTACTTGGCATGACAGCAGTTATTCCAATGTAATAATAAATATAGAATAATAAAAGGCGGAACCGTGTCCTAAATTGTAAAACACATGAACAAGATATTCCAAATGTAATAATAAAGATGTATTAATAAAGATTTTAACCAGTCCCAAGCGTAAAACCTGAGCGAGGATGTTCCAACGGAATAATAAAGACAGAATAATAGAAGAATGTCACCAAGTATAGTGTATTCTACGTATACAGGTTATTCCAACAGAATAATAAAGAAATAGAATAACAAAAGTTCTCTTCTTGAATACAAAATAATGATATCCCGTACCATAAAATAATACTTGATATAAGAGTAGTGAAGTAGCAGAAAACTTTTCTTCTATCTATCTATAGTCTCTCTCTATAGTTTCTCTCTCTAGAGTTCAGTGAATTCGTAAGAAAATAATGAAGGAATGAGCTTCTATTTATAGAAAAATGGAATGCATAAGAATTAACTCTCATGAACGGTCAGATTGATTTACTTTAATCTGACGGTCCATATTTAAAGAAAAATCTTTTAAATAAAATATAATATATTCTATTTATATAAAAAAAATTTACTATGCAAACACTATGCAACACTATGCAAAATACTATGCAAAATGCTATGCAACACTATGCATAATAAAATATAATATATTTTATTTATATAATAACTTTAATAAAGTATTCTATTTTATATAAAAAGATGTTTCTGTATTATTACGTTAATAATACGAATAAAAAAAACTTCATTATCGCTATAATAATTCATATTATTAACTGACAATAATGGAAATAAACTGAGTGACTTCTCACATAAGCATCAATAATCAATACCGTGTGCTACTATGCAACCACACGTATTACTGTACTTTTACTACCGAGTAGTTCAACAGTATTAACGGTAAAACTTCCGTCGTTATTTTCATAAAAATATTTTTCTCGTTTTCTTAATCCGACAATAATTTTGTTGTGGGGTCCACCAATGATTGAGCCGTTGTACGAATATTCTCTGCTAAACCGAATATTCCCCGACCAATCGAATATAATATAACAACTTGCATACTTTGCAAAAATTTATAATTATTACCCACAACTATAACATTATATCATAATATTCCAAAAATGATAATTATAGAAAATTCATCTTTATTCAAAAAGTTGGGGTCTTACAACCTCCCCTTCTTAAGAAATTTCGCCCTCGAAATTAGGGTACGTACCTGGTATATCAAAGAGGTAAGGATACCTTGATTTCATTTCAGATTCTAACTCCCAAGTCATTTCCTCAACATCGTGGTTCCTCTATAACACTTTGACTTGAGGTATAACCTTGGAGCGTAAAATATGTTCCTTCTTATCCAAGATTTGAACAGGAACCTCTTCATACGTTAAATCTTCCGCTATTTTGTCCGGTTCTAACTCAATAATGTGGTTCGGGTCTTTCACATATTTACGTAACATGGATACATGAAAGACGTTATGAACACGAGACATACTTAGCGGTAAAGCAAGTCTATAGGCCACAATTCCTACTCGATCGAGGATTAAAAATGGGCCAATGAATCGAGGATTGAGCTTTCCTCTCTTTCCAAATCTCGTAACTCCTTTCCATGGAGTAACACGTAACAATACATGATCTCCTACATCGAATTCCACGTCCTTTCGATGAAGATCAACATAACTCTTTTGTCGATCTTGTGAGGTTTTTATACGTTGTCGGATCGCTTGAATCTTTTTGGTAGTCATACGTACCAACTCCGGTCCCAACAACGTTGCTTCACCCACCTCATCCCAGCATACTGGAGAACGACACTTTCTTCCATACAACGCCTCTAATGGAGCCATTCCAATGCTTGCTTGATAACTGTTGTTGTAGGAAAACTCCACCAACGGTAATAACTTGTCCCAACTTCCCTTGAAGTCAAGGACACAGAGTCTTAATAAATCTTCCAGAGTTTGAATAGTCCTCTCTGATTGTCCGTCCGTCTGAGGATGATATGCCGAACTAAATCGTAAATCTGTGCCCATAGCTTTTTGCAAACTAACCCAAAATCGTGAAGTGAATCTTGGGTCACGATCATAAACTATGGATACTGGCATACCATGCAGTCTTACAATCTCGTTTATGTATATACGAGCAAGACGTTCAAGTGTATAAGTTTCTCGTATTGGTAAGAAATGAGCAGACTTGGTCAATCTATCAACAATGACCCAAATTGCATCAATTCCTTGAGAAACCTTGGGAAGACCGGTAACGAAATCCATGGTAATGTGCTCCCACTTCCATTCTAGAATTTCAAGTGGTTGCAATGGACCTTTTGGTACTTGATGCTCCGCCTTGACTCGTTAACAAGTTAGACACCTTGAGACAAACAGCGCTATCTCTCTTCATATTGCTCCACCAAAATGTATGACGAAGATCACGATACATTTTGGTACTCCCAGGATGGATTGCAAACGGTGTTTTGTGAGCCTCCATTATGATTTTATACTTTAAATCAAGGTCGTTAGGAACATAAAGTCTGGAGTTGACTCGAAGTATTCCTTCATCATCGATTCTTGCTTCCTAAGATAAAGACCTTCTTGCACTTTCTTCCTCATACACATCACCTCCGTGTCTATAGTTTGAGCAGCTTTAACTTTATCAATTAAAGTCTGTTCTACTCGTATATTTGCCATCATCACGTGGGTCCCTGGAGTCTTTATCTCTATCTCCATCCTTTGCAAGTCACACAAAATGGGCCTTTGCGTTGACAATATCGCACTCAGCACCAAGATATGATCTTCTACTCTCAACGCGCCGCTACCACGTTCGCTTTTCCAGGATGGTATTGGATGGTATGATCATAATCTTTTAATAGTTCAAGCCAACGTTGTAAGACCCCAACTTATTATTAATGAAATTTAATTTTCTCTATTTTGAAATAGTAAGGGTTGATTTGATTAATGTGGATAGTTATGGGTAAAATACGCAAATATTTTAAAATAAGCAAGTGGTTATAAAATATTCATTATTGTCAGGGAATATTCGTTTAGTCGTGGAATATTCTTACAGTCGGGGAATATTCGCATGCGACGCTAGCCATCTTTTGTGGGCCCCATAACGGAAAGCGATTGGATGAAGAAAACGACAAATATAAGTGTTTAAAAATAACTACGTAGTTATTACTGTTAATCTTGTTAAAATACTCTGTTGGTTAAAACACAAGAAGACACCAGTATTGCACCAATTATTGATTCTTACGTAAGAAGGCACTACTCAATAATGGTTACAGTGAATTACTGATTCATATTTTATTGATTTAATAATTGCTTGCGTTGATATTTTATATTCTTTGTTGTTTCAATAATTGTCATTACACGAAGATTTTTTCATTATCGAAGCAATAATTCAAATTATCTGAATAATATTATTAGATAACATTATTGGCAATGTCTAGAAAGTTTTGTCTAAGGAGAGGTTTGGTCACCTAATTGCGGCCCAAGAAGGAGAAATTCTTATCGAAAGCCCTCTTTTCCTGGAACCGCACGTCACAATATTGTGATTCGTAATATTATTTGTGAATAATTAATTATTGATTCATATGATGAGGAAAATATTGATTTTATGTGGATATAGATGGAGAAAATTTTAATGTGACAATTGTTGAAAATTGAAATTTTATCTTTTCTCGATAAAATAATTCATTTAAATATATTATTATATTTTAATAATATAATAATGGTGATATTTTATAACGAATATGAATATATATATGATATCTGAGGAGGAAGAGTATTTTGTTGCAATAAATATTTAAAACATGTTAAACATTTCTATGGGACCCCATTTATTGATCAAATTTGATTATACACTTTGAAAATCGCACATTTGTGGATTTCAGCTTAATTTTTGTTTGGAATTTGGAAAAACTTTCTTCGCAAAGTTGTAGAGAATTGAATTTCCTATAAAAAATCGCGAGATTCAATTTTTCGACAAAAGGCTATTTATTATGAATTATTGAAGTTTCGATTAATTGATTATCATTTTTTTGAAGTTTTAAATGGATTAAGTGAGAAAAACGTTTTTGTTGTTTTTATTGGGGTGTGGTTGATGGCTGAATTCAGTTAGTATGCGTAGGAAAATTTAGAAAAAATAATAATAATATTAAATTAAATTTTCTACTTTTTGTGTTCTAAGCATTTTCCTATAAATAGGTGCTTAGGTTAGAATTAAAAATCACACCGTAAAACCAAGTTTTCTCTCTCTATATTATCGAGCGTATTCTTGTGAGTATTTTGAGTATACTTTGAGTATTGCTATATGGTGCAAGTTCAAGTCATAACCTATATTCTGTTGTTTCAAATTAGAAGTCTTGATCTTTCGAGGTAAGGGATATTATTTTTTTGTAATGATATTATTTCTTCAATATCATTATCTTTGAAATATTGATCTGAAGTTTTTATCAAATTTGGAACTTTTGGTGTTGGAGTTACTATTCACGTGATACTGCCTTATTCACGATACTGACACTTATTTACTGAATCTGAAGACTATTCATCGAAAAATGAAAATTTTCTCTTTTTGTCTAAAATATCTATTGTGGATACTAGCTTTGATTGTATCCATGTTTTGATCATTCTTGAATTTTACACCACTATGATTTTTTTTTGTGGTATTTTTGGACATGGATAAAACAAAGTACTAATCCTTAATCCTTAATCCTTGTCATTTTGTTTCACCGGATTCGCTTTCTTTAAAATATTTTTCATCATCCTCGATCTTAAATGATGATATTATTGAATATCTTTGGCCCGTAGTGCAAAGATGAATGATTTCGATGAATATCTTTGGCCGTAGTGCAAAAGATGAACAGTGTTTAGATGAACATGACCAATCGATGAATATCTTTGGCTCAGTAGTGCAAAGATGAATATTTGATTCCGTGATATATATTGATTGATGTTACAGGGATAAAAGATAGACGATGAACTTTTAAATTCATACATCAAGATAGTAGTTTGCATTCTCTACGTAACTCTTCTAATGAATTATTATATCCATTGCGAATATTGATTTAAAACTTGTTGTCTATTGTATTCTATTAGATTTTTCCTGTTGAAGACTAATGATAATTTGTTGTATATTATCTTAGTCATAATATTCTTTTTACCGGGCTAGTTGAGCTCACCCTTTTCCTTTTTGTTCCATTTTTCTTCTCGTGAGGCGAGAATATAAGCGAGTACGTAGTCTGGGTATGGAATGAAGGTTCTAGAGAGAGTTGTTTAGTAGTCCTCACCATTTTGTAAAATAATTTATCAATAAATGTGATGAGGATTTATTTGAGTATAGATATTGTCTGTAAGATAATATTTGTATTCAAACTCACAATTTCTTGTTGTAATAATAAAGTTGTAGTTGTTTACATCCATGTATTGACAACTCGTAATGGGTGATGTATACATATTTTGGGGGCGCCACAATTGGTATAAGAGCTTAGGGATATGATCTTTGGCGAAAGATCTAGGGGAATAGAACTAGGAGGGATGACGAGTAAATCCTTTCACTAGTGTGTCCTACCTAAGCTTATTTGTTAGTTAGTCAAGATATAGGGATATTATGTGATATATTGATTTCCTTAATTAACCCTTGTTTTATGGCAAGATTTTGAGAATGTCGATCGAGAATATTAACAATGGAAATGAGACCGTGGAGATGCTCGCACTCACCAACGAGGAGAACGTGCAACAGTCGGGCAATGTTCCTCCATGAACAACACCAACGAAAGCGAGATGATGAATGAGGGATGTTTAGAAGCTTTTTGCGCTTCATGCAAAATCAAACGAGGGAGACTTGTGTTCAAAATACGGGAGGAAATGATAGCAATTCACGGGTTGTCACAACCAAGCGCCAAAGAGTTGGGACCACCGTAATTTAAGGAAAGCCAGATCCGATCATGGCGGAAACATGGGTCAAGCAAATTACCAAGATATTCGATGTCTTGGGATGCACGGAGGAATGAAGGTTCCATTCGCCACCTTTATGTTTAAAGTGGCGAAGCGATTCTTTGGTGGGAGTCGTGAAGCGTACTCCATCCACCGCACTCGGCATGTCTTGGGAGAGCGCTTGAAACTATTTAATGATAAATACTTTCCGAAAGTGTTCGTATATAAGAAGGAAGTGGAGTTTATTAGACCGGAGCGAAACAACATGACGATGTCTCAATGACGAGGCAAAGTTTGCGAGTTATCCGTGTTTGCACCTCATTTGGTGGAGAATGAGGAACGTATGACGCGGGATGTTTCTTAGAGGTTTGAAACCCGGCATACGTCAAGATCTCATTTCTCATAAATTTTCTCTCTATTCGGATGTTGTAAAATGGGCTCAATTATTAGAGCGAGATAACGAGTACGGTCAACTAAGGGACCACAACCAGATCGTACGAGAGATAGCGATCAATGTAATAATGATAACCAAATGGAGAAAGAAACAGACGGACAAAATGGTAACCACTCTGGTGGTAATCATGGCCATGAAAATAGAAGAAGCGAGTCGAGGAGATTTTAAAAGAGGAGATTTAACAATGACCATGTGAAGACGACAAGCGATCAAAAGAATCGGTTCTAAGGGAGGAGAACGACCACGTGTCATATGCTATAAATGCGAAAAGAGGGACATATCAGTCAAACCGCCCACAACAGTTCAAGGTATGCTATAATTGTGGAAAGGAAGGACATATCGCTCGAGATTGTACAAAGAGCAAAACCTAGTTCAATGGGGACGGTGACTCAAAAGATCGTCGGAAAAAGTCAAAGTCAACGATTCCGGAAGAGCGTTTGTTGTATCGGGTCATAATGCGAGAACCCAAACGAGGTGATCACGGGTAAGCTATTTATAAATTCTTGCGAAGTTTATACCTTACTTGATACCTGCTATACCCATTCATTTATCTCTCCTGCATGTGCTCAACGCTTAAACTTGACTCGGAGAAATTAGACTTTGACCTATCTCGTGGAAACTCCGTTAGAGAAACTTTCATCACATCCACTCGCTTATAAATCTTGTTTGATTCAAGTTGGCACCATCACCTTACCCGCTTGACCTTATCTCTTTAAAGATACTTGCTTTTGATGTGATTTTAGGGATTGATTGGTTAACTACTCATCATGCCAAAATTGATTATTTTCGTAAGGTTGTTAGTTTTCATATTCCTAACCAACCTGTTGTTATGCAATTCAAGCAACTAAACCATTAAAATCAATCACCGTCATATCTAATCATAAAGCTATTCGCTTATTGAAAAACGGATGTCAAGCTTTCTTAGCCCATGTTATGGATTTGAATAAAGACACGCCAAATTTGAATAATATTCTGTTGTTATTGACTTTCCCGACGTATTTCCCAAAGAACTTCCCGGTCTACCCCGAGCGTGAAGTTGAATTCTTTATTGATCTTGAACTGCGTACAAAGCCCATTTCTAAAACCCCATATCGAATGGCTCCTATTGAACTTCAGAGTTAAAGGTCCAACTACAGAATTGTTGGACATCGGTTTCATTCTGGCCCTAGTACATCTCCTTGGGGTGCTCCTGCTTTATTTGTAAAGAAGAAAGACGGGAGTATGCGACTTTTGTATTGACTATCGGAATTGAACCATGTCACCATCAAGAATAGGTATCCTCTACCTCGTATTGATGACTTGTTTGACCAGCCGCAAGGGGCACAATTCTTTTCAAAATCGATCTTAGCTTCTCGGATATCATCAAATGAAGATTAGAATCGAGGATATTCCAAAGACCGCTTTAGAACTTCGGTATGGGCATTATGAATTCTTAGTCATGTCTTTCGGATTGACTAATGCTCTCTGCGGCTTTCATGGATATGATGAACCGAGTATTCAAGGAATATTTGGATCGCTTTGTTGTTGTCTTTATTGATGACATCCTCATATATTCCAAAAGTCATGAAGATCATGAGCACCATTTGAAGTTTGGTACTCCAAAGGCTTCGTGAAAACAAACTATATGCCAAATTGAAGAAATGCGAGTTCGGCTTGAGAAAGTAGCATTTCTTGGGCACGTGGTGTCAAAACATGGAGTATCCGTGGACCCGTGAAGATTGAAGCAATACAAAGTTGGGAGCAACCAAGAAGTCGGTGGATCAAAGTCACGTAGCTTTTCGGGTCTAGTCATTTTATTATTATGAGATTCGTGGAAGGGTTTTCTCGAATCGCTACTCCATTAACTCAAATAACTCGGAAGGATACAAAATTCGTTTGAGCGAAGAATGCGAGAAGAGTTTCCAAGAGCTCAAGAGGAGACTCATTTGAACTTGTTCTAACAATACCATCCGGTTCGGATGGATTTGTTATCTCACAACGATGCTTCGGGCAAAGGGTTAGGATGTGTTCTCATGCAACGTGGAAAAGTCATAGCCTATGCCTCATGACAACTTAAAGAATATGAGAGGAATTATCCTACTCATGATCTAGAGTTAGCGTGAATCGTTTTCATGCTTAAAGATATGGAGGCACTATCTATATGGGAGAAAGTGGAGATATATTCGCACCATAAAAGCCTTAAATATTTCTTCACTCAAAAAGAACTCAACATGTGGCGTGACGTTGGCTCGAGCTATTGAAAGACTACGACCACACTATTCAATACCATCCTAGAAAAGCGAACGTGGTAGGCGACGCGAGTAGAAGATCATATGCGTGAATGAGTGCAATGATGTCAAGTATACTGCACAGAGCCAACTTTAATAGAAAAAGTTAATGTTGCTCAAACCAATCAAATCTTGAGCCGATGCGTATGAAGAAGAAAGTACAAGAAGGAGCTATTCCTAAGCGAGAATTGATGAAGAAGGAATACTTGAGTCCACTCTAGACTTTGTGTTCTAACGACTCGATTTGAAGTACAAGATTATGATGGAGGCACACAATACACCATTTGCAATCCATCCTGGAAGTACTAAAATGTATCGTGATCTTCGACATACATTTTGGTGGAACAATATGAAGAGAGAGATCGCAAAGTTTATCTCGATGTCTTTAACTTGCCAACGTGTAAAGGCGGAGCATCTAGTACCTATTGCAACCACTTGAGATTCCGAAATGGAAGTGGGAACACATTACCATGGATTTCATTACGGGTCTTCCTACGGTTTCTCAAGGCATCAATGCTATTTGGGTTATTATTGATAGATTAACCAAGTCTGCTCATTTCGTGCCGATATGGGAGACTTATTCCCTTGAACGTCTTGCTAGTATGTACGTGAATGAGATTGTGAGGTTGCATGGCATGCTTGTATCCATAGTTTCGGATCGTGACCCAAGATTCACTTCAAGATTTTAGGTTAGCTTGCAAAAAGCTATGGGCACGGATTTACGATTCAGTTCGGCATACCATCCTCAAACGAACGGACAATCAGAGAGGACTATTCAAACTCTTGAAGATCTATTAAGACTCTGTGTCCTAGACTTCAAGGGAAGTTGGGATAAGTATTTACCATTGGAGGAATTCTCCTACAACAATAGTTATCAGGCAAGTATAGGTGTGGCTCCATTCGAAGCATTATATGGACGAAAATATCGCTCTCCAGTATGTTGGGACGAGGTGGGTGAAGCAACATTGTTGGGACCCGAGTTGGTACGTATGACTACGGAAAAGATCCAAATAATTCGACAACGATACAAACCAAGACAAGATCGACAAAAGAGTTATGCGGATCTTCATCGAAAGGACGTGGAATTTAGTATAGGGGATCATGTATTGTTGCGAGTTGCTCCATGGAAGGGAGTTACAAGATTTGGGAAGAGAGGAAAGCTCAATCCACGATTTATTGGTCCATTTCAAATTCTTGACCGAGTAGGAAATATAGCCTATAGACTCGCGTTACCTCAGAGTATGTCTCGTGTTCATAATGTGTTTCATATATCGTATTTCAGAAATATGTGAAAGACCCGAATCACGTTATAGAGTTAGAACTATTTACGAGATAGCCAAGAAGAGCGAGATAGCCAAAGACTTAACGTGTGAGGAGGTACCACAAGATCTTGGATAGGAAGGAGCATGTCTTACGCCAAGAAAGGTCATACCACAAGTTAAAGTTTTGTGGAGGAATCATGCTATAGAGGAAATGACCTGGGAGTTAGAAACGAAAATGAAAGCGAGGTCCTAACCTTTTCGAAACACCAGGTACGTACGTCAATTTTGAGGACGAAATTTCATAAGAAGGGGAGGTTGTAAGACCCCAACTTATTATTAATGAAATTTAATTTTCTCTATTTTGAAATAGTAGGGGTTGATTTGATTAATGTGGATAGTTATGGGTAAAATACGCAAATATTTCAAAATAAGCAAGTGGTTATAAAATATTCATTGTTGTCGGGGAATATTCGTTTGGTCGTGGAATATTCTTCATTGTCGGGAATATTCGTATTTATTGTATGCCAGCTTTTGTGGGCCCCATAACGGAAAAGCGATTGGAATAAGAAAACGATAAATATAAGTGTTTAAAAATAACTACAAGAAGTTGTTACCAAGTAATCTTCGTTAAAATACTCTCGTGGTTAAAACACAAGAAAGATACGTGGTATTGCACCAATTATTGATTCTTACGTAAGAAGGCACTACTCAATAATGGTTACGATTAATTACTTGTTCGATTTTATTGATTTAATAATTGCTTTGCGTTGATATTTTATATTCATTGTTGTTTGAATAATTGTCATTACACAAAGAGTTTTTCATTATCGAAGCAATAATTCATATTATCCTAATAATATTATTAGATAACATTATTGGCAATGTCTAGAAAGTTCTGCTTGCAAGGAGAGGTTTGGTCACCTAATCAGGCGCCGAAGAAGAGAGAAATTTTTATTGAAAGCCCCTCTTTCTTGGGAACCACTCGTCATCAATATTGTGATTCTGTAATATTATTTGTGAATAATTAATTATTGATTCAAATGATGAGGAAAATATTAATTTTATGTGGATATAGATGGAGAAAATTTTAATGTGACAATTGTTGAAAATTGAAATTTTATCTTTTCTCGATAAAATAATTCATTTAAATATATTATTATATTTTAATAATATAATAATGGTGATATTTTTACAACAAATGTGGGATATATGAGTATATGAGGAGGAAGAGTATTTTTGTTGCAATAAATGTTTAAAACATGTTAAACATGCTCTGTTGGACCCCATTTATCGATCAAAATTTGATTATAAACGTAAAAATCGCTTTGCTTGTGGATTTCTTGGTCAATTTTTGTTTGGAATTTGGAAAAAATTTCTTCTGCAAAGTTGTAGAGAATTGAATTTCCTATAAAAAGTCGCGAGATTCAAATTTTCTGACAAAAGGGATATTTATTATGAATTATTGAAATTTTGGATTAATTGATTATCATTTTTTTGAAGTTTTAAATGGTTTAAGTCAGAAAAACGTTTTTGTTGTTTTTATTGGGGTGTGGTTGATGGCTGAATTCAGTTAGTATGCATAGGAAAATTTAGAAAAAAATAATAATAATATTAAATTAAATTTTCTACTTTGGTGTTCTAAGCATTTTCCTATAAATAAGGTGCTTAGGTTAGAATTGAAAATCACACCAGAAACTGAAGTTTTCTCTCTCTATATTATCGAGCGTATTCTTATGAGTATTTTGAGTATTGCTATCTGATTGCAAGTTCAAGTCATAGCCTTATATTCTGTTTCAAATTTAGAAGTCTTGATCTTTCGAGGTAAGGGATATTATTTTTTTTAATGATATTATTTCTTCAATATCATTATCTTTGAAATATTGATCTGAAGTTTTTATCAAATTTGGAACTTTTGGTGTTGGAGTTACTTATTCACGTGATACTTATTTATTCACGATATCTGACACTATTTACTGAATCACTTAAGACTATTCATCGAAAAATGAAAATTTTCCTTTTCGCCTAAAATATCTATTGTGGATACTAGCTTTGATTGTATCCATGTTTTGATCATTCTTGAATTTTACACCACTATGATTATTATTTTGAGGTATTTTTTGGACATGGATAAAACAAAGTACTGAATCCTTAATCCTTAATCCTTGTCATTTTGTTTCACCGGATTCGCTTTTTAAAATATTTTCATCATCCTCGGTCTTAAATGATGATATTATTGAATATCTTTGGCTGTAGTGCAAAGATGAATGATTTCGATGAATATCTTTGGCCCGTAGTGCAAAAAGATGAACAGTGTTTAGATGAACATGACCAACCCATTGAATATCTTTGGCACAGTAGTGTAAAGATGAATATTTGATTCCAGATATATATTGATTGATGTTACAGGAATAAAAGATAGACGATGAACTTTTAAATTCATACATAGAAGATAGTAGTTTGCATTCTCTACGTAACTCTTCTAATGAATTATTATATCCGCTGCGAATATTGATTTAAAACTTGTTGTCTATTGTATTCTATTAGATTTTTCCCTGTTGAAGACTAATGATAATTTGTTGTATATTATCTTAGTCATAATATTCTTTACTGGGCTAGTTGAGCTCACCCTTTTCCTTTTTGTTCCATTTTTCTTCTCAAGAGGCGAGAATATAGCGAGTACGAGTCGGGGTATGGAATGAAGGTTCTAGAGAGAGTTGTTTAGTAGTCCTCACCATTTTTGTAAAATAATGTATCAATAAATGTGATGAGGATTTATTTGAATATAGATATTGTCTAGAAGATAATATTTGTATTCAAACTCACAATTTTACTGTTGTAATAATAAAGTTGTAGTTGTTTCTGTACCATGTATTGACAACTGAGAATGGGTGATGTATACCTATTTTGGGGGCGTCACAAACATCGTTGTCGCATGTTGAGTTCCTTTTGAGTGAAGAAATATTTGAGGCTTTTATGATCCGTAAAGATCTCCACTTTTTCCCCATACAAGTAATGCCTCTAAATCTTTAGTGCGAAAACAATAGCTGCCAACTCTAGATCATGAGTAGGATAATTCCTCTCATATTCTTTGAGTTGTCGTGAGGCATAGGCTATGACTTTCCCATGTTGCATGAGAACACAACCTAACCCTTTGCTTGAAGCATCACTGTAGATGACAAATCCCTCCGAACCAGATGGTATTGTCAGAACAGGTGCTGAAATGAGTCTTTTTTTGAGTTCTTGAAAACTCTTCTCACATTCCTCGTTCCAACAGAATTTTGTATCTTTCCGAGTCACCTAGCGATTCGAGAAAACCCTTCTACTTAATCTCCGATAATAACCAAATTTCAGCCGAGAAAGCTACGTGCTTGATGAATCGATTTAGGTCGCTCCCAACTTTGAATGGCTTCAATCTTTCTTTGGGTCAATGAGATATTCCATGAATTGATACCACGTGCCCAAGGAATGCTACTTCCTCGAGATGTAACTCGCATTTCTTCAACTTGGCATAAAGCTTATATTCACGAAGCTTTTGGAGTATCGACCTCAAGTGTTGCTTTCATGATCTTCACGGCTTTTGGAATAAATAAGGATGTCATCAATAAAGACGACCACAAAGTGATCCAAATATTCCTTGAATACTCGGTTCATCATATCCATGAAGGCGGCGGAGCATTAGTCAATCCAAAAGACATGACTAGAATTCATTATGCCCGCATCGAGTTTAAAGAAAGTCGCCTTTGGAATGTCATCGGTTCTAATCTTCAATTGGTGATATCCGAACGAAGATCAATCTTTGAAAAGAATTTGGCGCCTTGCAACTGGTCAAACAGGTCATCAATACGTGGCAATGGGTACTTATTTTTGATGGTGACATGATTCAACTCCCGATAATCAATACAAAGTCACATACTCCCATCTTTCTTCTTTACGAATAAAACAGGAGCAACCCAAGGAGAAGTACTAGGATGAATAAAACCAATGTCTAACAATTCCTGCAGTTGGGTCTTTAACTCCTGAAGTTCAATAGGAGCCATTCGATATGGGGCTTTGGAAATAGGTTTTGTACCAGGTTCAAGGTCGATACAAAATTCAATTTCACGCTCTGGGGTAGGCGTGAAGTTCTTTAGGGAATACGTCGGAAATTCATTAACAATAGAAATATCATTCAAAAGCGACGCATTTTGTTTAGATCTGTGACATGAGCTAAGAAAGCTTGACATCCGCTTTTCAATAAACAAATAGCTTTATGGCTTGAGATGACAGTGATTGATTTTAATGGTTTGGTTGTTTGAATTCGCCATAATAGGTTGATTAGGAATATGAAAGCTAACAACCTTACGAAAACAATCAATTTTGCATGATGAGTAGTTAACCAATCAATCCTCTAATCACATCAAATGCAAGTATTTTCAAAGAAATAAGATCGACGGTGTAATGTGCGAAGTGCCAATTTGAACTAAACAAGACTTATAAACCGTGGATGTAATGAAGGTTTCTCCCAATGGAGTTTCAACAGATAAGTCAAAGTCCAATTTCTCTGGAGTCAAATTTAAACGTTGAGCGCAAGTAAGAGAAATAAAAGAATGGGTAGAACCGGTATCAAATAAGGTATAAACTTCGCTAGAGTTTATGATAAGCTTACCGTGATGACCTCGTCGGGTTCCTCCTTGCTTTACGGGAGGTTACAACAAATGCTCTCCTTGCAGACTCACCGGCTTTGACTTTTCTGGGATGACCTTTGGTGCCTCCACACTAGCTGAACTTGTCTTTGGTGAACGACAAAATCGGGCCAGGTTACCTTCTCTTCCACAGTTGTAACATGCTTTGGATGGCATCGCACAGTTGGGACTGATGTGTCCCTCTCCTCCACACTTGAAGCATATGATTGGTGGTCGTTCTCCTTCCTTAACGACAGGTGCTGATGTTGACGTCTTTCCATCATTGTTGAATCTCCTCTTCTTGAAATGTCCATTCTTATTATTTTGGCCATGATTACCACCGAAGTGGTTACCATTTTTAACCCGTTGATTCCCTCCACGCTTATTGTCACCGCTTCATGATCAAGTATCACCGGTATTATTATTTTGCTTACGCGCTCTCTTTTCTATTGGGTTGACTCATTATCGCGCTTCCCCACTAATCGAGCCCTATTAACAACATCTCGAATACAAACACGCTTTATGAGAGATAAGGTATTGACGTATCTCAGGTTTCAAACCTCTTAAAAACATTCACGTCATTCTCTCCTCATTATCAACCAAATGGAACGCAAAAAGGGACAACTCGGCAAACTTGGCTTCGTACTGCGATACGGCCATGTTGTTTTGTTCCACTTGATGAACTCTACCTCTTTCATGTGATTTGATACTTTGGGAAAGTACTTGTCGTTGAACGCTTCTTGGAACTTCTCCCAAGACATCTTCAAGGTCGGCGGAGTTGAGTACGCTTTACTGATTCTCACCAAGATGTCGCCTCTGCACATAACATGAAGGTGGCAAAGGAACCTTTGCTCCTCGGAGCATCCCAAGACATCAAATATCTTGTTGATCTCGCTTAATCCACGTCTCGCTTAAGTGGTTTTGGCTCTCCAAAAACTCGGTGGTCCCAGCTCCTTGAACTGCTTGGCGGTGACCGTGCACGAGTTGCCAGATATTTCCACCGTATTTTGGACAGAGGCGCTCTTGCTGATGTTGCACGAATTGCATGAAGCCTCGTAACATTCCATCGCTCATCATTTGGTCAGTGTTGTTGTTTGCATGAGGATTGTCGCCTTCCTGATGCACATTGTCCTAGTTATTGATCTGTGTAGACTCAACGGTCTCTTATGCTCCATTGATGTTCTCAACATTCTCGGATGCCATTTTCAAATACTGCCACAAAACAAGGGTTAATTAACATATCACATATTAACCCTATACTCTGACCGACCAATTAAATAACAAATAAACTTAGGTAGGTCATACTAGAGAAGGAATTCCCCGTCTCTCCCCTCCGAGTTCTTATCTCACATCTTAGCTAGGGATCGTATCCCTAAGCTTTGATACCAACTGTGACGCCCCCAAAATAGGTATACATCACCCATCTTGAGTCGCCAAAATACATGGTACATAAATTCAAATACAACTTAATTATACAACAGTCGTGTAAAATACGACAAAACATAGCTGTGAGTTTTAATACAAATTTTGTCATTTAGACAATATCCACTCTCAGAATGAGTCCTCATTACATTTATTGTCACACTATTTAACAGAATAGTGAGGACTACTAGCTAATACTATCATCCGGACTATCACTCCATTCCCCGACTCGTCCCAACTACGTTCTCATTTCCTAAAGAAAACAGTGAAAGAAAGGGTGAGCTCAACTAGCCCAGTAAAAAATATTATGACTAAGATAATGCAGAATAAATTATCATTAGCCTTCAACAATGTTAAACTGATAAAATACAATAGACATCAAGTTTAATTGCAGCGGAACAAGCAATCCATTAAAAGAGTCAAGTAGAGAATAAAATCTACTATCTTTTATGATTTAAAAAGGTTTTTCATCACTTTTATCATTTGAGACTCAACAATAAATAATCCGCATCATCCACGCACTTCTACGCCAAGGATATTCATTAGGTCATTGACCACAAATTCCATGCACTACTACGGCCAAGGATATTTGTGTATTCATCAATGGTCATGATCATGCCAACAACTGTCCATCAATGCACTACGGGCCAATAAGGACTTTTATCACATCATTTATAACATTACTGGTCCATGATTACAATCAATAATCCTTGGTCATAATCATACCAAGTCCATCTATGCACTACTGAGCCACGATGACTTTAAAAAAAATATAAACATTAGGATGATGACAATGATATAAGAATTCAATAAAAACAAGTTCACGAATTAATTTATTCAGGAACTAAAATCGTCCAAATTGTCAACATGATACTGCTTTGTAGAGTAAAATTCAAGAATGCTCAGAAGAATATTTCCATGAAAAATACTGGATGAAGCGCAAATATCAAGGATATTCCACTAATTTCATGGAGGATAGAAGTTAAAATTTTAACCAACCGAGTATAATAACGAATGGAATAACAAAAGAAATCACCATGCATGCGGTATTGCATGTATGTGTTATTCCAATGTATAATAATAACGGAACCGTGTCGGTGAAATTCACACCGGCTGGGATGTTCCAATGTAATAATAAAGAATGGAGTAACAACAGAAATCACCATGCATGCGGTATTGCAGATAGACAAAGTTATTCTAACGAGAATAATAAATACGTAATAATAAAGATTTTAACCAGTGTCCTGTAAAACACACGACGTGATATTCCAAATGTAATAATAAAGATGTAATAATAAAGACGGATCTAGAGTCCATGTAAAGCGTAGAATGTGATGTTCCAACGGAATAATAAAGATAGAATAATAGAAGAAGGTCACCAAGTATAGGGTATTCCGCGTATACAGGTTATTCCAACAGAATAATAAAGAAATGGAATAACAAAAGTTCTCTTCTTGAATACAACATAATAATATCCCTTATCGTAAAATAATACTTGATATAAGAGTAGTGAAGTAGCAGAAAACTTTTCTTCTATCTCTCTATAGTCTCTCTCTATAGTTTCTCTCTCTAGAGTTCAGTGAATTCGTAAGAAAATAATGAAGAAATGAGCTTCTATTTATACAAAATGGAATGCATAAGTAATTAACTAACTCATGAATCTATCCGTATTGATTTACTTTAATCTGACGGTCCATATTTAAAGAAAAATCTTTTAAATAAAATATAATATATTCTATTTATATAAAAAAAATTACTATGCAACACTATGCAAAATACTATGCAAAACACTATGCAACACTATGCATAATAAAATATAATATATTTTATTTATATAATAACTTTAATAAAGTATTACATTTTATATAAAAGATGTTTACGTATTATTACGTTAATAATACGAATAAAACAAAACTTCATTATCGCTATAATAATTCATATTATTAATCGACAATAATGGAATCAAACCGAGTGACTTCTCACATAAGCATCAATAATCAATACCGTGCTTTACTATGCAACCACACGACATCTTTGTACTTTTACTACCGAAGTAGTTCAACAAGATAATAGCAGTAAAACTTCCGTCGTTATTTTCATAAAAATATTTTTGTCGCGTTTCTCAATCCGACAACAATTTTGTTAATAAGTCCACCAATGATTGAGCCGTTGTACGAATATTCTCTGCTAAACCGAATATTCCCCGACCAATCGAATATAATATAACAACTTGCATACTTTGCAAAAATTTATAATTATTACCCACAACTATAACATTATATCATAATATTCCAAAAATGATAATTATAGAAAATTCATCTTTATTCAAAAAGTTGGGGTCTTACAGTTTCTTCTTTCATCAGAACTTTGATCATAGCATTCTCAGATTCCAGCTCTAATATCTTATACTCTGCCAAAGAGTGCTTCTGTTCAAGCATCGCACATCGGGTAACACAATTTTGAATTGTTATATCTCTTTGCTCCACGACCTACTGCCATTCTTCAGCCTGCTCTTCTAACTCATGAACACGATTTTGTAATTCTAAATTTTGATCATAAAATTCTTCTAATAAATTATCCTCAGGTTCCTCTTCTTCCTCACTCTCAGCTGCCATTTTCAAACACTGCCACAATACAAGGGTTAATTAACATGTCACATATTATCAATATACTCTGATTGACCAATTAAATACCAAATAAACTTAGGTAGGTCATACTAGCGAAGGAATTCTCTGTCTCTCCCCTCCTAGTTCTTGTCTCACATCTCAGCTAGGGATCATATCCCTAAGCTTTGATACGAACTGTGACGCCCCCAAAATAGGTATACATCACCTATTCTGAGTCGCCATATACATGGTACAGAATACAAATACAACTTAATAATACAGCTATCGTGTAAAATACGACAAAATATAAATTGAAAGTTTTAATAAGAATATTGTCATCTAGACAATATCCACACTCAATGGAGTCCTCATTACATTTATTGTCACACTATTTAACAGAATGGTGAGGACTACTAATGCTATCATCTGGACCAAGTTACTCTGCTTCCCGACTAGTCCCGCCACGCTCTCATTTCAAGAAGAAACAAAGGAAAGAAAGGGTGAGCTCAACTAGCCCAAGAAAAATATTATGACTAAGATAATGCAGAATAAATTATCGTTAGCCTTTAACAGTGTTAAACTGATACAATATAACAAACATCAAGTTTAACTACAGCAGAACAAATAATCCATTTAAAGAGTCAAGTAGAGAATAAAATCTACTATCTTTTATTATTTAAAAGGGTTTTCATCACTTTTATCGCTGGGACTCAGCTTAATAATAATCCACATCATCCCTGCACTACGGCCAAGGATATTCATTAGTATCACAACCACAAATTATCCATGCACTACGGGCCAAGGATATTCGTGTATTCCTTAATGGTCATGATCATGCCAACAACTGTCCATCAATGCACTACGGGCCAATGAGGACTTTAACCACATCATTTGTAACATTACGGTCATGATTATACCTATTAATCCCTGGTCATAATCATACCAAGTCCATCTATGCACTACAGGCCACAAATGACTTTCAACATAATATAAACATGAGGATGATGACAATGATATAAGAATTCAATAAAACAAGTTCAAGAATTAATTTATCCAGGAATTAATAACGTCCAAAACATGATACTTCTTTGTAGAGTAAAATTCAAGAATGCTCAGAAGAATATTTCCATGAAAAGATACTGGATGAAGCGCAAATATCAAGGATATTCTACTAATTTCATGGAGTATAGAAGTCAAAACTTTAACCAACTGAGTATAATAAAGAATGGAATAACAAAAGAAATCACCAGACATGCGATAGACCGCACAAACAGGTTATTCCAACTGAATAATCAATAACGGAACCAGGTCATGCGTAACGCATGCATAAGAGATATTCAATGTAATAATAAATAATCGGAACCAGTCGATTGAAATTACACACCGATGCATGATGTTCCAATAGAATTATAAATAACGGAACCAGGTCATGCGTAAACGCATAGACAAGATGTTCCAACAGAATAATAAATAACGGAACCTGGTCATGCGTAACGCACAGACAGGATGTTCCAACAGAATAATAAAGAATGGAATAATGTAAGAATTTCACCATGTATGCGGTACTTCACATGACAAAGTTATTCCAACATAATAATAAAGAATGGAATAATAGAAGAATTTCACCAAGTATGCGGTACCATGACAAAGTTACTCCAACATAATAACAAAGAATGGAATAATGAAAGTTCTCTTCATGAAGACGAAAGAAAGAAATAATACCCTTACCTTAGAACAATTTGGATATAGGAGTAGTGAAGTAGCGAATATTTTCTTCTTTCTCTATAGTTTCTCTCTCTAAAGTTTCAAGAATTAAGTAAGAAATAATGAAGGAACGAGCTTCTATTTATAGGAGAATGGACTGAATAGTAACTAATTCTTGAACAGTCCAGATTGATTTACTTTTAAGCTGAGACGGTCCAGTTGGTTTACTATAAAATATTCTAATAAAACAAAATCTTTTAAATAAAATATAATATATTCTATTTATAATCTAATAAAATGAATAACTTTATAAAAGTATTTTTGTTTTATATAAAATGATTTTACTATGCAAATACTATGCAAATACTATGCAAATACTATGCAGACACTATATGTATAATAAAATATAATATATTCTATTTATAGTCTAATAAAATGAATAACTTTATAAAAGTATTCTGTTTTATATAAAAAGCTTTTCAGTTTTATTACATTAATAATACTAATAAAACAAAACTTCATCATCATTATTATAATTCACACTATTAATCGACCAGTCGGTTCCTAGGAAAGAGGGGGCTTTTCAATAAGGATTTCTCCCTGATTAGCCTTGATTAGGTGACCAAACCTCTCCTCGGCGTAACTTCTGTACATCGCTCATATTGCAAATAATAATATTAATAACTTCGTCGTCTCAATTATTGATTTAATAATATATAAAATATCGACAATAATTGAATCAATTAACGTGAGATACTATGCAACAATTATTGAAGCAATAATTGAACAAAACTGAGTGACTTCTCACGTAAGCATCAATAATCAATACCGGTGTGCTACTATGCAACCACATGCCATTCATCGTATTTTTACTATCGAGTAGTTCAACAGTTTTAATGGTAAAACTTCCGTCGTTATTTTCATAAAAATATTTTGTCGTTTTCTCAATCCGACAATAATTCCGTTGTGGGGTGCACCAATAATTTTGTCGTCGTACGAATATTCCCTGTTAAAATGAATATTTCCCGACCAATCAAATATTATATAACAACTTGCATACTTTACAATATTTATAAATATTACCCACAACTATAACATTATATCAAATTCATTCCATAATATTTAAAAAAATATTTCAAGAAATTTAAATCTTTATTCATAAAATCTGGGGTCTCACATTCGTCGCCGCCACCAGTCGCCATGAGTAGGTATGTATCAATATATCTCTTTCATTTATATATAATGTTAAATTTGGGTTTGATTTTGAATTATATATATTGCATACTTATGTGTTTATATGAGTTTGATTTGATTATTTAGTTTGAATTTGTGTTAGATTTATGAAATGACAGCTAACATATTGATATTATATAATAACAGTGTGATATTTAGTTTCAGATTGGCTTTAATTTGTGCAATTTCAAGGCATACATGTTCATAATTTGATATTAAGGCTTATGTTAGTGTATTGAATGAGATAATTGCTTCAATTTGAGTTTTTCCTAGTGTATAAATTTACGGTATAATTTGTAAGTTGTTTATAGTGGTTAGAGATAAATTATTATTAAAATAATATAATGTCCATTATTATATAATATTATAAAATATAAAAATTAAATATTAAACTAAATTAAATTAAATATAATAACATATAAATAAAATAAATAATATAACAAAAAAAATAATACAAAGTAAAGTAAATAAAAAAATAAAATAAAATTCTTTAGTTTACTTAATTTCCCTACTAAAATCAACTAATTATGTAACATTTACTTATTTTTTCACTACTAAATTTATATCAACTAATTAGTATTTACTTAGTTAATATTATTTAGTTTCCCAATACTAATTAAAATAAATTAAGTAGCATTAATTTACTTAGTTTTACACTATTAAATAAAAATAAAATAATGTAATAACATAAATTTATATTACTTTGTATAATATAATATAAAATAAAATAATATGTCATAACATAACATAACATAACATAAAATAAAATAAATTCATTAACTTAATTACATTTATTAAATTTATTAATTTAAATAATATAAATAATACAAAATAAATTAATAAATAAATAAATAAAAGAGAGAACATGCATACTCTATCAATAACTCAACTGCAACATCCTTAAGACCGACTTTTTTCGAATGCATATTTTGTAACCAAATATCATCATTTTCTTGGCAAGTAGTTTATATCACAATCTCTATCATGAAAATATACTATGGATTTGCGATTAACCATCCTTGTCTTGAATTTGAATCCACAAAGCAGTATCCTCGAAATATATACAACAAATTAGAGAAAGATGAAAGTGTGCACTATCTTATTGAAAGATAACTTGTCACAATTAGATGAAAATTAACTTCATGTTATAATGTAAAACAAATACCTTAATCATCGCCTAAGAGTAATGACTACTGGGAGAAGAGTCTATGACTTCCTTGTACGCAGGATTTAACATAGCAGTTGTATGCAGCTAATACTCCAATTAACTGGTTCCTCAGCATAAATAAAAAAGTATAGGTCGTAGTTCCTGTTTGTGTCCCATACTCGAATTGAGTAATTAAATTACTACAGACATTCATCACTGGTCCATCATAACAGATGACAACATCCCAAGGATATGGCCATTAAGCTGTTGAATAAAGTTCCAAGTTCAGCAAACCCTCTAGATGAACGGGCGACCACTTATCTTTTAAGAGTGAATCATCGACTGATATGGGTTTATCTTTTAAGAGTAAATCATCGACTGATATGGTCGCTCGTTCAAATAATGCGATATCGCTCGGGACTAACCCCTCAAACTAGTTTTTAAGATCCAATAATTACATGTACAATGATATCAATACATCGCAAAGGAAAAGTCCATCGTGGGAATCAAGACAAGATCCGATTCTTAGATCTCAACACCGGGATTTCTAGGCTCACATTATTATACGTGAATATGTATGTACAACATATCCTAAACTCGATAATAGGTGATTTCACCGGTTGAAATCTTTATTACGAGCCATCAAAAACCCCTCACCTCTAGATATAGATCTAGGGCTTCATGGGGTACTCAAGACTGATTAAAAACATTAAAACATTTAGATCTACCATGGATCTAAACTGATCTAGCATATAGGTTAGAGCCTCATGCTCATTAACCATCCAAAAGGCTACATCCGGGTTAGATCTAGGTAGATCTAGTCTCCGAACTTGATTTATAACTAAATGAACACAATATAACCAGTAGAATATCAATATCTACCAACTACTACACAATATACATGTAAAAAATACAATTTTAAACTAGATTCAAGTAATATATAATAGAAATCTAGTATATTGAATAAAGTTTACAAAGAAAGTGACCTAAAATGAGCGTTTTTCACATTGGGGACGCGTGAACAAACTTCTTCTGGCTCAGGATCAACTTATATCACTCTAGAAACTTAATATGTAACAACTAAAATATGGTGTAAAATCCTCAAACCCGAGGGTTTCTCTCTTTAAAATCTACTTTCACTCTTTAACTTCTTCTATCTTTTTTTTGCAAATGAGCTACTGGCTGTTGTTTAAGGAGCTGGGAGACCAGCCGCAGGTATACCTGCGGATGGAGCAGATATAAATGAGGCTGGGCCCCATGGGTCCCACCTTCTTAAAGTTTGTTCCTTTGGTCTCGGTTTGGTGAAAATTGAACTCTGCACCCAAAAATCCCAAAAAGTCCTTGCGGAAGGCTACAAAATAAGGTAAATTCTGACAAAATCAGAGTTCAAGAAGATGATGCAATGAGCTAAAAGGTATCTTTCAGTTCCCGAGGATCATCAATTGGCTCATATTTGATAGCTCGTTGTTCAATGATTGTTGCCATAACTTCTTATGACCACATCCTCAGCTTCGCGATCCTCGTTCGGTCCGCATCATTTTCGGACGTTGTTGCACTTTAATTTCTCCATGGGGCTGTTTCTAGGGTGAAATGATGCTTCTGCCCTCCCTCAGGGTTGTCTCCGAAGTGAAATGATGCTTCTGCCCTCCCTCAAGGTTAGTCAAAGGAAAGCGAAATTTCAAGTGTCTACAATACGGTTTAAATGTATATAAGTATTATAATATACAGTTTATTTACTAAATACATGTGAAATACAATAAAGGATCCCGCGCAACAAACACATAAAGCTTTTTTCTGTAAAACTCCAAATCAAATTCTAGGATCCCCAAATTCTAAAGAAAGAAGAACCTATGGAGCCAAAGTTTATACCCAAAAAGTGGAAGCAACCCTCACTAAAATTCGGTTCGTTTACCAGCATCTCCATGCGCAACAAATCTCAGATATATCTCTATCTAACTCGCTTCGACGAAATCCAACAGTATAATTATATCTAGTTGACTCGTAGCAAAGCACCCAAATACAAATCTCTCAACGATATTGTAAGACCCCAACTTTTTATGAATAATATTTAATTTTTTTTAATATTATTCTAAATAGTAAGGTGTTGATTTAATAAATATTATAGTTATGGTGATATGTGCAAGTTATATGAAGTAAAGAGAAATATTCGTTTTGTCAAGGAATATTTATTTTATCGGGGAATATTCGTATGACGGCGCCGAAATAAGAAATAATTGGTGGGCCCCACAACGGAATAATTGTTGAATATAAAAAGCGATAATAATATTCTTTTTTAAAAATTGGCGGTAGAACTTTTACCATTAATTGTTAAAATACACGGTAGTAAAAGAACAGTAACACGCAGTAGTCCACAGTAGTATGCGGTATTTCACAGTAACACACGATATTACACAATATATTTGATTATTGATTCAATAATTGCTACAGTAGAAGCCACTCAGTATTTAATTCAATAATTGTTACAGTGACATCTATACAGTATTTTATATTATTAAATCAATATTTGATACGACACAGTAACTCATATTATTTGATTTGATATTATTAAACTAGATAATATTATTGGCAATGTCTAGAAGTTCTGTCGAGAAAAAAGTTTATTTTATTGCGCGCCGTTTATACGGAAGACCTCATCTTTTCTGAGAATGATCTGGTTGTCAATATTGTGAGTCTGTAATATTAATTGTGAATAATTATTGAAGAATAAAAGGTGTTGATTAAGAATAATTATTATAAGTAATATGTGGTAGATATTTGTCCAATTTGTGTTATAAATAGAGGGGTTTAGCATGAGATGTTTGTTATAAGTTTATCTTATTATTTTATGAACCCACCACTTGCCAATTTGTCAAAATTGTCGACAAAATTTTCTTTCAGTATTTGTTTTATTATTATAATAATAGTAATAAAATAGAAAACTTTTTATATAAAACATAAAACTTTTATAAAGTTATTTATTTTATTAGAATATATTATATTATATATAAAGTTATTTGTTTTATTAGAATATTTTATTGAATAATAAAAATCACACGGAAACTTTTGAAATTGGTGGGTGAAGTATGGACGTTTGTCAAACTTGATGTGCTAAGCATTTTCTTATAAATATGTTGCTTAGTTGAGGTATGAAACTCACACTAGAATCACAAAATTCTTCTTTTATAATATTGTGCATATTTCTTGTGAGATCCCGAATTTTATGAAATGAAAGTATTCAATTTTCTTATAATTATTATTCTATTTAGTAAATGGTTAAATTGATAAAAGTTTAAAGTTAAGGGTGATATTTGAAAATTTTGCAAAGTAAGCAAGTTGTTATAAAATATTCGTTGTGTCGGAAAATATTCGTTTAGTCGTGGAATATTCTTTTAGTCAGGGAATATTCGTACGACTACACAATCATTGGTAGACCCCACAACGAAAGTATTGTCGTAGTTAGAGAATGATAGAAATATCTTTTTTTTTAAAATAACGGCGAAAGTTTTTACCGTTAACTATTGAAATACCAAGTGTTAAAAGAACAGTAATACGCGTGGTTGCATAGTAGCACACGGTATTGATTATTGATGCTTACGTGAGAAGTCACTCAGTTATACTCAATTATTGCTTTCGATGAAGAATTGCGTAATATCTCTCATATTATTGATTCAATTAATGTCACAGTATCATCTACATAATATTTATTATTATTAAATCAATAATTGAGACGACAAAGTTATTCATATTATTATTTACAATATTGACGATGTCTAGAAAGTTCTGTCGAGGAGATGTTTGGTCACCTAATTGCGCGCCAATAGGAAGAAATCCTTATCGAAAAGTCCTCTCTTTCCCGGGAATGATCTAGTTATTAAATACTGTGAGTTATAATACTAATGATGAATAAGTTCGTGTTGATTAAAGATGAAATTGAAATTTCCATTGTGTTGGGATTATTAGTGTTAGTGAAAATCGACATCTATTCTGATAATAATTGATGTCTGGAGGTTATATTGACCAATCGGATAATTAATCGGATAAATGAGCAATTAATTGCTATTAATTCACATGCTTATAACTATTTGTTCACATGTGTGTACTATTGATTCACATGCGTGTACTATTAGGGGAGGCGGTGCAAGATTGATATACTTGCATGACTAAATTAAAAATGGAGGTATAGATGAAGGTACTATATTATAATTAATTTTTTCACATGTATAGAACTATTGAGTCACATGATTGTACTATTGATTCACATGATATACTATTAGGGGAGATAGTGCAAGTTTGATAATACTTGTAGGACTAAATTAAAAATAAAGGAAAAGATGAAGGTATTATACTGTAATATTTCGAGCCCCAAAATGTGCAATTATCGAAACTATGTTTTTTTATAAATAGAAGCTCATTCTTCCTTCATTCTCACCAATTCACTAAGACTCACAAGAGAAATTATAGAGAGAGAAGCTATAGAGAGAAAGAAGAAGAGAAGTCTGCTACTTCACTATTCCAGTATCCAGTCTTCTTCTAAGGTAAGGAGTATTATTTATTTCATATCCTGAAGAGATATTATTTTTCGTATTCGTATGAATATTATTTTCATTCAATATTCGTAAGGAATATCATCTTCGTTTCAATATTCGTAGGAATATTATTTTGTTCAACCGTTCGTAAGGGGTATTATTTATTTCATACTTGAAGAGATATTATTTTTCGTATTCGTATGAATATTATTTTCGCTCAATATTCGTATAAGGAATATCATCTTCGCTCAATATTCGTAGGAATATTATTTTCGCTCAACAATGTAAGTGGGGTTTTATTTCTTTCAGATTCAAGAGAGTTATTTTCTTTCAATACTCGTAAGGGTTGTTACTCCATTCTTTATTATTCTGTTGGAATAACTTGTCTACGCGGACTACCGCATGCATGGTGAAATTCTTCTTTTATTCCATTTTTTATTATTCTATTGGAATAACTTTGCTCACGCCGAACTACCGTATACATGGTGAAATTCTTCTGTTATTCTATTCTTTATTATTCTGTTGGAATAACTTGTCTACGCAGACTACCACATGCATGGTGAATGACCCTTCGTATTCATTCTTTATTAAATTGTGGAAATAATATGTCTACGTGGATTACCGCATTGCGGATGAAAATCCATTTGCAGTTTCGTATATTCTATTATACTCGTATAAGATATTCTTTCTTTTGTACTCGTCATGGAATATCGTTTTCTTTTGTATTTTCCTTTCATGGGTACTATTCACATATACGGCATTATTCACGTATACGGTATTATTTACGAATACGGGTACTATTCATAAATTGCTATTCATAAAGTACTATTCACGAGTACTATTCATAAAGTACTATTCACGTGGTACTATTCCTGAAGTACTATTCATGGGGTACTATTCACCCAGAGTACTATTCATGACAAAAAAATTGATTTCTTTTCGGTCCAAATCATTTTTGATACAATATCATTCTTGAATTTTACTCCACAAAGCAGTATCATGTTGACAATTTGGATATTTTTAAACTCTGGATAAATTTAAAGTCTTTAATATTTATCCTTGATTTTGTTTGATTAATGCTTATATCATTGTCATCATCCTCATGCTTATATTGTGATAAAAGTCATCTTTGGCTTACGTGCATAGATGTACTGTTGATTGGTATAATTATGATCAGGGATCATTCGGTATAATCATGACCCGTAATGTTACAAATGATGTGGTAAAAGTCCTCATTGGCCCGTAGTGCATTGATGGACAGTTGTTGATATGATTATGACTAGGGATTATTCGGTATAATCATGACCATTGATGATTACATGAATATCCTTGGCCCGTAGTGTAGGGATGATTCGATGATGTATTTTATTTATTAAGCTGAGTCTCAGCGATAAAGTTGATGATTTTTTTTTTAAATCATAGAAGATAACAGATATCATGCTCTACTTGACTCTTCTAATGGTTTGCTTATTCCGCTGCAGTTGTTGATCTAAAACTTGTTGTCTATTGTATTCTATCAGTTGTTATACTGTTGAAGGCTAAGGATAATTTATTCGCATTATCTTAGTCATAATATTTCTTCTTTGGGCTAGTTGAGCTCACCCTTTTCTTTCACCGTTCTCTTGTGGAATGAGAATATAAATTTGGGATTGGTCGGGGAATGTTGACGATCCAGATGTGTGACGCTCCCAAAACAGGTATACATCACCCATCTTGGGTCGCCAGATACATGGTACAAAATTCAAATACAAACTTAATTATACAACTGTCGTGTAAAATACGACAAAACATAAGCTGAGAGTTTTAATAAGAATATTGCCTTCTATACTGTAAGACCCCAACTTTTATGAATAAAGATTAATTTCTCTCGAAATATATTTTTGAATATTATGATGTGGATATAATATAATGTTATAGTTGTGGGTAATATTTACAAATTTTGCAAAGTAAGCAAGTGGTTATATAATATTCGATTGGTGGGGAATATTCATTTTAACGAGGGAATATTAAATGCGACATCACAATCATTAGTGGACCCCATAACGGAAGTATTATCGTAATAAGAAAACGATGTAATTATCTTTTATAAAAAAATAACTACGCGGAAGTGTTACTGTTAAAAAGCAAGTTAACTACCCAAAGTAAAAAGTAATGCAAGATGTCTGCATGGTTGCGTAGTAGCTCCAGGTATTGGTTATTGATGCTTACGTGAAAAGTCACTCGCTTATACTCGATTATTCTTATAGTAATTGTTGCATCATATCTCTCATATTATTGATTCAATTATTGTCACAGTATCATCTGCATAATATGTTATATTATTAAATCAATAATTGAGACGATAAAGTTATTTATATTATTAAATTGCAATATTTACAATGTCTAGCAAAGTTATGTCAAGGAGAGGTTTGGTCATCTAATTGCGCGCCAATAAGGAGAAATCCTTATCGGAAAGCCCCCTCTTTCCTGAGAACGACCTGGTTGTTAAATATTGTGAGTTATAATATTAATGATAAATAATTTCGTGTTGATTAAAGATGAATTTGATAGTTCCATTGTGTTGGGATTATTAGTGTTGGTGGAAATCGACATCTATTCCGATGATAATTGATGTCTGGGGGTTATATTGATAAATCGGGTAATTAATCGGATAAATGAGCAATTAATTGCTACTAATTTATATGCTTATATAACTATTTGTTTACATGTGTGTACTATTGAATCACATTCATGTACTATTAGGGGAGTTGGTGCAAGATTGATAATACTTACATGACTAAGTTAAAAATGGAGGTATAGATGGAGGTACTATACTGTAATTTGTATTTTCACATGATTATAACTATTGATTCACATGATTTACTATTAGGGGAGGTGGTGCAAGTTTGATAATACTTTCAGGACTAAATTAAAAATGAAAGAAAAGATGAAGGTATTGTACTGTAATATTTCGAGCCCCAAAACGTGCAATTATCGAAACTATATTTTCCTATAAATAAAAGCTCATTCTTCTTTCATTCTCACCAATTCACTAAGACTCATAAGAGCAATTATAAAGAGAGAAGCTATAGAGAGAAAGAAGAAGAGAAGTCTGCTAGCTCTCTACTCCAGCATCCAGTTTCTTCTAAGGTAAGGGGTATTATTTCTTTCATATTCATGAAGAGAGCTTCTGTTATTCCATTCTTTATTATTATGTTGGAATAACTTTTGTCATGCAAAATCTTTGCATACATGGTGAAATTCTTCCATTATTCCATTCTTTATTATTCATTGGAATATCCCATGCATGCGGATTCAAGCTTAGACACAGTTCCATTCTTTATTATTACATTGGAATAACACATGCATATGCCTATCGCATGCATGGTGAATTCTTTGTTATTCCATTCTTTATTATTCATTGGAATATCCTGTTTGTCGCGGATTCGCTAGACTGGTTCCATTCTTTATTATTACATTGGAATAACTTTCATCATGCGGCTCTATCGCATACATGGTGAATTCTTCTGTTATTCCATTCTTTATTATTCTGTAGGAATATCCTGTCTGTGCGGATTACGCATAACCTGGTTCCATTCTTTATTATTCTGTTGGAATAACCTATCTATGTGGATGACTCAATGATGTGGTTTATTTATTAAGCTGAGTCTCAGCAATAAAAATTGATGAAAACATTTTAAATCATAGAAGATAGTAGATATCATGCTCTACTTGGCTCTTCTAATGGATTGCTTATTCCACTGCAGTTAAACTTGATGTCTATTGTATTTTATCAGTTTAACATTGTTGAAGGCTAATGATAATTTATTATGCATCATCTTAGTTATAATATTTCTTACTGGGCTAGTTGAGCTCACCCTTTCTTTCACTGTTCTCTTTAGGAAATGAGAATGTAGCCAGGACAAGTCGGGGAACGGAGTGACGGTCCAGATGATAGCATTAGTAGTCCTCACTATTCTGTTAAATAGTGTGACAATAAATGTAATGATGACTTCATTGAGTGTGGATATTGTCTAGATGACAATATTCTTATTAAAACTCTTAGATTATGTTTTGTCGTATTTCACACGACTGTTGTATAATTAAGTTGTATTTGAATTTTGTACCATGTATTTGGCGACTCAAGATGGGTGATGTATACCTATTTTGGGGGCGTCACATAGACAATATCCACTCTCAATGGAGTCCTAATTACATTTATTGTCACGCTATTTTATAGAATAGTGAGGACTACTATGACACCATCTGGACCGTCACTCCGTTCCCCGACTTGTCCTAGCTATATTCTCATTTCCTGAAGAGAACAGTGAAAGAAAGGGTGAGCTCAACTAGCCCAGTAAGAAATATTATGAATAAGATAAGGAAGAATAAATTATCCTTAGCCTTCAAAAGTATAACAACTGATAGAATACAATAGACAATAAGTTTTAGATCAAAAACTGCAGCGGAATAAGCAATCCATTAGAAGAGTCAAGTAGAGCATGATATCTACTATCTTCTATGATTTAAAAGTTTATCATCAATTTTATCCTATAATACTCATCAACAGCTTCTTTATTATACCCAAGACAAATAGAACTTTCATCACATTTGTCTTCAAATTGAACCACCAAAGATGTTAGTTAAATTCACAATTCATGTTTATAATAATGTGAATCAACAATTTCTCCTTGCCACAAAGACTTAATAGAACATTTACTCAATATCCTTACCCCAAAGGCTAAAGATATTCAAATGTAATAACAATGATCATACCAATCAGTTGTCTATCTTTGCACTACTGGCCAAAGATATTCAACTATAAAACCAATGGTCATGATCATACCAATCAATTGTCTGTCAGTGCACTACGGCCAAAGACATTCAACTGTTAACTAATGGTCATGATCCTGCCAATCACATCATCGAATTATCCCTGCACTACGACCAAGGATATTCATTAGTATCACAAGTGGTCATTATCATGTCATACACCTGTCCATCTTTGCACTACGGGTCAAAGCTATCAATTAACAATTCATCTTTGCACTACGACCAAAGATATCAATCAACAGTTCATCTTAGCACGTAAGCAAAAGATATACTACTGTAAAACCAATAATCAACAATCCATCTTTGCACGTAAGCCAAAGATATACAACTATAAAACCAATAATCAACAGTCCATCTTTGCACGTAAGCCAAAGATATACAACTATAAAACCAATAATCAACAGTCCATCTTTGCACGTAAGCCAAAAATATACAATAAAAAACGATAATCAATCAATATCCATCTATGCACGTAAGCCAAAGATGACTTTCATCATAATATAAGCATGAGGATGATGACAATGATATAAGTATTAATCAAACGAAATCAAGGATAAATATTAAAGACTTTAAATTTATCCAGAGTTTAAAATATCCAAATTGTCAACATGATATTGCTTTGTGGAGTAAAATTCAAGAATAATATTCATGTACCAAAAATAATTTAGACAGAAAAGAAATATATTTTTCAGGTGAATTGTGCCCCGTGAATAGTACCCTGTGAATAGTACTTCGAAAATAGTACCTCACGAATAGTACCCCGGCATGAAAAGTGTCCCAAATACCAGAGTGAATAATACTAGAGTGAATAGTAACTGGGTGAATAGTAACCCATGAATAGTAACTCGTGAATAGTACTCCGGCACGAAAAATGCCCCGAATACCCGAGTGAATAATATTAGAATGAATAGTAACTGGGTGAATAGTAACCCGTGAATAGTACTCCAGAACAAAAAGTGCCCCGAATACCCGAGTAAATAATACTAGAGTGAATAGTAACCCCGACACAAAAAGGTAGAAATTCGACAATAAAATTCGTACCAATATTCCGGCATAATGATATTGAAAGAAATAATATCATTTACAAAGACATAATACCCCTTACGACTGTTGAACGAAAATAATATTCCTACGAATATTGAACGAAGACGATATTCCTTACGAATATTGAACGAAAATAATATTCATACGAATACGAAAAATAATATCTCTTCAGAATATGAAATAAATAATACCCCTTACCTCAGAAGAAGACTGGATACTGAAGTAGTGAAGTAGCAGACTACTCTTCTTCTTTCTCCTCTATAATTTTCTCTATAATAATTGCTCTATAGCTTTAGTGAATTGGTGAGAAATGAAGGAAGAATGAGCTTCTATTTATAGGAAAATATAGTTTCGATAATTGCACGTTTTGGGGCTCGAAATATTACAATATAATACCTCCCTCTTTTTCTTCATTTTTAATTTAGTCCTGCAAGTTTTATCAAACTTACACCACCTCCCCTAATAGTAAATAATGTGAATCAATAGTAAATCATGTGACTCAATAGTTCTAAACATGTGAAAAAATTAATTATAGTATAATACCTTCATCTATACCTCCATTTTTAACTTAGTTATGCAAGTATTATCAATCTTGCACCAATTCCCCTAATAGTAAATCATGTGAATCAATAGTACACACATGTGAGCACATAGTTATAAGCATGTGAATTAATAGCAATTAATTGCTCATTTATCCGATTAATTACCCGGTTGGTCAATATAACTTCCAGACATCAATTATTATCGAAATAAATGTCGATTTCCACTAACACTAATAATTTTCACACAATGGAACTATCAATTTCATCTTTAATCAACACGAACTTATTCATCATTAATATTATAACTCATAATATTTAACAACCAGATCGTTCCTAGGAAAGAGGGGGCTTTCCGATAAGGATTTCTCCCTATTGGCGCGCAATTAGATTACCTAACCTCTCCTTGACAGAACTTCTAGACATCGTCAATATTGCAAATAATAATATGAATAACTTTGTCGTTTCAATTATTGATTTAATAAAATATTATGACACTAATTGAATAAAACTGAGTGACTTCTCACGTAAGCATCAATAATCAAAGATAATGTACAATACCGTGTGCTACTATGCAACCACGAGTATTACTATACTTTTATCATCGATTATTTTATGACAACTTGTTTATTTTGAAAAATTTTCACAGATCACCTTAACTTTAACCTTTTATCAATTTAATCATTTACTAAATAGTATAATTATAAGAAAAATTGAATACTTTCATTTCATAAAATTCGGGGTCTCACAAGATTGTTGTTTTAGTAGTCCTTACTATTATGTGAAATAGTGTGATAATAATTGTAATGAGAACTCCATTGAGAGTGGATATATTCTAGAAGGCAATATTCTTGTTTAAACTCTCAGCTATGTTTTGTCGTATTTTTATACAACAATTGTATAATTAAGTTTGTATTTAATTTATGTACCATGTATTTGTTGACTCAAGATGGGTGATGTATACCTGTTTTGGGGGCGTCACATTTCTTTTGAGTATAAGGATACTTTGAGTCTAGCTAATATTGCAAGATTTCCTCAAGATAATTTCCTTTATACCAGTCAGATCTAGTCTCCTACTAAGGTAAGAGATATCATTTATTTCATATTCATAAAAGGATATCATTTCTTTCATATTTGTAAAGGATATCACTTTCTTTCATACTCCTAAATCTAAACTTACTATGTTAATTATTGTTTCTATAATTCCTGAAATGATTAAAAATTCTTTGGAGGTTTGCGCTTCATCTAGTATCATTTCACTTGAATTTTATTATTTATTTGAATCTTCTTATTGAATTTTAATTGTTATATTTGAAATATAAATCTTGGATATCATTCTTGAATTTGACTCCACATTTTAGGTCATCATGTTGCTAATTTGGACATTGTTGGACTCTTAAAAAATTAAATGTTAAAACTTGAATGTTTATTCTTTTATCTAATTATTTATACAACTTCTATTCATTCTTCATATTATTTTTACTCGTACTAATTATCAAAGAATCAATTTATGGTGAATGCCTTTGGCCAGGGTGCAAAGAAGATATAATTGTTTGGTGTCTTTGGTTGGTATGGCAATGACACGTGGTGAAAGTTCTCTTTGGCCCGTAGTATAAAGATGAACTGTTTATTGATTGACATGATCATGACCATTGGTGCTATAATTGAATATTGGTGCTATAATTGAATATTTTTGCCCCATAGTGCAAAAATAAACTATTGAATTGTATGATTATGAACATGAACTATATATTGGTAAAATCATGATTCTAAGTGTTACAGGCAAATGTAGGTACTGAAAGTTCTCTTTGGGACTTGGTGCAAAGAGTAACTGTTGATTGGTGTTACAGAGATAAAATATTGATGGTAAAATTTTCAAATAGGAGAAGACAGTAGACATTATGTTCTACTTGACTCTTTTAATAAATTCTTTGTTCCGCTACAGTTATTGTTGAAAATTTATATTATCATAACTCTTTGATTTATTATTGTAAAAGACTAAAGATAATTTATTCTTAGTTATTTTAGTCATGATATACTTTATTGACTATTTGAGCTCACCCTTTTCCTTTTTGTTCCATTATTCTTCTTAGAAAATGAGAGTGTAACTGTACTAGTCGGAGAATAGAGTGAAGGTCCGAAACTGTAGAAATATATCAATACATTGTCGTACGAGATACGGTATAATATTTGTATTAAAACTTACAGTATGTGTGTTGTTGTATTTTACACTATAGTTTAATGGTTGTAAATTAGAAAATTTGTATTTGAATTCTGTAGTATGTATTTTGGCGACTCAAAATGGGTTTTGTGGATCTATTTTGGGGGCGTCACAGATATCGACGTTGATATGGTATCAGACATCTTGGTTAAGGATCTTCGCGCAAGGTGCGTCTCTTCTCTCCCGCTTCCGTGGTGGAAGAGTTGAAAATAGATTGTAAAAATTCGAATCTGACAAATGTGAGTCTTAATTCAGAGGATCTTTCACCTAGTGATAAGTGGATTTTATATACGCGATTCAATGTCCATTTCATGCTTATTTGTTGCTAATTTCTTGTGATCATGTTCCTTTTTACTCGTTTTGTGTTATTGCATGTGCAGGAGGACGGTTGTAGTATTTAGCATGAATTTGGAACTATTCGGAGTGATTTGAAGTCAATTAGAGCAAAATTGGAGTACAACATGAAATTCAGCAAAGTCATCTGGCAGAAGACAAACCCGCCGGGGCGGGCTCATTTACACTATACACCCCCACCGGGACGGGGGGTCTTGATACTCAGTTAACAGAAAGGAAGCCCGCTGGGGTGGGCATATTTATACTATGTACCACCGCCGAGGCGGGGGGTCTTCAATTATGCTAGACAGAAAGGGTGCCCGCCGAGGCGGGCATTGATAGTACATGAACCCTCGCTGGGGCGGGGGTTGTCGAATCTGAAGTGTCCTGTTATGTTTGTAATTCTTTTTTTGGGCATGTTTCTAGTATTTGCATGGCAATGTAACTCTAATTGAAGGAAATTTTGGCTGGGACTTGTGTGTTGGACATGATATACTCAATGAATAACAACTTTAAGAGGAAACAAGACATATTACGAAGATCGATGCTCTGTTTTTGATAGCAAGCGTGGAGGAGTATTTCGAAGGGATTTTTGAGACAATTGCGATTTTAGACTACGTGAAGGGTGTTTTTCAATATTCTTCGTGTTAGGCTATTATTTGTAATTGAAAGAATGATTTCTATGATTTATTCACTGTTTATTTCGTTTGTCATGAACTAATTTACTTTTTAGGCTTATGGTGGATCCTTAAGTGAATCGATGATTTTGTAAACTTTAATTTCCAATTTATTAATCTATCTCCAGTTTATCTATATTGATTTGAGCTGAATTTATGAATTGCCTGATCAAAAATTCTTTGTGGAATTGGACGGAATCGAGAGAGGATATTCAAATCTAGACCTAATTAGTATAGCATGTGTTCATGATTTTGTGAATAGCTTAATCTTGATGAATGTTAAGGTAGAGATATGCTTGACATCGCATGTAATCGGATAGAGAACTTATTCTTAAACCTTCTTCAATTGTAATTCACATAGAGATATAGTGGGTTAGTTGATTAAGGTGTTTAACGGATTTCTATCTTAATTGTGGATTGACGTTAATACGGTATTAGTGCATCGAGAGGTGGTTAATACTACGTTCGTGTTCTTGATTAATAAACTGGGGTAGTGCATTTAATTGGAATAAAGGTGTTTAAATCAGAGTGAAGCTTAGGGTGAAATCATAAGTCTAATTCTCCATTAACTGTTTGAAATTTCCAGATTTTGATATTTGTAATTGTTCTGTGTTAGTTTAATTACTATTTAATTTAGAATCATTAGTTATAATTATTGAGTTGATTTGTTTAATAAAATTAGGGTTAATAGGAAATTGGTAATTGTAAGTTAAGATTATTGCTAGTTACTCTTTGTGGGAATGATACTCTATTTATCACTCTATTACTTGTTGACCACGTATACTTGCGTGTTCTGCGTATATAGATTTTACCCAACAAGTTTTTGGCGCCGTTGCCGGGGACCATTTAGTATAATTCTTAATATTTTTACAATATCAGTTTAATTAATCCAGTTTTACTTAGACATTTTTTATTTGTGTTTTGTTTCTTCTATTTCAGGTGTTGAAAGTAGCTTATGCAAACTCGGTCCCAAAATCCAGACTTGCTGCCTTTTGAGGATGACATTGAGAAAAGGTTCCAGAGGTTGAGTAAGTGGATCAAGGAAGCGAGACAAGAATTTGAAACACCGAGAAAAAGAAGAGGAAATGGCGGTAGAAAGATCGAAAGCGTTAAGGGACTTCGCCATTACCCAAGGTGATCGAATCTAGCAGACAAGCATCACCAGGGCCCGCATGATAGCGTGAATACGTTTGAAATTAAGCCTGGGATGATACAAATGATTCAGAATTCAGTTCAGTTTGGGGGATTGGCAAATGACGATCCGAACGAGCATCTAGTCAACTTTCTGGAAATTTGTGACACCTTTAGGTACAATGGGGTGTCGGATGAGGCGGTGAGACTTCGCTTGTTCCCATTCACTTTACGGAACAAGGCAAAGAGTTGGTTGCATTCTCTACCATCCGGTTCGATAACTACATAGGAGGATTTAGCTCAGAAATTCCTCGCCAAATTCTTTCCACCAGCGAAAAACTGCAAAGATGAGGAACGAGATAACAATGTTTGAACAGCAACATGGGGAGTCGTTATATGAGGCATGGGAAAGATACAAAGAATTGCTAAGAAAATGCCCACATCATGCAAATGAACACCTTTTACAACAGACTACATAGGAATCTCAGAACGAGTATTGATGCAACGTCGGGCGGAGCATTCATGGCTAAGAGTTACGAGGAAGCCTACGATTTGATTGAAACCATGGCGGCTAATAACTACCAGTGGCCCACAGCGAGAATGACACAGGCAAAGGTAGCTGGGGTGTTAGAAGTAGATGGTGTAACAGCTATACAAGCACAGATTTCTGCACTTTCAAAGAAATTGGATTCGATGAACGAGGCACAGGCACAACAAGCCCAGCAAGTGGCAATAATATGTGAGTTGTGCGCGGGAGAGCACCCAACGGATCAATGTGCGATAAATTCAGCATCGGTTCAGTTTGTGGGTAATTATAACAGAATTCCGTAGAACACATACCAGAACACATACAATCAAGGAAATAGGAATCATCCGAATTTCTCATGGAGCAACAACCAGCAAAATCAAGCTCCACGACAGTCATACCCTCCAGGTCTTCAGAATCACCAGAACTCATTTCAATAACAGGAAAGAAAATTAGATTTCGAGGAACTGATGTCGAAGTACATGACTAATAATGATGCATCGATGAAAAACCATACAACAATCATGAAGAACCTGGAGAATCAGATAGGAAAAATTGCTTTAGCATTAAACAGCAGGCCACAAGGGACCTTACCAAGCGATACAAAGAGAAATCCAAAGGGTAACCATAAACAGTGTCAAGCAATTACATTGCGGAGTGGAAAACATCTCGAAGGTACTATTGCAGAAAATTCAGCAACTCCGGATGAAAAAGTTGACGATAGGAACGTGATTGTAGAAAGCAAAGATGAGGATAAGCAAGGTAAGGAAACAAAGCTAAACAATAAGCTAATTGCTTATCCACCACCACCATTTTAGCAGAGGGTCCAAAAACAGAAAGTAAACAAGCAATTCACAAAGTTTTTGGAAGTATTCAAAAAACTTCAGATTAATATTCCGTTTGCAGAAGCCTTAGAGCAAATGCCGAGCTATACGAAATTTATGAAAGGGATTCTGTCAAGGAAGAAGAGATGGGAAGATTTTGAGACTGTGGCACTAACAGATGAGTGTAGTGCAGTGTTACAGCAGAAATTACCACCAAAACTCAAGGACCCGGGGAGCTTCACTATCCCATGCACAATCGGAAATATGCATTTTAGCAAGTGTTTATGTGATTTGGGGGGCAAGCGTAAACCTTATGCCATTGTCAGTATACTTAGAATTGGGTTTGCCCGCACCAAGACCTACAAATATCTCATTACAGTTGGCGGATAGGTCAGTCACATATCCGAGAGGCATAGTAGAGGACATCTTAGTGAAAGTGGATAAGTTTATATTCCCCGCGGACTTTATCATCCTGGATTTTGAGGAGGACAAGAACATCCCAATTATCCTAGGGAGACCATTTTTGGCTACAGGTAGGACACTCATAGATGTACAAAAGGGAGAACTCACTATGAGGTTCCAAGATCAAGAAGTAAAATTCAATGTGTTTAAGGCCATGAAATTCCCTACGGACGAGGAAGAATGTTTTCGAATGGATTTAATTGAGCAAATCATCAGTGATGATATGAGCAAGAGTTTGGTAAACGATCCGTTAGAAACAACATTATTGGGGGATGAAGAGGTCGACGATCCAGAATTGGTGGATTACTTACAAATGCTAGATTCATTGCCACGAGTTTCCATATTTAGAACACCATTTAAACCTCTGCACACGGAGGAGGTAACCGCAGAAAGACTAAAACCATCATTGGAGGAGCCACCAAAGTTGGAACTTAAGCCACTCCCTAAACACCTCAGGTATGCATACTTAGGCAATTCAAATTCTTTACCTGTTATTGCAGGAAGAAAAATTGCTGAGGGTGCTTAGGGAACACAAATCAGCTATTGGGTGGACAATCGCAGATATAAAGGGAATCAGCCCTTCATTTTGCATGTACGAGATCTTAATGGAAGATGAGGCAAAACCAACGGTGGAGCAACAACAACGACTTAACCCGATTATGAAGGAAGTTGTGAAGAAGGAAATTTTGAAGTGGTTAGATGTCGGCATCATCTACCCGATTTCCGACAGCAAATGTGTAAGACCCCAACTTTTATGAATAAAGATGAATTTTCTATAATTATCATTTTTTGAATATTATGGAAGGAATTTGATATAATGTTATAGTTGTGGGTAATAGTTATAAATTTTACAAAGTACGCAAGTTGTTATATAATATTCGATTGGTCGGAAAAAATTCATTTTAACAGGGAATATTCGTACAACGGCGCAATCATTGGTGGACCCCACAACGAAATTATTGTCGGATTGAGAAAACGGCAAAAATATTTTTATGAAAATAACGGCAGAAGTTTTACCATTAATACTATTGAACTACTCGGTAGTAAAAGTACAAGATAATATCGCGTGGTTGCGTAAGTAGCACACGGTATTGATTATTGATGCTTACGTGAGAAGTCACTCGATTTTCTCGATTATTGCTACAATAATTCTTTGCGATAGTATCTCACGTTATTTGATTCAATTATTGTCAATATTTTATATATTATTAAATCAATAATTGAGATGACAAAGTTATTAATATTATTATTTGCAATATTAACGATGTCTAGAAGTTTTGTCGAGGAGAGGTTTGGTCACCTAATTGCGCGCCAATAGGGAGAAATCTTTATTGGAAAGCCCCCTCTTTCCTGAGAATGACCTGGTCGATTAATATTGTGAATTATAATGATGATGATAAAAGTTGTTAAAAATATTGAGAAGTATTTGTTGTATTTATTTGAACCCCCATTTACCTATTTTTCAAAACTGTCAATAGAAGTAATCTTAGTTTTGTTATATTGAGAAGTAGTCTTTTTTGGTTCAAATCGATACCCTCACATTACCTTTTGATCTTATTTCATTGAAAATACTTGCATTTGACATAATTCTAGGGATTGATTGGTTAACTACTCATCAAGCAAAAAATGATTATTTTCGTAAGGTTGTTAGCTTTTATATTCCTAACCAACCTATTATGCGAATTCAAGCAACCAAACCATTAAAATCAATCACTGTCATCTCAAGCCATAAAGCTATTCATTTATTAAAAAATGGATGTCAAGCTTTCTTAGCTTATGTCACGGATCTAAACAAAAATACGTCAGTTTTGAATGATATTTCTATTGTTAATGAATTTCCTGACGTATTCCCTGAAGAACTTCCTGACCTACCCCCAGAGCATGAAATTGAATTTTGTATCGACCTTGAACCCGGTACAAAACCTATTTCCAAAGCCTCATGTCGAATGGCTCTATTGAACTTCGAGGAGTTAAAGACCCAACTGCAGAAATTGTTAGACATCGGTTTCATTAAATCCTAGTACATCTCCTTGGGGTGCTCTATTCTATTCGTGAAAAAGAAAGACGGGAGTATGCGATTTTGTATTGATTATGGGGAGTTGAACCATGTCACTATCAAAAATAGGTATCCATTGCCTCGCATTGATGACCTGTTTGACCAGTTGCAAGGCGCTAAATTTTTTTCAAAGATTGATCTTCGTTCCGGATATCACCAATTGAAGATTAGAACTGATGACATTCCAAAGAAAGCTTTCAGAACTCGGTACGGGCATTATGAATTCCTAGTCATGTCTTTTGGATTGACTAATGCTCCTGTTGCCTTCATGGATATGATGAACCGTCAAAGAATATTTGGATCACTTTGTGGTCGTCTTTATTGATGACATCCTTATTTATTCCAAAAGCCGTGAAGATCATGAGCAACACTTGAGGCTGATACTTCAAAAGTTTTGTGAATATAAGCTTTATGCCAAGTTGAAGAAATGCGAGTTCTGGCTAGAGGAAGTTGCATTCCTTGGGCACGTGGTATCAAGTCATGGAATATCTGTTGACCCAGCAAAGATTGAAGTTATTCAAAGCTGGGAGCAACCTAAATCAGTGACCAAAGTACGTAGCTTCCTCGGCTTAGCTGGTTATTATCAGAGATTCTTAGAAGGGTTTTCTCGAATCGCTACTCCCTTAACTCAGCTGACTTAAAAAGATACAAAATTCGGTTGGAACGAGGAATGTAGGAAGAGTTTTCAAGAACTCAAGAGGAGACTCATTTCAGCACCTGTTTTGACAATACCATCTAGCTCGGAGGGATTTGTCATCTACAGTGATGCTTCAGGCAAAGGGTTAGGATGTGTTCTCATACAACATGGGAAAGTCATAGCCTATGCCTCTCGACAACTTAAAGAATATGAGAGGAATTATCCTACTCATGATCTAGAGTTGGCAGCTGTTGTTTTTGCACTAAAGATTTGGAGGCATTACTTGTATGGGGAGAAAGTGGAGATCTTTACGGATCATAAAAGCCTCAAATATTTCTTCACTCAAAAGGAACTCAACATGCGACAACGACGTTGGCCTGAACTATTGAAAGATTATGATCATACCAACCAATACCATCCTGGAAAAGAAAACGTGGTAGCTGACGCATTGAGTAGAAGATCATATGCGGGTACGAGTGCAATATTTTTAACGTAGAGGCCCATTTTGTATGACTTGCAAAGGATGGAGATAGAGATAAAGACTCTAGGGACCCACGTG
Source organism: Panax quinquefolius (assembly GCA_020205615.1). NCBI lineage: Eukaryota > Viridiplantae > Streptophyta > Magnoliopsida > Apiales > Araliaceae > Panax > Panax quinquefolius. The sequence continues at coordinate 37,579,328 of CM035173.1, forward strand.
ATGATGGCAAATATATGAGTAGAACCGACTTTAATCGATAAAGTTAAAGCTGCTCAAGCTACAGACCTGGAGCTGATGCATATGAGGAATAAAGTACAAGAAGGTGCTATGCCGGAAAGTAAGAATCGATGAAGAATGAATACTTGAGTCAACTCCAGACTTTGTGTTCCTAACGATCCTGAGTTAAAGTATAAAATCATGATGGAGGCGCACAACACAATCGCTTTAAAATCCATTACGGGAGTACCAAATGTATCATGATCTTCGACATACATTTTGGTAGAAATGATATGAAGAGAGAGATAGCGATGTTTATCTCAAGGTGTTTAACTTGTCAACGAGTCAAGGCAGAGCATCAAGTACCAAAAGGTCCATCAGAACCACTTAAAATTCCGGAATGGAAGTGGGAGCACATTACCATGGATTTCATTCGGGTCTTCCCAAGGTTTCTCAAGGCATAGATGCAATTTGGGTCATTGTTGATAGATTGACCAAGTCTGCTCATTTCTTACCAATACTGAGAAACTTATACACTTGAATGTCTTGCTCAGATGTACATAAACGAGATTGTAAGATCGCATGGTATGCCAAAGATCCATAGTTTCTGATCGAGACCCAAGATTCACTTCACAATTTTGGGTTAGTTTACAAAAAGCTATGAGCACGGATTTACGATTTAGTTCGGCATATCATCTTCAGATAGACGAACAATCAAAGAGGACTATTCAAACTCTTGAAGATTTATTAAGACTCTGTGTCCTTGACTTCAAGGGAAGTTGGGACAAGTTCTTACCATTGGTGGAGTTTTCTTACAACAACAGTTATCAAACAAGTATTGGCATTGCTCCATTCGAGGCGTTGTATGGAAGAAAGTGTCGTTCTCCAGTATGCTGGGATGAGGTGGGTGAAGTAATGTTGTTGGGACCGGAGTTGGTACATGTGACTACGGAAAAGATTCAAACGATCCGACAACGTATAAAAACCTCACAAGACCGACAAAAGAGTTATGTTGATCTTCATCGAAAGGACGTGGAATTCGATATTGGAGATCATGTGTTGTTACGTGTTGCTCCATGGAAAGGAGTTACGAGATTTGGAAAGAGAGGAAAGCTCAATCCTCGATTCATTGGCCCATTTTTTAATCCTCGATCTGTAGGGATTGTAGCCTTTAGACTCGCTTTACCGCCAAGTATGTCTCGTGTTCATAAAGTTTTTCATATATCCATGTTACGTAAATATGTGAAAGACCCGAACCACATTATTGAGTTAGAACCGGATGAAATAGCGGAAGATTTAACATATGAAGAGGTTCCTGTTCAAATCTTGGATAAGAAGGAACATATTCTACGCTCCAAGGTTATACCTCAAGTTAAAGTTTTATGGAGGAACCACGATGTTGAGGAAATGACCTGGGAGTTAGAATCTAAAATGAAATCAAGGTATCCTTACCTCTTCGACATACCAGGTACGTACCCTAATTTCGAGGGCGAAATTTCATAAGAAGGGGAGATTGTAAGACCCCAACTTTTATGAATAAAGATGAATTTTCTATAATTATCATTTTTTGAATATTATGGAATGAATTTAATATAATGTTATAGTTGTGGGTAATAGTTATAAATTTTACAAAGCACGCAAGTTGTTATATAATATTCGATTGGTCGAGGAATATTCTTTTTAACAGGGAATATTCATACAACAACGCAATCATTGGTGGACCCCACAACGGAATTATTGTTGGATTGAGAAAACGACAAAAATATTTTTATGAAAATAACGACGAAAGTTTTACCGTTAATACTGTTGAACTACTCGGTAGTAAAAGTACAGTAATACGCGTGGTTGCATAGTAGCACACGGTATTGGTTATTGATGCTTACGTGAGAAATCACTCAGTTTTGTACAATTATTGCTACAGTAATTGTTGTATAGTATCTCACGTTATTTGATTCAATTATTGTCAATATTTTATATATTATTAAATCAATAATTGAGACGCACAAAGTTATTAATATTATTATTTTAATATTAACAATGTCTGAAGTTACACGAGGAGAGGTTTGGTCACCTAATTGCGCGCCAATAGGAGAAATCTTTATTGAAAGCCCTCTTTCCGGGAACGACACAGTCGATTAATATTGTGAATTATAATAATGATGATAAAAGTTGTTAAAAATATTGAGAAGTATTTGTTGTATTTATTTGAACCCCCATTTACCTATTTTTCAAAACTGTCAATAGAAGTAATCTTAGTTTTGTTATATATATATATATATATATATATATATATATGTTAATGATGAGTCGGGTGGGTAAATGGGGGGGAAGGGAGATGCCTATCAAAGAGGGAATTGAAGTACCTTTATTTTATACATATTTGTTGTTAGTGGACTTTGGTAGAAGGAGTATATATATATATATATATATATATATATATATATATATATATATATTAAGGATGTGATATATATTATATGGAGGGTTTAAGAGATATCACGGGAAGGAGTCCTGAATTTATGTAAAGAACATGTGTTATATTTATATAATATATATAATATATATTATATTTTTAAAGTTTTTGTTTTATTAGAATATTTTATGGATGATCCATTTAAAAGTAAATCAATCTGGACCGTTCATAAATTAGTTACTATTCAGCCCATTCTTCTATAAATAGAAGCTCATTCCATCATTATTTCTTACGAATTCACTGAAACTCTAGAGAGAGAAATTATAGAGAGAAAAAAGAAAAGTATTCTGCTACTTCACTACTCCTATATCCAGTTTCTTTTACAGTAAGGGGTATTATTTCTTTCGTATTCATGAAGAGAACTTCTATTATTCCATTTTTTTTATTCTGTTGGAATAACTTTTGATCACGCTGGTCTACCCTATACTTGGTGAAATTCTTACATTATTCCATTCTTTATTATTATGTTGAATAACTTTTATCATGCTAAGCACCGCATACATGGTGAAATTCTTTTGTTATTCCATTCTTTATTATTCTGTTGGAACATCCCAGCCGGTGCAATTTACTTTGACACAGTTCCGTTATTTATTATTCTGCTGGAATATCATGTACGTAATGCGTTACGCATGACTCGTTTCGTTATTGATTATTCTGTTGGAATAACTTTTATGCATGCGGGCTTCATCGTATGTCTGGTGATTTCTTTTGTTATTCCATTCTTTATTATACTCAGTTGGTTAAAGTTTTGACTTCTATACTCCATGAAATTAGTAGAATATCCTTGATATTTGCGCTTCATCTAGTATCTTTTCATGAAAATATTCTTCTGAGCATTCTTGAATTTTACTCTACAAAGAAGTATCATGTTTTGGACGTTATTAGTTCCTGGATAAATTAATTCTTGAACTTGTTTTATTGAATTCTTATATCATTGTCATCATCCTCATGTTTATATTATGTTGAAAGGCATCTGTGGCCTGTAGTTCATAGATGGAATTGGTATGATTATGACCAGGGATTAATCGGTATAATCATAACCATAATGTTACAAATGATGTGGTAAAAGTCTTCATTGGCCCATAGTGCATTGATGGACAGTTGTTGGCATGATCATGATCATTGATGAATACACGAATATCCTTGGCCCGTAGTGCATGGATAATTTGTGGTTGTGATACTAATGAATATCCTTGGTAGTAGAAAGCGGGGATGATGTGGTTTATTTATTAAAATCGAGTCTCAAAGAATAAAAGTGATGAAAACCTTTTAAATCATAGAAGATAATAGATTTTATTCTCTACTTGACTCTTTTAATGGATTGCTTGTTCCGCTGCAGTTAAACTTGATGTTTGTTATATTGTATTAGTTTAACACTATTGATGGCTAACGATAATTTATTCTGTATTATCTTAGTCATAATATTTCTTACTGGGCTAGTTGAGCTCACCCTTTTACTTTTATTGTTCTCTTGAAATGAGAACGTAGCAAGGGACTAGTCGGGGGAAAGGAATGACGGTCCCGATAATAGCATTAGTAGTCCTCACTATTCTGTTAAATAGTGTGATAATAAATGTAATGATGACTCAATTGAGTGTGGATATTGTCTAGATGACAGTATTTGTATTAAAACTCACAACATATGTTTTGTTGTATTCTACACGACTGTTGTATAATTAAGTTGTATTTAAATTTTGAACCATGTATTTGGCGACTCAAGATAGGTGATGTATACCTATTTTGGGGGCGTCACAAAATGGGTTAGTCCAGTGCAGTGCGTGCCGAAAAAAGGGGGAATGACAGTGGTGTAGAATGAGGACAATGAATTAATACCGACTAGAACAGTGAAATGTTGGAGGGTTTGCATGGATTATAGAAAATTTAACAAGGCAACCCGAAAAGACCATTTCCCGCTGCCATTTATTGATCAAATGTTGGATAGATTGGCGGGACATGTGTATTACTGTTTGTTGGATGGGTGCTCGGGCTACAACCAAATAGTCATCCCTCCGGAGGATCAAGAGAAGACCACATTCACGTGCCCTTACGGCACATTTGCATTCAGGAGGATGTCATTTGGGCTATACAATGCACCTGCAACTTTCCAACGGTGTATGATGGCCATTTTTTCAGATATGGTGGAGAAAAATGTTGAGGTCTTCATGGATGACTTTTCGGTCTATGGGGACAGCTTCGATACTTGCTTAAAGAATCTGGTCATGGTGTTGCAAACATGTAAGCACACGAATCTCGTACTAAATTGGGAAAAATGCCACTTTATGGTCGAAGAGGGCATAATTTTGGGCCATAAGGTATCGGCTCAAGGATTGGAGGTTGATAAAACAAAGCTAGAAACTATTGAAAAACTGCCTCCACCGAGCTCGGTTAAGGGTATTAGGAGTTTCTTGGGACATGCTGGGTTCTACAAGAGGCTTATAAAAGACTTCTCTAAAATTGTGAAACCTCTATGCAGTCTTTTAGAGAAGGATGCGACGTTCAGCTTTGATGAAGAATGCAAGACAACTTTTAACTTATTAAAGAGAAAATTAACTACAGCCCCTATTATAGTCACACCGGATTGGAGCATGCCATTCGAGCTTATGTGTGATGCAAGTGACTACGCAGTTGGGGCTGTATTGGGCCAACGTCGAGACAAGGTGTCTCATGCCATATACTATGCAAGCAAAACACTTATAGAAACTTAATTGAATTACACAACCACAGAAAAGGAATTGCTTGCAGTGGTGTATGCGTTTGACAAATTTTGGACTTACTTGATCGGGACTAAGGTGATAGTTTACACAGACCATGCGGCGATTCGGTACTTGAAAGCGAAAAAGGATGCTAAGCCACGCCTTATCCAGTGGATTCTCCTACTTCAAGAGTTTGACTTAGAAATAAAGGATAGAAAGGGTATGGAGAACCAAGTAGCCGATCACTTGTCTTGGTTGGAAAACCAAGGGAAAGCGAAAGATGACAGATGTGAGATTAATGAGTTATTCCCAGACGAGCAACTGTTTGGGATTTCAGCAGAAATTCCGTGGTATGGGGATTATGCAAATTTCATTGTGAGCAACATTATACCACCTGACCTCACAAGACAACGGAAAAGGAAATTTCTTCACGACGTGAAATGGTACATGTGGGATGAACCATATTTGTTCAAGCAGTGCGTCGACAAAATGATTCGACGGTGCGTCCCATATAGTGAAGTGAAGAATATTCTGCATGAGTGTCACTCATCGGCGTATGGCGAACACTTTGGTAGCGAGAGGACAGCAACGAAGGTGTTACAAGCAGGTTTTAATTGGCCTACGTTATTCAAAGATGCCCACCATTTTGTCAAGCAATGCGATAGGTGTCAAAGGGTGGGCAACATTTCGAAACGGAATGAGATGCCTCTGCAAACGATTCTTGAAGTGGAAATCTTTCACGTATGGGGTATCAATTTCATGGGGCCATTCCCTTCATCATTGAACAATCAGTATATTTTACTCGCAGTGGATTACGTATCGAAGTGGGTTGAAGCTGCAGCATTGCCATTAAACGATGCCAAGGTGGTCCTCAAGTTCCTACAAAAGAACATCTTCACGAGATTTGGCACACCAAGAGCATTAATCAGTGACGAAGGTAATCACTTCTGTAATAAGTCCTTTACGGCTCTTTTGGCTAAGTATGGGGTCAATCACAAGGTAGCTACAGCGTATCACCCTCAAACCAGTGGACAGGCTGAGGTGTCTAACAGAGAAGTTAAGAAGATACTAGAAAAAGTGGTGAATCCTAGCAGGAAAGATTGGTCGCTTAGATTGGATGATGCACAATGGGCATACCGGACGACATACAAGACACCAATCAGAATGTCACCATACCAATTACTGTACGGGAAGGCATGTCACTTACTTGTCGAGCTACAGCATAAGGCATATTGGGCGGTGCAAAAACTCAATTTTGATCAAGCAGCTGCAGGAGAGAAAAGTTACTTCAATTGAATGAACTCGACGAATTTCGCCTTCACGCCTATGAGAATGCCAAACTATACAAAGAAAAGGTCAAAAGATGGCACGACCAGAAAATTATGCATTGAACATTCGAGCCGGGCCAATCAGTACTCTTGTTCAACTCACGGCTGCGATTGTTCCCTGGAAAGCTTAAATCGATATGGTCGGGACCATTCACGGTCAAGCGGGTATTCTCTCATGGTGCAGTCGAAATCTAAAGTCGCAATCCACTAGAAAGATTCAAAGTCAACGGACACCGTCTAAAGCATTATTTGGGTGGAGAAGCCAACACCAACGTGATCACCATCACATTGACTGACACAACATAAGCAGGAAGTAGTCAGGCTGAACGACTTAAAATCAAACGCTAATTGGGAGGCAACCCAATCTTTAGTTCTTTATCATATTTTCAATTCACATTTGTTTAATCATAGTTTTTATTAAATTACTAGGTAGAAGAATAATAAAAGTCTCATTAATATCTCCACATTATATTATGTTATCAATAACTCACTATTTCTCATGTGTTAAATCTTACAGGATGGAAAATGGAGCATTAAGTGAACTACATAAAGCAGAACAAAGAGCCTGACAATAGGCATACCCGCCGGGGTGGGCCTTTTCAGTACTACAACCCCCGCCGGGGCGGGGGTCCGCGAATCCAAAAGATGGAATCGAAGCCCGCCAAGGCGGGCCTTCCTAATGCAATACCCCCGCCGGGGCGGGGGTCTTGGAATTCAACAAACTTTGGGCAATTACAGACTTCTTCACTTCCCAATATCATACCACTTTCCCACTTCCCCACTACTTCATAACTCCATAACCACCACCCACTACCATTACTTCTACCCCACTACTCCCAATACTCCATTACTCTTCTCTACCTCTTCAATCCACCAATGGTAGCCATCCTTCTCCCTCTATATATATCACCACATCTCATACCAAATCTCTCACCACACTTGATATAAAGCAAACATATAGTATACTTGTAAGCTAGAGAGGATAATATTGAAAAGTTTGGGGGAGAGTTAAGGCAAGTCCAGCAATAAAGAGAGACATGGCTTCACAATCATCGTCTAAACACCAAAGGGGAGAAAGCTCACGGTCATCTTAACCAACCCGCACCTTCGATCGCCGAAAATTCGCATGTGCCACCACCGCTGACCGGTATGACTACATGCTCATCAAAGCCCTTACACCGGAGTAAGGGTTGGCATCGGATCCTAACGATGGGGAGCTGATGCCTCAAATTTACCAAACGGGATAGACCAAATTCACCGAAGAGCCGGAACCAGCCATCGTTAACATCGTCAAAGAATTCTACGCAAATGTTGAGGACAAAGAACCATTCCACGCATTTGTGCGAGGTCGGTTGGTTCCATTCAGTGCCGATGCCATCAATACCTACTACCAACTATGGGTACCTCGCCACTGCCAGTATGCTCATCTCCGTAATTCTGACCCGGACTATGATGCTATAATCACGGAGATGACAAAGCCGGGAACATCGTGGATAAAGGGTCGAAAGGGAGGCACCATGTTTCATAGCAAGGACCTTAGCCGGTATGGAAAAATCTGGTACGCATTCCTATGCGCAAAATTTCTTCTATCCCAACATACCTCGGACGTCACCAAAGAAAAGGCGTTACTGTTGTATGCCATTGTGCAAGATTTTATCATTGACGTCAGGGCCATAATCTGTTCATCAATCCGTCGGTACTTACGTGGGAATTTTTCTGGAGGCTTGCCACACCCATCTCTCATTTGTGGGTTGTGTTGCAATGCAGGAGTTAGATGGTCCAACGACGAGCCCACACAATTGCCGCTTGCATTACTTGATTCGAGAATGATAACGCGGTATTCTATATGGGCAGGAGGCGAGTCACATCCACGTGGTGTGGGTTTCATTTTTCCATCAGATTCGGACGACGACGTTGATGCTACAGAGACATTGGGGGATGACGATGAAGCAATGGGCGATCAAGGGGCTGAACAGGTACCGCAGGCTGAGGCCATATCCAGTTCTCAGTTCCTTGCTTTCCAAAATCAAATGAATACATATACCAAGGAAACTCGTCGGGAAATGAAGCGATTGGCAATGAGGCAAGATCATATGTTCGATGCTATGAATGCATCTTTCGCCTCTTTGAACATAACTCTTCAAAACTTCAACCCGGCAGCATAATTTCCGTACCAACAGCCCGGACTAATGCCAAGGTTCCCACCAAGTGATTCCGATGAAGAAAACAAACAACCACCTCCTCAGACTTAAGCAAAAGCAGGGAAGTCCTCACGTACTTAATTCGATTATTCTACCAATGAGGACATTGTATTACTTAAGTTTGGGGGGTTTAAATACATGTTTGCATGCATTTAGCTCATTTAGGTTTTAATTTGCATTTTGTCATTTAAATTTCTGTATTGCATATCTTAATTTAAGTAGTGCATGATAGCTTAGGTGCATCCATTGTAGCTTAGGTTAATGTTTGTCATTGTATAGTAGATAGTCTTGTAATGCATTTTGTTATCCATATATATAAAAAAAAATTAGTTAGTTAAATATTATGTTTACGTAAGTCCATAAATGTTGTAGTTCATATTATTTGTCGACCAATGATGTGATTGATAATAAGTTAACAAATACATCGTTGATTACTAGAACTGTGAAATAATTTTTGTTTATGAATAGAATCTTGAGCTTGTTTGAAACTGGTGTAGAAAAGGATAGCACGATTAATAACTTCTGTGTTGATTGGTCAATTCAAATTGATACCTAAATGGTCTCTAAAGGATAATGCTAGAGTAAATGACAAAACAACAAGGATGGACAGTAAAGGCTAAAGTTAGGCAAGAACCTAAGTTTGGGGGATGATATGTGGAGTACATAAGCTTTATTTCGTAAAAAAAAAAGAGAAAAAAGGAAAAAAAAAGTATGAATAAACACCGTGGCGTGCTTGTCTAGTTTTGTGGCCTTTGTTACTTGAGTAAGTAAGCCCGAGGGGATTGTCTTTACACCTAGCGCCCTAAGGTCTTAATGGTCTGGGAGTCGTTGATCGAAAGCTCGTTAAGGTAGCATTGAAAAACCTAAGGGAATAAGACATTGCATAGCTATGTGTATAAAAAGAATAAAACGGGAAATAAGAGCAAAAAGCCCCCGTATAAAAAAAGAAGAGAAGTATATGAATAAAGTATAAGTACCCTACTTGAACCCCCGAGATTAGTGATTGTTTAATTTTAGTTGGAGCTATCTATTTTTGATATTTTTAAGTTTATGCTGCGTGATTCCTTCTAAGAAATTGATTATGTATTGAATTTGAGTCTGTATCGGTTAGCATGGATGTTGATCACACACAAACTATACCAGTGATAATGGCTTGAGATTTGAGGATTAAAATGGAATTATAGATTGGTTTTTAGTGATTGATATTGTATAGTTGCTTGTTTTTGCTGAGGCCGTTAAAATAATCTTGATTCTACAGTCTTGATGGATTATAAGTCATATAGTTAGATCATATTCATGTCATTTTTGCATTGCATTGCATGTAGTTGTTTTGTGCTCGAGGACTAGAACGATTCAAGTTTGGGGGATTTTGATAAGTGGATTTTATATACGCGATTCAATGTCCATTTCATGCTTATTTGTTGTTAATTTCTTATGATCATGTTCCTTTTTACTCGTTTTGTGTTATTGCATGTGCAGGAGGGTGGTTGTAGTATTTAGCGTGCATTTGGAACTATTCGGTGTGATTTGAATCAATTAGAGCAAAATTGGAGTACATCATGAAATTCAGCAAAGTCATCTGGTAGAATGGTACAAGCCAAAGTGCTCATTTATATTATACACCCACTTTGGTGCTGGGGGTCTTGATACTCAATTAACGAAAGAAAGCGCAAGCGCGAGCATGCATATTTATATTATGTACCCACGTAGGGAGGAGTCTTCAATTATGCTAGACAGAAAGGGTGCCCGTAAAAGGTAAGCGTTGATAAGATACATGAACCCCGTAGCTAAGTGAGGGTCCGAATCAAAGTGTCTGTTATGTTTGTAATTCTTTTTTTGGGCATGTTTCTAGTATTTGCATGGCAATGTAACTCTAATTGAAGGAAATTTCGGCTGGGACTTGTGTGTTGGACATGATATACTCAATGAATAATAACTTTAAGAGGAAACAAGACATATTACGAAGATCGAAGCTCTATTTTTGATAGCAAGTGTGGAAGAGTATTTCGAAGGAATTTTTGAAACAATTGCGATTTTAAACTACGTGAAGGGTGTTTTTCAATATTCTTCGTGTTAGGCTATTATTTGTAATTGAAAGAATGATTTCTATGATTTATTTAGTGTTTATTTCGTTTGTCATGAACTAATTCACTTTTTAGGCTTATGGTGGATCCTTAAGTGAATCGATGATTTTGTAAAATTTAATTTCCAATTTATTAATCTATCTTCAGTTTATCTATATTGATTTGAGCTGAATTTATGAATTGCCTGATCAACAATTCTTTATGGAATTGGATGGAATCGAGAGAGGATATTCAAATCTAGACCTAATTAGTATAGCATGTGTTCATGATTTGTGAATAGCTTAATCTTGATGAATGTTAAGGTAGAGATATGCTTGACATCGCATGTAATCGGATAGAGAACTTATTCTTAAACCTTCTTCAATTGTAATTCACATAGAGATATAGTGGGTTAGTTGATTAAGGTGTTTAACGGATTTCTATCTTAATTGTGGATTGACGTTAATATGGTATTAGTGCATCGAGAGATGGTTAATACTACGTTCGTGTTCTTGATTAATAAACTGGGGTAGTGCATTGAATTGGAATAAAGGTGTTTAAATCAGAGTGAAGCTTAGGGTGAAATCATAAGTCTAATTCTCCATTAACTGTTTAAAATTTTCAGATTTTGATATTTGTGATTGTTCTGTGTTAGTTTAATTACTATTTAATTTAGAATCATTAGTTATAATTATTGAGTTGATTTGTTTAATAAAATTAGGGTTAATAGGAAATTGGTAATTGTAAGTTAAGATTATTGCTAGTTAGTCTCTGTGGGAACGATACTCTACTTATCACTCTATTACTTGTTGACCACATATACTTGCGTGTTGTGCGTATATAGATTTTACCCAACACCTAGTAAAGATGATTTGAAAAGTATTGATTCAGAGGTTTCTTTTATCGAGAATTCAAATGATTTAAACCCTAGCGTGGAGGATGAAAATGAGGTGATTGGACGTCCAAATGGTGGAATCTCTAATCAAAGCTCCGATTCTAGCATTAAATTAGAAAAAATCTATACCATCTGCGATTTTGATTTTTTTTTTAAGTTATTGATAGAATTCAATTTTCAGTCATTATTATGTTTAATTATTAGGAAAATATCACAATTATATGTTTATAGTAAATTGGCCTGCAATTTCATGTTAGGTTACTAATTTACAAAAGCGAAAGAAGTTGTATAAAGCTCTATATTCTTTTAGTTATAGAAGGTTGCTACCTTATTTGATGGTTGTTGAAAAAGATGATTCTTATAAGTAGTTTATTGAACTTTTCTATACAATTTTTGATCTTTTTTAAAGATATTGTACATATAAACGTATATTTTCTCAGGTTGGACTAAAATGAATTGAGGAAAATTAACAGTATTGGAGTTGGAGGGAAAACAATTGGGTCAATTGAAAGGAATTGAGTATATACATGGATTTATTTAGTTTTAGTGTCAAACACTACAAGAAATCACACATTTTATGACGAAATTTTTGTCATGCACAAAATTTTGTCACAATTTGTTAATTAATAATTACGAAATTTATAATCGTCACTAAAACTTTTGCTTTTGTGACGACTTTTACTTTTGTTACTATTAATCATTTATATCGTCACTAATTTACACATTTGATGACGATTAACAAAATTTCGTCACAAATTATTTTGGAGGTAGAATTTCGTACCAAAATTTTGGATGGAAACCTTTTAGTGACATTTTGTAATAATTGATGACAATATTTATTGTCACAAAATATTTCTTTCGATGACAGATAATAGTTTGTCATTAATTATTTGTAAAATTTAGTGACAATGTGCTTTCGTCACTAATGTTCACATTTAGTGACGCCAAATATAAATTCGTCACAATTTTATTTGGAGGCAAAATTTTGGAGGGTAATTTTTTAAAGACGAAAAAATAATAATTTATGACAACTAGTATTGTTATAAATACCAATTTTATATGACGAGATAATAGTGCGTCACTAATTAGATGCGTGGATAAGTGACAAAAATCGTTTGTCATAAATTCTTATATTTAGTGACAAAGTACGTAATATCGTCACAATTTTATTTGGAGGCAAAATTTTTCTGAAAAATTTAGGAGGGAAATTTTTTAAAGACGGAAAATGGCAAAACTAAAGAAATACCCACTGAACTTTTAATTTTTCAAATTGCACCACTAAACTAATTATTATTTTGAAATTGGGTCATTCCGTTAAAAAAATAAACGAACGTTAATATTTTATCTACAAAACTAATGAATTACCCACTGTAGTTGGCACATTTTACTGATTACACAATTGAACTTTTAATTTTTTAAATTACCCCATCAAACTAATTAAAAATAATTATTTTAAGTAAAAAATATTAGAAACTATTTTTTCTTCATAAAATGAGTAGAGTTTCATAAAATATAGATTCAAAAAAATTAAAGTGATTTTAAATTAAATTAATGTCTACTTAATTTTTTAACGAAATGACTCATTCTTAATATTAGATTTTTAAAAAAACTAAAAATAGAAATTAAAATTAAAATTAAAAAAAAGTAAAAGATAAATAAAAAGTCGATTCATTTTTTAAAAAAGAAATTAATAATTTTTATAAATAAATATTATTTTCAAGAAAAAATTGTAAATTTCTTCATATTTTAAAAAAATGAGTAAAATTTTATAAAATATAGATTCAAAAAATAAACTTTATTTTCAAAAAAAAAAAAATGTTTTTAAAATCACTAAGGTTTCATAAAACTTTAATTTTTTAAATCTATATTTTATGAAACTTTACTCATTTTATAGAAAAATTAAAGTTTCTAATATTTTTTATCGAAAATAATAATTATTTTTAAAAATATTTAAAATAATCATTTGTTAATTAGTTTAATGGGGTAATCTGAAAAATTAAAAGTTCAATGGTGTAATCAGTAAAATGAGCCAACTATAGTGGGTAATTCATTAGTTTTGTAGATAAAAAATTAACGTCCATTTATTTTTTTTAACGGAATAACCCAATTTCAAAATAATAATTAGTTTAGTGAGGTAATTTAAAAAAATTAAAAGTTCAATTGTATAAACAGTAAAACTTGCCAATTACAGTGGGTATTTCATTAGTTTTATCCACAGAAAATTAATAATTTATGACCATTTTTATTGTCACAAATACTAATTTTATATTGACAATGGTTTGCATCACAACCAGCCGATTAATAAGATTATACCGATTTGCAATACAAGCGGCTCAGCTGAGAAATCTAGTGTACTAACGTCCTCAAAGGAAAAAAGAAAAAGAAAGATGCTTCAAGCTGTTGGAATAATGACTAAAGGTAATAATATTCCAAAGGACTCTACTACTTCTAACGGGACTGGACCATCATGGGGTAGGCACTGGAAGTCATTTTGGCAAAAAAGGTTGTCATCCAAAACTTTATAATTCCGTGATCCGTATCTGAATAATGTACAGATCCGTGAGTTTTCAGTTTCCGAGATTCATGGAGCCACACAACGCTTCCTTGAGGACCTAAAAGTTGCAGATACAAGGTATACTGAGGTGTTCAAGGGTTATATAGATGGACATAAAGAGGTTGCTATCAAACGGTTCAGATGGACATTTAGTGATTTTAGACGTTTCTCCAAAGAGATCACGATACTCTCTAAAACCAATCATCAGAACGTGGTGTCATTAGGTGGGTACTGTTACCACAAAGATGAGTCATGTTTGGTGTATGAGTACATGTCCAATGGTTCCCTCCATGATCATCTTTATAGCAATAACCCCTTACCATGGAAGCGAAGGATCCAAATCTGCATTGGTGCTGCCAGAGGATTGAGCTACCTCCACACAGGTATGGTATTAAATTTTGTGGCAAACTCAATGATGAAGAAATGAAATGAGAAAGACTTGGGTCTCATTTTAAATTATGTCAGCCAGAATGGGCAGTTGGATTTCGTTAATAACTGAGGTTTTGTAAAGGGAAAGATGAAGCAGAGGAGCTGAAAATTAAAAGCTCAATTTTTTTTACCTGTTAAAGTTAGCTTCTGGGAAGTTAGAAGGTACAGAGCCTCATATACACTATGAATGCCTTTGAAATTTTTCTGCAGTTTTCTCCTATTTTTGTCACTTGTTTCTCAATATGTAGTTAGCTTGTATCCAGTCCTTTTTAACATTAAATAATGTTTTATAACTCAAAGAAGATAGTATAATGATCACAATGGGAAGATTTTAGCAGCTGCTGCAAGTGATGGAATGATTCATATGTTTGGTATCCTTTAATTTCTTCTCTTTCAGCCAGATGATTTCTTTAATATTCCACACAAGGTAACATCAACACAAGTTTTGACTATTTGTGCTATAAGTAGTGTTCCTTGTTTGATATAGTTTCTTGCTGTGGCATCAGCTTTGCCAGTTCAGTGATAGAGGATGAGTGAATTACTACCTAAATGCTAAATAGTTGTTGGTGCGTTCTCAAAGTTTCTTATACTTGAAGGCACACTTATCATTAATTTCACACAGATTAATGCTTGCAGTATTATATAATTAAGTGTGTGTTTGAAATTAATCACACTAGCAGATAAACTACAATCAATCTAGCAATTTCAAAAGTTCAATTTAAGTTAGACACTGTCAGATGAGTGACCAACCTTCAGCGTGAGTAAAACAAGCTACAATATGCTACCTTATGTATAGTTTCTGCTGACACTTGTTGTTTAATGAAACAGAAGGATATCTTGGTTCTAGTTCAGCAGCCTCATGGTGTGAGATAAAAAACCAAAGTTTATCAGTAATGATCAAACTAATAGGCCATTCAAAAGTTGAGGCCAATAAATTTATGATATGGCATCATAACTTTTTGACAATAAGACACTGTTGTGAAACTATGAAAATTAAAGTCAGAACTCAGAAGGAATTGCTCGTGTATTCTTTTGAGATATTCTGAAACTGAATTTATATACTGTTTATATTATTATAAATTAAGAGTTTATTTATCTATTTATTTTAAAAGTAGTAATCATTTCACCATATTTAAAATTTCATATACATTTTGCTCTAAACTGTTTACTGTCTATTTTGTTCCCACGATTTAGTTAATAAAGTTTGTTGCACTCTACAAGTGCTTTTTTTTAGTTATGGGTTTCTTGGAAATGAGATGTGTACATTTGACAAATAATGGTTCGTGCTTATCTTTTGTTGCATGGCTTTATCCTTTCTTTCTAGGGTAACAGTGGGCTAGATAATGGTTCAATTGCATATGGATTTGCTTTTGTTGCTTTAAAATTTTGGGTTGGATCCATTAGTGATGACACTTCATGTGCCGCTAAGGGAGCTCTGCTGATGCAAGTATGCTCTTTTGTCTTTGTTTATTTTTTCTATCTTAAATGAAGCAAGTAAACTTTTTTTCCTGAAGGATAAGAAAAATGCAAACTATTCATATGAAAAGCATGTTCTAATTTTGTTTTTGGATTTGTAAAAGGTTTCACCTAAGGAAATTGTATATGAAAGTCAAGGTAATTTTATTTCATTACTTTGTTTCACTGTCGTGGGGATGCTTCTTCATAAATCATCCAATAAAATATCCATGCTTCTGAATATCTGTGCAGGGCTGTCCAGAAAAGCTCAGAAAGCACTGAAAAAGTACTCATTAACTGATACAATTCTCCTTAATCTCCTACTTCATTCTTTTGCTAATAATTCTTTAGTTGTACTGCTTTTGTCATTAAACTGTTTTTCATTGTATTTTTGCATTCTTTTATTGTACTGCATGACATCCTTTGTGCTGGAAACTCATATTCGTTAGTTATAAATTTAAATAAGATTATATATATTATCTTTCTTTCTTAATTTAAAACCATAAGCAAGTTAAGACACCAAGAATTAGTCTCCAGAAATCAAGTATCGAAAAGTAGTGTTAAAATTGCTTATATCTAATATAAACAGTTCGACGGGTACTCTTTAGATAGCCATGGTATTGCATTTGATTGTGAGTAGCACCTCAAAACATGTGAGTTCCCAGTACATTTCGGATTCATAAGAACAATTTATTGCTTTATCCAGACTGTTACATGTTGAATTATATAATGATTTTAGATTCTTCGATATTAATTAGGTCCTCGCTGTTCAAAAGCAATTATTTGTCTCTCCGTTGAATCCAATCTCAAATATCGAATCTCCTTGTGAATTTTCATTGTATTTATTACAAGAAATCAATCTCAAGTTTTATTTATCTCTTAGGATCCATTGCCTCTCAATTGAATCCAGCACATGAGCCAGCGACTGATTTTGTTGATCCATTGGAAGTGAGAAACCTCATTCAGTTAAAAGGATACTTCAAAGGATCTTGTAATATTTGGGATCACGCCTTTGAAGGAGTTAGGCACGATGATCTTGCCTTATGTGCACTTGGTGGACTTATTACTCATTTATCCAGGTTAATGGTAAGGCATTTATTGTAACCTATTACTTGATTGAGAACATCATTATATGCGCTACTTTCATTGACTTATACCTTCTGACTTTGAGCAATTAGATGATGATATACTAAACGGAGATATTCTACCATATGAAGTCTACATGGTTTGGCTTAGAATGGATGGGCAGACGATTATCAATCTTGAAATTTTCAGTAATACTGCTTATGGTGGTTCATCAGGCAGATGTCTATCTCATGTCGAGCATAAAACTTAATTTAGATGGTCCAACCTTCTGAGAAGTCATACTGTCTTTCGTAGTTAAACTTAAAGGATTGATGTAACCTTTTCAGGTACATTGTACAATTATATCGATAAATGTATAACATCATTAGGTAAACGACTTTTAAGGAACTGGATCTGTCATCCACTGAAAGATATCGAGGAGATCAATCGTAGGCTTAATGTGGTTGAGGAACTGATGGCGCAGTCAGATACTATACTACTTTTTGCTCAACATCTTCGCAAGCTTCCAGACTTAGAAAGACTGATTGGACGAATTAAGGCTAGCTTTCGGTCATCTGCTTTGCTCTTATTGCCCTTGATTGGGAGCAAAGTATTGAAACAAAGAGTAAGTCTTCTCTACTTAAAAACTAAATTTCAGTAGTTCGAAGGAATGTAAGA
This sequence comes from Panax quinquefolius, assembly GCA_020205615.1. Lineage (NCBI taxonomy): Eukaryota > Viridiplantae > Streptophyta > Magnoliopsida > Apiales > Araliaceae > Panax > Panax quinquefolius. The sequence continues at coordinate 37,597,159 of CM035173.1, forward strand.
TATTTTTAAACCTTTAAAGCTATTGCAATTTTTAGTGAGAAAAAATCTTATTCCTCAGTATACTCTTTACTCTTTAGTAGGGTGTGTGTGTGTCTCAATGTTTGTTTCGAACATTACAAGGACCAAGTTTGTGTCAGCTAGTATCCACCCACCGCACCCTGATTTTCATTACGCTGCTTTTGTAGTCTTTCCCCTCTACAGACCTGTAGCGGTTTGTTTCTACTTCATTATTTTTCTAAAAAGTCTGTGACCTTTTTATGTTGAGTTAAAATTACAAAATAAAAGATGCACATTAAATCTGTTTTGTAGCTCAACAAGCTCATAGATCAAAAAGTTCTTACACATCAGTTATTTTACTTTGATCATATATAGGATCTACTTAATGTTGTTACAGGTGAAAGTGTTTGGATCTCTTGTAAAAGGTCTCCGAGCTGGAATAGATTTATTAAAGCTTTTGCAGAAGGGAGGGCATATGATATCATCTTTTTCAAAGTTCATAAAGCTTCCAAAGCTGGATGGTAGTGATGGGCTCGATAAATTCCTTACCCAATTTGAAGCAGCTGTGGATAGTGACTTTCCCAATTACCAGGTCTTCTCTTTCTATCTTTTTAGTTGTATTTAATCCTATAACAAATTAACAAGTTTTGTACCCAAGTTTTCCTTCTATATATTTTTAACTTTATGTGATATCGTTTCTTTGTATAATATTCTGATATTTTTAAGGCATTAATTTGTATTTCCCAGCTTTGTCCAGTTTTGGTGGTGTTTATATTCCTCCAGTGTGATCTTCTAGTGTAGAAGTAGCTTGACATTGAATTCACAGTTTGAAAAAGCCTCTGAACCAACTTCTCTCTTTTTCCCCCTCTGGTTGATAACTTATTGCAGGGTTATGATGATTTAGATGTTTCCCTTCACACCCCCCGGTTACTTGTTTGAATTCCATTAATTTTTTTTACGACTTCGTTGTCTAGCTTAGGTTATAGCTATAGTTCTGAAAAATTCACAATTTATTATTTAAACATTTCTTTCTTTATATACATTTCTTTTTTAATTTCATAACTATTTGACTGATTTATGTCTATATTTTTTTTTTGATTTGCAGATAGAGTTTTTTCTGGAAGGTCAATAACACAAGGTTGAAGGTTTTAATTAAGCATTTTCTTAGGATATGGATTTCAAAATTTCAGCTTTTTGGATTATATAATTTGGTTTTGTGGTACTTGGATTATTTAAGCAACTGTTTATTGCCTAGCTAGTTGGGTATTTTGTTGAATCGGTGAATCTACTATTTTTTTATAAGATAATTACTTTTTATTTTAAATGTTTATTGCCTTTTGTCTCTTATAGTATAAATACAGGTGTAAAGTTGATTTAAAAAGCTCACTAAATGTATTATATTTTTTTTTATTGAAAATTGTTAATGTAACAATACATTTTGAATGTCAAACAACTTAATATGACACCACATCATCACGATTTATAATCATTTATTGACAAATAATATTTGGTCAATGAAAATTAAAATTTAATGACGATTAATAATATTATCTCTTTAGAATTAATAGTATTGTCATTATATATATTCATTTAGTTATGACAATTGATCTTGTCACTACTATTAACTATTTGGTGACAAGTTATGTAAGACCCCAACTTTTATGAATAAAGAATAATTTTTTTCAAATATATTTTTTGAATATTATGGTGTGAATTTGATATAATGTTATAGTTGTGGGTAATATTTATAAATTTTACAAAGTAAGCAAGTGGTTATATAATATTCGATTGGTATTAGGGAATATTCGCTTTTAACAGGAATATTCGTGATGCGATGGCACAATCATTAGTGGACCCCATAATCTAAGTATTGTCGTAGTAAGAAAAAACGACGTAATTATCTTTTATAAAAATAACTACCAAGTGTTACCGTTAAAACCGCTGAACTATCCGGTTGTAAAGTACGATGAATGGCGTGGTTTGCAAGCGAAGTACACCTGCGGTATTGATTATTGATGCTTATGTGAGAAGTCACCAATTATACTCAATTATTGCTATAGTAATTGCTGCATCATATCTCTCATATTATTGATTCGATTATTGTCACAGTATGACCTGCATAATATTATATATTATTAAATCAATAATTGAGATGGCAAATTTATTCATATTATTATTTGTAATATTGACAATATCTAGAAGTTTTGTCAAGGAGAAGTTTGGTCACCTAATTGCGCGCCAATAAGGAGAAATCCTTATCGGAAAGCCCCTTCTTTCCTGGGAACGATCTGGTTGTTAAATATTGTGAATTATAATATTAATGATGAATAAGTTCGTGTTGATTAAAGATGAAATTGATAGTTACATTGTGTTGGAATTATTAGTATTAGTAAAAATCGACATTTATTTCGATAATAATTGATGTCTGGAGGTTATATTGACCAATCGGGTAATTAACCGGATAAATGAGCAATTAATTGCTATTAATTCACATGATTATAACTATTTGTTCACATGTGTGTATTATTGATTCACATTCTTGTACTATTAGGGGAGGTGGTGCAAGATTGATAATACTTGCATGACTAAGTTAAAAATGGAGGTATAGATGGAAGTACTATATTGTAATTCGTATTTTCACATGTCTAGAACTATTGATTCACATGATTTACTATTAGGGGAGGTGGTGCAAGTTTGATAATACTTGCAGGACTAAATTAAAAATAAAGAAAAAGAGGAAGGTATTATACTGTAATATTTCGAGCCCAAAAACATGCAATTATCGAAACTATATTTTCCTATAAATAGAAGTTCATTCTTCCTTCATTTCTCATCAATTCACTAAAGCTATAAAGCAATTATTATAGAGAGAAATTATAGAGAGAAAGAAGAAGAGAAGTCTACCTATTCCGGTATATAGTTTTTTCTAAGGTAAGGGGTATTATTCCTTCGTATTCATGAAGAGAGTTATTTTCTTTCAATACTCGTAAGGGTTGTTATTCCATTCTTTATTATTATGTTGGAATAACTTTGTCTACATCTAATACCGCATACACGGTGAAATTCTTCATTATTCCATTCTTTATTATTCTCATTGGAATAACTTCGTTCTGCATCTTGCTCATCACATGCCTGGTGAATTCTGTTGTTATTCCATTCTTTATTATTCTATTGGAATATCCTGTTTGTGCAGATTACGCATGACCTGGTTCTATTCTTTATTATTATGTTGGAATATCCAGTCTGTGCGGATTACGCATGACCTGGTTCCATTCTTTATTATTCTGTTGGAATAACCTGCCTATGTGAATTACCGCATGCATGGTGAATGATCCTTTGTATTCATTCCTTATTAAATTATGGAAATGATCTGTCTACGTGGATTACAGCATGGTGGACGAAAATCCACTTGCAGTTTCATATATTCTATTATACTCAGTTGGTTAAGGTTTTGGTTTTTATACTCCATGAAATTAGTAGAATATCCTAGATATTTGCGCTTCATCTAGTATCTTTTCATGGAAATATTCTTCTGAGCATTCTTGAATTTTACTCTACAAAGCAATATCATGTTGACAATTTGGACGTTATTGATTTCTGGATAAATTAAATTATAAATCTTTAAAATTTATCCTTGAACTGGTTTTATTGAATTATTATGTCATTGTCATCATCCTCATGCTTATATTGTGATTAAAGTCATCTTTGGCTTACGTGCATAGATGGACTTGGTATGATTATGACCAGGGATTATTCGGTATAATCATGACCGTAATGTGACGAATGATGTGGTGAAAGTCTTCAGTGGCCTGTAGTGCATTGATGGACAGTTTTTTGTATGATTATGACCAGGGATTATTCGATATAGTCATGACCATTGATGATTTAATGAATATCCTTGGCCCATAGTGTAGAGAAGATTCGATGATATGGTTTATTTATTAAGCTAAGTCTCAGCGATAAAAATTGATAAAAATATTTTAAATCATAGAAGATAGTAGATATCATGCTCTACTTGACTCTTCTAATGGATTTCTTATTCCGCTGCAGTTAAACTTGATGTCTATTGTATTTTATCAGTTTAACATTGTTGAAAGCTAATTGTGAGACCCCGAATTTTATGAAATAAAAGTATTCAATTTTTCTATTTTGGTGAATAGTTAAATTGATAAAAGTTTAAAGTTAAGGGTGACATTTGAAAATTTTTTAAAGTAAGCAAGTTGTCATAAAATAATCGGTGGTAAAATACGTGTGGTCGATAAGAGTACACTCAGTATTGATTATTAATGCTTACGTGAGAAGTCACTCGGTTTGATTCAATTATTGTCGATATTTTATATATTATTAAATCAATAATTGAGATAACAAAGTTATTAATATTATTATTTGCAATATTAACGATGTCTAGAAGTTCTGCCAATGAGAGGTTTTGGTCACCTAATTGCGCGCCAATAGGGAGAAATTCTTATTCCTAGGAACAACCTGGTCGATTAATAGTGTGAATTATGATAATGATGATGAAGTTTTATTTTATTAGTATTATTAATGTAATAAAATAGAAAAGCTTTTTATATAAAAATGTAATACTTTTATAAAGTTATTCGCTTTTATTAGGCTAATAGTAATTTTTTTTTATATAAAATGTAATACTTTTATAAAGTTATCTATTTTATTAGACAATAATTAGAATATATTATATTTTATTATGCATAGTGTTTGCATAAAGGCTCTGCGTAGTGTTTGCATAGTAAAATCTTTTTATATAAAATGTAATACTTTTATAAAGTTATTCGTTTTATTAGATTATAAATAGAATATATTATATTTTATTGTAAACCAATCTGATCGTCCGCTTAAAAAGTAAATCAATACTGACCGTTCATGGATTGGTTACTATTCATCCATTCTTCTATAAATAGAAGCTCATTCCTTCATTATTTCTTACGAATTCACTTTGAAACTTTAGAGAAAAAACGTAAAAAAAATTCTTCTTCTTTAATCTTGAGCGTCTTTCTTTAGCGTTTAAGAAAGCTTTGAGCGTAGTGCAAGTTTCTTCAAGTATATCCCCGCCCTACCGTCGGAGTACTCTTCTTTATAAGGAAATGAGAACGTAGTCGGGACTAGTCGGGGAACGAAGTGACGGTCCAGATGATAGTATTAGTAGTCCTCACTATTCTGTTAAATAGTGTGATAATAAATATAATGAGAACTTATTCTGAGAGTGGATATTGTCTAGAAGACAATATTTATATTAAAACTCACAGCTCTCTTGTTGTATATTAAAGATTGTATTTGTATTCTGTACCATGTATTTGGCGACTCAGAATAGGTGATGTATACCTATTTTGGGGGCGTCACACTAATGATAATTTATTCTGCATTATCTTAGTTATAATATTTTTTACTGAGCTAGTTGAGCTCACCCTTTCTTTCACTGTTCTCTTCAGAAAATGAGAATATAGCTGGGACGAGTCGGGGAACGGAGTGACGGTCCATATGATAGCATTAGTAGTCCTCACTATTATGTTGAATAGTGTAACAATAAATTTAATGAGGGCTCGTTTGAGTGTGGATATTGTCTAGATGACAATATTCTTATTAAAACTCTCAGTTTATGTTTTGTCGTATTTTACACGACAGTTGTATTATTAAGTTGTATTTGAATTTTGTACCATGTATTTGACGACTCAAGATGGGTGGTGTATACCTATTTTGGGGGCGTCACATTACACGTCTCAATGCAATATCCTTAATATTTTGGATAATTCAACATTTACATTCTGTTATTAAATAATTATCAGAAACTAACAACTACATCTATCGAAATCTTTAGCATGGTTCAAACAAATTCTTGATAAAGCAAGTTTATTTTCTTGCATGCCTTCTGATCATTACCATCCAAATGGCAGATAACATCTTATTGTAACCTTAACCTACACGCAAAATGGTTATTTTTGCAAGATTGAGCTCGACAACTCAGCAAATCAAACAGTTTTCATGCATCACATAGCACATAATATCATGCTCAACTTATACAATCATAATCATTCTAATATATCATACATGTTGCATCTCACATATTAAGTAATAAGACTGAGTTCTTAACTCAATCAACATAATCATAGATTGACTTTTGCATCTCATATTCACAACATATATAACTTAACATGCTTTTTGCAGTACCAATTTCAATCAATCAGTTATCAAGTTCAAATAGCAAATAGGAACTGAAAGACTTGCCTTGATCGTTGATTACCAACAACAGATTAACAACTTATAGCTATCTGCACTTCACGTATCCTGTACAATATATAATCATGCATATCAACTATTAGCCATATAACAACGCTTAGTAATCGCTTAAGTAACTCAACTTTACAATTTATGGTCACTTTTTTTAGGTTTGATACACAATGCTCAATTATGTGTTTAAGTCTTGTTAAGACTCCTCATTGTCCATTTTGTTTGATTTCATTAATATTCATTTCATGTCTCATGATGTTTCCTTTTAACTGACACTTAATGTTCAATTAAGTGTTTAAGGCTTGTCATGCTTCCATATCATTAGTCTTATGTTCAATTCTATTAACTATGTTTGACTGAAGCAACCTTTAACTCCTTTTTTCCGTGTTTCTCTTTGTTTGACACTAAACATTCGGTTAAGTCATAAACCTTGTCTTTACCTCACATTAGATATATAATATTTGTTAACATTGATTACATTAGTATTTATCTCACGCTTCTCTTCTAATTCACACTTAAAGTTCGGTTAAGCTTATTAGGCTTCCCATATCATCATTATTTGTGAATAAGGTTCATTAACATTCATTACATAATCTTCATGTCAACCTTTAATTTAGCTAGTTTAAATTGATACTTATCATTCATATAAGTCTTTAAGACCTCCCAAAACTTCATAATAATTGATTAAGGCTTATACAAATTGATTTCCTACTGACCATGCACTCAAAATCTCTTTTCTGGGTGCGGGCGACAAGGGTATGACCCCACTCTTTTTATTCTTAGCACTAACGCTAGACTCACTACGGCGACAACACCAAATTTTAACGCGGCTCGACTGCAGAATCAATTTTCCAGAATCGATTTTCCAGGCTCTGCTTCTTACGAAATTCTCAATTTTTTCATCTAAACTCCAAATTGATTAATTTTTGATTCTATAAACTCGTTGTACTCTAAACTACACATCTACAGAGCAATTATAATATCTTAGAAACTTTAACAAACCATTCTAAGGGTTCCAATTTAGTGTTCATGTTATATTTTCATACTTTGACATATTTAACAAAATCTTACACAACGAATTCGTTTTACATCTGTTTTAACTCATTCCAGTTACATTGTTTTCGTATTTCAGAGTATTACCATATTTAACCATCAATTTATAACTTTAAGCATGGATTTCCAACCAATTTTTTTTCTCTAAAATAGACTATAATATATACAATAAACAAAAGACCATCTCTTCCTCTTTTAAGCATAAATTCATACTTGACTTGGTTTAATTTCTTGTTATGCTATTATCAAATCATCTACAGATTATCTAACAACAGGAACCTCACAATTAATTTTTCTCTAACTTAAACATCCACAACAATTTCTACAGAAAACTCAAGAAATGGAGATTTGGGATTTTAGAATTAATTCTTACCTTCTTGATTTTCCTAAGCCTTGAAAGATGATGAAGATTGCTTGATTTATCTCCTACTTCCTCCTTGATTTCTCAGAGTTTCTTCTCAATTTTCACAAAGAACTCTCTCTCTCTCTCACTCTAAATTTCTCTCTTTCTCAGCCTTTGCAAAAATAAGCATATGAAATAAACTGAAGCATTACGTGAACTTAAGTTGGGTTATCAGTTACAAACAAATAAGGAGTCTTAGCAGTTTTGAAAAAACAAAGGGCCTAAGCCTTGTTTGGCAAACATACTCCATCGTTTATTCCCATTTTAATTTACTTTTCTACTATATAATATATCCTCTTTTTTCTTTAATTTTTCTAATATGTCACACTTCATTTTTATTGCTAACTTATTTAGCCAAACCCTCAACCCAAAATACTGATAATCATATTATCCCATTTATCTACCCATTTAACCAATTACAAATTGAATTTATTATGAAATTAAATTGGACATTTAATTTCCACATATTAAGAATATTTTATTCCTTACATCGGATTTAATCATTTTAATTTAGAATTTCATTTAGCCATTCATCAACTAACTTATCTCCATAATAATTTTTCAATATATATATATATATATATATATATATATATACGCATTCAACCCATCACATAATCACATAAATCAAATAAATATATGTGATGCCCCCAAAATAGGTATACATCATCCATCTTGAGTCGCCAAATACATAGTACAGAATACAAATACAAACTTAATTATACAAACGTCGTGTAATATACGATAAAACATAGCTGAGAGTTTAAACAAGAATGTTGCCTTCTAGACAATATCCACTCTCAAATAGAGTCCTCATTACATTTATTGTCACACTATTTTATAGAATAGTGAGAACTACTAATACACCATCTCGGACCATCACTCTGTTCCCCGACTAGTCCCGACTACGTTCTCATTTCCTGAAGAGAACAATGAAAGCAAAAGGGTGAGCTCAACTAGTCCAGTAAGAAATATTATAACTAAGATAATGCAAAATAAATTATCATTAGTCTTCAATAATGTTAAACTGATAAAATACAATAGACATCAAGTTTAACTGCAGCAGAATAAGCAATCCATTAGAAGAGTCAAGTAGAGCATAATATCTACTATCTTCTATGATTTAAAATGTTTTTATCAATTTTTATCATTTGAGACTCGAAATTTAATAAATAAACCACATCATCGAGTCATCCTCACACTACGTGCCAACGATATTCATTAAATCATCAATGGTCATGACTATACCGAATAATCCTTGGTCATAATCATACCAAAAGCGTCCATCAATACACTACAGAGCCACCGAGGACTTTTACCACATCATTTATAACATTACGGTCATGATTATACCGAATAATCCTCGGACATAATCATACCAAGTCCATCTACGCACGTAAGCCAAAGATGACTTTCATCACAATATAAGCATGAGGATGATGACAATGACATAATAATTCAATAAAACAAGTTCAAGAATAAATTTTAAAATTTATAAGTTAATTTATCCCGAAATCAATTACGTCCAAATTGTCGACATGATCTCTTGCTTTGTGGAGTAAAATTCAAGAATGCTCGAGAAGAATATTTCCATGAAAAGATCTTTGGATGAAGCACAAATATCCGGATATTCTACTAATTTCATGGAGTATAGAAGCCAAAACTTTAACCAACAGAGTATAATAGAATATATGAAATTGCAAATGGATTTTTACTTGCCATGCGGTAATCCACGTAGACGAATCATTTCCATAATTTAATAAGGAATGAATCGAAGGATCATTCACCATACATGCGGTAATCCACATGACATGTTTATTCCAATGAAATGGAATTCACCGGTGTAATCGTAATCCGCAGCAGAGAGTTATTCAACAGAATAATAAAGAATGGAACCGAATTCATGCGTAAACCGCATGCATGTGATATATTCAAAAGAATAATAAAGAATGGAACCAGTCATGCGTAATCCACACAAAATGGGATATTTCAATGAATAATAAAGAATGGAATAACAAAATGTAATTCACCAAGCATCGATAGACCAGCATAGATGGGTTATTCCAATGTAATAATTAAGAATGGAATAACAGAAGAATTTCACCATATATGCGGTACTTCGCATAGACAGGTTATTCTAACATAATAATAAAGAATGGAATAACAACCCTTACGAGTATTGAAAGAAACTAATTCTCTCCTTGAATACGAAAGAATAATACCCCTTACGAGTATTGAAAGAAAATAATTCTTTTCATGAATACGAAAGAAATAATACCCCTTACCTTAGAAAGAAGAGTATTCCAACTGGTAAGGCGAGGATATTCTTGAAGAAAACTTATACTGTTTTCCTACGCTCAAAACTTCTTAAAATTCTAAAGAAATACGCTCAAGATTATAGAAGAAGAATTCTCTGAATTTCTGGTGTGTTTTCAATTCTAACTAAGCATCCTATTTATAGGAAAATAGAAAGGATACTATGCAATAAAATATAATATATTCTTTTTATAAAATATATATATATATATATATATATATATATTTTATTTAAAATCTAATAAAATAAATAACTTTATAAAAATATTTTGTTTTATATAAAAAGATTTTACTATGCAAATACTATGCAGGCACTATGCAAATACTATGCATAATAAAATATAATATATTCTATTTATAATCTAATAAAACAAATAACTTTATAAAAATATTCTATTTTATATAAAAAGATTTTACTATGCAAATACTATGCAGGCACGCAAACACTATGCATAATAAAATATATTATATTCTATTTATAATCAAATAAAATAAAACTTTATAAAAAGTATTTTGTTTTATATAAAAAGTTTTCTATTTTATTACATTTATAATAATAATAATAAAACAAAATTCATCATCATTATTATAATTCACACTAATAATCGATCAGGTCGTTCCCAGGAAAGAGGGAGCTTTCCAATAAGGATTTCTCCCTATTGGCGCGCAATTAGGTGACCAAACCTCTCATTGACAGAACTTCTAGACATCGTTAACATTGCAAATAATAATATTAATAACTTTGTCGTCTCAATTATTGATTTAATAATATATAAAATATTGACAATAATTGAATCAAATAACGTGAGATACTATGCATCAATTACTGTAGCAATAATTGAACAAAACTAAGTGACTTCTCACGTAAGCATCAATAATCAATACCGTGTGCTACTATGCAACCACGCGTATTACTGTACTTTTAACACCGGGCGTTTCAACAGTTAACGGTAAAAAGCTTCATTGCGTTATTTTCATAAAATATTTTTTTGTCATTTTTTTCTTAATCCGAATAATTACATTTGTGGGGTCCACCAATGATTGTCTTAGTTATCGAATATTCCTTGTTAAAACGAATATTCTCCAACCAATCGAATATTATATAACAACTTGCGTACTTTGAAAAATTTATAAATATTACCCACAACTATAACATTATATCAAATCCACACCACAATATTCAAAAAATATTTTTGAGAAATTTAAATCTTTATTCATAAAATTTGGGGCCTCACAATCTCCCTCCTTATGAAATTTAAGCCTCAAATTTACGTACGTGCACACAGTATGTTAGAAAGAGATGAGGATACCTTGACTTCATTTTAGATTCTAACTCTTGAGGTATAACCTTTGAGTGTTGAATACGATCCTTCTTATCCAAGATTTTAACACGTATCTCTCATCATCGTTAAATCTTCTGCTATATCGTCTAGTTCTAATTTAATAATGTGGTTCGGGTCGTCCACATATTTACGTAACATCGATACGTGAAAAACGTTATGAACACGAGACATACTTGGCGGTAAAACGAGTCTATAGGCCACAGTTCGTACTCGATCGAGGATTTCAAATGGGCCAATTAAATCGAGGGTTGAGATTTCCTCTATTCATCGATTCTTGCTTTTAGAATAACGCCTTCTTGAACCTTCTTTTTCATATTCATCAGCTCCAGGTGTGTAGTTTGAACGGCTTTAACTTTATCGTAAAGTCGATTCTAATCATATATTCGTTATCTTCACGTGGGTCCCTAAAGTCTTTAACTCTATCTTCATCATTTGTAAGTTATATGAAATGGGTTTTGTGTTAACAACATCGCACTCATAACTGCATACGATCTTCTACTCAACTTGTCAGCTACCACGTTCGCTCTTCCACGATGATATTGAATGGTATGGTCGTAATCTTCAATAGCTCGAGCCAATGTCTTTGTCACATTATACGTTCGTTTTGGTTGAAGAAATATTTAAGGATTTTAGAAATGAGTTTTGTACTGGGGTCAATACAAAATTCGATTTCACGCTACGGGGGTTAGGCTAAGAAGTCTTCAAGAATACATCAGGAAATTTATTAACAATAGAAATATCATTCAAAACTGTGACTCTCATCCAAGACTTGGACAGTACGTCACATTGATACCTATCAACTTGCCATCATCATTCACGACGTCGCCTACAGAAAGTATGGCTTCGGTGCATTCCACACAAGGAATTCAACAACGAAAGGATCGGGGTTCTTTACTTATGGCTTGATATAACAGTGATTAAATTTAGTGGTTTGGTTTCTTGAATTCGCATAATAGGTTGGTTATGAATATGAAAGCTAACAACCTTACGAAAAACATGATGAGTAGTTAACCAATCGATTCCTAAAATCGCATCAAAGGCAAGTATTTTCAAAGAGATAAGATCGACAGGTAACATGAAAGTGTCGATTTGAATCAAACAAGATTTATAAACGATGGAGGAGGTAACGAAGGTTTCTCTAAGCGAAGTTTCAATCGATAAGTCAAAGTCTAATATCTCCTGAGTCAAATTTAAACGTTGAGCAAAAAGCAAAAGAGATAAAATAATGGGTAGAACCAATTATCTAATAAGGTATAGACTTGTAAAAATTTATAATTAACTAACCCGTGCTAACCGTTTGGGTTACTCGCTTTTTGAGAAGTCACAAAAAACGCTCTTCCTGAAACCACCGACTTTGTTTTGTCCGTATCCGCCTTTGGTGCCACCGTCCCAACTGGACTTGATTTTGGTGCACGACAAAATCGGGCTGGGTGACCTTCTCTTCCACAATTGTAACACATTTTGGACTGTTGCGCATAGTTTGGACTGATATATCCCTCCCCTCCGCATTTGAAGCATATGATAGGTGGTCGTTCTCTTTATTTAACAACGGGTGCTGATGCTGACGTCTTTCCATCATTGTTGAATCTCCTCTTCTTGAAATGTCCATTCTTATTTTTTTGGCCATGATTACCACCGAAGTGGTTACCATTTCTGGCATGTTGATTCCCTCCACGCTTATTGTCACCGCTTCGATGACTGCTATCACTGGTATTATCATTTTGCCGTCTGCTCTCTTTTGATTGGGTTGACTCATTATCGTGCTCCAATAACTGAGCCCTATTAACAACATCTGAATACAAATATAGTTTATAAGAGATAAGATATTGATGTATCTCAGGTTTTAAACCTCTTAGAAATATTCACGTCATTCTCTCCTCATTGTCAACCAAATGGGACGCAAACTGGGACAACTCGGCAAACTTGGCTTCGTACTGCGACACGGTCATGTTGTTTTGCTCCAACTTGATGAACTCTACCTCTTTCATGTGACGAATACTTTCGGGAAAGTACTTGTCGTTGAATAATTCTTGGAACTTCTCCCAAGTCATCTTCATCTGGCGGGTTGAGTCGCTTTTTATAGATTCCCACCATAATGAATCTATGCTGCTCGCATAACGTGAAGGTGGCAAAGGGAACCTTTTACTCCTCGGAGCATCCCAAGACATCAAATATCTTGCAGATCTGCTTTATTCACGTCTCCGCCTTAAGTGGTTTTGGCTCTCCAAAAAACTCTGATGGTCCCAGTTCCTTGAACTGCTTAGCGGTGACCGTCCGAGAGTTTCCAGTGTTTCCACCTGTATTTTGGACAAGAGCCGATCTTGCCTGATGTTGCATGAATTGCATAAAGCCTCTGAACATTCCATTGTTCATCATTTGGTCAGTGTTGTTGTTTGCATGAGGATTGTCGCCTTCCTGATGCACATTATCCTAGGCATTAATCTGTGGTGACTCAACGGTCTCATGTGCTTCATTGTTTATCTCAACATTTTCGGATGCCATTTTCAAATACTGCCACAAAACAAGGGTTAATTAACATATCAAATATTATCCCTATACTCTGACCGACCAATTAAATACCAAATATACTTAGGTAGGTCATACTAGCGAAGGAATTCCCCGTCTTTCCCCTCCTAGTTCTTGTCTCACATCTCAGCTAGGGATTATATCCCTAAGCTTTGATACCAACTGTGACGCCCCCACAATAGGTATACATCATCCATCTTGAGTCGCCAAATACATGGTACAAAATACAAATACAAACTTAATTATACAAACGTCGTGTAATATACGACAAAACATAGCTGAGAGTTTAAACAAGAATGTTGCCTTCTAGACAATATCCACTCTCAAATAGAGTCCTCATTACATTTATTGTCACACTATTTTATAGAATAGTGAGGACTACTAATACACCATCTCGGACCATCACTTCGTTCCCCGACTAGTCCCGACTACGTTCTCATTTCCTGAAGAGAACAATGAAAGCAAAAGGGTGAGCTCAACTAGCCCAGTAAGAAATATTATAACTAAGATAATGCAAAATAAATTATCATTAGTCTTCAATAATGTTAAACTGATAAAATACAATAGACATCAAGTTTAACTGCAGCAGAATAAGCAATCCATTAGAAGAGTCAAGTAGAGCATAATATCTACTATCTTCTATGATTTAAAATGTTTTTATCAATTTTTTATCGCCGAGACTCGACAATAAATAAACCACATCATCGAGTCATCCCTCGCACTACACTGAATGACGATATTCATTAAATCATCAATGGTCATGACTATACTTAGAATAATCCTGGTCATAATCATACCAAAAAATCCCATCATGCACTACGAGCCATCGAGGACTTTTACCACATCATTTATAACATTACGGTCATGATTATCTTAGAATGATCGGCTGGACATAATCATACCAAGTCCATCTATGCACGTAGTAAGCCAAAGATGACTTTCATCACAATATAAGCATGAGGATGATGACAATGACATAATAATTCAATAAAACAAGTTCAAAAATAAATTTTAAAGATTTATAAGTTAATTTATCCTAAAATCAATTACGTCCAAATTGTTAACATGATACTGCTTTTTGGAGTAAAATTCAAGAATGCTCAGAAGAATATTTTCATGAAAAGATACTGGATGAAGCGCAAATATCCAGGATATTCTACTAATTTCATGGAGTATAGAAGCCAAAACTTTAACCAACTGAGTATACTAGAATATATGAAACTGCAAATGGATTTTCGCCCGTCATGCGGTAATCCACGTAGACAGATCATTTCCATAATTTAATAAGGAATGAATACGAAGGATCATTCACCATGCATGTAGTAATCCACATAGATAGGTTATTCTAACAGAATAATAAAGAATGGAATAACAGAAGAATTCACCAGGCGTGCGTAATCCGCACAGACAGGTTATTCCAACAGAATAATAAAGAATAAAACCAGGTCATGCATAAACCTCACAGACACGATATTCCAACAGAATAATAAAGAAAGGAACCAGGTTATGCGTAATCCGCACAGACAGGATATTTCAACAGAATAATAAAGAATGAAATAACAACAGAATTCACCAGGCATGCGATAGACCGCTTGCAGACGAGGTTATTCCAATGAAATAATAAAGAATGGAATAACAGAAGAATTTCACCATATGTATGCGGTACTTCGCATAGACATGTTATTCCAACATAATAATAAATAATGGAATAACAACCCTTACGAGTATTGAAAGAAAATAATTCTCTTTATGAATACAAAAGAATAATACCCCTTACGAGTATTGAAAGAAAATAATTCTCGTCATGAATACGAAAGAAATAATACCCCTTACCTTAGAAAGAAGAATATTCCGACTAGTAGGACGAAAATATTCTTGAAGAAAACTTATACTGTTTTCCTACGCTCAAAGCTTCTTAAAACTCTAAAGAAAAATGCTCAAGATTATAGAAGAAGAATTCTCTGAATTTCTGGCGTGTTTTCAATTCTAACTAAGCATCCTATTTATAGGAAAATAGAAAGGATACTTTTATATAAAAAGATTTTACTATGCAAATACTATGCGTAATAAAATATAATATATTCTATTTATAATATAATAAAACAAATAACTTTATAAAAATATTACATTTTTATATAAAAATTTTTTCTTGTCTGAAATACTATCTGAAGCACTATGCATAATAAAATATATTATATTCTATTTATAATCAAATAAAACAAAATTTTATAAAAAGTATTCTGTTTTATATAAAAAAATTTCTGTTTTATTACATTTATAATAATAATAAAACAAAATTCATTATCATTATTATAATTCACACTATTAATCGACCAGGTCGTTCTCAGGAAAGAGGGAGCTTTCCAATAAGGATTTCTTCCTATTGGTGCGCAATTAGGTGACCAAACCTCTCCTTGACAGAACTTCTAGACATCGTTAATATTGCAAATAATAATATTAATAACTTTGTCGTCTCAATTATTGATTTAATAATATATAAAATATTGACAATAATTAAATCAAATAACGTGAGACACTATGCATCAATTACTGTAGCAATAATTGAACAAAACTGAGTGACTTCTCACGTAAGCATCAATAATCAATATCGTGTGCTACTATGCAACCACGCGTATTACTGTACTTTTAACACCGGGTGTTTCAACAGTTAACGGTAAAACTTCCGCCGTTATTTTCATAAATTATTTTTGTCGTTTTCTCAATCCAACAATAATTCTGTTGTGGGGTCCACCAATGATTGTGCCGTTGTACGAATATTCCTTGTTAAAACGAATATTCTGCAACCAATCGAATATTATATAACAACTTGCGTACTTTGAAAAATTTATAAATATTACCCACAACTATAACATTATATCAAATTCACACCATAATATTCAAAAAAATATTTCAAGAAATTTACATCTTTATTTATAAAATTTGAGGTCTCACAATATATATAACACACATATATTTATTCATTCAAACCGGATAATAAGAATTTAATTAATTAATATTTTATTTAAATTTTATTTCTGAAAATCTTGGTTGCCACGAGTGTATTTAACTCTTAACATTTAGTTAAATAGTCCAGTTTTTCATGTAATTTTCATTTATAATCAAAAGACTCTTTTTGGATTATGGATGTTTCTTTAATAAAATTCTTTTACCATTCACAAAAAGAATGAGGAAGCAAATATATAAGAAAACATGTTTTTTTTATGATCACTTCTATTTAGAAGGATACTTAGGCGTCTTTCACCTCCTTTAATAAAGTAATTAATTTATAGAATTAATAAATTTAGGCGTCTTTCACCTCCTTTTTGCTATATAAAAAATTTAATTTTTATTTGTAAAACTAATAATATCTAGATCCTCAAGGGAAATTTTTTATAGCTTTTCGCTCTATAAAGATAAAATTAATAACCATGCCAGGAAGCATTATTCCAAATATAATAAAAGAATTTTTATTCTCTCTAAAAGTTTTCATCTCTTTGAATCTATATCCACTATTCTCTTTCGTTTCTATATTTAGTAATTGAAATTCAGTCCATTGGGGTTCTATGATAAATGATGTAGAAAGGAAGGTAATAGAAAGAAGGAAACTGATATTTTTCCACGATTTTTTGATATTTTTATATGAAATTGTCGTTGTAGATCCTATAGCGACTATTTTTATCGTCGCTATACATCTATAGCGACACTTTTTTATGTAAAAATATCAATTTCCAAGAAAATATAATGCAACTAGAACTAGATCAATACTTAGCCGCCAATTAAGCATATAAAAAAGTGAATAAATTTTAAAAAATGACAATTGCAGAGAAGAGAACAGTACACAAATTAATTAAAGATCTTCAACATATATACAATATAAGTTTTGAGCTCAAAGATTATTACACATACACACAAATTAAAGATCTTCAACACCATGCAACAAGCGAAACGAACAATTGTCTTGAATTAAGTAATACATCGTCTCCAAAACGAACATAGTACCAAGGATCAGAACAATGGTTCACCTGAAATCCAGTAATTAAATAATAATAATAATAATAATAATAATAATAATAAAGATGACAATTAATTAAGTTACCACAAGCTAGAGACAGATGTAATTAAAATCTGTGCAGTTACCTGAATCAATGCATGCTGGTAACAATGGAAGGGATGTGACGGACTTTGTGAAAGTCTTGTCCTTCTCCACAATACATATCTATCTCACCAACCCTATCAATGAATTCTCTAGGCATCTTCGTAATTCTTAATTCTTGAAGGGAGGTGAGGAATTTCAAGCCCTCTGGAAGCATCTCCAATCTCTTACAATTAATAATCTCTAATTTAGAAAGATTGGGCATGGCTCCTTCATCCACCCACCACTTTTCTAACTTACTTACATCCCAAAGAAGTAAATGTATGAGTTGAGGGAAACTGTTTGCACTACATACAAATTCATTCCCCGCAAAGCAATTATCATGTAATTCCATTCTTTGTAGGTTGGGAAGCTTCTCTAGTAACACCATTGCGTTTGCCTCAAAATTACAATGAAATAATTTTATACGAGTGAGGCTTTGAGAGAGACGTGGTTGTTCATACGGGTGATCAGGTATCATGTAAGGGCCTATATCATCCCCAACTATAGTTAACTCATTTAGATTCTCACACTCTAACAATTAAATCAAATTATGCTTATTCCAAATTTTAAGGGATGTGTACCGCGGGTGGTGCAAGTCTGAGTTGACGAAATTCGTCACCCCTTCTTGTTCCTCCAGACTAATTGTCGATGCATTAATTAGTACTTGAAGATTGGTTAGTTTCTTGAGATCGTTCGCGTCACACCTGAAAGCATCAAAATTCTCTAACAACTCCAACTCCTTGAGGCCATCAAATCTCAATTTATTATTTACGCGCCTAATAAAGGTGGGAAGATAAAGATGCTTCAAATGTTTTATCTTCCATAACACATCTGGTATGATAACACCACCTGAATCATATATCCTTAAATCAAGTGTTTCCAAGTATCTCAAGTCCCCTATACATGATGGCAACTCCTCCAAGTCACAATATTTCAAACTCAAATACCTTAGGTGAATCAGTTCACCTATTTCTTGATGTAACTTTCCCTCACTGAACTTAAATCCGTCGAGTTTCAAAATTCTAATCAGCTTAAAATCCTTGAAATTGAATACTTGTTCTGGAAGATCAAACGCAGATTTGAAGAATAATAATGATCGAATCTGTCCAACCATACCCAAGGAAATTATGTCAAGGTTGTGGGCATTGTATATTGAAAGTCTACGTGTTAATTCCACGCCTTGATCATTATGTGCATCCTGGAAATCAATGATCTTTAGAATATCTTCCTCTTTTCCCTTGGACAAACATAGGTCTCGAATAAGGTCATGAAGGCGACATGATTGAACGTTTAACCATGGGACTAGTGAAATATTCAAACCTCGTTTATCCATTGGTTCAAGTTGAATCAGACTCCTCTGTGCGAGTTCAACCAAGTATCTTTCTGCAACATCCATAAGCATTTCTCCTTTTGCTTTTTGGACTGAAGGTATCATACCTTCTGCAATCCATAGTAGGTACAGCTCGCCAACCTCTATCTCCTCATCCTCCTTAAAAGTTCCCAGATAAAGGAATAGTTGTTTCAAACGAAAAGGTAGATCATCATAGCTTAAACCTAAAATATGCATTACTCCACCATCTCCTTCTCTGCTTAAGTTTGAAGCAATATCTTTCTTCACCATCTCCCATTCCCTTAATGAATTTTTGTTCTTCAAAAGTCCTCCAAGGGCTGAGATGGCTAAAGGTAGACCTTGACATTGTTGAACCATATCCCTCCCCAAATTTTCTTTCTTTGGTTCCACTCTAATTTCTGTAAAAAATAAAAATAAAAACAAATTAAAAAAATAAAAATCATGAGACATATCCATTAGGATAATTAAAACAATTTCTTATTTGTTGCAACAATGAATTAGCTAGAATTAAGACAAAGGCACAACTTTTTTTTTACAATACATTCATGTAAGAGTTTTTCTTTATTTATTGACATCTTTGTGAGGAAGTTTAAGAACAATATATAGCGTACAACTGTGAATACTTCGTTTCACTGTAACCACAATATATAAAAATTAACTTTGAAATTTCTTTGTTAACTTGATTTTTTGGGTGCTGAATTGTAGTTTTATGGTAAAGTTGTATGTTAGAATTAGATCATGCACACACACGCACACGACAATAAAGAATTAACACAGAGATTTACGTGGTTTTTCAATTTGGGTAGTCTACGAGAGCGACGTTCTTTTAGTTATTCACCGAGTTACTAAGGATTTTATAATAGAGAGTATATATGACAACTATTTATATTTCAACCCTAATTCACATTATAGCCTAATACTCATACTATCCTTGTAACATCGTACTCTCTTGTCAGCTCATTCCGTGCTTCGCCTACCATAGCGCCTAACTTTTTAGATCATCATTAGGCGTGCTCAAGACTACTCATAAGCCTATACTGGCATAACCCGCGCTACCCAACATTAACATTGTAGGTTCTAACATATACACTTGCTGCAATTTTTAGAAAATGTGCTTTAAATTTGGCCTGATCATCAACTTAGAGAATATAACCAACAATTCAGATTGTACTTGTCATATAATAATCAAATATAAAATATGTCCAACTGAACTATTTTCTATATAGTATACACAAATAGAAATCAAAAGTATGTTTATGGAACTATAATTTAATTGGGTGATGTGGTTATCACTCTTTCTAAATTCCCGTTATTTATAGAACGTTAGAAAAAAAAAAGCACCATAATACTGTAATGCTGTTAAGGCTATGTTTGTTTGTAAAGATTATACTTGGGATAAGACTATTAATTTCAAATGTCTTGTTTATTTTCAAATTTAGACTTGTGACTATTAATTTAGATATTATAAAATGACTTAAATAGTCTTATGATTATATATAATTAATTATAATCTCGGAATTATAATAATAGAATTAATAGTCTTGAGATTATAATTTCATAGATTATAATCCTTGCAAACAAATATAGCCCTAAAATATTATGTTAAGCGTTAGCATGAAGTTGTTTTGGATCGGTGCCGGTATACCTGAACTCATGGACGGATCAAGGATTTGCATATGATATATGGATTTAAAATTATTAATAGAAAAAAGATATATAGATAAATATTATTTGTCAAAAATAATAGTCAATCACTTATATCACTAATTTTCTCTACCCAAAATCCAATTAAATATATTACTTTGTACAAATATCAACTCATCACAATACCGGAGAACAAGGGTATATTAAGAACAAATATATAGTCTGTCCTATTTTTTTTCACAATCTTAACTTTTATCAACTTTTATCAACTTTTTGGGGACGGAGCTAGGGAGTATTATTTTAAATTTAATAGCTTACTTTTACAAATAAACCTAGTTAAAAAAGTTTTCAATTAGTCGGAGAAAGAGTTAATTAATTGTTATTTGTTATCCTATATATATTATAGTAAAAAAACAAAAAAAGAAACTGACCTGCAGCATCATCTCTTCTGGGAAATGCTTTCTGGAGAAGTAGCTTCCAACCTTCGTCGTTACTTAGAGGACGAAGCTTGTACGGAAATCCAATGTTTGCCACTGCTTCGTTACGAGTTGTAAGCAATATTTTGCTCCCACTCGTCTCATCAACCGGAAAGGCTTGTTTTAGCGTTTTCCAGTCATCTAGGGACCAAATGTCATCAATCACGACCAGACACTTGAACTCTTTTTGGGTCTTGTAGAGCAGTTCAACCAATTTTGCATCTCCCATTTCCCTGATCTCACCCTCGCTCTTCGTAGGGAGAAGTTTTTGAAGGATATCTTGCAAGACATTTTGTCTTTCCAATTTTTGGGTGATGCAAACCCATGCAAAGGCTTCAAAATAGGATCGAACATCTGTGTGATTGTATAATTTTTTAGCAAGAGTGGTCTTTCCTTGCCCGCCCATCCCCCATACGGAAACAACTTCATAGCCTCTGTCTTTGTTTTTCAAATGTAAAACCAATTCTTTTGTTTCCTCCTCCATTCCAACAAGATCCCTTTCAATTGAATGGGCATAAGTGATCCTTAATTGTTGTCTTCTCTCCTCTTCCGCTTTTGAGCTTTCTACTCGATGATCATCCAATGCTTGTATACCCAAAGTTGGTCGACTTGCAGCGAGATTTGTGATCTTAGCTTGAATACTCCCAATTTCCAAACCAATCTTATGAAGTGTTACACAAGCAAATCTTCTCATAATTTTCTTGATGTGCCCTTCTCCTCTCCTTGATGCAACTTTTACTGCATGCGTTTCGAGGACATCTTCCGTTTGTAGAGCAAGTTCTCTAATCTCAGCTACCCATTTGCCAATGTCTTGGTTTCCTCTTTTATTGTCTGCATCTTCTTAGAAATTCTGCATCTCCTTTAGCAGACTTTGAATTTCTAAGACTTTATCCTTCACTCCATATAAGAATTTAGCTTCAGAGATCAACAAATCTCCAAGCCTTTCAACAGCAAAAGAGACGACAGCCTCTGCCATTGATATATCTTGAAACAACAAGTAGGTAGCTAGGTAGATAGATAGATAAAATTAAGACCTAGGGGTAGAAGAAGGAGTTTAAATACAGCCAACCTGCACCTTAAATTTCAATTAAGTCATGCTGCATTATTAAATACAGCCAACTTACAATTTAGTTTCAATTATTAATTGCCACCACACATGATTAGACGGCCAACTCGGAATTAATTAAGTTTCAATTAGCCAACTTGCAACATGATTAGCGAGTGATGCTGCATTATTAATTTCACCCAACTTGCAATTAAGTTTCAATTATTAATTGCCACCACACATGATTAGCTAGTCATGCTGCATTATTAATTACAGCCAACTTGGAATTAATTAACTTGGAATTAATTAAGTTTCAATTAAGTCTGCTTTCCAGCGAATCATACTGCATTAGTATATCCCTTAATATAAGTTATTTTAGAGAAGTATTTTTATCTCTTAATAATTGTCGTTTGAAAATTTCAAGTAAACATTACTCCCTCCGTCCCTAATTATTTGACGTTTTAGAGATGGACACAAGAATTAAGATAATGATTGGAAAACATTAAATATAGTACTCAATTGTATATAATACCTTTAAATTTTTTGTTGAGATAATGAGAGTTTTGTTGGAATAAGGAGAGAGAAAGAGTTTAATGAGGGGTAATTTTGAAAAAATTATCATTAATTCTCCTAGATTTGAACAAACGTCAAATAATTAGGGACAAATGAAAAACTCTAAAACGTCAAATAATTAGGAACGGAGGGAGTAATTGCTTAGTTTCCAATATTAACCCAAGTATTAAATTTTAAATATAACTTAGATTCACTCATTATTTTCTGTCCAATAAATAACATTCTTTTCAATATAAGGACAATATAGACCATTGATATTATATTTAATGTTACCCCCTCTGTTCCATAATATATGACATTTTAAAGTTGTGCACAAGAATTAAGGAAATGATTGTATAACATTAAATATAATATAAATTGCCTATAATACCCTTAAATTCTCATAATTACCATATTTATCTCATACTCTCTCTCTCTCTCTCTTTTATCTGTAATATTTTTCCATAAGGGATAATTTTAGAAAATTATAATTAATTCTTTTATATTATATAAAACAACAAATAATTTGAGAAAAATAAAATCATCTAAAACGTCATATATTATGAGATGGAGGAAGTATATAATTATTTTCTTAATCTTTGTATGCAATTTCTAAAACGAATTATATTAAGGAACGAAGAAAAGTACTACTTTCCAACTACCAATCGGGGTTTTGTGGAAAAGGAAGAAGGAAAACAAAAAATTTTCAAGTGTAAAATGCCCCCAAACGTATTGCTAAAATAAAAGAACAAATTAATTTCTTTCCTAGTAAGATCCCTCCATTACATATATCCCCAAATTTTTTAAATACATATTTAATAACATAAATATTACTTTTAATGACGAAAACAAATTCATTGCAAACAATTAGCGATAAATTAAAATCTGTCACAAACAATTGTTTCTTTGAAAATATCATTAAAAATAATATTGAGTAAAATACACTCACACCCCCTGTAGATAATTATATTAACACTCACTACCCCTCTAATTTTTTAAATAACACTCACTACCCCTCTAGTTAACATAATATAACACTCACTACCCCTAATATGATTGACTTGATGATGTCAGCAATTTTTAAAAAGAAAATGGCTAAAATGTCCTTAACTACTGTAAGGACAATTATACCTTCAATTTCTGATGACTAATATACCCTTTGTATATAGCATACCTTCGATTTATGTTATCTCACATGATTTTCTTCATTTTGTTAATTTGTTGTTGGTTCTAGTGTAATTAAATGTATAAACTAACAGCAAATCTCGACATAATTCCTTAAGTTGCATACTAATCATACTGTAACACCCCCTTCTCAAAATAGAAAGAGAGGTTACTCATAACAAAACTAAGGAAGATCACAGGCTCTAAACCACAAAAGAATAATCTCATAATAATTCAATGTCATAAGACAAACCATAATAAATGCCACAATCTGCTCAATCCACAATCTAAAATACTTATTACAACTTTAAATAAATCAATGTATTGAAACCTAATAAAATATATCAAAATTATTGGATTAAAGGAAGCTCTCACACACTTGCCTTGGTCCCCCGATTACTGCCGGAAGAAAAACACGGCATTTAGCCAAATGCCCAAAGACGGATATAGAATACAATTAATGAACCAAAATAACTAACTCAATTTAAATGAAATGAGATGAAATGAATCAAACGATACGAAATAAAACTAACACAACAAAATAGTAAAATTTGAATCAAATGGTCGGGTGTTATTTCATCTGAGCTCGTAACAAAATAGAATATACCTTGCCACACAGTAAGTCAAATAATGCCACACAGTGCAAATCTCATAATGCCACACAGTAAGTCACACACACACATTGGACCGCGAATCCAATGCATGTAAAATCGGAAGGCGTGTTTGGCACAAACATCACCAATCCGCATAATGTAAGCGTAGCAGAAAACTAGGGTTAACCCATACGCCTCCCACAACAAAACACCAAATGGCCAACTCCCACCGGAGCACAAAACGGAGACGCCGTGGACTGATCACACCGCCACGGAAGGTGTCATGCCTCAGTGCCAAGAGGACATGCCTGTGGTACCCCCACAGGTGGTTATAGCTCAGGTATACCCTAGGGTATTCTAACAAAAATATAATGTTACAACACATACGACAAAATATCAACACAAGGGGTTCTAACGTGTACATGTTAAATCGAACGAATCATCAACACACGTCTCTAAAATAATAACATGTACATCACTATGAATATCAAAATAAAATTTAAACATGATGCCCTAGTCTAAAGAATACAAATATGAATTCTAATACAACGCCAAAATAAATTTATCACAATAAATTGACAAGGGACAATTATGAGAGACAATACTAAATTTCGAAACGAATAACGAAACGAACAAATCAAAAACAAAAGAGTTTCGCTGAAAGAGTACGGAATCCGTACCTGAATTAAGCAATGTTATACCCAAAATTAAATTCCAAATTTGTCTCGTTAAATTTCCTTTGTCCGAACTAATTACATAAAATAATAATAATAAAAAATGTAAGTACAATTACCGAAAATTTGTTCTCGTGATTATAGTTTATTCTCCTGATTCTTAATTACAAGATTAGTTATTCATGGTGACAAGAACAAACATACTGACTTGGTTTAATTTCAAACAACATTATAATTTATTTTCTTCTTCACAAAACAATACTCTATAATTATAATAACATTAGCAACATTAACTAATAACCGCTCTCTATATACACGTATATATATAATCATATCTAATAGTACACCAATTTCCATGCACT
This sequence comes from Panax quinquefolius, assembly GCA_020205615.1. Classification (NCBI taxonomy): domain Eukaryota; kingdom Viridiplantae; phylum Streptophyta; class Magnoliopsida; order Apiales; family Araliaceae; genus Panax; species Panax quinquefolius. The sequence goes on from CM035173.1 coordinate 37,623,036, forward strand.
CCTGATCTATATATATATGTATAAATAATTTATTTCAATCAATATATATATATATATATATATATATATATATATATATTCTTCCATGTTTTATGTTTTCCTGTCAAAATCAACATTAGCAACATCATGTCTATCAAAATCGGAATCCAACTCTTATGTTCTCCTTGACGCAACAACTCTTTTCATTATTACTGATTTGAACAATAGCAATGAACTAAAAGAAATAGTTTACCTGAAAATAATCAGCAACCGAAATATAATTTATTCTCCTGTGCGGCTGTCTTTCGTTCTCTCCCCTCAAACAATTTGTATTAGACGTATACAAGGGAGATTAGGTTTTAGTATTTATTAAGTTGAAAACACATTTTATTAATTAATATAATATAGTTATTAACTCTCCAAATTTTAATAAAATTTTAAAATTACACAATTATAAATTATACCCACTTAGTTTAAAGCCCAATCTTACCAATTTAATTTATCCATAACTTATTAATATTTAGTAGCCCACATAAATTAAATGACCACTTGACCCAAAATAAATGACAAGGTCCAATTAAAATGTTTTAAAATAAAATAAATTTTTATTATTTAATATTTATTTATTTATTATTATTATTATTATTTTTTTTTTCGGTATTACATCACCTACCCCTTAAAAAGGATTCCGTCCCCGGAATCAAAAGAATAGATCGCAGCTAATTTTCAAAGAGATACGGATATTCCGCTTAAATAGACTCCTCCATCTCCCATGTAGCCTCCCGCTCCGAATGATTTCTCCATAAAACTTTAACAAACGGAATAGTCTTCCTCCTCATAATTCGCTCTTGACGATCCAAAATCGCGTCGGCTTGTTCCTCACAAGTAAGATCCTCCCGAATCTTATCGAACGGATACTGCACCACATGCAACGGATGATAATGATGACCCCTTAACACCGACACATGGAACACATTATGCACGTGAGCTAGTCATGCGAGGCAAAGCTAACCGATACGAACTTCACCAACCTTTTCCAAAATCTCAAATGGACCGATATAACGTGGACTAAGCTTCCCTTTTAACCCAAATCGACGAATGCCCTTCCAAGGAGAAACTTTTAGAAACACGTGCTCACCGGGTTCAAATTCTAAAGTCCTCCTATGCTTATCAGCATAACACTTCTGCCGTGATCGAGCCGACTTCAATTTCTCTTTAGCCACCGCTACCTTCTCCATAGTGATTTGGACCAACTCAGGCCCTTCTATGGCCCTTTCGCCAACCTCATCCCAACAAGTTGGTGCCCGACATTTCCTACCATACAATGCCTCAAATGGGGCCATTCCAATACTTGTATGCCAGCTGTTGTTGTAAACAAACTCAACTAAGCTCAAATAGTCATCCCAATTACCTGACCACTCAAGTGCACAAGACCTCAACATGTCCTCCAACGTCTGAATAGTCCTTTCAGATTGCCCATCAGTTTGCGGATGGAAAGAAGTACTGAAGTTGAGCCGAGTGCCCCAAGCTTGTTGAAATCCTTTCCAAAACCTTGAAGTGAACCGGGGGTCCCGATCTGAAACAATAGACACCGGAGTACCATGAAGTCTTACAATCTCTTGCTGAAAGATATGTGCCAATCTATCCACCGAGTAACCCTCATGGATAGCCAAAAAGTGTGCCGATTTGGTCAACCGGTCCACCACTACCCAAATGGCATCATTCTTCCTGAAAGTCTTCTAAAAACCACCACAAAATCCATCGTGATATCCTCCCACTTCCACACTGGAATGTCTAATCATGCAACAAGCCACTAGCTCGTTGATGTTCTATCTTCACTTGCTGACAAGTAAGGCACTTCCCAACATACTCAAATACATCTCGTTTCATCCCATTCCACCAAAAATTCCTCTTCAAATCCTATACATCTTTGTAGAACTGGATGAATTGAAAATGGCGAACTATGAACCTCGACCAACACAGACCTCTCGAATGATTGGATCCGATGGTACACACAACCGCTCACCCAACCAAATTACACCATGGTCATCAATACGAAACTTCGATCGCTTGCCTCCTCTAGATTCTGCGTCATACTCCACAACTCCCCATCTTCCTTTTGAGCTTCTTTGACCCAAGAAGATAAGAGAGGGCTCCACTCTCATACCCGCCAAATGCCCATCCGAACCTCGTCATATATACAACTCCAACTTGATCCTCCCATATCCTATAATAAGTCGAGGTTGTGTAATAAGGGCTTTACCTCTCTGAACTCTTCCGGCTAAGAGCATCTGCAACCACATTTGCCTTCCCCGGATGATACTGAATCCTCGCATCATAATCTTTTAGAAGCTCCAACCAACGCCTCTGCCTCATATTGAGCTCCTTCTGAGTGAAAATGTATTTAAGACTTTTGTGATCGGTGAAGATATCACAAGTCTCTCCATACAAATAGTGCCTCCAAATCTTTAAGGCAAAGATCACCGCTGCCAACTCCAAATCATGTGTAGGGTAGTTCACCTCATAAGGTTTAAGCTGTCTAGAAGCATAAGCAATCACCTTACCGTGTTGCATCAAAACACACCCCAAGCCCTTCTTAGAAGCATCACTATAAATCTGGTACCCTCCTATCCCCGACGGCAATGCAAGTATAGGAGTACGCCACAAGTCGCCTCTTCAATTCCTCAAAACTCTTCTCCCGCCTCCTCATTCCACACAAACTTCATACCTTTTCTCATCAATCGAAGTCAATGGCAAGGCGAGTAAGGAAAATCCTTCCACAAACCGCCTATAATACCCTGCCAAACCCAAGAAACTCCTAATCTCTGTCACCGTAGTAGGTCTTGGCCATTTAGTGATAGCCTCAACCTTCACAGGATCCACCTTAATGCCTTCAGCAGAAACAACGTGGCCCAAAAATGCAACCTGCTCCAACCAAAATTCGCATTTAGAGAATTTAGCATACAATTTCTCTTTCTGCAAAATCCCCAACACTGTGCGAAGATGCTCTTCATGCTCTTCCTTAGACTTGGAGTAAACCAAAATATCATCAATAAAGACGATGACAAATTGGTCTAAGTACTCTCTGAACACCCGATTCATCAAATCCATAAACACCGCCGGAGCGTTAGTCACACCGAAAGGCATCACCAGAAACTCGTAATGCCCATATCGAGTAATGAAAAAGCCGTCTTAGGGATATCCTCATCCCTCACTCTCAACTGATGATAGCCCGACCTCAAGTCTATCTTCGAAAAATATTTCGCTCCCTGAAGTTGGTCAAACAAGTCATCAATCCTCGGCAATGGATACCGATTCCTGATGGTGATCTTGTTCAACTCTCGGTAGTCTATACACAGCCTCATAGACCCATCCTTCTTCTTCACAAACAAGACCGGAGCACCCCATGGTGAAACACTCGGGCGAATTACACCACGATCTAATAGTTCCTGCAACTGCTCCTTTAACTCCTGCAACTCCAATGGTGCCATCCGATACGGCGCCTTAGAAATAGGCTCCGCACCAGGAACAAGCTCAATAAAGAAATTCCACTTCCCCGGCATGCGGTGGCAACCCTGACAACTCCTCAGGAAATACATCGGAAAAGTCACGGACAATCGGAACATCTTCAATACGAGACTCACCCTTAGAGGTATCTTTCACAAACGCCAAATACCCATCACAACCCTTTGCCACCAACTTTCCAGCCTTCAAAGCTGAAATTAACTTCACCACTCTACTCGGCTGAGAACCCTGATACACGAATTCTGGAGACTTCACATCTCCAAATATAACCTTCTTCGCCTGACAATCAATAGTGGCTTGGTGTTTATCCAACCATCCATCCCAAGAATGACATCAAAATCGTGCATACACATCGGAAGAAGATTAACGCTTACGGATCTTATCCCCAAAACTTATCGGACACCCTCGATACAAATCGTAAATAACAATGAAGTCCCCATCGGGTAGCAATAGACATCACAGAATCTAAAGATCGAGATGGCACGCCCAAAAAGCTTAGAACAAAAGACCGAAAGCAACAACGGAATGAGTAGAACCCAGATCAAATAAAATAGAAGCCTCGCGATTACCAACTAAAAGAGTGCGTAAACAATACCGGTGCACTCCGCTTTGATTTATATGTCGTCAGGCAAATACTCGACCACCCCGACGACCTCCATTGCCACCATTATTGTAAGACTCAAAATTTTTAAATAAAAGGAATTTCCTTTATTTATTATTTTGAAATAGTAAGGGTTGATTTGATTAATGTGGATAGTTAAGGGTTAAATACGCAAATATTTCAAAATAAGCAAGTGGTTATAAAATATTCATTATCGCTTGGGAATATTCGTTTGGTCGTGAAATATTCAGATCTTTGTCGGGAATATTCGTATGCGACCATGAAACCATGTGGGGCCCCATAACTGAAAAGCGATTGGATGAAGAAAACGACAAATATAAGTTATTTTTAAATAACTACAGTAGTTATTACGCTTAATCTTGTTGGAATACCCTAAGTGGTTAAAACACACTAATACGCATTGTTGCACAAGAAGCACACCAGTATTGCACCAATTATTGATTCTTACGTAGTGAGGCACTACTCAATAATGGTTACGATATTCTAATGCTCAAAGATTTTTATTGAGTTAATAATTGCTTTGCGTTGATATTTTATATTCTTTGTTGTTTCAATAATTGTCATTACAAGATTTTTTCATTATCGAAGCAATAATTAATATTATCTCAATAATATTATTAGATAACATTATTGGCAATGTCTAGAAAGTTCTGCTCTAAGGAGAGGTTTGGTCACCTAATTGCGGCTACCAAAGAAGAAGAAATTCTTATTGAAAGCCCCTCTTCCTGAACCGCACTCGGTTGTCAATATTGTGATTCTCATAATATTATTTGTGAATAATTAATTATTGATTTATATGATGAGGAAAATATTGATTTTATGTGGATATAGATGGAGAAAATTTTTAAAATGACAATTGTTGAAAATTAATATTTTATCTTTTTCGATAAAATAATTCATTTAAATATATTATTTTAATAATATATTAATTGGTGATATTTTTACAACGAATGTGGGATATATGAGTATACGAGGAGGAAGAGTATTTTTGTTGCAATAAATGTTTAAAACATGTTAAACATGTCGGTGGACCCCATTTATTGACCGAAATTTGATTATAAATTTCAGTAAATCGCCTGCTTGTGGATTTCGGTCAATTTCTATTTGGAATTTGGAAAACTTTCTTCTGCAAAGTTGTAGAGAATTGAAATTCCTATAAAAACTCATGAGATTCGAATTTTCTGATGAAAGGGCTATTTATTATGAATTATTGAAGTTCAAGTTCAAAATAATTAATTTTGGAAGTTTTAATTATTTTATTATGAAAAACGTTTTTGTCATTAAAGGTGGGTCTTGCATGTGATGTAAATGCTGAATTCAGATCCTTAAAAGTGGGCGTAGGAATTTGTAATATTAATATTATTAATATATTAAATTTTCGCTTTGGTGTTCTAAGCGATTTCCTATAAATAGGTGCTTAGGTTAGAATTGAAAATCACACCGTAAATCAAGTTTTCTCTCTATATTATCGAGCATATTCTTGTGAGTATTTTGAGTATACTTTGAGTATTGCTATACTGGTCTGCAAGTCCAAGTCATAGCTTATATCCTGTGTTTAAATTTAAATCTTGATCTTTCGAGGTAAGGGATATTATTTTTTTTCAGAATGATATTATTTCTTCAATATCATTATCTTCAATTGTTGATCCAAGTTTTTATCAAATTTGGAACTTTTTCATGTCGGGGTTACTATTCATGGGTTATTATTCATGAGTTACTATTCACGATTACTATTCATGAGTTACTTATTCACGAGTTACTATTCACGAGTACTATTCATGAAGCGTGAAGATGTTTTTGTGGAATTTCTATCTTTTGGTGTCTGGGAGTTACTATTCACGATATCGGCACTATTCACGATATCTGACACTATTCACGATACTTGAGACTTATTCAATAGAAAAATAAAATTTCTTCTTTTCGTCTAAAAATATCTATTCGGATACTAACTCGATTGTATCCATGTTTTGATCATTCTTGAATTTTACACCACTATGATTATTTTTGAGGTATTTTTGGACGTGGATAAAACCAAGTACGAATCCTTAATCCTTAATCCTTGTCATTTTGTTTCAATTTGATTCGCTTTCTTTAAAAAAATATTTTCATCATCCTCGGTCTTAAATGATGATATTATGGAATATCTTTGGCCCAGTAGTGCAAAGATGAATGATTTCTTAAGAATATCTTTGGCTGTGAGTGCAAAAGATGAATGATTTCTCAAGAATATCTTTGGCCCGTGGTCAAAGATGAACAGTGTTTAAATGAATACATGACCAATCGATGAATATCTTTGGCCTGTAGAAAGGCAAAGATGAATATTTGATTCCGATGTATATTGATTGATGTTACAGGGATAAAAGATAGACGATGAACTTTTAAATTCATACATGAAGATAGTAGTTTGCATTCTCTACTTAACTCTTCTAATGAATTATTATTTCCACTGCGAATATTGATTTAAAATTTGTTGTCTATCAGTATTCTATTATATTTTTCCTGTTTGAAGACTAACGATAATTTGTTGTATATTATCTTAGTCATAATATTCTTTATTGAGCTAAATTTGAGCTCACCCTTTTCCTTTTTGTTCCATTTTTCTCGGGAGGCGAGAATATAGCGAAAGATGAAGCCTGGGGTATGGAATGAAGGTTTTAGAAAGGATTGTTTAGTAGTCCTCACCATTTTTGTAAAATAATGTATCAATAAATGTGATGAGGATTTATTTGAGTATAGATATTGTCTAGAAGATAATATTTGTATTCAAACTCACGCTTTTACCATTGTAATAATAAAGTTGTAGTTGTTTCGCACTCACGTATTGACAACTCGAATAGGTGATGTATACCTATTTTGGGGGCATCACAGTTGGTATCGAGCTTAGGATATGATCTCTGGCGGAGATCGGGAATAGAACTAGGAAGGAGAGACGAGTAAATCCTTCGCTAGTGTGTCCTACCTAAGCTTATTTGTTAGTTGGTCAAGATATAGGATATTATGTGATATATTGATTTCCTTAATTAACCCTTTTTTTTATGACATGATTTTGAGAATGTCGAATCGAGAATATTAACAATGAAAATGAGACCGTGGAGATGCCTCAGTACTCACCAACGAGGAGAACGTGCACAGTCGGCAATGTTCCTCCCGTGAACAACACCATTGAAAGCGATGATGAACGAGGGATGTTTAGAAGTTTTTTTGCGGTTCATGCAAAATCGACGAGGGAGACTCGTGTTCAAAATACTGAGGAGAAATGATAGAAATTCACGGGTTGTCACAAACAAGGTTCAAAGAGATGGGACCACCGAATTTAAGGGAAAGCCAGATCCGATCATGGCGGAAACATGGGTCAAGCAAATTACCAAGATATTCGATGTCTTGGGATGCACGGAGAACAGAAGGTTCCATTCGCCACCTTTATGTTCCGTGGCGAGGCGGACTCATCGTGGGAGTCTGTGGAAGCGTACCCATCCAAATTTCCACTCAAAGATGTCTTGGGAGACGTTTGAAGCTATTTAATGACAAATACTTTCCGAAAGTGTTCGTCATATACGAAGGAAGTGGAGTTCATCGATTGGAACAAAACAACACGACGGTGTCTCAAAGATGCGAAGCGAAGTTCATGGAGTTATCCGTGTTTGCACCTCATTTGGTGGAGAATGAGGAACGATGATGGCGGGATGTTTCTTAGAGGTTTGAAACCCGCAGATACGCCAAGATCTCATTTCTCATAAATTTTCTCTTTATTCAGATGTTGTAAATAGGCTCAATTATTAGAGTGAGATAACGAGTACGGTCAACCGAGGGACCACAACCAGATCGTGACGAGATAGCAATCAACAGAATAATGATAACTGCGGAGAAAGAAATGCAGACGGGATGAAATGGTAACCACTCGGTGGTAATCATAGCCATGAAAATAGAAGAAGCGAGTCGAGGAGAGATTTTAAAAAGAGAGATTTAACAACGACCGTATGAAGATGATGGTCTTAAGAAGAATCGGTTCTAAGGGAGGAGAACGACCACCGGTCATATGTTATAAATGCGGAAAGAGGACATATCACCAAACCGCCCACAACAGCTTTAAGGTATGCTATAATTGTGGAAAAGAAGGACATATCGCCGAGATTAGATGATATCAAAACCAGATCCAATGGAATGGTGACTCAAAAGGATGTCCCGAGAAAAGTCAAAGTCAACGGTTCTCGAAGAGCGTTTGTCGTGACCGGGTCAAAATGCGAGGAACCCGAACGGTTAGCACGGGTTAGTTAATTATAAATTCTTGCAAGTTTTATACCTTACTATATACCTGGTTCTACCCATTCTTTTATCTCTCTTGCTTGCGTTCAACGCTTGAACTTGACTACGGAGAAATTAAACTTTGACCTATCTGTGGAGACTGCATTAGAGAAAATTTCATTACATCCGTTATTTAAAAATCTTGCTTGATTCAAGTTGGCACTATCACATTACTCGTTAACCTTATTTCTATAGAGATATTTGCTTTTGATGTGATTTTAAGGTTAACTACTCATCATGCCAAAATTAATTACTTTACGTAAGGTTGTTAGTTTTCATATTCCTAAGCAACTCGTTATTCAATTCAAGCAATCAAACCATTGTAATCAAACATTTTCATATCAAGCCATGAAGTCATTCGCTTATTACGGATGTCAAGTTTTCTTAGTCCATGTTATGGATTTGAATAAAGACACGCCGATTTGAATAATATTCTTGTTGTTATTGATTTTCCCCGACGTATTTTCTCAAGAATTTCTTGGCTTACTCCCAAAGCTCGATATTAAATTTTGTATCGACTTTGAACCCTGTACACAAAACTCATTTTAAAATCTCATATCGAATGGCTCTATTGAACTTCGAGAGTTAAAAATTCAACTATAGAATTTGGTACTGAGCCTTTATCTTGTGACTTCCTTTGTGGAATTCACCGCCGCATCTCTCTGTAGGGGACGTCATATTCGCATGCGATAGTAAATCGATAGGTGTCATTGTGACGTCTTATCCAAGATTGGGATATGAGTCACAGCTTGAGAGCAACCTAAGTCAATGTCGAAATACGTAGCTTTCTAGCTTAGTTGGTTATTATCGGAGATTCGTGGAAGGATTTTCTTGAATCGCTACTCGCTAACTTAGTGACTCGAAAAGATACAAAATTGCATATGGAGCGAGGAATGCGAGAAGATTTTCCAAGAGCTCAAGAGGCAACTCATTTCGCACATATTCTAACCATACCATCTTGGAAAAGCGAACGTGGTAGCTGACGCGTTGAGTAGAAGATCATATGCGGGAACGAGTGCGATGATGTCAAGTATACGCATAGAGCCAACTTTAATAGAAAAAGTTAAGGTTGCTCAAGCCACCGACTCGGAGCTGATGCGTATGAAGAAGAAAGTACAAGAAGGAGCTATTCCTAAGCGAGAATTGATGAAGAAGGAATACTTGAGTCCACTCTAGACTTTGTGTTCCTAACGACTGATTTGAAGTACAAGATTATGATGGAGGCACACAATACGCCATTTGCAATCCATCCTGGAAGTACTAAAATGTATCGTGATCTTCGACATATATTTTGGTGGAGCAATATGAAGAGAGAGATTGCAAAGTTTATCTCGATGTGTTTAACTTGCTAACGTGTAAAGGCGGAGCATCTTGTACCTAAAGGGTCCGTCAGAACCACTTGAGATTCCTAATGGAAGTGGGAACACATTACTATGGATTTCGTTACGGGTCTTCCTACGGTTTCTCAAGGCATCAATGCTATTTGGGTTATTGTTGATAGATTAACCAAGTCTCGCTCATTTCTTGCCGATCACACGAGACTTATTCCTTGAACGCCTTGCTATTATGACGTGAATGAGATTGTGAGGTTGCATGGCATGCCTGTATCCATAGTTTCGGATCGTGACCCAAGATTCACTTCAAGATTTTGGGTTAGCTTGCAAAAAGCTATGGGCACGGATTTGCGATTTAGTTCGGCATACCATCCCCAAACCAGACGGACAATCGAGAGAGACTATTCAAACTCTTGAAGATCTATTAAGACTCGTGTCCTGAACTTCAAGGGTAGTTGGGATAAGTATTTACCATCGGTGGAATTCTCCTACAACAACAGCTTATCGTGCAAGTATAGGTGTGGCTCCATTCAAGCATTATATGGACGAAAATGTCGCTCTCCAATATGTTGGGATGAGGTGGGTGAAGCAACATTGTTGGGACCCGAGTTAAGACGTATGACTCACCGAAAAGATCCAAATGATTCGACAACGTATACAAACGGCACAAGATCGACAAAAGAGTTATGCGGATCTTCATCGAAAGGACGTGAAATTTAATGTAGGGGATCATGTATTGTTGCGAGTTGCTCCATAAGGGATAATTTTAGAAAAATTATAATTAATTCTTTTATATTATATAAAACAACAAATAATTTGAGAAAAATAAAATCATCTAAAACGTCATATATTATGAGACAGAGGAAGTATATAATTATTTTCTTAATACTTGTGTACAGCTCTAAAACGAATTATATTAAGGAACGAAGAGAGTACTACTTTCCAACTACCAATCAGGTTTTGTGGAAAAGGAAGAAGGAAAACAAAAAATTTTCAAGTGTAAAATGCCCCCAAACGTATTGCTAAAATAAAAGAACAAATTAATTTCTTTCCTAGTAAGATCCTCTCCATTACATATATCCCCAAATTTTTTAAATACATATTTAATAACATAAATATTACTTTTAATGACGAAAACAAATTCATTGCAAACAATTAGCGATAAATTAAAATCAGTCACAAACAATTGTTTCTTTGAAAATATCATTAAAAATAATATTGAGTAAAATACACTCACACCCCCTGTAGATAATTATATTAACACTCACTACCCCTCTAATTTTTTAAATAACACTCACTACCCCTCTAGTTAACATAATATAACACTCACTACCCCTAATATGATTGACTTGATGATGTCAGCAATTTTTAAAAAGAAAATGGCTAAAATGTCCTTAACTACTGTAAGGACAATTATACCTTCAATTTCTGATGACTAATATACCCTTTGTATATAGCATACCTTCGATTTATGTTATCTCACATGATTTTCTTCATTTTGTTAATTTGTTGTTGGTTCTAGTGTAATTAAATGTATAAACTAACAGCAAATCTCGACATAATTCCTTAAGTTGCATACTAATCATACTGTAACACCCCCTTCTCAAAATAGAAAGAGAGGTTACTCATAACAAAACTAAGGAAGATCACAGGGCTCTAAACCACAAAAGAATAATCTCATAATAATTCAATGTCATAAGACAAACCATAATAAATGCCACACTGGCTCAATCCACAATCTAAAATACTTATTACAACTTTAAATAAATCAATGTATTGAAACCTAATAAAATATATCAAAATTATTGGATTAAAGGAAGCTCTCGTCACACTTGCCCTTGGTCCCCCTGATTACCTGCCGGAAGAAAAACACAGCATGAGCCAAATGCCCAAAGACGGATATAGAATACAATTAATGAACCAAATAACTAACTCAATTTAAATGAAATGAGATGAAATGAACTGAAACGATACGAATAAAACTAACACAACAAAATAGTAGGCTGAATCAAATGGCTGGGTGTTATTTCATACCGAGCTCGAACAAAATAGAATATACCTTGCCACACAGTAAGTCAAATAATGCCACACAGTGAATCTCATAATGCCACATTGTGTAAGTCACACACATTGGACCGCGAATCCAATGCATGTAAAATCGGAAGGCGTGTTTGGCACAAACATCACCAATCCGCATAATGTAATGAGCAGAAAAACTAGGGTTAGACCCATACGCCCCCCAACAAAAAAACACCAAATGGCCAACTCCCACCGGAGCACAAAAATGGAGACGCCAGGACTCATCACACCGCCACTAAAGGTGTCATGCCTCAGTGCGAAGAGGACATGCTCGGGGTACCCCCACAGTGGTTATAGCTCGTATACCCTAGGGTATTCTAACAAAAATATAATATCACAACACATACGACAAAATATCAACACAAGGGTTCTAACGTGTACATGTTAAATCGAATCGAATCATCAACACACGCCTCTAAAATAATAATATGTACATCACTATGAATATCAAAATAAAATTTAGACATGATGCCCTAGTCTAAAGAATACAAATATGAATTCTAATACAACGCCAAAAAATAAATTTATCACAATAAATTGACAAGGACAATTATGAGAGAGCAATACTAAATTTCAAACGAATAACGAAAACGAACAAATCAAAAACAAAAGAGTTTCGCTGAAAGAGTACGGAATCCGTACCTGAATTAAGCAATGTTATACCCAAAATTAAATTCCAAATTTGTCTCGTTAAATTTCCTTTGTCCGAACTAATTACATAAAATAATAATAATAAAAAAAGTAAGTACAATTACCGAAAATTTGTTCTCGTGATTATAGTTTATTCTCCTGATTCTTAATTACAAGATTAGTTATTCATGGTGACAAGAACAAACATACTGACTTGGTTTAATTTTGCCGACAACATTATAATTTATTTTCTTCTTCACAAAACAATACTCTATAATTATAATAACATTAGCAACATTAACTAATAACCTGCTCTCTATATACACGTATATATATAATCATATCTAATAGTACACCAATTTCCATGCACTCCTGATCTATATATATATGTATAAATAATTTATTTCAATCAATATATATATATATATATATATATATATTCTTCCATGTTTTATGTTTTCCTGTCAAAATCAACATTAGCAACATCATGTCTATCAAAATCGGAATCCAACTCTTATGTTCTCCTTGACGCAACAACTCTTTTCATTATTATTACCGATTTGAACAATAGCAATGAACTAAAAGAAATAGTTTACACGAAAATAATCAAAGAACCAAATATAATTTATTCTCCTTGTATATTGCCTTCTTCGTTCTCTCCCTCAAACAATTTGTATTAGACGATACAAGGGAGATTAGGGTTTAGTATTTATTAAGTTGAAAACACATTTTATTAATTAATATAATATAGTTATTAACTCTCCAAATTTTAATAAAATTTTAAAATTACACAATTATAAATTATACCCACTTAGTTTAAAGCCCAATCTTACCAATTTAATTTATCCATAACTTATTAATATTTAGTAGCCCACATAAATTAAATGACCACTTGACCCAAAATAAATGACAAGGTCCAATTAATATGTTTTAAAATAAAATAAATTTTTATTATTTAATATTTATTTATTTATTATTATTATTATTATTTCAATAATACCTTCTGCTTGTCTGAAATGAATGTTAATGTCATCATGCCATCATCATCTGCACCAAGAGCTGTCCTTAAATTACTAAAAAAGAACTTCCAGCTTTGTTTGCATTCAGTTTCCACCACAGCAATTTCCACTGGAAAGAGTCCATTATTCCCATCTAGAGCTACTGCAGCCAACAAAACACCACCATAAGACCCTTTTAGGTGGCATCCATCAACACCTATAAAAGGTCTACATGCATTTTTGAATCCATAAGTCAATGCCTCATATGCTATAAACATTCTCTTAAATGTGGGATTCACATCAATTGATAACCTATCAGTGTTAATATCCACAATACTTCCAGGATTTGTACTTAGAATTTGTTGATCATACTGCCTCAAACTTTTATAAGACTTTGCATGACAACCATCAAGTTCAGCAAGTGCCTTTTTTTGGCCCTGTATAACTGCATTTTATTGCACTCAATCTGCCATTTCTTATGCACTTTGGTCTGAATTTCATTTATCTTCATGTTAGGATTGTCCCTCAATGTATCACCTAATTTGTTTGCAATCCAAGTCGATGTTGCTTCAGTGTTAGTGAAAACAACAATACAAGTGTGCGTGCCACAATATGTCTTGATTTTATAAGTCATCTTATCAGGAAGAGGGGATGCATGTATTCGCCATGGACAACCAGCTGCAGCACATTTACACGTAACTCTTTTTTTTCTCATTTTTAATCCTCTCAATCTTGAAACCCTCTTGAATTGTATAATCTCTTAAAACCTGTCTGAAACTGTGTACATTTGAAAACAAAAGGCCTTCGCGTAGCTTGATCTTCTCTTTCCTAACATCTACAAATTCATTTCCATATCTATAGTGGTCAAACACCTTACCAAATTGTCCACAATCAACTTGTCTCCCCTCTACAGTTTGACCATCTTCAACAAATTGATTATCATCATCATCATCATCATCATCATCATCATCATCATCATCATCATCATCATCATCATCATAATACACTCTATTGCATTCATCACTTGATGAGTAATCTGATAGGCCATCATTATTAGTCATCACTTCATTTACAAGTTTTTCATCCACAAATTCATCATTGTCTATTTCAAAATCACTAGCATGTTCTTCATTAGCACATTAAAAATCCTCATCCTCGGAAGACAAGCCATAAACACCATCATCCTCATAACCACCCTCTACAATTATTTGTTTGCCTTTTTTATTTTTGTAACTCTTAGCTACAACCTCATCGTGATGTTTTTCAATAGTTTCAGACTCATGTACTGTTTCAACCCATAATCGATGGTTGTTAGTCGCCTCATCAACCCTCTTTATATTATCTTGTATCTTTCCATCATTGTAAATACCCTCATCAACCTCATTTACATTTTTTGATCCAACTCCATCTTTACCAACACTATAATCAACCCCATTAACAATCTGATCATCATTCCACTCCTTAAATGGATCAATTACTTGTATATAGATATCAACAATTTTAATCCCCTTATACATTTCAAACATAAGTAACATGTTCTCATCATTGTTTAATGGCATCTCGACTTGTGTTCCAGGCATAAAATAAAATAGTTTGATTTCTAAACCCATTGCAGTTGGTACTTGACTCAATGACAATTCGGAAACCTCGCTGAGCATATCCATATAGCAGTATACATCTCCATCAATATTTAAAATCACATCCACTGTTTTCCCATAGTGAACATGAATATCATAATATTCACCATTCTCGTTAATCGAACAAAAATAAAATCATAATTCACAAAAGTATGTAATGAATATTTACAAATTATGCAAATAAAATTTATTTTTTTGGAACTGAGAGAGTATATATATATATATATATAGAGAGAGAGAGAGAGAGAAAGAAACCAAAATATTGAAATCACATAACATATGTACACATACATATATATAGATGTGATTATCTATGTGGATACAAATAATTAATTTTCATGAGAGTGAGTAATTGAGAGAGATCAGTGCTCTTGTGGGGTTTCATCAAGTGTGAAACAAGGTTGATTTCATAATCTAGGGTTTAGAATTGAGCGAATCGAGTGGTAAAAAGCATTTGTAGAGACGACAATGGGGAAAAGCATGTATACCTTAAACCCAAAAAATCTCGATCGTAGCCGGATAAGTTAATCTTCGATCATCTCCTTCACGTCAAAAACTTTCCCTCCCACCTTCCCCTGTATGACAACAGTGAGTCGGTGACTAGTGCTTTAAGAATGGAGAATATAACTTGATAATATAAGTCAAAATAGGGTACTTTTGTCATTAACAAAATAAGTATAAATTTATTATATTATAAAATAGTAAAACATGAGGATAAATACGTAACTTCGCCTATTTGGTCAATAATACACATCTGCAGGGGTGGTGAGTGTTACTTGAAAAACTAGAAGGGTAGTGAGTGTTATTATAGTAATCTACAGGGGGTGTGAGTGTATTTTACTCAATAATATTTATAAAAAGTGAATCAATTTTTGTTTTTTTTAAAAAAACACAAATTAAAGAACTTTATCTCTCAGATAAGAATTTAACTTCAAAGATCAACAAATCTCTTCAACAACAAAAAAGATGATAACCTCTAACATTGATATATCTTGATACAAACTTGCACTACTCCGACGGGTAGGGCGAGGATATACTTGAAGAAAACTTGCACTACGCTCAAAGCTTCTTAAAACTCTAAAGAAATACGCTCAAGATTATAGAAGAGAATTCTCTGAATTTCTGGTGTGATTTTAATTCTAACTAAGCATCCTATTTATAGGAAAATAGAAAGGATACTATGCAATAAAATATAATATATATATATATATTATTTAAAATCTAATAATACAATTAACTTTATAAAAGTATTCTATTTTATATAAAAAGATTTTACTATGCAAACACTATGCAGGTACTATGCAAACACTATGCATAATAAAATATATTATATTCTAATTATTATCAATAAAACAATAACTTTATAAAAGTATTCATTTTTATAAAAAAGATTTTACTATGCAAAACACTATGCATAATAAAATATATTATATTCTAATTATTGTCTAATAAATCAAATAACTTTATAAAAGTATTCTGTTTTATATAAATAGATTTTACTATACAAAACACTATGCATAATAAAATATATTATATTCTAATTATTGTCTAATAAAATAAATAACTTTATAAAAGTATTCTGTTTTATATAAAAGTATTCTGTTTTATATAAAAAGATCGTTCGCGTCACACCTGAAAGCATTAAAATTCTGTAACAACTCCAACTCCTTGAGGCCATCAAATCTCAATTTCTTATTTACGTGCCTAATAAAGGAGGGAAGATAAAGATGCTTCAAATGTTTTATCTTCCATAACACATCTGGTATGATAACACCACCACCTGAATCAAATACCCTTAAATCAAGTGTTTCCAAGTATCTCAAGTCCCCTATACATGATGGCAACTCCTCCAAGTGACAATATTTTGAAGTCAAATACCTGAGGTGGATCAGTTCACCTATTTCTTGATGTAACTTTCCCTCACTGAACTTAAATCTGTCGAGTTTCAAAATTCTAATCAGCTTAAAATCCTTGAAATTGAATACTTGTTCTGGAAGATCAAACGCTAATTTGAAGAATAATAATGATCGAATCTGTCCAACCATACCCAAGGAAATGTCAAGGTTGTGGGCATTGTATATTGCAAGTCTACGTGTTAATTCCATACCTTGATCATTATGTGCATCTTGGAAATCAATGATCTTTAGAATATCTTCCTCTTTTCCCTTCTCCAAACATAGGTCTCGAATAAGGTCATGAAGGCGACATGATTGAACGTTTAACCATGGGACTAGTGAAATATTCAAACCTCGTTTATCAATTGGTTCAAGTTGAATCAGACTCCTCTGTGCGAGTTCAACCAAGTATCTTTCCGCAACATCCATAAGCATTTCTCCTTTTGCTTTTTGGACTGAAGGTATCATACCTTCTGCAATCCATAGTAGGTACAACTCGTCAACCTCTATCTCCACATCCTCCTTAAAAGTTCCCAGATAAAGGAATAGTTGTTTCAAACGAAAAGGTAGATCATCATAGCTTAAACCTAAAATATGCATTACACCACCATCTCCTTCTCTACTTAAGTTTGAAGCAATATCTTTCTTCACCATCTCCCATTCCCTTAATGAATTTTTGTTCTTCAAAAGCCCTCCAAGGGCTGAGATCGCTAAAGGTAGACCTTGACATTGTTGAACCATATCCCTCCCCAAATTTTTTTTCTTTGGTTCGACTCTAATTTCTGTAAAAAAATAAATAAAAACAAATAAAAATCATGAGACAGATCCATTAGGATAATTAAAACAATTTATTATTTATTGCAACAATGAATTAGCTAGAATTATGACGAAGGCACAACTTTTTTTTCCTTTTTTTGACAATACATTTATGTAAGAGTTTTTCTTTATTTATTGACATCTTTGTGAGGAAGTTTAAGAACAATATATAGGGTACAACTGTGAATACTTCGTTTCACTGTAACCACAATATATAAAAATTAACTTTGAAATTTCTTTGTTAACTTGATTTTTTGGGTGCTGAATTGTAGTTTTATGGTAAAGTTGTATGTTAGAATTAGATCATGCACACACATGCACACAACAATAAAGAATTAACACAGAGATTTACGTGGTTTCCCAATTTGGGTAGTCTACGAGAACGGCGTTCTTTTAGTTATTCACTGAGTTTCTAAGGATTTTACAATAGAGAGTATATATGACGAGTATTTATATTCCAACCCTAATTCACATTATAGCCTAATACCCATAATGTCCTTGTAACATCATACTCTCTTGTCAGCTCCGTCCGGCGCCCCGTGCCGCTTTTAAACTGTCACTGGCGTGCTCCGCGCTACTCATAAGCCTATACTGGCACAACCCGCGCTACCCAACATTAATATTGTAGGTTCTAACATATACACTTGCTACAATTTTTAGAAAATGTGCTTTTAATTGGACCTGATCATCAACTTAGAGAATATAACCAACAATTCAGGTTGTACTTCATATAATAATCAAATATAAAATATGTCCAACTGAGCTATTTTCTATATAGTATACACAAATAGAAATCAAAAGTATGTTTATGGAACTATAATTTAATTGGGTGATGTGGTTATCACTCTTTCTAAATTCCCGTAATTTATAGAACGTTAGAAAAAAAAGCACCATAAATCGTTTTAGAAAAGTATTCCAGCTAATCATGTTGCATTATTTAATTAAGTTTTCCAGCTAATCATGTTGCATTATTATATACTCACTCCGTACCTTAATATAAATCGTTTTAAAAAAGTATTTTTGTTTCTTAATAATATCGTTTGAAAATTTCAAGTAAACATTAATTGCTTAGTTTCTAATATTATCCAAAGTATTAAATTTTAAATATAACTTTGGTTCTCCCACTATTTTCTGCCCAATAAATAACAATTTCTTTTTTATTACAAAGACAATATAGACCATTGATATTATATTTAATGTTACCCCCTCTGTCCCGAGAGTAGATCCCCTGTTTCCATTTTCCCTGTCCCATTTGTATCCCCCCACTTAAATGTTGACCTTGATGTCCCATAATTTTCTTGATGTGTCCTCTCCTTGATGCAACTTTTACTGCATGCGTTTCGAGTACGTCTTCCGTTTGTAGAGCAAGTTCTCTAATCTCAGCTACCCATTTGCCAATGTCTTGGTTTCCTCTTTTATTATCTGCGTCTTCTAAGAAATTCTGCATCTTCTTTAGCAGACTTTGAATTTCTAAGACTTTATCCTTCACTCCATATAAGAATTTAGCTTCAGAGATCAACAAATCTCCAAGCCTTTCAACAGCAAAAGAGACGACAGCCTCTGCCATTGATATATCTTGAAATAACAAGTAGGTAGCTAGATAGATAGATAGATAGATAGATAAAATTAAGACTTAAGTTTCAATTAAGTCATGCTGCATTATTAAATACTACTACTTTCCAATTAGTCATTCTGCATTAATTATTAATTACAGTCAACTTGCAATTAAGTTTCAATTATTAATTGTCACCACATGATTAGACGGCCAACTCGGAATTACTCCCTCTGTTCCTAAAAGATTGTCGTTTTAGAAGAAAAAATTTGTTCTAAAAAGTTTGTCGTTTACAACTTTCAAGGAGAATAAATTATTTACTTTCCTATATTACCCCTACCTTCTCTCATTGTCCCAAGAAATTCTCTCCTTTGTATTAATAGTTTTCAACTTCCCATAAAGGAGTAGTGATGGAATTTCAAACAAATTTTACTTGGTAAATGATACTTTCTTAATCCATGTGTCAAAACCTTAAACGACAATCTTTTAAGAACGGAGATAGTAATTAAGTTTCAATT
Organism: Panax quinquefolius; assembly: GCA_020205615.1. Classification (NCBI taxonomy): domain Eukaryota; kingdom Viridiplantae; phylum Streptophyta; class Magnoliopsida; order Apiales; family Araliaceae; genus Panax; species Panax quinquefolius. The sequence continues at coordinate 37,642,923 of CM035173.1, forward strand.
AGCCAACTTGCAACATGATTAGCGAGTAATTTCACCCAACTTGCAATTAAGTTTCAATTATTAATTGCCACCACACATGATTAGCGAGTCATGCTGCATTATTAATTACAGCCAACTTGGAATTAATTAAGTTTCAATTAAGTCTGCTTTCCAGCTAATCATGCTGCATTATTATATACTCATTCCGTCCCTAAATATAAGTCGTTTTAGAGAAATATTTTTGTCTCTTAATAATTGTCGTTTGAAAATTTCAAGTACACATTAATTTCTTAGTTTCCAATATTACCCCAAGTATTAAAGTTTAACTATAACTTTGGTTCTCTTACTATTTTCTGCCCAATAAATAACTTTTTTTTTCAATACGAGGACAATATAGAATATTGATATTATATTTAATGTTACCCCTCTGTCTCATAATATATGACAATTTAAAGTTGTTGATGTGATAAAAATATGTAACTGCAAGTGTACAATGTCAAAATTAAAGAAGCGATGATGCATATCCGAACCCATGGCAGATCAGATCAATTCTTTAATATATCCTTAATTAATATTTTAGGCAAATTAGAACAAAAATGGTGGAGAAGATTTATTAACTAAATTATGCAAACTATTAATTAATGACGAAAACTATTAATGAGAAAAGATATTTAGGAATCAGAATCCACCAAATATTAACATAATAAATAATTTCTTATTTCCTAAATCAATTCCCAAATCAATTCCCAAATTATTCTCTTTAAAAATAATAATTCATATAATTAATATGGGCAAGCATAAGTTATGAAAAATTCACAGATTAACTATAACTTATCAAAACCTCGAAATTAATATAAAAATCATATGCAATTTATGCGAAGGAAAATATGAAGGCGAAAATAATTAGACATTAATTTTGGAACGAAAAGAGAATATTATTATGAAATACCTAATCTCATTATAATCCTAGGTATTAGAAATTTAGCTAGCCATAGAATTAAAAACAAAAACAAATAATATTAGTACTACTATTTGCATGAAATAAGAACAATAATTAAAATGAGAATATCTATTATATCAATAAAAGAAAGTTAAAAATACTCCCTGACAGTAGTTTCACACGTGATTGGAATAAGAGAAAAGACAAACTCGAAATATTTTAATCTCTTCTACACCAATGAAAAACTAAGAAAAAGAAAATAACAAGTGATGTCCCTTCTCTCTAAAGCAAGAGGCCTATTTATAGGGAGAATACATTTGTGCCCTAATTTAGGTTCATTGAACTTGGACAGTTTTATTCCTTTCATTCTCTTCTTTCCTTCTTGACTTCCATCTCTATATGGCTATCCTCTAAGAGTCCTTTTTCATCTTTAAAGGTTAGAAATAAATCCTTTATTAGCTCTAAATGTTATCTCCTATAAAACAAAATAAAATGTATTAGTTAAATAAAATAAGCATATAAAATAATAAATATGGGAATATTAAAATGTATAAAAAAATGTGTATATCAAATACCCCCATACCTATCTTTTGCTCGTCCTCAAGTAATAAAAATAAAAATAAAAATAAAACAAAAATTACACTACCCCATTTTCGTAGGAAACACGATTGCACTTGGCATGTACAACAAGAATTTAAACCCCAAGGTTACCCCAAGTGGACGAGTTGTGTCTCGTGAAGGTTTGCAGTGAATATACCCACAAAATTCAAAAATATTTTTGATTTCAACAAGTTATGAAATTGGAAGAAAACTTCTAAATATTCATGGACATTATACATAAGTAAGAATAAATTCAAAATCACACTTTCACTTTATTAAAAATACTCAATCTTTATTTTAGACACCATCCTTAAAAAAAAAATTAATTCCATGTAATGCATGCATGTGCATATGATGTAACTCTTAGTAGGAATTTTTACCATGAAAATCAAGCAAAATCATTTTTTTTCTTTCCTGACTTGTGCAATGTCTCATTTTCTTAGGTTTTTCAGAGTTACCCATGTAGAGTGTTGGACCAATGATTCCCAAACCAATTGGCTTTAGGGCACTAGGTGTAGAGACACCCATAAGGGCTTACTAACTCGAGTAACAAAGGCCACAAAACTAGACTAGTCAAACTGCGCCTTTTATCCATAACACTTTTCAACGTGAATATCGATGCTTCCTGAGGCTTGGATATCCAGTAATGTCATCCAATGGACATTGAAACAGTTATTTATTTATTTATTTTCTTTTTTTAAACTTTTTTGAACTTTTCTTTTTCTTTTTTTTTATTTAAAATTGCTCGAATCATAGTTTATATCCACAACTAAGAGTTAGTGTAAATGTGTAGTGTAAAAATGCTTATGAAATCAATTTTAATCCAGATGGTGTTCCGAACTAAGATTTCGTATCTTATCAAAGATTCAAGAGTTCTAAATTGTGAGACCCTAAATTTTATGAATAAATATTTAATTTTCTCAAAATATTTTTTAATATTATGGTGTGGATTTGATATAATGTTATAGTTATGGGTAGTATTTATAAATTTTGCAAAGTATGCAAGTTGTCATATTATATTCGATTGGTCGGGAAATATTCTTTTTTGTCGGGAGAATATCCGTATTTACTTATACAATCATTAGTGGACCCCACAATAACGGAATTATTATTTTGATTGAAAAAGCGACAAAAATATTTTATTAAAAATAACGGCGGAAGTTTTACCGATAATACTTTGTTGAACTACTCTCGGTAGTAAAGTACAAGAATACGCTGGCGTGGTTGCAAGTAGCATTACGGTATTGATTATTGATGTTTATGTGAGAAGTCACTCAGTTTTGTTCCATTATTGCTACAATAGTTGTTGCATAGTATATCACATTATTTGATTCAATTATTGTTGATTTATAAGTTTTGTTTTATTAGTATTATTAACGTAATAAAACAAAAACATCTTTTTATATAAAATAGAATATTTATTAAAGTTATTCTATAAATAGAATATATTATATTCTATTATGCATAGTGTTTTTGCATAGTAAAATCTTTTTATATAAAATAGAAAACTTTATTAAAGTTATTCTATAAATAGAATATATTATATTTTATTATGCATAGTGTTTGCATAGTGCCTGCATAGTATTTGCATAGTAAAAATCTTTTTATATAAAATAGAATATATTATATTTTATTTAAAAGATTTTGTTTTAAATATGGACCGTCAAATTAAAGTAAATCAATCTAGACCGTTCATAAGTTAGTTACTATGCAGTCCATTTTCCTATAAATAGGAAGCTTAGTTAGAATTGAAATCACACCAGAAGTTCAGAGAATTCTCCTTCTATAATCTTGAGCGTATTTCCTTAAGAGTTTTAAGAAACTTTGAGCGAAGAACATAGTATAAGTTTTTTTTAATGAAATCCTCACCCTATCAGTCGAAATATTCTTCTTTTACGGTAAGGGGTGTTATTCTTTCTTATTCATGAAGAGAACTGTTGTTATTCCATTTCTTATTATTCTGTTGGAATAACTTTTATATGTCGGGCTTACCCTATACTTGGTGAAATCCTTATGTTATTCCATTCTTTATTATTACATTGGAATAACTCAGTATACGAGGCATACCCTATACATAACTCGTGATCACGCTATTCTCACCCTATACTTGGTGACATTCTTCTATTATTCTATCTTTCCGTCTTTATTATTCTGTTGGAATATCTTGTCTGTGTATTTTACATCGGACCTGGTTCCGTCTTTATTATTCTCGCTGGAATATCACATGCGTCATGTGTTTTACACCGACTCGGTTCCGCTCTTTATTATTCTCAAGATTATGATTCATTGGAATAACTTTTACATGCACGAACTACCGCATGCATGGTGATTTCTGTTGTTATTCCATTCTTTATTATTCTGTTGGAACATTCTGTCGGTGTGAATTTCACCTCACCTGGTTTCGTTATTATTATTCTGTTGGAATAACTTTTACATCATCGGCACCGCATGCACGGTGATTTCTTTTGTTATTCCATTCTTTATTATACTCAGTTGATTAAAGTTTTGACTTCTATACTCCATGAAATTAGTGGAATATCCTTAATATTTGTGCTTCATCCAGTATCTTTTCATGGAAATATTCTTCTGAGCATTCTTGAATTTTACTCTACAAAGCAGTATCATGTTGACAATTTGGACATTATTGATTCTTGGATAAATTAATTCTTGAACTTGTTTTATTGAATTATTATGTCATTTTCATCATCCTCATGTTTATATTATGTTGAAAGTCATCTGTGGCCTGTAGTACATAGATGGACTTGGTATGATTATGACCATGGATTATTCGGTATAATCATGACCGTAATGTTATAAATGATGTGGTAAAAGTCCTCATTGGACCGTAGTATATTGATGGACAGTTTTTGGTATGATTATGGCTATGGATTCTCTTCGGCCAAGGGAGCAAAGATGAATTGTTTTATGGCATGATCAGGACCGTTGATGAAAACACGATTATCTTTGGCTAGTAGTGCATGGATAATTCGTGGTCGTGATACTAAAGATTATCCTTGGCCTGTAGTGCAGGGATGATTCGATGATGTGAATTATTTATTGAGCTGAGTCTCAGCGATAAAAGTGATGAAAAACCTTTTAAATCATAAAGGATAGTAGATTTTATTCTCTACTTGACTCTTTTAATGGATTGCTTGTTCTGCTACAGTTAAACTTGATGTCTATTGTATTTTACCAGTTTAACATTGTTGAAGGCTAATGATAATTTATTTTGCATTATCTTAGACATAATATTTTTTACTGGGCTAGTTGAGCTCCCCCTTTCTTTCATTGTTCTCTTCAGGAAATGAGAACGTGGCTGGAACGAGTCGGGGAATGGAGTGATGGTTCGGATGATAGTATTATCTAGTAGTCCTCACTATTCTGTTAAATAGTGTGACAATAAATGTAATGAGGACTTATTCTGAGAGTGAATATTGTCTAGAAGACAATATTTGTATTTAAACTCACAGCATATGTTTTGTCGTATTTTACACGACTGCTGTATTATTAGTTTGTATTTGAATTTTGTACCATGTATTTGGCGATTCAAGATGAGTGATGTATACCTATTTTAGGGGCGTCACATAAATCTTTTAATCTTATTCATGAGTTTTGCTCCACAAACACTTATTAGAATTAATTCAATTCATAGAAAGTCAAACAAATTTTTAATTTTTAATTTTTTTTTTGTGTTTTTTACTATTTTTTTTCCTAAAAAAAATCTATTACAATAATACAAACAAACTCCCCCCATACCTAAATCATGCATTGTCCTCAATGTCCAAATGAAAAATAGAGAATAAAGATATAAAAGAATTATACCTTGTACAACCGGCAGAAACTGGAAAACAATATTGTACAAAAGAAAAATATACGTAAAAACTTACAAATACAAGTGCAGTGCCAGTCGTGCTGAACCAGGTGGGTCAACAAGGTATACCACCTCATTTGGTTCGGTCGGCATTTTTAAAAAGGGTTTGAGTTGTTGACCATTCACTTTGAAAATTTCTCCACTATTTGGATTTTCAATATCGACTGCCCCATGAGAGTAAACTACCTTCACTACAAAAGGTCCATCCCATCTAGAACGCAATTTTCCAGGAAATAAATGTAGCCTAGAATTATACAAGAGAACTTTTTGACAAGGTGAAAATGATTTTCTCAAAATTGATTTATCATGAAACACTTTTGTTCTTTCCTTGTAAATTTTAGCATTTTCATAAGCATCGTTCCCAATCTCATCTAACTCAGCTAATTGCAATTGTCTATGACTCCCACCAGTGAACATATTAAAATTCAACTGTTTTATGGCCCACAAAGCACGATGTTCAAGTTCAACAGGTAAGTGACAAGCTTTCCCAAACACAAGCCTATATGGTGACATTCCTAAATTAGTCTTAAAGGTAGTATGGTAAACCCACAATGCATCTAATAATTTTAGAGACCAGTCTTTTCTATTGGAACTCACCGTTTTTTCCAAGATTTGTTTTATTTGCCTATTTGAGACTTCTACCTGACCACTTGTTTGAGGGTGATATGATGTTGCAAGCTTGTGGGTGATGGAATACTTTTTTAGCAAGGATGCAAAAGGTTGATTGCGGAAATGTTTGCCTTGATCACTGATTATGGCCCTAGGGGTACCAAAGCGAGAGAAAATGTTATCTTTCAAAAATTTGACAACAACCTTGTTGTCATTGGTCTTTCTTGGTATAACTTCTACCCACTTAGATACGTAATCCATCGCAAGTAAAATGTACAAATTTCCAAAAGAATTTGGAAATGTGTCCATGAAATCGATTCCCCACACATCAAATAATTCAATGACCAGAATGGGTTGCATTGGCATCATATTCCTCCTAGTGATCCTCCCTGATTGTTGACACCTATTGAAATTGGCACAAAATGATGTGGCATCCTTGAATAGACTAGGCCAATAAAAACAACACTGGAGGACTTTGGCGGCCGTCTTTTTGCTTCCAAAATGTCCTCCACAAGCTTGGTCATGACAAAAGACAGAACACTTCTAAACTCGTGGTTGGGTACTGATAAGTGGGTTTTATACCCGCGAATTGGTTCCTAATTCAAGCTTATTCAGTGTTAATTCCTTGTTTTTATGTTTGTTTTTATTCGTTTAGTGTTATTTTGTGTGTAGGTTTGGTGGTGATGCAATTGATCAAAAAGGGTGGAATTAAGGTGCATTGTGGCAAGCAAATGAGCAAAACAGGATAGAAGTCAGAAGCTACCCTCGTCGGTGTGGGCTATTTCCCATACAAAACCCCCGCCGGGGCGAGGGGTCTTAAACTCAGAAGTTAGAGAGCATGCATGCAACGTATGAAACATTTTCAACTAACACCCATTTGAAGCTGAAAGCAAGCAGTAGTCTCCTTGTTGATTTCTAATGCTGAAAACGTGGATCTTAAGTGATGCTAATAGCTTGGGACTCATATGGATGTGTAATTGTAATAAGAATATGTGTCTTAGCATATAATTAACAACAAACAACAAGATAGAAAACAACACACAAGGCAATTAAGATTTGAAGACAGATTTTGGCAAGAAGAACGTTGGAGAGAAGATTTTGAAGAATTTTCACAACAGTTGCAGATTGGACTAAAGAGAAGGGTGGTTCTAAGTTTATTCTTCTTTAGTTTTATATTTGTAATTGAAATGATGTTTTCTTTAATTAATTCAGTTTTTATTTCATTGATGATGAACTAAATTACTTTTTAGGCTTATGATGGATCTTTAAGTGAAACGATGATTATGTAACTTTGATTTTCAGTTTAATGAGCTATTATCCAGTTTATCTATATTAATTTATGCTTGAATTTATGAATTGCCTGATCAACAATTCTTTGTGGACTTGTATGGATTCGAGAGAGAAAATACGAGTCTAGACTTAGTTAATATAGCATGTGTTTTTGAATTCTGTGAATGAATGGAATCTTGATGAATGTTAAGATAGAGATATGCTTAACATCGCATGTAATCGAATAGAGAACTTGAACTTAAACCTTCTTTGATTGTAATTCACATAGAGATATAGTGAGTTAGTTAATTAAGGTGTTTAATTTAATTCTTTCTAAATTGTGGATTTGAGTTAATATGGTGTTAGTGCATCGAGAGGTGGCTAATTCTACTTTCGTGTTCTTGATTAATAATCTGGGATAGTAAATTAAACTGAAATAAAGGATAATAATCAGAGTGAAGCTTAAGGTGAAATTGTAAGCCTAATTCTCCAATACTTGTTTGAAATTTTAGTTTTTAAGATTTGTGATTGTTTTGTGATCGTAGTATTTTTAATAAATTAGTTTTTATAATTATAATTCTTAATTTGGCTAGTTTAATAAAATTGGGATTAATAGGAAGCTGGTAATTGTGAGGGTTAATTTCTTACTAAATTCTCTGTGGGAACGATACTCTACTTACTATTATATTACTTGTTGACCACGTATACTTGCGTGTTGTGCGTAATTATAAGTTAACTAACAAGTTTTTGGCACCGTTGCCGGGGAACTTTAGTATAGATTTTAATATTTTGCGATATTAGTTTAATTAATCCAGTTTTACTTAAACATTTTATTTTGTTCGTCTTATTTCAGGTTTTTGAAGTTGGTTTATACAAACTCGGTCCAAAAATCCAGACTTACTTCCTTTTGAAGACGACATTAAGAAACGGTTTCAAAGGTTAAGTAAGTGGATCAAGGAGACATGGAAAGACTTCGAAAACTCTGAAAAAGAAGAAGTAATGGTTGCCGAAGACCAGAAAGCATTGAGGGTCTTTTCTACACCCAAGGTGGCTGAGTTGCAGTAGAGTATCACTAGGCCTGCTATAACTGCGAACACATTTGAAGTCAAGCCTGGGACTATTCAGATGATCCAAAATTCAGTGTAGTTTGGGGGATTAGCGAATGATGATCCGAACGAACATTTGGTCAGCTTTCTGGAGATTTGTGACACTTTCAGGTATAATGCGGTGTCGGATGACGTAGTTATGCTTCGCTTGTTCCCATTCACTTTACGGGACAAAGCGAAGAGTTGGTTACACTCTCTACCGCCGGGATCAATAACTACATGGGAAGACCTCGCTCAAAAATTTATAGCAAAATTTTTCCCACTAGCGAAGACGACAAAGATGAGAAACGAGATAACTATGGTTGAACAGCAACATGGGGAATCATTATACGAGGCATGGGAGAGATATAAATGAAAGTAATATGCACACAAGCCAATCATGTTTGATGATAAAGCATATACTTTGTAACAATCTTATTCATTTATTAATAAAAAGTATTAATTTATTAAAGGCTTTTAATTATCTACATGATGCTGTTTTATAATATGTGATAAACCCATAGTTTTAAGCAATGCTTTTAGAATAATGATGATGATCATTCTAATGAGATCTAAATTCTTAGAAAGCTTAAAACTAAAATAGTTCCCAATCATTGGATTACTATATTGGGGATTAGTGAATCCGGATAGATTGGTACATCGTTGCTTGCTTCATTGGATGAGGATGATTGATCTCATGATCATTTGTGTGGAGACACTAAAGCAAGTATGTAGGTGCTTATTAGAGAATAAGTTCATTTGAATGTGGCTCGCTAAGGAATACCTAATGGAGTTTTACTTGCTTTGTCAATAGAATTCTGTAGTGATAGTAAGACAAGTAATCCTTGGACTTGAGATCATCATAGTATCTTGTGTATGATGAGTTATACTTTGACTTATTCCTTAAGACCCTTAGGGTATATCAAAGGGTATGTTTCTTATTCATCTTTTTCATTTAATTAATAATTGTGCATAAAGGGTGATCCGGGTATATGGTTTGTAAAAATTTTAAACTATGATTTTTACACGTTTTCGCTTATTTTTTGCAATTTGATTGCGTTCATGAATATTACAAATCTAACAGTGGCATCAGAGCCAAACCTTTATGCAAATTATTAATTATTTTAATTTGATATATATTGATATGTGTTTAGAATAATTTAATTGGGCATAAATTATTGTATAGAATTTATTTTATGAAAAAAAAAAATCACGAAATAGAAAATAACTACGATTTATATATAATCTATATAAGTAACAGGTTACTTTAAGGATTTCAAAAGTTTATATATGTACGATTTATGTTATCCACGTGGCCACCAAACAAGTATATATATTAGTAATTGTTAACAGTTGCTTTGATTTTGTTTTTTGAAAAGTTGGACAAAAGGATTCCTGGAATCATTATGAATTTATCATATTAACGTGATATGATGTAGTACTTCGGTTATAGTTTACAGAAGATACTTTACACGAGGTGGCCACGCGGAAATTTATACATATATATATTTTTAATTATTTTATAATTAAAATAAAAAGTTTATTTTAATCTTAAAATAAAAGGTTTATTTTAATATTAAAATAAAAGAGTTTATTTTAATTTTAAAATTAGATTTCATGCTAACTAATTAGAGTTGGAATTGGATTCAATGATAACTAATTGGAGTTGAAATTAGATTATATGTTTCCTTAAATAAAAGAGTTTATTTAGATATGAAATAAGATTTCATATTATTCAAAATAAAGGAGTTTATTTGTGAATAGGAAAAACAATCGGTGTTTCCTTAAATAAAGGAGTTTATTTAGATATGAAATAAGATTTCATATTATTCAAAATAAAGGAGTTTATTTGTGAATAGAAAGAGAATCCGTGTTTTCTTTTAATAAAGGATTTTTTTTACATGGAATTGGATTCCATAATTAATTAAAATAAAGGAGTTTATTTTGATTAAAGTTTTGATTAAAATAAAATAGTTTATTTTATTCAAAATTGGATAAATTAAAATAAAATAGTTTTATTTTAATTTAAATTTGAATTAAAATAAAGGAGTTTATTTTGATTCAAAATTAGATTTTATACTAATTAAATTTGCCCATTAAATGATATCAATATATATATATTGAATGTTTATTATTCATAAGATGAATGTTATTTATTGATGCATATGGTGATGTGTATGATAATAAATGAGATTGATTATGGACAATTGACCAATGTGATTGGATTTTATTTTAGTTGGATGCATGAATGTATGAGTTTTATTAAATGGGGTCTACGTACCTCGTCTTCTCTAATTTTTCTGAATGTAAATTCTATCTCCCTCCTATGTACTTCCCCTTGACTGCTGATCAAGGTTTCTTTTTATTTTAAATAGTTGTGTAATAGGAATAGTTAGAATTAATTTTAGAAAATTAGAGATCAAAGGAGCAAGGAGCGCGTGAAGACCCGTTTGTAATGGAGCCCGGGTTTAAATGTAATTATTATATTTAAATATTAATTCTTGCACCCCTAGGGCTTGACCTTTTTGGTTCACTTGGTGGCTCTAGTGAACCAAACTAGAATAAAAGTCCATAATCAATCCGGGTAGAATATAGTATTCTATATGTGCATGCTTATACTATATATATTATATATTATGCAAACATGCTTCGCATGTTCATTAATATATTACGCGTATTTTATATATATATGCGTAATGCCATTAAACAAGATGAGACAAATTAATAACAAACCCCTCAATTTTTATATTAAGTCCTAAGCGTTCAAAGATATTTGAAATATCAAACGTCAGCCTTCTAGCATGATAAAATTAATAGAGTATTAAATATTTAATATAAGTTTGTTGTGTCACCACAAGGCAAGTATTAAGTATTTAAGATGTTAATTTATCACATTTGATGCTTATAAAGAAAATTGAACAATATTGTTTTGTTGTGTCACCACAAGGATGATATTTTCTCTTTTTGAATATATGGAGTGCTAGGTTGGACTTAACTTGGATAATTTTGATTCGGATGTGCCACCACTTGATCAAAATAATCTAAGAGGCAAAAGAAAAGGAGTTGCATAGTTGATGAATTGACAAAAGTTGTCTACCTATTTATTTATATATAGTTTGTTGTGTCACCACAAGGCTATATACATTTGAAATGGGATCCTTATTCTCACTAGCAAATCTTTAATTAGATTTTGCCGAACCATATAAGTGAGGGTAATATAGTTTGAAGAAAATAGTGGAAGATACCAATTTAAAACAAGACCTAATTTATTTTGGTAATTAATAAAAGAATGTATGTTAAAATGTTGTTAAATACAAATTCATTTACAAAATTTTACAATGTCTAAATTACTATCACTGCGAAGCATATTAGATGCTATTTAATCGGACCAAATTAAACGGACTGGTTAAGGAATTTGAGAATAGTTCTCATGGCTGAAAAGTTATCTTATGTCTTTAATACGTCTATCCTCGCAATGGTTGCGAGATAATGCCTCGAGGAAGAGATTGCTACTTTTAGAAAGTGGCAAGATGATGCACATTGGCTCAATGCATCATGCTCGCATCCATGAGTAACGAGCTTGAGCGTCGAGATGAAACTATGGATGCTCCTACTATATTCCCGCACATCAAGTAGTTGATGGTGAGGAAAGTAGGACCGAAAGATATCGAGATATCTAAGGAGCTCTTCCGATCTAGAATGGCCAATGGCACTATAAGACATACAAAAGTCCTTAACATTATCAATTTGATTGATCAATTAGACAACGAGTTTTGTCATGGATGGAGAGTTGAGCCAAGATTTGATCTTGCACTCACTCCGGACTCCTTTCACAATTGTTGTGAATTTTTCATATGAACAAGCTAGATATCGGCCTCATTGATTTGCTTAACATATTGAAAATGTTGAGAGTCGCTTTCAACCAAGAAAGATCAAGTCTTCTTGGTAGGGGCCAAAGGATCTTCCGAAAAGAAGAACGATTCAAAGAAGGTAAATAAAAGGCATAAACAAAGGATAATAAGAACAAAAGCGATACGGATAAAGAAAGGAGTTTGCTTCCATTGCAATAAGCTTCAGACACTTGGAAAGAAAGCTGAGAAGCATCTTGCAGAGGCTAACCAAAGAAGCTTAGTGAAGTTTGGTTACAATCTGATTTTGTTCATGATTGAAATAAATTTTCTTTAAGTCAAGGTTCTACTTGGGTATTGGATACCGACTTTGGTTATCATAAATATAGATTTATGAAGGGACCAAGCAGAAGTAGAAAGCTAAACAAATATAAGTAATCCTATGTGTGGGAAATGAAGCAAAGGTTGCTACATTAGCCATAAAAACTTATAGTTTAGCAATGCCTACGGGCAAATCTATTAAGTCAATAAGTTGTTATTGTATTCCAGTTCTCGTTGGAAACATTATTTCTATTTTATTGTTGGACAATAAAATTTTTGGTATTATAATTAAGAACAATTGTTGTTCTATTTATAATAATAATGTTTTGTATAGAACTGGAATATTACTTAATGGATTTTGTATACTTGACTTACGTGAAAAATATATTTTGCAAATTGAACAAACTAGTATAAGAAAAATAGATGATCATTCAAAGAGTTGAATGTGTGTATTTGCTGAAATACAAGTGTGAATTATTTGAAAGGTTCAAAGAATTCAGAAGTGAAACAAATTGGCAATGTATTAAGATTCTTTGATTAGATCAAGGAATAAATACTTGTGCAATAAGTTTCTGGATCATCTCAAATGGTTTTCTCATAATGGACACATCCTGATACGCAATAATTGATTGATGTATCTGAATGAAAAATCGTACCTTGTTGGACATGGTGCGGTCCAAAATGATTTTACCGACATTCCAGTATCCTTCTAGGATCATGTCCTAGAAATGGCTGCATATCTACGAAAAGGTAACCTCAAAATCCAAATTTCAAGACTCCATAAAAGTTATGGATGTGGAGGATTCCTAATCTTAAGTATGTTAAGATAAGGGGTTGTCCAACTTATGTGAAAAGGTTTCAAAGGATAAGCTTGGGACAAGATTTTATAAGTGTCGATTTGTGGGACATCCTAAAGTAAGTTTAGGGTATATGTTCTATAATCTTAGTTAGCAAAAGATGTTTTTTGCAAAATACGCTGCCTTCTAAGATAAAGATGTTTATCATTGAAGGGGCTAGTGGGAGGATTATAGATCTTGAAGAGTTTATGATCTACAAAACACTATAAGTCAAATAAGAGGAACCTGTAGATAGACCTATTGTGCCACAACTGAATCATAAATCTGGAATAGTACCAAAGATACCTAGGAGGTATGGATTCATCATGGATGATGATGATGAGGTACGCATCATAGAAGATGATGATCCAGAGTTACATACGATGAGGTAAGAGTTCTAGTGTGTACAAAAGGGTCAGTGGGAGCGTCGTGAAATTTCTAGTATTATATGTTGATATACTACGGATAAGGAATTACATACCAATGCTACAATCAGTAAAGATAAAGTTGTCTAAACAATCCTCCATGAATGATTTGGGAAGAGTATCATTATTGGGGATGCAAATCTATATAGATAGATTTAAAAGGATGCTCAACTTAACCTAAGGAACGTATATTCATTTGATGCTAAAGTCGTTTAGCATGGCAAGCTCCAAGAGATGTTTCATGTTGATGAGCCATGGAGTGTATCTCTCTTAATAGTCCCCACAAACTATTAAAAGAAGAGAGATCGCATGAGTGACAATCGTGTATTCAATGAAATATACGAGACCTGATGTTGATCAGTTATATTATGGAGAAGTTCACTATGAGTCAGTGAAAAATATCTTAAAGTGCTTAACCGACACTAAGGATGTGATCATATTCATGGTGGGTCTAAATTAAAACTAGAGGGCTTAACAGACTCAAGTTTTTCAGACAGACCAAGATGACAAAAAAAAAGAAAAAAAAATCCACTTTAAGGTAAAACGTTATCTTGAGCAAAGGTGCGTTGAATTGAAAGGTTCCAAACAAAGAAAGAGTTCTTTGGTTTAGTGATAAAGACAAAGTAAATAGCTATAAATGAAGTCGCAAGTTGATTGTTTGGATTAAAAGTTCATTACAGAACTAGGAATAGTTCTTAAGTCTCATCTTGGATCTAAACATGTGTTGTGGCACTTTCATTTGATTATAAGAATCATTGAAAGATGGGAAATCACTATAGAGATGGTGGACTCTCAAGAACAACATTACATATCCATTAACTAAAGCTTATCCAACAGCAGGATAATCGTCACTTAGAGAAGAAGAGTATAAGATACAATGGCGATTGGCTTTAGTGCAAGTGGGAGATTGAAAGTAATATGCAAATAAGCCAATCATGTTTGATGATAAAGCATATACTTTGTAACAATCTTATTCATTTATTAATAAAAAGTATTAATTTATTAAAGGCTTTTAATTATCTACATGATCTTTGTTTTATAATATATGATAAACCCATAGTTTTAAGCAATGCTTTTAGAATAATGATGATGATCATTCTAATGAGATCTAAATTCTTAGAAAGCTTAAAACTAAAATAGTTCCCAATCATTGGATTACTAAATTGGGGATTAGTGAATCCGGATAGATTGGTACATACGTTGCTTGCTCATTGGATGAGGATGATTGATCTCATGATCATTTGTGTGGAGACACTAAAGCAAGTATGTAGGTGCTTATTAGAGAATAAGTTCACTTTGGCGTGGCTCGCTAAGGAATACCTAATGGAGTTTTACTTGCTCATCAATAGGAATTCTGAGTGATAGTAGTACAAGTAATCCTTGGACTTGAGATCATCATAGTATCTTGTGTATGATGAGTTATACTTTGACTTATCCCTTAAGACCCTTAGGGTATATCAAAGGGTATGTTTCTTATTCATCTTTTTCGTTTAATTAATAATTGTGCATAAAGGGTGATCCGGGTATATGGTTTGTAAAAATTTTAAACTCTGATTTTTACACGTTTTCGCTTATTTTTTGCAATTTGATTGCGTTCATGAATATTACAAACCTAACAATAAAGAGTTTCTCAGGAAATGCCCACATCACGGATTGCCTAAGTGGTTGCAAATGAACACATTCTATAATGGATTACATGGGAATCTCAGGACCAATATTGATGCAACTTCGGGTGGAGATTTTATGGGTAAGAGTTATGAGGAGGCTTATGAATTGATAGAGATAATGGAAGCTAACAATTACCAGTGGCCCACGACAAGAATGACACAACCTAAGTGTGAGACCCCAGATTTTATGAATAAAGATTTAAATTTCTCGAAATATTTTTTTGAATATTATGAAATGAATTTGATATAATGTTATAGTTGTGGGTAATTATATAAATTTTGGAAAGTATGCAAGTTATTGTATAATATTCGATTGGTCGGGGAATATTCTTTTTAACAGGGAATATTCGTACAACGGCACAATCATTGGTGGACTCCACAACAGAATTATTGTCGGATTGAGAAAACGATAAAAATATTTTTATGAAAATAACGGCGGAAGTTTTACAGTAAAAACTGTTGAACTACTCGGTAGTAAAAGTACAGTAATATGTGTGGTTGCATAGTAGCACACGGTATTAATTATTGATGCTTACGTAGGAAGTCACTCAGTTTTGTTCAATTATTGCTACAGTAATTGCTACATAGTATCTCACGTTATTTGATTCAATTATTGTCAATATTTTATATATTATTAAATTAATAATTGAGACGACAAATTATTAATATTATTATTTGCAATATTAACGATGTCTAGAAGTTCTGTCAAGGAGAGGTTTGGTCACCTAATTGCGCGCCAATAGGGAGAAATCCTTATTGAAAAGCCCCCTCTTTCCTGGGAACAACCTAGTCGATTAATATTGTGAATTATAATAATGATGATAAGTTTTGTTTTATTAGTATTATTATTTTAATAAAACAGAAAAGCTTTTTATATAAAACAGAATACTTTTATAAAGTTATTTGTTTTATTAGACAATAATTAGAATATAATATATTTTATTATGCATAGTGTTTTGCATAGTAAAATCTTTTTATAAAATGAATACTTTTATAAAGTTATTTGTTTTATTAGACAATAATTAGAATATATTATATTTTATTATGCATAGTGTTTTGCATAATGCTGCATAGTATTTTGCATAGTAAAATCTTTTATATAAAACAAAAAAATACTTTTATAAAGTTATTCATTTTATTAGATTATAAACAGAATATATTATATTTTATTTAAAAGATTTTGTTTTATTAGAATATTTTATTAAATCAATATGGACCGTCTGATTAAAAGTAAATCAATCTGGACCGTTCATGAATTAGTTAGTACTATTCAGTCAATTCTTCTATAAATAGAAGCTCATTCCTTCATTATTTCTTGCGAATTCACTGAAACTCTAGAGAGAAAAACTATAGAGAGAAAGAAGAAAAGTGTTCTGCTACTTCACTACTCCTATATCCAGTACTCTTCTTTCTAAGGTAAGGGGTATTATTTCTTTCTTTCGTCTTCATGAAGAGAACTTCTGTTATTCCATTCTTTATTATTATGTTGGAATAACTTTTATACATCTGAGTACCGCATACTTGGTAAAATTCTTCAGTTATTCCATTCTTTATTATTATGTTGGAATAACCTGTCTATTTGAAGTATCGCATACATGGTGAAATTCTTCTGTTATTCCATTCTTTATTATTCTGTTGGAACATCCTGTTCGTGCTTTATGCATGACCTGGTTCCATTATTTATCATTCATTGGAACATCCCGTCATGCGTTTTTCGCATGACTGGTTCCATTATTTATCATTCATTGGAACATCACATGCATAGCTTTACGCATGACTGGTTCCATTATTTATTATTCTGTTAGAATATCCCGCCCGCGCGCTTACGCGTTTACGCATGACCTGGTTCCGTTATTTATTATTCTGTTGGAATATCCTGTCTGTGCATTTACGCATGACCTGGTTCCATTATTTATTATTCTGTTGGAATAACCTGTCTGTTCGGTCTATCGCATGCATGGTGATTTCTTTTGTTATTCCATTCTTTATTATACTCAGTTGGTTAAAGTTTTGACTTTTATACTCCATGAAATTAGTGGAATATCCTTGATATTTGCACTTCATCCAGTATCTTTTTATGGAAATATTCTTCTGAGCATTCTTGAATTTTACTCTTCAAAGAAGTATCATGTTGACAATTTGGACGTTATTAGTTCCTAGATATATTAATTCTTGAACTTGTTTTATTGAATTCTTATATCATTGTCATCATCCTCATGTTTATATTATGTTGAAAGTCATCTGTGGCCTGTAGTGCATAGATGGACTTGGTATGATTATGACCAGGAATTATTCGGTATAATCATGACCGTAATGTTACAAATGATGTGGAAAAAGTCCTCATTGGCCCGTAGTGCATTGATGGACAGTTGTTGGCATGATCATGACCATTGATGAATACACGAATATCCTTGGCCGTAGTGCATGAATAATTTGTGATTATGATACTAATGAATATCCTTGGCCGTAGTGCAGGGATGATGTGAATTATTTATTAAGCTGAGTCTCAGCGATAAAAGTGATGAAAACCTTTTAAATCATAAAAGATAGTAGATTCTATTCTCTACTTGACTCTTTTAATGGATTACTTGTTTCGCTACAGTTAAACTTGATGTTGTTATATTGTATCAATTTAACACTGTTGAAGGCTAATGATAATTTATTCTGCATTATCTTAGTCATAATATTTCTTACTGGGCTAGTTGAGCTCACCCTTTCTTTCACTGTTCTCTTCAGGAAATGAGAACGTAGCCGGGACTAGTCGGGGAACGGAGTGACGGTCCAGATGATAGCATTAGTAGTCCTCACTATTCTGTTAAATAGTGTGACAATAAATGTAATGAGGACTCCATTGAGTGTGGATATTATCTAGATGACAATATTTGTATTAAAACTCATAGCATTTGTTTGTCGTATTTTACACGACAGTTGTATAATTAAGTTTTTATTTGTATTTTATACCATGTATTTGGTGACTCAAGATGGGTGATGTATACCTATTTTGGGGTGTCACAGTTGGTATCAAAGCTTAGGGATATGATCCCTGGCTGAGATGTGAGACAAGATCTAGGAGGGAGAGACAGAAATTCTTTCATTAGTATGACCTACTTAAGTTTATTTGGTATTTAATTGGTCGATCAGAGTATAGGGATAATATGTGATATGTTATTTAACCCTTATTTTATGGCAGTATTTAAAAATGACATACAAGAATGTTGAGAATATCAATGTAACACAGGAGACCGTTGAGTCTCCACAGATCAATAATCAGGATAATGTGCATCAGGAAGGCGACATTCCTCAGGAAAATAACAACACTGACCAAATGATGAACGATGGAATGTTCAGAGGCTTTATGCAATTCATAAAACGTCAAGCAAGAGCGGCTCTTGTCAAAAATACAGGTGGAAATACTGGAAACTCTCGGATGGTCACCACCATGCAGTTTAAAAAACTAGGACCACCGAAGTTTTTTAGAGAGCCAAAATCACTTAAGGCGGAGACGTGGAGAAAGCAGATCTACAAGATATTTGATGTCTTAGGATGCTCCGAGGAGCAAAAGGTTCCTTTTTCCACCTTCATATTGCATGCAGAGGCAGATTACTGGTGGGAATCTATAAAGCGTACTCAACCTGCCGCACTGAAGATAACTTGGGAGAAGTTCTAAGAATTGTTCAACGACAAGTACTTTCCCGAAAGTATTCGTCACATGAAAGAGGTAGAATTCATCAAGCTGGAGCAAAACAACATGGTCGTGTCGCAGTACGAAGCCAAGTTTATCGAGTTGTCCCGATTTGCGTCCCATTTGGTTAATAATGAGGAGAGAATGACGCGAATGTTTCTAAGAGGTATGAAACCCGAGATACGTCAATACCTTATCTCTCATAAACTGTGTTTGTATTAAGATGTTATTAATAAGGCTCAATTATTGGAGCGTAATAATGAGTCAACCCAACCAAAAGAAAGCAGTCGACAAAATGATAATATCAGTGATAACAGTCATCAAAGCGGTGACAATAAGCGTGGAGGGAATCAACATGCCATAAATGGTAACCACTTCGGTGGTAATCATGGCCAAAACAATAAGAATAGACATTTTAAGAAGAGGAGATTCAACAATGATGGAAAGACGTCAGCACCAGCACCCGTTGTTAAGGAATGATAACGACCCCTTATCATATACTTCAAATGCGGAGGGGAGGGACACATCAGTCCAAACTACGCGATGCCGTCCAAAGTATGTTATAATTATGGAAGAGAAGGTCACCTAGCCCGATTTTGTCATGCACCAAAGTCAAGTCCAGCTGGGACGGTGGCACCAAAGGCGGATACGGACAAAAAAAAGTTAGTGGTTTCAGGAAGAGCATTTTTCGTGACTTCTCAAAAAGCGAGTGACCCGAACGAAGTTAGCACGGGTTAATTAATTATAAATTCTTGTGAAGTCTATACCTTATTAGATACCGGTTCTAACCATTCTTTTATCTCTTTTGCTTGCGCTCAACGTTTAAATTTAACCCTAGAGAAGTTAGACTTTGACTTATTGGTTGAAACTTCGTTAGTAGAAGCCTTCGTTACCTCCACTGTTTATAAATCTTGTTGAATTAAATCGACCCTTTCACGTTACCTGTTGATCTTATCTCTTTGAAAATACTTGCCTTTGATGTGATTTTAGGAATCGATTGGTTAACTACTCATCAAGCTTTTCGTTAGGTTGTTATCTTTCATATTCCTAACCAACCTGTTATGCGAATTCAAGCAACCAAACCACTAAAGTCAATCATTGTCATATCAAGCCATAAGTAAAGAGCCCCGGTCCTTTCGTTGTTGACTTCCTTGTGTGAAATGCACCGAAGCCATACTTTTCATAGGCAACATCGTGAATAACGGTGACAAGTTAATAGGTATTAATGTGACGTGTTATCCAAGTCTTGGGATGAGAGTCACAGTTTTGAATGATATTTCTATCGTTAATAAATTTTTTAACGTATTCCGGAAGACTTCTTGGCCTACCCCAGAGCGTGAAATCGAATTTTGTATTGACCCCAGTACAAAACACATTTCTAAAAACCCTTAAATATTTCTTTAACTAAAACGAACGTATAATGCCCCAAAGACGTTGGCTCAAATTGTTGAAGATTACGACCATACCATTCAATACCATCCTAGAAAAATGAACGTGGTAGCTGACGCGTTGAGTAGAAGATCGTATGCGTTTACGAGTACGAATATACGAACCCACGTGAAGATAACGAATATACAAGTAGAATCGACTTTAATCGATAAAGTTAAAGCCGCTCAAACTACACACCCGAATTTGATGAATGTGAAGAAGAAGGTTCAAGAAGGCGTTATCTCAACCCTCGATTTTATTGGTCCATTTGAAATCCTTGATCAAGTAGGAACTGTGGCCTATAGACTCGTTTTATCACTAAGTATGTCGCGTGTTCATAACGTTTTTAACATATCGATGTTACGTAAATATGTGGACGACCCGAACCATATTATTAATTTAGAACTGGATGAGATAGTGGATAATTTAACGTATGAAGATGTAACTGTTAAAATCTTGAAATATATTTTACACTCAAAGGTTTTACCTCAAGAGTTAGAATCTGAAATGAAGTCGAGGTATCCTCACCTGTTCGGCAAACCAGGTACGTACGTAAATTTTGAGGGCGAAATTTCATAAGGATGGGAGATTGTGAGACCCCAGATTTTATGAATATAGATTTAAATTTCTCAAAATTTTTTTTTTGAATATTATGGAATGAATTTGATATAATGTTATAGTTGTGGGGTATTATTTCTCTCTTTCGTCTTCATGAAGAGAACTTCTGTTGTTCCATTCTTTATTATTATGTTGGAATAACCTGTCTATGCGAAGTACCACATAATTGGTGAAATTCTTCTGTTATTCCATTCTTTATTATTATATTGGAATAATCTGTCTATGCAAAGTACCGCATACATGGTGAAATTCTTCTGTTATTCCATTCTTTATTATTTTGTTGGAACATCCTGTCTGTGCTTTACGCATGACCTGGTTCCATTATTTATCATTCTGTTGGAACATCCTGTCTGCATCTTGTCTGCATGACTGGTTCCATTATTTATCATTCTGTTGGAACATCCTGTCTGTGCTTTACGCATGACCTGGTTCCATTATTTATTATTCTATTGGAATATCCTGTCTGTGCATTTACGCATGACCTGGTTCCGTTGTTTATTATTCTGTTGGAATATCCTGTCTGTGCATTTATGCATGACCTGGTTCCATTATTTATTATTCTTTTGGAATAACCTGTCTGTGCGGTCTATTGCATGCATGGTGATTTCTTTTGTTATTCCATTCTTTATTATACTCAGTTGGTTAAAGTTTTGACTTCTATACTCCATGAAATTAGTGGAATATCCTTGATATTTGTGCTTCATCCAGTATTTTTCATAGAAATATTCTTCTGAGCATTCTTGAATTTTATGTGAGACCCCAGATTTTATGAATAAAGATTTAAATTTCTCGAAATATTTTTTTGAATATTATGGTGTGGAATTGATATAATGTTATAGTTGTGGGTAGTATTTATAAATTTTGCAAAGTATGCAAGTTGTTGTATTATATTCGATTGGTCGGGAAATATTCTTTTTGTCAGGGAATATCCGTACGACGGTACAATCATTGGCGGACCCCACAATAGAATTATTGTCGGATTGAGAAAACGACAAAAATATTTTATTAAAAATAATGGTGAAAGTTTTACCGTTAATCAAAAACACAAAGTGTGTTAAAAACACGATGTCGTCTTGGTTGCATAGTAGCATACGGTATTGATTATTGATGCTTACGTGAGAAGTTACTCAGTTTTGCTTATTTTATAGACCCACATTTACCTATTTTTCAAAATAATCGGTAGAAATTATTTAAAGGTGGGCCCACATATGGGGTCCACATGTGGGGCCCATATGTGTTAAAAAACTGATTTTAGAAATGGGGGTGGGAAGGAGTTACATATAGGAGAGGGAGTTAATATATATAAGTATGTGATGTGTGTATATATATATATATGTATATGTTGTGTGTGTGAGTGGGAAATGGTGGAAAAGAAGTGAGAATGATGTGTGTGGATGTGGATGTGTGTGATGTGGACATGTTGGTAGGAAAGTAAGAAATTTGTATGTGAGTGGTGGAGTGTGTGAATATATATATATATATATATATATATATATATATATATTGAATGAGTGAGTGGATATTGGTGGAGGGAATATGTGGGGTTATGTTAGAAGAAAGAAAAATGGGTGTGATGGGTGATGTTTATGGTGGGTGACGAAATTGGTGGAAAAGGGGAGTATTATATATATATATATGTATTATATTTTGTCTTGCTTTGTTATGATTGGTTGAAGGTTTGACAATTTGAAAATGTAGTATCAAAATTTTCATCCCTGAGTCTTTGAATTATTTCATCTGTGAAGAAATCCTTACACAGTGCCTTTCCATTCTCCTATAAATAGAAGCTCATTCCTTCATTATTTCTTACGATTTCACTGAAACTCCAGAGAGAGAAATTATAGAGAAACTATAGAAAAGTATTCTCGCTACTTCCTACTCTTATATCCAGCTTTCTTTTACTACGAAGGGGTGTTATTCTTTCTTATTCATGAAGAGAACTGTTGTTATTCCATTTCTTATTATTACATTGGAATAACTCAGATATCGCTGCTACCCTATACTTGGTGACATTCTTCTATTATTATGTCTTTATTATTCTATTGGAATATCCTCGCATCACATTTTTACACCCACTGGTTCCGCTCTTTATTATTCTGTTGGAATATCCATGCATGTGTTTTACACCGGACTGGTTCCGCTCTTTATTTTTTTACTCGTTGGAATATCCTCATGCATCAGGTGTTTTACAACTGGACCGGGTTCCGCCTCTTTATTATTCTGTTGGAATATCGTATACGTGTGTTTTACACCTGGACCGGTTCCATTTTTTTATTATCGTTGGAATAACTTTGTCTACATCTTGAACGCATGCATGCATGGTGATTTCTTTTGTTATTCCATTCTTAATTATACTCAGTTTGGTTAAAGTTTTGACTTCTATACTCCATGAAATTAGTAGAATATCCTTGCTATTTCAAGCTTCATCCAAAGATCTTTTCATGGAAATATTCTTCCGAGCATTCTTTAATTTTACTCTACAAAAAAGTATCATGTTGACAATTTGGGCGTTATTAGTTCTGGACAAATTAATTCGTGAACTTGTTTTATTGAATTCTTATATCATTGTCATCATCCTCATGTTTATATTATGTTGAAAGTCATCTCGTGGCTGCGGTGCATAGATGGACTTGGTATGATTATGACCGAGGATTATTCGGTATAATCATGGCCAGTAATGTTACAAATGATGTGGAAAAAGTCCTCATTGGCCCGTAGTGCATTGATGGACGCTTTTTGGTATGATTATGGCTATGGATTCTCTTGACGAAGGGAGCAAAGATGAATTGTTTTATAGCATGATCGGAGATAGTTGATGAAAACACAATTATCTTTGGCCCGTAGTGCATGTATAATTTGTGGTCGTGATACTAAAGAATATCCTCGCGATAGTGCGGGGGTGATTCGATGATGTGGATTATTTATTAAGTCGAGTCCCAAATGATAAAAGTGATGAAAACTTTTTTTAAATCATAAAAGATAGTAGATTTTATTCTCTACTTGACTCTTTTAATGGATTGCTTGTTCACCTGCAGCTTAAACTTGATGTCTATTGTATTTTATCGCTTTAACATTGTTGGAGACTAATGATAATTTATTACGCATTATCTTAGTCATAATATTTCTTCTTTGGGCTAGTTGAGCTCACCCTTTCTTTCACTTTGCTACATTGAAATGAGAACGTGGTGGGATTTAGTCTGGGGAACGGAGTGATGGTCCTGGATAATAGTATTAGCTAGTAGTCCTCACTATTCATTTAAATAGTGTGACAATAAATGTAATGAGAACCTATTCGAGAGTGGATATTGTCTGAAGACAAGATTTGTATTTAAACTCACGACTCTCTTGTTGTATAATTAAGATTGTATTTATATTCATGTACCATGTATTTGGCGACTCGTAATAGGTGATGTATACCTATTTTAGGGCGCTATAGCTTGGTATCAAAGCTTGGGATATGATCCTGGCGTAAATGTGAGGCAAGAACTAGGAGGGGAGAGACGGGGGAATTCCTTCGCTAGTATGACCTACCTAAGTTTATTTGGTATTTAATTGGTCGGTCAGAGTATTGGGATAATATGTGATTTTTTATTAACCCTTGTTTTGTGGCAGTATTTAAAAATGACATCTGAAAATGTTGAGATCAGTAATGAAGTACTTGAGACCATTGAGTCACCAATGATCAATACCCAGGATAATGTGCGACAGCAAGACGATAATCCTCGTATAAACAACAACACTGATCAATTGACGAACGACGGTACATTTAGGAGCTTTTTAGAATTCATGCAACACCAAACGAGAGAGACTCCTGTTCATAATGCAGGTGGAAATAATGGCAACCCATGGTCGGTCACCGCTAAGCAATTCAAGGAGCTGGGACCACCAGAGTTTTTGGGAAAGCCAGAACCACTTAAGGCGGAGACGTGGTTAAAATAGATCAACAAGATATTTGATGTCTTGGGATGCTCCGAGGAGCAAAAGGTTCCCTTTGCCACCTTTATGTTGCGTGAAGAAGCAAATCATTGGTGGGAATCTATAAAACGTACCCAGCCTGACGCACTCAAGATGTCTTGGGAGAAGTTCCAAGAATTTTTCAACGACAAGTACTTTCCTGAAAGTATTCGTCACATGAAGGAAGTATAATTCATCAAGCTGGAGCAAAACAATATGACCGTGTCGCAGTACGAGGCTAAGTTTGCGGAGTTATCCCGGTTTGCATCCCATTTGGTCGATAATGAGGAGAGAATGACGCGAATGTTTCTGCGAGGTTTGAAACCCGAAATACGTCAATACCTCATTTCTCACAAACTTTGTTTATATTCAGATGTTGTGAATAGGGCTCAGTTATTGGAGCGCGATAATGAGTCAGCACAACCAAAAGGCAATGATCAACAACACGATAATAATCATCTTTGGTGGCAATCAGTCCATCTAACAATGATAACCATCGTGGGGGAAATTATCATGCCAAGAATGGTAACCACTTCGGTGGTAATCATGGCCAAGATAATAGAAGTGGAAAATTCAAAAAGAGAAGGTTCAACAATGACGTGAAGACGTCGGCACCAGCACCCGTTTCAAAGGAAGAAGAACGACCACCGGTCGTATGTTTCAAATGCGGTCAGGAGGGACACATCCGTCCAAACTGTACGCAGCAGTCCAAAGCATGTTTCAATTACAGAAGAGAAGGTCACCTAGCTCGATTTTGTCGTATGGTGAAGTCAAGTCCAGCTGGGATAGTGATGCCAAAGGATGTCCCAGACAAGCCAAAGTCGGTAGTTTAAGAGAGAGCGTTTTTTTTTCGTGATGAGGAGCCTGAATAAAATTATCACGCATAAGTTAATCATAAGCTTTTGTAAGTCTATACCATGTTAGATACTGGTTCTTCCGATTCTTTTATCTCTCTTGCTTGCGTTCAACGTTTAAATTTGACTCCAGAGAAGTTAGACTTTGACTTATTAATTAAAACTTCGTTAGTAGAAACCTTCGTTACCTCTACTATTTATAAATCTTGTTTGATTTAAATCAACACTTTCACATTACCTGTCGATCGTATCTCTTTGAAAATACTTGCCTTTGATGTGATTTTAGGAATCAATTGGTTAACTACTCATCATGCTTTTTGTAAGGTTGATATCTTTCATATTCCTAACCAACCTGTTATGCGAATTCAAGTAATCAAACCACTAAAGTCAATCATTGTCATATCAAGCCATAAGTAAAGAGCCCCGATCCTTTCGTTGTTGACTTCCTTGTGTGGAATGCACCGAAGCCAGACTTTCTGTAGGAGACATCGTGAATGACGATGGCAAGTTGATAGGTATCAATGTGACGTACTATCTAAGTCAGGGATGAGAGTCATAGTTTTGAATGATATTTCTATTGTTAATAAATTCTTGAAGTATTCTTGAAGACTTCTTGGCCTACCCCTAGAGCATGAAATCGAATTTAATTTGTATTGACCCCAGTACTAAAACCCATTTCTTAAACCCTCAAATATTTCTTCAACTAAAACGAACGTAACATGCGCCAAAGACGTCGGCTCGAGCTGTTGTAGATTACGATTGTACCATTCAATACCGTCGTGGAAAAGTGAACGTGGTAGCTGACGCGTTGAGTAGAAGATCGTATGCGTTTACGAGTGCGAATATATGAGTCCACGTGAAGATAACGAATATACGATTAGAATCGACTTTAATCAATAAAGTTAAAGCCACTCAAGCTACATTGTGAGACCCCGAATTTTATGAAATAAAAGTATTCAAATTTTCTATTTTAGTAAATGGTTAAATTGATAAAAAGTTAAAGCTAAGGGTGATATGTGAAATTTTTTTCAAAGTAAACAAGTTGTCATAAAATACCTGGTCACTATTCACTCTAGTATTATTCACTCGGGTATTTGGGACACTTTTTGTGTCAGAGTTGCTATTCACGAGTTACTATTTACTCAAATTACTATTCACTCTGGTATTGTTCACTCGAGTATTTGGGAAACTTTTTGTGTCGGAGTACTATTCATGAGTTACTATTCACGAGTTACTATTCACCCAAATTACTATTCACCCTAATATTATTCACTCGGGTATTTGGGGTATTTTTCGTGTCGGGATACTATTCTCGAAGTACTATTCACGGGGTACTATTCACTCGAGAAATATATTTCTTTTCGGTCCAAATCATTTTTGAGTGCAATATTATTCCATGAAGAGATGTCTTAATAATTTTTCGAATCATTTGTTAAAATTATAACAGAAAAGCTTTTTATATAAAACATAATACTTTTATAAAGTTATTCTATAAATAGAATATATTATATTCTATTATGCATAGTGTTTTGCATAGTAAAATCTTTTTATATAAAACAGAATACTTTTATAAAGTTATTCTATAAATAGAATATATTATATTCTATTATGCATAGTGTTTTGCATAGTAAAATCTTTTTATATAAAATGCGAATACTTTATTAAAGTTATTCTATAAATAGAATATATTATATTTTACTATGCATAGTGTTGCATAGTGTTTTGCATAGTAAAATCTTTTTATATAAAACAAAATACTTTTATAAAGTTATTTGTTTTATTAGGCAATAGTTAGAATATATTATATTTTATTTAAAAGATTTTGCTTTAATTATGGACCGTCCGATTAAAGTAAATCAACCTGGGCCGTTCATGAGTTGGTTACTATTCATTCCATTTTTCTATAAATAGAAGCTCATTCCTTCATTATTTCTTACGAATTCACTGAAACTCTAGAGAGAGAATTCTTCTTCTATAATCTTGAGCGTATTTTTTAGAGTTTAAGAAAACTTTGAGAGTAGTGCAAGTTTTCTTTGAGTATATCCTCGCCCTACTAGTCGGAATACTCTTATTTGAAAGGTAAATGGATATTATTAAGTAAGGGATATTA
The DNA here is from genome assembly GCA_020205615.1 of Panax quinquefolius. Lineage (NCBI taxonomy): Eukaryota > Viridiplantae > Streptophyta > Magnoliopsida > Apiales > Araliaceae > Panax > Panax quinquefolius. The sequence continues at coordinate 37,671,019 of CM035173.1, forward strand.
TTTGTTGTACCCGTAAGGGGTGTTATTCTTTCTTATTCATGAAGAGAACTTCTGTTATTCCATTCTTTATTATTCTCATTGGAATAACTTTGTATCGCTGGATTCTCAGTATACCGGTGAAGTCTATTGTTATTCCATTCTTTATTATTCTTTGAATAACTTTGTATCTGCTGGATTACCGTATACCTGGTGAAGTCTATTGTTATTCCATTATTTATTATTCTGTTGGAATAACCTGTATGCGCGGTTTACCCTATACTTGGTGGAATGACCTGTATATGCGGTTTACCCAATACTTGGTGATCTTCTTTTATTATTCCGCATTTATTATTCTGTTGGAATAACCTGTATGCGCGGTTTACCCTATACTTGGTGGAATGACCTGTATATGCGGTTTACCCAATACTTGGTGATCTTCTTTTATTATTCCGCATTTATTATTCTGTCGGAATATCCTGTCAGTGTGAATTTCACCTGACCTGGTTCCAATATTTATTATTTCGCATTTATTATTCTGTCGGAATATCCTGCGCATGCGTTTTCACGCCGGGACTGGTTCCATCTTTATTATTACATTGGAATATCTTATGCGTATGTTTTACACCAGGACTGGTTCCGCTTTATTATTACATTGGAATATCGTATGCGTGTGTTTTACACCGGACCGGTTCCGCCTTTATTATTCTGTTTGAATAACCTTCTATGCGAAGTAACGCATGCATGGTGATTTCTTTTGTTATTCCAATCTTTATTATACTCAGTTGGTTAAAGTTTTGACTTCTATACTCCATGAAATTAGTAGAATATCCTTGCTATTTGCGCTTCATCCAGTATCTTTTCATGGAAATATTCTTTTGAGCATTCTTTAATTTTACTCTACAAAGAAGTATCATGTTGACAATTTGGACGTTATTGGTTCCTGGACAAATTAATTCATGAACTTGTTTTATTGAATTCTTATATCATTGTTATCATCCTCATGTTTATATTATATTGAAAGTCATCTGTGGCCTGCAGTGCATAGATGGACTTGGTATGATTATGACCAGGGATTATAAGGTATAATCATGACCGTAATGTTACAAATGATGTGGAAAAAGTCCTCATTGGCCCGTAGTGCATTGATGGACAGTTTTTGGTTATGATTATGGCTATGGATTCTCTTGCCGAGGAGCAAAGATGAATTATTTTATAGCATGATCAGGACCGTTGATGAAAACACAATTATCTTTGGCCCGTAGTGCATGGATAATTTGTGGTCGTGATACTAAAGAATATCCTTGGCCATAGTGCAGGGGTGATTCGATGATGTGGATTATTTATTAAAATTTGAGTCCCAAATGATAAAAGTGATGAAAAACTTTTTTAAATCATAAAAGATAGTAGATTTTATTCTCTACTGACTCATTTAATGGATTGCTTGTTCACCTGCAGCTTAAACTTGACGCCTATTGTATTTTATCGCTTTAACATTGTTGGAGAATAATGATAATTTATTCTCGCATTATCTTGGTCATAATATTTCTTCTTTGGGCTAGTTGAGCTCACCTTTCTTTCACCGCTCGCTTGTGAAATGAGAACGTAGTGGGACGAGTCGAGGAACGGAGTGATGTTCCTGATGATAGTATTAGCTAGTAGTCCTCACTATTACATTAAATAGTGTGACAATAAATGTAATGAGGACCTATTACGAGAGTGGATATTGTCTGTAAGATGATTTGTATTTAAACTCACAGCTCTTTTGTTGTATAATTAAGATTGTATTTATATTCTGTACCATGTATTTGGCGACTCAGAATAGGTGATGTACACCTATTTTGGGGGCGTCACATTTTACTCTGCAAAGAAGTATCATGTTGATAATTTGGACGTTCTTAGTTCTTGGATAAATTAATTCTTGAACTTGTTTTATTGAATTCTTATATCATTGTCATCATCCTCCTGTTTATATTATGTTGAAAGTCATCTCATGGCACATAGTGCATAGATGGACTTGGTATGATTATGACCAGGATTATTCATATAATCATGACCGTAATGTTACAAATGATGTGGTAAAAGTCCTCATTGGCCCGTAGTGCATTGATGGACAGTTGTTGGCATGATCATGACCATTGATGAATACACGAATATCCTTGGGCGTAGTGCATGGATAATTTGTGGTTGTGATACTAATGAATATCCTTGGCCGTAGTGCAGGGATGATGTGGATTATTTATTAAGCTGAGTCTCAGTGATAAAGTGATGAAAACCTTTTAAATCATAAAAGATAGTAGATTCTATTCTCTACTTGACTCTTTTAATGGATTGCTTGTTCCGCTGCAGTTAAACTTGATGTTGTTATATTGTATCAATTTAACACTGTTGAAGGCTAACGATAATTTATTCTGCATTATCTTAGTCACAATATTTCTTACTAGGCTAGTTGAGCTCACCCTTTCTTTCACTGTTCTCTTCAGGAAATGAGAACGTAGCCGGGACTAGTCGGGGAACGAAGTGACGGTCCAGATGATAGCATTAGTAGTCCTCACTATTTTGTTAAATAGTGTGACAATAAATGTAATGAGGACTCCATTGAGTGTGGATATTGTCTAGATGACAATATTTGTATTAAAACTCACAGCATTTGTTTGTCGTATTTTACACAACAGTTGTATAATTATGATTTTATTTGTATTTTGTACCATGTATTTGGCGACTCAAGATGGGTGATGTATACCTATTTTGGGGGCGTCACACTAAGGTAGCTGGAGTATTAGAGGTAGATGGAATGACGACTCTAGCAGCGCAGATTTTTGCGTTCTCTAAGAACGTGGATACTTTGTCAGGGGTACAGACACAGCAGGTTGAAGTTATTTATGAATTGTGTGCGGGTGAACAATCGATGGATCAATGTGCAATCAACCCAACGTCAGTGCAATTTGTGGGTAGCTACAATAGAATTCCACAGAACATGTACCAGAATGCTTATAATCAGGGGAATAGGAATCACCCAAATTTTTCATGGAGCAATAATCAGAATCAACAAGCTCCAAGACCATCATATTCCCCAGGATTCCAGAATCAACATCAACAAACAGTTCAACATCAAGAGAGAAAAACTGATATAGAGGAGTTGTTGTTGAAGTATATAACAAGCAATGAGGCGGTTATGAAAACACAAGCCGTAGCCATCAAGAACTTAGAGAATTAAATAGGACAGTTGGCTTTTGCATTAAATAATAGGCCTCAAGGAACTTTACCCATGTGGCGCCCCCAAAATAGGTATATATCACCCATCTTGACTCGCCAAATACATGGTACAAAATTCAAATACAAACTAATAATACAACAGTCGTGTAAAATACGACAAAACATATGCTGTGAGTTTAAATACAAATATTGTCTTCTAGACAATTTCCACTCTCAGAATAAGTCCTCATTACATTTATTGTCACACTATTTAACAGAATAGTGAGGACTACTAGCTAATACTATCATCTGGACCATCAATCCATCCTCCGACTAGTCCCTGCTACGTTCTCATTTCCTGAAGAGAACAGTGAAAGAAAGGGTGATCTCAACTAGCCCAGTAAGAAATATTATGACTAAGATAATGCAGAATAAATTATCATTAGTCTCCAACAATGTTAAACTGATAAAATACAATTGACATCAAGTTTAACTGCAGCGGATCAAGCAATCCATTAAAAGAGTCAAGTAGAGAATAAAATCTACTATCTTTTATGATTTAAAAAGTTTTTCATCACTTTTATCATTTGAGACTTAGCTCAATAAATAATCCACATCATTAAATCATCCCCGCACTACTGTGCCAAGGATATTCTTTAAGATCACGACCACGAATTATCCATGCACTACGCCAAAGATAATCGTGTTTTCATCAACTATCTGATCATGCCATAAAACAATTCATCTTTGCTCTCTTGGCCGAAGAGAATCCATAGCCATAATCATACCAAAAACTGTCCATCAATGCACTACGGGCCAATGAGGACTTTTACCACATTATTTGTAACATTACGGTCATGATTATACCGAATAATCCCTGGTCATAATCATACCAAGTCCATCTATGTACTACAGGCCACAAATGACTTTCAACATAATATAAACATGAGAATGATGACAATGACATACTAATTCAATAAAACACAAGAATTAATTTATCCAAGAACCAATAATGTCCAAATTGTCAACATGATATTGCTTTGTAGAGTAAAATTCAAGAATGCTTAGAAGAATATTTTCATTAAAAGATACTGAATGAAGCGCAAATATCAAGGATATTCCACTAATTTCATGGAGTATAGAAGTCAAAACTTTAACCAACTGAGTATAATAAAGAATGGAATAACAAAAGAAATCACCACGCATGCGGTACTTGTGATGAGCGAGTTATTCCAATGAATAATAAATAACGAAACCGAATGTCGCATAATATGCACCGGCGGGATATTCAACGTAATAATAAAGAATGGAATAACAATGAAATCACCATGCATGCGGTACTTCACATGACAGTTATTCCAACATAATAATAAAGATGAATAATAAAAAGATGGAACCAGTCCTAGTGTAAAACACACGCATGTGGATATTCCAATGCGAGAATAATAAAGATGGAACCAGTCCGTGTAAAACACGAGCATGGATATTCCAACAGAATAATAAAGATTTAAACCAGTCCTGTGTAAAACACACGAATGAGATATTCCAATGAATAATAATAAAGATGAATAATAAAGATTTAAACCAGTCCAGTGTAAAACACCCGCACGTGATATTCTAATGTAATAATAAAGATGAGAATATTAAAAGAATTTCACCAAGTATGCGGTGATTGCGTAAACAAAGTTATTCCAACATAATAATAAAGAATGGAATAACAGAAGAAGATCACCAAGTATTGGGTAAACCACATATACAGGTCATTCCACCAAGTATAGGGTATGCCGCGTATACAGGTTATTCCAACAGAATAAATAAGAATGGAATAACATAAGTTCTCTTCATGAATAAGAAAGAATAACACTCCTTACCGTAAAATAATACTTGATATTAGAGTAGTGAAGTAACAGAAAACTCTTCTTCTTTCTCTCTATAATTTCTCTCTCTAGAGTTCAATGAATTCGTAAGAAAATAATGAAGGAATGAGCTTCTATTTATAGAAAAATGGAATGCATAGTAACTAACTTATGAACGGTCCAGATTGATTTACTTTAATCGACGGTCCATATTTAAAGCAAAATCTTTTAAATAAAATATAATATATTCTATTTTATATAAAAAGATTTTTACTATTGGAAACACTATGTAGACACTATGCAAATACTATGCATAATAAAATATAATATAATCTAATAAAATGAATAACTTTATAAAAGTATTACATTTTATATAAAAAGATGTTTCATTTTATTACGTTAATAATACTAATAAAACAAAACTTATAAATCAACAATAACTGAATCAAATAATGTGAGATACTATGCAGCAACTATTGTAGCAATAATTGAACAAAACTGAGTAACTTCTCACATAAACATCAATAATCAATACCGTGTGCTACTATGCAACCACGCCATTCATCGTATTTTTTTACTACCAGTAGTTCTGCAAGACCAACGGTAAAAATTCATAGATTATTTTCATAAAAATATTTTTGTCATTTTCTCAATCCGAATGATAATTCCGTGTGGGGTCCACCAATGATTGTCTTGTCGTCGTATTTAATATTCCCCACACACAAAGAATATTCCCCACCAATCGAATATTATATAACAACTTGCATACTTTGCAAAATTTATAAATACTACCCACAATTATAACATTATATCAAATCCACATCATAATATAAAAAAAAAAAATTCGAGAAAAATTAAATATTTATTCATAAAATATGGGGTCTCACAACCCAGTGATACAGAGAAAAATCCGAAAGGTAATCTTGAGCAATGTTAGGCAATTATGTTGAGAAGTGGAAAACAACTTGATGGGCAGAAAACAAAAAATTTAGCGGCAAAAGATGATGCTAAAGAAGTTGAAAACATAGTGGTTGAGGACAAACAATGGGAAGAACAACAGGTGGAAAAGAGCAAGACAGTTAGCGAACCAGTTGTGTACCCTCCATCGCCGTTTCAGCAGAGAGTCCAAAAACAGAAATTGTATAAGCAATTCGCTAAATTTTTAGAAGTTTTTAAAAAACTTCAGATTAACATCCCTTTTACAGAAGCCTTAGAGCAGATGCCAAGTTATGCTAAATTTATAAAGAGTATTTTGTCTAGGAAAAAGAAGTTGGAAGATTTCGAAATAGTGGCGTTAACAGAGGAATGTAGTGCGATTTTACAGCGAAAATTGCCACTAAAGTTAAAAGATCCAGGGAGTTTTACCATTACGTGCACAATTGGGAACATGTCGTTCAACAAGTGTGTATGTGATTTGAGGGCAAGTGTGAACCTTATGCCATTATCAGTTTATACAGAATTGGGTTTACTAGCTCCAAAGCCTACGAACATCTCATTGCAGTTGGCAAATAGGTCAGTCACGTACCCGAGAGGCATTGTAGAGGACATTTTAGTCAAGGTTGATAAATTTATATTTCCCACAGACTTCATAATTCTGGATTTTGAGGAAGATAAGAACATCCCAATCATCCTAGGGAGACCGTTTTTAGCTATTGGTAGGACTCTCATCGATGTGAAAAAAGGTGAATTAACCATAAGGGTCCAAGATCAGGAAGTAAAATTCAATGTTTTTAAGGCCATAAAATTCCCTACGGATGAAAAAGAGTGTTTCAGGATGGACGTCATTGATCAGATAATCAGCGAAGACATGGTTAAAAGTTTGGCTAACGATCCATTGGAAATAACACTATTGGGGGATGAAGATTTAGAAGATCCGGAGTTTATGGATTATTTACAAATGATGGATTCCTTGCCACGAGTTAGTAGATTCAAAGCACCATTTGAACTATTGCACACGGAGGAAAGAGCTATAACAAAGATGAAATCTTCATTGGAGGAGCCACCTACGCTCGAGCTTAAGCCACTCCCTAAACACCTCAGGTATGCATTGTAAGACCCTAACTTTTTAATAAAGATGATTTTTTTATAAATATCCTTTTTGAATATTATAGAATGAATTTGATATAATGTTATAGTTGTGGGTAGTATTTATAAATTTTTCAAAGTACGCAAGTTTTTTTATAATATTCGTTTTAACAGGGAATATTCGTACGACGACATAATCATTGGTGGACCCCACAACGAAATTATTGTCGGATTGAGAAACCGACAAAAATATTTTTATGAAAATAACGGCGAAAGTTTTACAGTTAAAACTGTTGAACTACTCTGTAGTAAAAGTACAATAATACACGTTGTTGCATAGTAGCACACGGTATTGATTATTGATGCTTACGTAAGAAGTCACTCAGTTATACTCAATTATTACTACAGTAATTGCTGCATCATATCTATCATATTATTGATTCAATTATTGTCACAGTATCATCTGCATAATATGTTATATTATTAAATCAATAATTGAGATGACAAAGTTATTCATATTACTAAATTATAATATTTACAATGTCTAGAAGTTCTGTCAAGGAGATGTTTGGTCACCTAATTGCGCGCCAATAGGGAGAAATCCTTATTGGAAAGCCCCCTCTTTCCTAGGAACGACCTGGTTGTTAAATATTGTGAGTTATAATATTAATGATGAATGTTACTAAAAAATGAAGTTCGGAGTTGAATTTGGAGATGCGGACGTGATATTTGAGTCCGGAACGATGAAATTAGTAGAAATAGACTATAAACACAAAATTTTCCGGGATTAACTTTTTGGTCAAAAAGTCAACAGTTGACTTTTTTGGGAAAAGTTAAACTTTGAAATTTCAAAATTTATATTGTTGATAAAAATAGTTCCATTGTGTTGGGATTATTTGTGTTAGTGGAAATCGACATTTATTTCGATAATAATTGATGTTTGGAGGTTATATTGACCAATCGGGTAATTAACCGGATAAATGAGCAATTGATTACTATTAATTCACATGATTATAACTATTTGTTTACATGTGTGTACTATTGATTCACATTCTTGTTACTATTAGGAGAGTTGGTGCAAGATTGATAATACTTGCATGACTAAGTTAAAAATGGAGGTATAGATGGATGTACTATGCTGTAATTCGTATTTTAACATGTCTATAACTATTGATTCACATGATTTACTATTGAATTACATTATTTACTATTAGGGGAGGTGGTGAAAGTTTGATAATACTTGCATGACTAAATTAAAAATAAAGGAAAAGAGGAAGGTATTATACTGTAATATTCTGAGCCCCAAAACGCGTAAATTATCGAAACTATATTTTCCTATAAATAAAGCTCATTTCTTCATCATTCTTCACCAATTCACTCAAGCTATAGAGCAATTATTATAGAGAGAAATTTTAGAGAGAAAGAAGAATAGAAGTCTACTACCTCTCTACTCCAGTATCCAATTTCTTTCTAAAGTAAGGGGTATTATTTCTTTCTTTCGTCTTTATGAAGAGAACTTCTGTTATTCCATTCTTTATTATTATGTTGGAATAACTTTGTCTACATGCCAAGTACCACATACTTGGTGAAATTCTTCATTATTCCATTCTTTATTGTTACATTGGAATATCCTCATGCAATGCGTTTACTGTGGGACACAGTTTCGCTCTTTATTATTACATTTGGAATATCACGTGCATGGGTTTTACGCTTACATGGTTCCATCTTTATTATTCTATTGGAATATCTCCGTTTACTGTCGTTTTACTGCCGGGACCGGTTCCGTCTTTATTATTCTGTTGGAATAACCTGCCTGTGCGGTCTATCGCATGCCTGGTGATTTCTTTTGTTATTCCATTCTTTATTATACTCAGTTGGTTAAAGTTTTGACTTCTATACTCCATGAATTTAGTGGATTATCCTTGATATTTGTGCTTCATCCAGTATCTTTTCATGGAAATATTCTTCTGAGCATTCTTGAATTTTACTCTATAAAGAAGTATCATGTTGACAATTTGGACATTATTAATTCTTAGTTAAATTAATTCTTGAAATTGTTTTATTGAATTCTTATATCATTGTCATCATCCTCATGTTTATATTAAGTTGAAAGTTATCTGTGGCCTGTAGTGCATAGATGGACTTGCTATGATTATGACGAGGATTATTCTCGTAATCATGGACCGTAATGTTACAAATGATGTGGTAAAAGTCCTCATTGGCCCATAGTGCATTGATGGACAGTTGTTGGCATGATCATGACCATTGATGAATACACGAATGTCCTTGGCCCGTAGTGCATGGATAATTTATGGTCATGACCCTAATGAATATCCTTGGTCGTAGTGCAGGGATGATGTGGATTATTTATTAAGCTGAGTCTCAGCGATAAAAAGTGATGAAAAACCCTTTTTAAATCATAAAAGATATTAGATTTTATTCTCTACTTGACTCTTTTAATGGATTGCTTGTTCCGCTGCAGTTAAACTTGATGTCTATTGTATTTTATCAGTTTAACATTATTGAAGGCTAATGATAATTTATCCTGCATTATCTTAGTCATAATATTTCTTACTGGGCTAGTTGAGCTCACCCTTTCTTTCACTGTTCTCTTCAGAAAATGAGAATATAGCTGGAACGAGTCGGGGAACGGAGTGACGGTCTAGATGATAGTATTAGTAGTCTTCACTATTCTGTGCAATAGTGTGATAATAAATGTATTGATGACTTATTTTGAGTTTGTGTACTGTCTAGAAGACAATGATTGTATTAAAACACACAGCTCATGTTGTATATTTAAGTTTGTATCTGAATTTTGTACCATGTATTTGACGACTCAGAAGAGGTGATGTATACCTATTTTGGGGGCGTCACAGTTGGTATCAAAGCTTAGGGATATGATCCCTAGCTGAAATGTGAGATAAGAACTAGGAGGGGAGAGACGGGGAATTATTTTTCTAGTATGATCTACCTAAGTTTATTTGGTATTTAATTGGTCGGTCATAGTATAGGGATAATATGTGATATATTAATTAACCATTGTTTTGTGGCAATATTTGAAAATAACATCCGAGAATATTGAGAACATCAATGGAGCACAGGAGACCATTGAGTTTCCACAGATCAATAATCAGGATAATGTGCATCAAGAAGGCGACAATCCTCAGGCAAACAACAACACTGACCAGATGATGAACGATGGAATGTTCAGAGGCTTTATGCAATTCATGCAACATCAGGCAAGGGATGCTCCAATTCAAAATGCAGGTGGAAACACTGGTAACTCTCGGACGGTCACCGCTAAGCAGTTCAAGGAACTGGGACCACCAAAGTTTTTTGGAGAGCCAAAACCACTTAAGGTGGATACATGGATAAAGCAGATCAACAAGATATTTGATGTCTTGGGATGCTCCAAGGAGTAAAAGGTTCCCTTTGCAACCTTCATGTTCTGGGCAAAGGCAGATTACTGGTGGGAATCTGTAAAGCATACTCAACCTGCTGCACTAAAGATGTCTTGGGAGAAGTTCCAAGAACTGTTCAACGACAAGTACTTTCCTGAAAGTATTCGTCACATGAAAGAGGTAGAGTTCATCAAGCTAGAGCAAAACAACATGACCGTGTTGCAGTACGAAGCAAAGTTTGTCGAGTTGTCCTAGTTTGCGTCCCATTTGGTTGATAATGAGGAGAGAATGACGCGAATGTTTCTAAGAGGTTTGAAACCTGAGATACATCAATATCTTATCTCTCATAAACTGTGTTTGTATTCAGATGTTGTTAATATGGCTCAGTTATTGGAGCTCGATAATAAGTCAACCCAACCAAAAGAGAGCAGCCGACAAAATGATAATACTAGTGATAATAGTCATCGAAGCGGTGATAATAAGCGTGGAGGGAATCAACATGCCAAAAATGGTAACCACTTCGGTGGTAATCATGGCCAAAATAATAAGAATGGACATTTCAAGAAGAGGAGATTCAACAATGATGGAAAGACGTCAGCATCGGCACCTGTCGTTAAGGAAGGAGAACGACCACCTATCATATGCTTCAAATGTGGAGGGGAGGGACACATCAGTCCAAATTGCGCGATGACCTCTAAAGCATGTTATAATTGTGGAAGAGAAGGTCACCTGGCCCAATTTTTTCGTTCACCGAAGACAAGTTCAGCTGGGATGGAGGCATCAAAGGCCGTTCCAGACAAGACAAAACCGGTAGTTCAAGGGAGAGCGTTTGTCGTGACCTCCCAGAAAGCAAGGAACCTGAACGAGGTCATCACGGGTAAGCTTATCATAAACTCTAGCGAAGTATATACCTTATTTGATACCGGTTCTACCCATTCTTTTATTTCTCTTACTTGCTGTGAGACCCCAGATTTTATGAATAAATATTTAATTATCTCGAAATATTTTTTTAAATTTGATATAATGTTATAGTTGTGGGTAGTATTTATAAATTTTGTAAAGTATACAAGTTGTTATATAATATTCGATTGGTTGGGGAATATTCTTTGTGTCGGGGAATATTCGTACGACGGCACAATCATTGGTGGACCCCACAACAGAATTATTGTTGGATTGAGACGACGACAAAAATATTTTTATGAAAATAACGGCGGAAGTTTTACCGTTGATACTGTTGAACTACTCGGTAGTAAAAGTACAGTAATACGCGTGGTTGCATAGTAGCACACGGTATTGATTATTGATGTTTATGTGAGAAGTCACTCAATTTTGTTCAATTATTGCTACAATAGTTGCTGCATAGTATCTCACATTATTTGATTCAATTATTGTTGATTTATAAGTTTTATTTTATTAGTATTATTAACGTAATAAAACAGAAACATCTTTTTATATAAAACAGAATACTTTATTAAAGTTATTCTATAAATAGAATATATTATATTCTATTATGCATAGTAAAATCTTTTTATATAAAACAGAAAACTTTATTAAAGTTATTCTATAAATAGAATATATTATATTTTATTATGCATAGTGTTTGCATAGTAAAAATCTTTTTATATAAAATAGAATATATTATATTTTATTTAAAAGATTTTGTTTTAATATGGACCGTCAGATTAAAGTAAATCAATCTGGACCGTTCATGAGTTAGTTACTATGCAGTCCATTTTCCTATAAATAGGAAGCTTAGTTAGAATTGAAATCACACCAGAAGTTCAGAGAATTCTCCTTCTATAATCTTAAGTGTATTTCCTTAAGAGTTTTAAGAAACTTTGAGCGAAGAACATAGTATAAGTTTTATTTAAGAAAATCCTCACCCTATCAGTCGGAATATTCTTCTTTTTACTACAGTAGTGGGTGTTATTTCTTTTGTATTCAAGAAGAAAACTTACATTATTTCATTTCTTTATTGTTACATTGGAATAACTTTTGTATCTGCCTTTGGCTACCCTATACTTGGTGACATTCTTCTATTATTCTCGCCTTTATTATTACATTGAAATATCCTCATGCATGTGTTTTACACCTTAACCGGTTTCCGTCTTTACTATTATGTCTTTATTATTACATTGGAATATCCCATGCGTGTGTTTTACAACTTTAATTAACGTCTTTACTATTCCGTCTTTATTATTACATTTGGAATATCCTATCGATTGTGTTTTACACCTGACTGGTTCCGCCTTTATTATTACTGTTGGAATATCCTGTGCATGTGTTTTACGGACTGAGTTAAAATCTTTATTATTCTGTATTTATTATTCTGTTGTAATAACATGTCTATGCGAAGTACCGCATGCATGGTGATTTTTGTTGTTGTTCCATTCTTTATTATTCTGTTGGAACATGTTGTTGGTGTGATTTTCACCGACTGGTTCTATTATTATTATTACATTGGAATAACTTTTGTCATCGCAAGTCCGCATGCATGGTGATTTCATTGTTATTCCATTCCTTATTATTCTCAGTTGGTTAAAATTTTGACTTCTATACTCCATGAAATTAGTGGAATATCCTTGATATTTGCGCTTCATCTAGTATCTTTTCATGGAAATATTCTTTTGAGCATTCTTGAATTTTACTTTACAAAGAAGTATCATGTTGACAATTTGGACATTATTAGTTCCTGGATAATTTAATTCTTGAACTTGTTTTATTGAATTAGTATGTCATTGTCATCATCCTCATGTTTATATTATGTTGAAAGTCATCATGGCACATAGTGCATAGATGGACTTGGTATGATTATGACCGAGGATTATTCAAAGACAATCATGGCCGTAATGTTACAAATGATGTGGTAAAAGTCCTCATTGGCCCGTAGTGCATTGATGGACGCTTTTGGTATGATTATGGCTATGGATTCTCTTCTACCAGGGAGCAAAGATGAATTGTTTTATGGCATGATTAGGGATCAATTAATGAAAACACGATTATCTTTGGCCCGTAGTGCATGGATAATTCGTGGTCGTGATACTAAAGAATATCCTTGGCCTGTAGTGCAGGGATGATTTAATGATGTGGATTATTTATTGAGTTGAGTCTCAGCGATAAAAGTGATGAAAAACTTTTTAAATCATAAAAAATAGTAGATTCTATTCTCTACTTGACTCTTTTAATGGATTGTTTGATCCGTTGCAGTTAAACTTGACGTCTATTGTATTTTATCAGTTTAACATTGTTGAAGGCTAATGATAATTTATTCTACATTATCTTAGTCATAATATTTCTTACTGGGCTAGTTGAGCTCACCCTTTCTTTAACTGTTCCCTTCAGGAAATGAGAACGTAGCAAGGACTAGTCGGGGGACGGAGTGATGGTCCAGATGATAGTATTAGCTAGTAGTCCTCACTATTCTGTTATATAGTGTGACAATAAATGTAATGAGGACTTATTCTGAGAGTGGATATTGTTTAGAAGACAATATTTGTATTTAAACTCACAGCATATGTTTTGTCGTATTTTACACGACTGCTGTATTATTAGTTTGTATTTGAATTTTGTACCATGTATTTGGCGACTCAAGATGGGTGATGTATACCTATTTTGGGGGCGTCACACTTGCGCTCAACGTTTAAATTTGACTCTGGAGAAATTGGACTTTGACTTATCTGTTGAAACTCCATTGGGAGAAACCTTCATTACATCCACTGTTTATAAGTCTTGTTTAGTTCAAATTGGCACCCGCACGTTATCTGTCGATCTTATTTATTTGAAAATACTTGCATTTGATGTGATTCTAGGGATTGATTGGTTAACTACTCATCATGCAAAAATTGATTGTTTTCGTAAGGTTGTTAGCTTTCGTATTCCTAACCTACCTATTATGCGAATTCAAGCAACCAAACCATTAAAATCAATCGTTGTTATCTCAAGCCATAAAGCTATTCGTTTATTAAAAAATGGATGTCAAGCTTTCTTAGCTCATGTCACGGATCTAAATAAAAATACGTCAGTTTTGAAAGATATTTCTATTGTTAATGAATTTCCCGACGTATTCCCTGAAGAACTTCCTGACCTACCCCCAGAGCGTGAAATTGAATTTTGTATCGACCTTGAACCCGGTACAAAACCCATTTCCAAAGCCCTATATCGAATGGCTCTATTGAACTTCGTGAGTTAAAGACCCAATGCGAGGAATTGTTAGACATTGGCTTTATTCGTCCTAGTACTTCTCCTTGGGGTGCTCCTGTTCTATTCGTAAAAAAGAAAGATGAGAGTATGAGACTTTGTATTGATTATCGGGAGTTGAATCATGTCACCATCAAAAATAGGTACCCATTGCCACGTATTGATGACCTGTTTGACCAATTGCAAGGAGCCAAATTCTTTTCAAAGATTGATCTTCGTTTCGGATATCACCAATTGAAGATTAGAACCGATGACATTCCAAAGATGTCTTTCAGAACTCGGTACAGGCATTATGAATTCCTAGTCATGTCTTTTAGATTGATTAATGCTCCTGCTACTTTCATGGATATGATGAACCGAGTATTCAAGGAATATTTGGATCACTTTGTGGTCGTCTTTATTGATGACATCCTTATTTATTCCAAAAACCATGAAGATCATGATCAACACTTGAGGCTGATACTCCAAAAGCTTCGTGAATATAAGCTTTATGCCAAGTTGAAGAAATGCGAGTTCTGGCTTGAGGAAGTAGTATTCCTTGGGCACGTAGTATCAAGTCATGGAATATCTGTTGACCCAAAGAAAGATTGAAGCTATTCAAAGTCGGGAGCAACCTAAATCGATGGCCCAAGACGTAGCTTTCTCGGTTTAGCTGGTTATTATCGGAGATTCGTGGAAGGATTTTCTCGAGTCGCTACTCCACTAACTCAGCTGACTCGAAAAGATACAAAATTCGGTTGAAGTGAAGAATGTGAGAAGAGTTTTCAAGAACTCAAGAGAAGACTCATTTCAAAGACTGCTACGATGAATACCATCTGGCTCGGAGGGATTTGTCATCTACAGTGATGCTTCAGGCAAAGGGTTAGGATGTGTTCTAATGCAACATGGAAAAGTCATAGCCTATTCCTCGCGACAACTCAAAGAATATGAGAGGAATTATCCTACTCATGATCTAGAGTTGGCAGAAGTCGTTTTTGAGCTTAAGATTTGGAGGCATTAGCTGTGACGCCCCCAAAATAGGTATACATCACCCATTCTGAGTCGCCAGATATCAAACTATAAATATCAAATACATCTTCATTTATACAGTTGTTGAACTGTCGTGTAGAATACGACCACAGTTAATTGTGAGTTTTAATACAATGTATGTAACTCTCATGGTACCTCGACCACAACCTTACAATGGTACTTTACATAAAAGTATAGTCAAAAACTATTTTTGGAATTAAAATCTTTGGGAAGTACTCAATGAAACCTTCGTACATAGGAGGCCATGCGTCTAGGTTATGGTAGATATCATATGTCCACAAAATTATCCTTGGTTGACCCAATAGACCCCAAAGAAAAACGAGAAGATTACTATCATCTTCTTTCCAATGGTGAGTCTTCTCTTGGCATATAACTATCTCCACTGTCTCCAAGTGGAAATTATGTTTCAAATAAACTCCAAGATCATATAGGTAGTTCTCGTAGATATACTCAGCAAGTGGATGTGCACAACCCTGTCTTATGATAACACGAGGTTTTATGTCATTAGACATCTTGTATGATAGTGGCAAAACACCCTTCTAAAGTTGGGTTCACCTCACCCTATTTGGTTCACCAAAGTTAAATATCAAATGACATATACAATACGACACACTTATCTAAAGTTCTCAATAAAATTATTTCCATACTATTTAGGGAGAACCTCAACAGCTATAGACCACTGTTCTATTCCCCTGTTATCCCCGCTCGACTCAGCTACACTCTTATTACCTGAAAGGAATTGTGAAGCAAAAGGATGAGCACAATTAGCCCAGTAAAGAATATCATAACTAAAGATAATTAAATTATCAATAGCTTTTGTCAATAATAAATCAGAGATTTGGAACATATGGTAGATGATAAAACTTTTCAACCATAGTTGCAGCAGAACGAGCAATCCATTAAAAGAGTCAAATAGACCATCAGATCTATTATCTTCTCCATGTTAAAAGTCCACCAATAATGTTTTATCCCTGTAACATCAATCAACAATTCCTATCCACAATCATATGAATAACTCATAATCATAATTGTGATTCTGAATTCCTTTTCACACCCAGGACGAAGATAATTTTCATCACCTATCATCACCTGAAACATCAAAAATCATGGTTATACCAAATCACAATTTTTGCTCATAATCATACTAATTAAATCATCTTTGTACTACGGCCAAAGATATTCATTATTATTACATCCATGAATTAATATTTCATTGTTGAGACTCAGCTCAATAATTAATCCACATCATCGAATTATCCCTACACTACATGCCAAGGATATTCTTTAATTTCACATCCATGAATCATCCATGCACTATGGGCCAAGGATATTCATTATTATTGTGACGCCCCCAAAATAGGTATACATCACCTATTCTGATTCGCCAAATACATGGTATAGAATATAAATACAATCTTAATTATACAACAAGAGAGCTGTGAGTTTAAATACAAATATTGTCTTCTAGACAATATCCACTCTCAGAATAAGTCCTCATTATATTTATTGTCACACTATTTAACAGAATAGTGAGGACTACTAGCTAATACTATCATCTGATCCATCACTCCGTTCCCCAACTCGTCCCAGCTACGTTCTCATTTCCTAAAGAGAATAGTAAAAGAAAGGGTGAGCTTAACTAGCCCAGCAAGAAATATTATGACTAAGAAAATGCAGAATAAATTATCATTAGTTTCCAACAATGTTAAACTGATAAAATACAATAGACATCAAGTTTAACTGCAGCGGAACAAGCAATCCATTAAAAGAGTCAAGTAGAGAATAAAATCTATTATCTTTTATGATTTAAAAGGTTTTTCATCACTTTTATCGTTGAGACTCGACAATAAATAATCTACATCATCGAATCACCCCCACACTACTGACCAAGGATATTCTTTAGTATCACGACCACAAATTATCCATGCACTACGGGCCAAGGACATTCATGTATTCATCAATGGTCATGATCATGCCAACAATCATCCCATCAATGCACTCTACGCCGAATGAGGATTTTACCACATCATTTGTAACATTACGGTCGTGATTACACCGAATAATCCCTGGTCATAATCATACCAAGTCCATCTATGCACTACAGGCCACAGATGACTTTCAACATAATATAAACATGAGGATGATGACAATGATATAAGAATTCAATAAAAACAAGTTCACGAATTAATTTGTCCAAGAACCAATAACGTCCAAATTGTC
Organism: Panax quinquefolius; assembly: GCA_020205615.1. NCBI lineage: Eukaryota > Viridiplantae > Streptophyta > Magnoliopsida > Apiales > Araliaceae > Panax > Panax quinquefolius. The sequence continues at coordinate 37,688,918 of CM035173.1, forward strand.
AACATGATACTTTTGTGTAGAGTAAAATTCAAGAATGCTCAGAAGAATATTTTCATAAAAAGATACAGGATGAAGCGCAAATATCAAGGACATTCCACTAATTTCATGGAGTATAGAAATTCAAACCGTATCCATCGAGTATAATAAAGAATGGAATAATAAAAGAAATCACCATGCATGTGGTACTTCAGATGTATCGGGTTATTCCAATGTAAATAATAATAACGGAACCGAGTCGAATTTAAATTGCACCAACGAGATTTTCCAACGAATAATAAAGAATGGAATAACAACAAATCACCATGCATGCGGTACTTGCGATAGTATGAGTTATTCAACGGAATAATAATAAAGATTTTAACCAGTCCCACGTAAAAGCATGCAGACAGGATATTCAACGAATAATAATAAAGAGGCGGAACCGGTCCGGTGTAAAACACACGCAGGATATTCCAACGAGAATAATAAAAGATTTTAACCAGGTCCTAAATAAAACACATGCATATGATATTCCAATGAGAATAATGAAGAATTTCACCAAGTATAGGGTAGCTCAGCATGATATAAAAGTTATTCGGTATAATAATAAATAATGGAATAACAGAAGTTCTCTTTATGAATACAAAAGAAATAATATCCCTTACCGTAAAAAAAATAGGATATAAGAGTAGTTATGTAACAGAAAACTCTTATTCTTTCTCTCTATAATTTCTCTCTCTAGAGTTTCAGTGAATTCATAAGAAAATAATGAAGGAATGAGCTTCTATTTATAGGAGAATGGAAAGGATACTATTTGCAAAAATCACGGATGCAACAGTAATTATTCGGACGAAGTTTACGTTTTCAACATATCAATCTTTTCTTTTCAAAGTGCTGACCAATGAGAAAAAAACACACATACCAATTAAAATCTTTAACCAATTAAAATGCACGCATGACTGACAAGTTTGGCCAATCTTGAAAAACTCACCCATATCCCACCAAAAAGAGCTAGCAATTGTCAATAATTAAGGCCCCCCTTATCAACATCAACCATATATATATATATTATACAAAATAATACTCTTACCCGTACCCCAAAAATCTTCCACCCAACTTGACAACTTTACATATATATATAAAACATATCAATACATACCTTATAAATATACATATATATAACTCTAATATATATATAAGTAATAAAACAAAACTAAGATAACTTCTCACGTAAGCATTAATAATCAATACCGTGTGCTACTATGCAACCACGCGTATTACTATACTTTTACTATCGAGTAGTTCAACAGTATTAACGGTAAAACTTCCACCATTTTCATAAAATATTTTTTTCGTTTTCTCAATCCGACAATAATTCTATTGTGGGGTCCACCAATGATTGTACAGTCGTACGGATATTCCCTGACAAAAAGAATATTTCCCGTCCAATCGAATATAATATGACAACTTGCATACTTTGTAAAATTTGTAAATATTACCCATAACTATAACAATATATTAAATTCATTCCATAATTATTCAAAAAATGATAATTATAGAAAATTCATCTTTATTCAAAAAGTTGGGGTCTTACAACCTCCCCTTCTTAAGAAATTTTGCCCTCGAAATTGTAAGTGCGTGCACTTATATCGAAGAGGTAAGGATACCTTGACTTCATTTCAGATTCTAACTCCTAGGTCATTTCCTCAACATCGTGGTTTGTCCACAAAACTTTGACTTGAGGTATAACCTTGGAGCGTAGAATATGTTATTTTTCAATAGCAACAAAAGTTGTCGATTAGCAACGACATTATATGTTGCCGTTTCTTTATATGTGCAATGAAAGTTGATATGATTTGCAACGATAAAAAATATTATCTTTTATTTTAGTATTAGCAACAATATCCTCTCCGTTGTTATTAGGTTAATTTTTCGTTACCAAATATTATATTTTTAATGTCATTAGCAACAAAAATTTGTTGCTAAATGTATAAAAAATTGTTGCTATATTAAAACTTGTTCAATGCTTTGGTAACGAATTATATTGTTGCCAAATCAAAATTTGACATTCTTTTTGTGTACCTGGCTGGCTCAATGTCCCCATAGCAAATAATGGCAAAAATACAAAAAACTAAAATATTATTAACTTAATAAAATCATCCACTACATAATCATTCATTATCTTTACAATTAACCATCTAAAGCTACCACAGTTCTTCAATCAAAGTATATATCTACATATATAGAGAGAGATTATACTTCATAATTTAAGTCCTTGTCTTCCGTAAGCGTAGTACGGAAATTTGATACCCAAAGATTGTAAAAGTGTCGTAGAAGCGGTCTTCCTGCACATATTTAAAAATAATAGCAAGTCAAAAAAATGAAGCAAATAGGTCACCAGAGGCACTTAAAGCCAAAATCAATACACAAAGACAATAGAGTTGCTACGTGGTACTAATATACACCGTATTGCTCATAAGCAAAAAAGATAAATATGCAATCACAATATCATTTGCTACAAATCCAAATAGAAAAAGAACCTCCAGTGCGACTATATGATTACTCTGTTACAAAAAAAAATTGGAATCTTAATGTAAAATCCCAAATTTTACGAATAAAGATTTAATTTTCTCGAAATATTTTTTTCAAAATTATGGTGTGGATTTGAGATAATGTTATAGTTGTGGGTAATATTTATAAATTTTGAAAAGAATGCAAGCTATTGTATAATATTCGATTGGTTGGGAAATATTCTTTTTGTTGGGGAATATCTGTACGACGGTACAATCATTAGTGGACCCCACAACGAAATAATTGTCGAATTGAGAAAATCACAAAAATATTTTAATGAAAATAACGGCGGAAGTTTTACCGTTAAAACTGTTGAACTACTCGGTAGTAAAAGTACAGTAATACGCGTGGTTGCATAGTAGCACACGATGTTGATTATTGATGTTTACGTGAGAAGTCACTCGCTTTTATTCAATTATTACTACGATAATTGTACGATAAGATCTCACGTTATTTGATTAAATTATTGTCAATATTTTATATATTATTAAATCAATAATTGAGACGACGGTTATTAATATTATTATTTACAATATTAATGATGTCAGAAGTTCATCAATGAGAAGTTTGGTCACCTAATCATGGCGCCATAGGGAAAAATCTTTATTGAAAGCCCCTCTTTCTGGTGAACGACTGGCCCGACTAATATTGTGAATTATAATAATAAATGTTGTTAAAAATATTGAGGTAATTTTTATGAGGTATTTGTTGTATTTTTGGACCCCTCATTTATCCATTTTTAAAATAATCGGTAAAAAAATTTCAATATTTTTGTAGGGCCCACATGTGGGGCCCACGTGTGACTTTAGAAATCTGATCATTTGAGGGGGGGGGGGGGGGAGTCACGGAAAGTTTTTATATATATATATATAAATTTTGTTTTATTATTATTATAAATGTAATAAAACAGAAAACTTTTTATATAAAACAGAATACTTTTATAAAGTTATTCATTTTATTATATTTAAATAATATATATATATGTATTTTATAAATTTTGTTTTATTAGATAATTATAAATAAAATATATTATATTTTATTGCATAGTATCCTTTCCATTCTCCTATAAATAGGATGCTTAGTTAGAATTGAAAATCACAATAGAAATTCAGAGAATTCTTCTTCAATAATCTTGAGCGTATTTTTTTAGAGTTTAAGAAAGCTTTGAGCGTAGAAAATAGTGCAAGTTTTCTTCAAGTATATCCCCGCCCTACCCGTCGGAATACTCTTCTTTTTAAGGTAAGGTGTGAGACCCCGAATTTTATGAAATAAAAATTATTCAATTTTTCTATTTTAGTAAATGGTTAAATTGATAAAAGGTTAAAGTTAAGGGTAATATGTGAATTTTTTTTAAGTAGGCAAGTTGTCATAAAATTCCCGGTTACTATTCACTCTAGTATTATTCACTCGAGTATTTGGGACACTTTTTGTGTCGGAGTACTATTCACGAGTTATTATTCACGAGTTACTATTCACCCAAATTACTATTCACTCTAGTATTATTCACTCGAGTATTTGGGACACTTTTTGTGTCGAAGTTACTATTCACGAGTTACTATTCACCCAAATTACTATTAACTCTAGTATTGTTCACTCGAGTATTCGAGATACTTTTTGTGTCAGAGTACTATTCACGAGTTACTATTCATGAGTTACTATTCACGGAATACTATTCACCCGAACAAAATATATTTCTTTTCGGTCCAAATCATTTTTTGGTACAATATTATTCCATGAAGAGATGTACTAATTTTTCGAATAGATTGATTGAAATTATAACGTAAAAGCTTTTTATATAAAAATGAATACTTTTATAAAGTTATTCTATAAATAGAATATATTATATTCTATTGTGCATAGTGTTTTCGTAGTAAAAAATCTTTTTATATAAATTAGAATACTTTTATAAAGTTATTCTATAAATAGAATATATTATATTCTATTATGCATAGTAGTGTTTTACATAGTAAAAACTTTTATATAAAATGTAATACTTTTATAAAGTTATTCGTTTTATTAGGCTAATAGTAAAATCATTTTATAAAATGTAATACTTTTATAAAGTTATTCGTTTTATTAGTATAATAATTAGATTATATTATATTTTATTATGCATAGTGTTGCATAGTATTGCATAGTGTTTTGCATAGTAAAATCTTTTTATATAAAACAAAATACTTTTATAAAGTTATTTATTTTATTAGGCAATAATTAGAATATATTATATTTTATTTAAAAGATTTTGCTTTAATTATGGACCGTCCGATTAAAGTAAATCAATCTAGACCGTTCATGAGTTAGTTACTATGCAATCCATTCTTCTATAAATAGAAGCTCATTCCTTCATTATTTTCTTACGAATTCACTGAAAATCTAGAGAGAGAAATTATAGAGAGAAAGAAGAAGAGTATTCTGCTACTTTACTACTCAGATATCAAGTTTCTTTTACGGTAAGGGATATTATTTGTTGTACCTATAAGGGGTGTTATTCTTTCTTATTCATGAAGAGAACTTTTGTTATTCCATTCTTTATTATTCTGTTGGAATATCTTGTCTGTGTGTTTTACACCAAACCTGCTTAAAATTTTATTATTACATTTGGAATATCCTGCATACATGTGTTTTACACCTGGACACGTTTCGCTTTTTATTATTCTATTGGAATATCCTCATGCATGCATTTTACATGGGACTGGTTTCGTCTTTATTATTACATTGGAATAACTCAGTATACGCTGGATTCTCAGTATACCGGTGATTTCATTGTTATTCCATTCTTTATTATTACGTCGAAATATCACATCGGTGCAAATTTCACTATCCCGGTTCCATTAATTATTCTGTTTGGAATAACACATGTATACGCTGGATTATCGTATACCGGTGAAGTCTGTTGTTATTCTATTCTTTATTATTACATTGGAATAACTTTTGTATCTGATTCTGATACACGGTGATTTGTTGTTATTACATTCTTTATTATTACATTTGGAATATCCTCGCTGCCGGTCGCATTACGCTTTGACTCGGTTCCGTTATTTATTATTATGTTGGAATAACCTGTTTATGCGAAGCACCGCATACATGGTGAAATTCTTTTATTATTCCATCCTTTATTATACTGTTGATTATTGGTTTTACAGTTGTATGTCTTTGGCCTGTAGTGCAAAGATGATATGTTGTTGAATATCTTTGGCCTATAGTGCAAAGATGATCTGTTGTTTGATAGCTTTGACCCGTAGTGCGAAGATGGACAGGTGTATGACATGATCATGACCACTAGTGATACTAACGAATATCCTTGGCAGTAAGGTGCATAGATAATTCAATGATGTGATTGGCGGGATCATGACCATTAGTTAACAATTGAATGTCTTTGGTAGTAGTAGTATCGATTGACAGACAATTGATTGAGTCCGATCATGACCATTGGTTTTATAGTTGAATATCTTTGGTAGTAGTGCAAAAGATAGACAAACTAATTGGTATGATCATTGTTATTACATTTGAATATCTTCAGCCTTTGGGGTAAGGATATTGAGTAAACGTTCTATTAAGCCGTCGTGGCAAGAAGGAACTACTAATTCACATTATTATAAATATGAATTGTGGATTTAACTAACATCTTTAGTGGTTCAGATGAAGACAAGTGTTGAAAGTTTTATTTATCTTAAGTATAACAAAGAACTGTTGATTAGTATTATAGAAATAAAATATCAACGATGGACTTTTAATCTAGAGAAGATAGTAGACATTATGTTCTACTTGAATCTTCTAATGGATTGTTGATTCCGCTGCAACTATGGTTGAAAAGTTTTATCATCTACCATATGTTCTAAATCTCTGATTTATTATTGATGAAAGCTATTGATCATGTAGTTATCTTTAGTCATGATATTCTTTACTGGGCTAGTTGTGCTCACCCTTTTGCTTCATAATTCCTTTCAGGTAATAAGAGTGTAGCTGGGTCGAGCGGGGATAACAGGGAATTAGTGTGATGGTCTGAGACTGTCGAAGTTTCTCAATACATTATAAAATGGCATGACATACAACAGATAATTGTATTGAAGACCTAAGATGTGTGTGTCGTATTTTATACGTCACATAATAATTGATTTTGGCGAACAACAATAAGGTGATGAGAACCCGACTTTGAAAGCGTCAAAAGTGCACCTCATTAGAATGAATATGATAGTTATCTTCGCTCTTCTTCTTGAGGTCTAGAAATATTTGCTGCTTTGTATTTTATATGGCATTGTAATAATTTGAGTTTGGATACATCTACGAGATAATATTGTATTAAAACTCACGATTAATCGTGGTCGTACTACTGCGCGACGATTCAACAATTAATATAACTGAAATTGGTTTTTGATTTTTATAATGTGATATCTGGCGACTCAGAATGGGTCGTGTGGACCTATTTTTGGGGGCGTCACATAAGGGGTATTATTCTTTCGTATTCATGAAAAGAGTTATTTTTCTTTCAATACTTGTAAGGGTTGTTATTCCATTCTTTATTATTATGTTGAATAACTTTTGTCTGTCTGAAGTACCACATACATGATGAAATTCTTACATTATTCCATTCTTTATGATTCTCATTGGAATAACTTTTATGCTGTCTTGATCTATCGCATGCACAGTGAACTCTGTTGTTATTCTATTCTTTATTATTCTCATTGGAATATCCTCGTCTATCGCGGATTATGCATGACTGGTTCCATTCTTTATTATTCATTGGAATATCTTGTGCATGCGGATTCTGCACGACTTCGGTTCCATTCTTTATTACTCGCTGGAATAACTTGTCTATGTGGATTACCGCATGCATGGTGAATGATCCTTTGTATTCATTCCTTATTAACTTGTGGAAATGATCATGTCTCGGGGATTACTTTGCATGGCGGCGAAAAAATCCATTTGCGCTTTCATATATTCTATTATACTCGGTTGGTTAAAGTTTTGGCTTCTATACTCCATGAAATTAGTAGAATATCCTGGATATTTGTGCTTCAACCAATATTTTTTCATGGAAATATTCTTCTGAGCATTCTTGAATTTTATTCCACAAAGCAGTATCATATTGACAATTTGGACGTTATTGGTTCCTAGATAAATTAATTTATAAATCTTTAAAATTTATTCTTGAACTTGTTTTATTGAATTGTCATCATCCTCATGCTTATATTATGTTGAAAGTCATATGTGGCCTGTAGTGGATAGATGGGCTTGGTATGATTATAACCAGGGATTATTCGGTATAATCATGACCGTACTGTTACAAATAATGTGGAAAAAGTCCTCATTGGCCCGTAGTGCATTGATGGACAGTTTTTGGTATGATTATGGCTATGGATTCTCTTCGGCCAAGGGTGCAAGGATGAATTGTTTTATGGCATGATCAGGACCGTTGATGAAAACACGATTATCTTTGGCTTGTAGTGCATGGATAATTCATGGTCGTGATACTAAAGAATATCCTTGGCCTGTAGTGCAGGGATGATTCGATGAAGTGAATTATTTATTAAGCTGAGTCTCAGTGATAAAAGTGATGAAAAACCGTTTTAAATCATAGAAGATAGTATATTTTATTCTCTACTTGACTCTTCTAATGGATTGCTTATTCCACTGCAGTTAAACTTGATGTTTGTTATATTGTATCGGTTTAACACTGTTGAAGGCTAATAATAATTTATTCTGCATTATCTTAGTCATAATATTTATTAATGGGCTAGCTGAGCTCACCCTTTTTCTTTCATTGTTCTCTTCAGGAAATGAGAACGTAGCAGGGACTAGTCGGGGAACGGAGTGACGGTCCAAATGATAGCATTAGTAGTCCTCATTATTCTATGAAATAGTGTGATAATAAATGTATTGAGGACTTATTTTGAGTTTGAATACTGTCTAGAAGACAATATTTGTATTAAAACTCACAGCTCATGTTGTATAATTAAGTTTGTATTTGAGTTATGTACCATGTATCTGGCGACCCAAGATGGGTGATGTATACCTATTTTGGGGGCGTCACATTGGTATCAGAGCTTATGGATATGATCCCTGGCTGAGATATGAGACAAGAACTAGGAGGGGAGAGACGGGGAATTCCTTCGCTAGTATGACCTACCTAAGTTTATTTGGTATTTAATTGGCCGGTCAGAGTATAGGGATAATATGTGATATGTTAATTAACCCTTGTTTTGTGACATGTTTTGAAAATGACATCGAGAGAATTTTGAGAATAAGAATGGAGCACGAGAGACCATTGAGTCTCCACGGATCAATAATCGGGATAATGTGCATCGTGAAGGCGACAATCCTCATGCAAACAACAACACCGACCAAATGATGAACGATGGAATGTTCAGAGGCTTTATGCAATTCATGCAACATCAGGCAAGAGCGGCTCCTGTCCAAAATACAGGTGGAAACACTGGCAACTCTAGCACGGTCATTGCTAAGCAGTTTAAGGAGCTGGGACCACCAGAGTTTTTGGGAAAGCCAGAACCACTTAAGGCAGAGACATGGATAAAGTAGATCACCAAGATATTTGATGTCTTGGAATGCTCAGAGGAGCAAAAGGTTCCATTCGCCACCTTTATGTTGCATGAAGAAGCAGATCATTGGTGGGAATCTGTAAAACGTACCCAGCCTCACGCACTCAAGATGTCTTGGGAGAAGTTTCAATAATTGTTCAACGACAAGTACTTTCCTGAAAGTATTCGTCACATAAAGAAGGTAGAATTCATCAAGCTGAAGCAAAACAATATGACCGTGTCACAGTACGAGGCTAAGTTTGCGGAGTTATCCCGGTTTGCATCCCATTTGGTCGATAATGAGGAGAGTGTTTCTGCGAGGTTTGAAACCCAAAATACATCAATACCTCATTTCTCACACACTTTATTTATATTCAGATATTATGAATAGGGATCAGTTATTGGAGCGTGATAATGAGTTAGCATAACCAAAAGGCAATGACCAACAACACGATAATAATCGTACTGGTGGCAACGACCATCGGAACAATGATAACCATCGTGGGGGAAATTATCATGCCAAGAATGGTAACCACTTCTGTGGTAATCATGGCCAAGATAATAGAAGTGGAAATTTCAAGAAGAGAAGGTTCAATAATGATGGAAAGACAGTAGCACCAACACCCGTTTCAAAGGAAGAAGAACGACCACCTGTCGTATGTTTCAAATGCGGACAGGAGGGACACATCCGTCCAAACTTTACACAGCAATCCAAAGCATATTTCAATTGCAGAAGAGAAGGTCACCTAGCTCGATTTTATCATGTAGTGAAGTCAAGTCCAGCTGGGATAGTGATGCCAAAGGATGTCTCAGACAAGTCAAAGCCTGTAGTTTAAGTGAGAGCGTTTATCGAGGAACTCGAACGAAGTTGTCACGGGTAAGTTAATCATAAATTCTTGCGAAGTCTATACCTTATTAGATACCGGTTCTACCCATTCTTTTATCTCTCTTGCTTGCGCTCAACGTTTAAATTTGACTCATGAGAAATTAGACTTTGACTTATCTGTTGAAACTCCGTTAGGAGAAACCTTCGTTACCTCCACTATTTATAAATCTTGTTTGATTTACATCGATACCCTCACATTACCTGTCGATCTTATCTCTTTAAAAATACTTGCCTTGATGTGATTTTAGGAATCGATTGGTTAACTACTCATCGTGCTAAAATTGATTATTTTCGTAAGGTTGTTAGCTTTTATATTCCTAACCAACCTGTTATACGAATTTAAGCAACCAAACCACTAAAGTCAATCATTGTCATATCAAGCCATAAGTAAAGAGCCCCGAACCTTTTGTTGGTAACATCCTTGTGTGGAATGCACCTAAGCCAGACTTTCCGTAGGGGACGTCGTGAATAATGGTGGCAAGTTGATAGGTATCAATGTGACATGTTATCCAAGTCTTGGATGAGAGTCACAGTTTTGAATGATATTTCTATCATTAATAAATTTCTTGACGTATTCCTGAAGACTTCTTGGCCTACCCCAGAGCGTGAAATCGAATTTTGTATTGACCCCAGTACAAAACATATTTTTAAAAACCCTTAACTATTTCTTCAACTAAAATGAACGTAACATGTGCCAAAGATGTTGGCTCGAGCTGTTGAAGATTATGATAATACCATTCAATACCATCGTGGAAAAGCGAACGTGGTAGCTGACGCGTTGAGTAAAAGATCGTATGCGTTTACGAGTGCGAATATACTAACCTATGTGAAGATAACGAATATATGATTAGAACCGACTTTAGTCAAAAATGTTAAAGCTGCTAAAGCTATAGACCCGGAGCCGATGAATACGAAGAAGAAGGTTCAAGAGAGCGTTATTTTAAAAGCAAGAGTTGCTGAAGAGAGGAAATCTCAACCCTTGATTTAATTGGCCCATTTGAAATCCTCGATCGAGTAGGAACCGTGGCTTATAGACTCGTTTTACCCCCAAGTATGTCACGTGTTCATAACATTTTTAACGTATCGATGTTACGTTAATATGTGGATGAACCAAACCACATTATTAATTTAGAACCGGACGAGATAGCGAATAATTTAACGTATGAAGATGTACCTGTTAAAATCTTGAAATATATTTTACGCTCAAAGGTTATACCTCAAGAGTTAGAGTCTGACGAAGTGTCCTCATTTGTTCGGTATACCAGGTACGTACGTAAATTTCGAGGATGAAATTTCATAAGGAGGGGAGATTGTAAAATCCTAAATTTTATGAATAAAGATTTAATTTTCTCGAAATATTTTTTTCAAAATTATGGTGTGGATTTGAGATAATGTTATAGTTGTGGGTAATATTTATAAATTTTGAAAAGTATGCAAGTTGTTGTATAATATTCGATTGGTTGGGGAATATTCTTTTTGTCGGGGAATATCCATACGACGGTACAATCATTGGTGGACCCCACAACAGAATTATTGTCGGATTGAGAAAACGACAAAAATATTTTTATGAAAATAACGGCGGAAGTTTTACCATTAAAACTATTGAACTACTTGGTAGTAAAAGTACAGTAATACGCGTGGTTGCATAGTAGCACACGGTATTGATTATTGATGCTTACGTGAGATGTCACTCAGTTTTGTAAGGTCACTCAGTTTTGTTCAATTATTGCTACAATAATTGCTACATAGTATCTCACGTTATTTGATTCAATTATTGTCAATATTTTATATATTATTAAATCAATAATTGAGACGACGAAGTTATTAATATTATTATTTGCAATATTAACGATTTCTAGAAGTTCTGTCAAGGAGAGGTTTGGTCATCTAATTGCGCGCCAATAGGGGAAAATCCTTATTGAAAAGTCCCCTCTTTCGTGAGAACGACCTGGTCGACTAATATTGTGAATTATAATGATAAATGTTGTTAAAAATATTGAGGCAATTTTTATGAGGTATTTGTTGTATTTTTGGACCCCTCATTTATCCATTTTCAAAATAATCGGTAGAAAATTTTCAGTATTTTTGTAAGGCCCACATGTGGGGCCCACGTGTGACTTTGAAAATCTGATCATTTGGGGGGGAGTCACGGGAAAGGTTATATATATATATATATATATATATATATGTAAGACCCCAAATTATTAATAAATGAAATTTATTTTCCTCTATTTATTATTTTGAAATAGTAAGGGTTGATTTGATTAATGTGGATAGTTATGGGTAAAATACGCAAATATTTTGAATAAGCAAGTGGTTATAAAATATTCATTATTGTCGGGGAATATTCGTTTGGAATATTCGTGATCGTCGGGAATATTCGTGCGACTACGCCAGCCTTTTTGGGGCCCCATAACTGAAAGCGATTGGATGAAGAAAAAATAACAAATATAAGTTGTTTATAAATAATCTACGTAGTTGTTACCATTAATCTTCGTTGGAATACCCGGTGTTTAAAACACACTAATACGCCGTTGTTGAACAAGAGAGACACAGTATTGCACCAATTATTGATTCTTACGTAGAAGGCACTACTCAATAATTGTTACAATAATTACTATTCAAGATTTTATTTTATTGATTCAATAATTGCTTTGCATTGATATTTTATATTATCGTTGTTTCAATAAATTGTCATTACATAGTATTTTCCATTTTCTGAGCAATAATTCATATTATCCTCAATAATATTATTGGATAACATTATTGGCAATGTCTAGAAAGTTCTCGCTCTAAGGAGAGGTTTGGTCACCTAATCAAGGCCACCAGAAGAGAGAGATCCTTATCGAAAGCCCCTCTTTCCGGGAACTACTTGGTTGCGATCTTGTGATTCTGTAATATTATTTGTGAATAATTAATTATTGATTTATATGATGAGGAAAATATTGATTTTATGTGGATATAGATGGAGAAATTTTTAAAATGACAATTGTTGAAAATTAATATTTTATCTTTTTCCGATAAAATAATTCATTTAAATATATTATTTTAATAATATATTAACTATGATATTTTTATAATGAATATGGGATATATGAGTATATGAGGAGGAAGAGTATTTTTGTGGCATTAAATGTTTAACACATATTTTGTGTGTTGGTGGACACAATTATTGATCCTAAATTTGATTATAAATTGTAAAATCGCCTGCTTGTGGATTTCGGTCAATTTTGTTTGGAATTTGGAAAAACTTTCTTCTCGCAAAGTTGTAGAAATTGAATTTCCTATAAAAAGCGCGAGATTCAAATTTTCTGATAAAAGGGCTATTTATTATGAATTATTGAAGTTCAAGTTCAAAATAATTGATTTTTGAAGTTTAAAATAATTTAAATAAGAAAAACGTTTTTTGTGTTTGGTGGGCATCTTTAACAAATGCTAAGTTGCTGAATTCAGATGATTCTAAGTGGGCGTAGACAAATTAATATATATATATATATATATATATATTATTATATTAAATTTTCTACTTTCGTGTTCTAAGCATTTTCCTATAAATAGGTGCTTAGGTTAGAATTGAAAATCACACCGTAAACTCAAGTTTTCTCTCTATATTATCGAGCGTATTCTTGTGAGTATTTTGAGTATACTTTGAGTATTGCTATACTAAGTGAAAGTTCAAGTCATAGCCTTTATATCCTGTTTCAACTAAAAATCTGTCTTTCGAGGTAAGGATGTTATTTTATTCAAAATTATATTATTTCTTCAATATCATTATGCCGAAATATTGGTTGGAAATTTTTATCAAATTTGGAACTTTTTCATGCTCGGGTTACTATTCATGAGTTACTTATTCACGAGTTACTATTCATGAGTTACTATTCACGAAAGTTACTATTCACGAGTACTATTCACGAAGCGTGAAGATGTTTTTTTGTGAAATTTCTATCTTTTGGTGTTTGAGTTACTATTCACGATACTGCACTATTCACGATATAGCACTATTCACTTAATATGACACTATTTACCTTTAAAAATGAAATTTCTTCTTTTTCGTCTAAAATATCTATTATGGATACTAGCTTTGATTGTATCCATATTTTGATCATTCTTGAATTTTACTCCACTCGATTACTTATGAAGTATTTTTGAACTTGGATTGTTTAAAATACTAATCCTTAATATTTGTTCTTTTGTTTCAATCGGATTCGCTTCCTTTAAAATATTTTTCATCATCCTCACCCTAAATGATGATATTAGTGAATATCTTTGGCTGTAGTGCAAAGATGAATGATTTCTTGATGAATATCTTTGGCCCGTAGTGCAAAAGATGAACAGTGTTGAGATGAACACGACCTCTTCGATTAATATCTTTGGCCCGTAGTACAAAAGATGAACAGTGTTTAGATGAACACGACCTAATCGATGAATATCTTTGGCCCAGTAGTGCAAAGATGAATATTTGATTCCGTATATATATTGATTGATGTTACAGGGATAAAATATCGACGATGAACTTTTAAATTCATATATAGAAGATAGTAGTTTGCATTCTCTACTTAACTCTTCTAATGAATTGTTGTTTCACCGCAGCTTGTTGATTTAAAACCGGTTTGTCTATTGTATTCTATTAGATTTTTCCTCGTTGAAGACTAACGATAATTTGTTGTATATTATCTTAGTCATAATATTCTTTTTTCGGGCTAGTTGAGCTCACCCTTTTCCTTGTTGTTCCATTTTTCTTCTCGTGGAGGCGAGAATGTAGCGAGTACTAGTGGGGTATGGAATGAAGGTTCTAGAGAGAGTTGTTTAGTAGTCCTCACCATTTTTGTAAAATAATGTATCAATAATTATGTTGGGGATTTATTTGCGTGTGGATATTGTCTAGATGGCAATATCTCAGTATTTAAACTCACAGCTTTATATGTTGTATTAATAAAGTTGTAGTTATTTCGCATATGTATTTGGCGACTTAGAATGGGTTGGATGGAATGGACCTATTTTGGGGGCGCCACAAATGGTATCGAGCTTAGGGATATGATCTCCTGGCGGAGATCGGGGAATTGAACTAGAGGGAGAGACGAGTAAATCCTTCGCTAGTGTGTCCTACCTAAGCTTATTTGTTAGTTGGTTAAGATATAGGATATTATGTGATATATTGATTTCTTTAATTAACCCTTATTTTATAACAAAGATTTGAGAATGTCGACCGAGAATATTAACAAAGGAGTAAATGAGACCGTGGAGATGCTCAGACTTACCAACGAGGAGAACGTGCAACAGTCGGAAATGTACCTCCCGCGAACAACACCACCGAAAGCGTAGATGATGAACGAGGGGATGTTTAGAAGCTTTTTGCGCTTCATGCAAAATCGCATTTGAGGAGACTCGTGTTCAAAATACAGGAGGAAATGATAGCAATTCACGGGTTGTCACAAATGAAGCGCTTCAAAAGAGTCAGGACCACGTAATTTAAGGAAAGCGATCCGATCATGGCGAAACATGGGTCAAAACAAATTACCAAGATATTCAATGTCTTGGGATGCACGGAGGAACAGAAGGTTCCATTCGCCACCTTTATGTTCCGTGGCGAAGCAGCAGACATCGGTGGAATCATGAAGCGTACCCATCCAAATGCACTCAAAGATGTCATGGGAGACATTTCGAAAATGCAGTTCAATGACAAGTACTTCCCCGAAAATATTCGTCATATGAAGGAAGTGGAGTTTATTAGATTGGAGCAAGAATAACATGACGGTGTCCCAAAGACGAGGCGAAGTTCACGGAGTTATCCGTGTTTGCACCTCATTTGGTGGAGAATGAGGAACGATGACGCGGATGTTTCGAGAGGTTTGAAACCCGGCTACGCCAAGATCTCATTTCTCATAAATTTTCTCTATTTCAGATGTTGTCAATGTGGCTCAAATTGTTAGAAGCGAGATAACGAGTACGTTCAACCGAGGGACCATAACCGAGGATCATATCAAGAAGATAGCGACCATCGAATAACGATAACACGGAGAAAAGAAGAATACTTGACAAAAAGCGGTAACCACTCTGGTGGTAATCATGGCTATGAAAATAGAAGAAGCGAGTCGAGGAGGTTTTAAAAGAGGAGATTTAACAACGACCATGTGAAGACGACAAAGGTCTTGAACAACCGGGTTCTAATGGAGGAGAACGACCACCGGTCGTATGTTACAAATGCGGGAAAGAGGGACATATCACCAAACCGCCCACAACAACAGCTTTAAGGTATGCTATAATTGTGGAAAAGAAGGACATATCGCCGAGATCAGACGCAGATCGAAACCCACCTAGCGGGAATGGTGACTCAAAAGATGTCCCGAAAAAAGTCAAAGTCAATCGGTTCTCGAAGAGCATTTGTCGTGACCGGTCAAAATGCGAGGAACCCGAACGGTTAGTTAGCAAGTTAGTTAATTATAAATTCTTGCAAAGTTTATACCTTACTAGATACCTTGCTTCTACCCATTCTTTTATCTCTCTTTGCTTACCAACGCTTGAACTTGACTACACGAGAAATTAGACTTTGACCTATTTATGGAGACTCTGTTAGAGAAACTTTCATTATATCCGTTGTTTAGAAATCTTGCTTGATTCAGTTGGCACTATCACATTACCTCGTTAACCTTATTTCTATAGAGATATTTTCTTTTGATGTGATTTTAAGGTTAACTACTCATCATGCCAAAATTGATTACTTTCGTAAGGTTGTTAGTTTTCATATTCTTAAGCAACTCGTTATTCAATTCAAGCAATCAAACCATTGTAGTCAAACATTTTATATCAAGCTATGAAGTCATTCGCTTATTACGGATGTCAAGTTCTTAGTCCATGTTATGGATTGGAATAAAGACACGCCGATTTGAATAATATTCTGTTGTTATTAATTTTTCCCGACATATTTCTTGAAGAATTTCTTGCTTACTCCCAAAGCTCGATATTAAATTTTGTATCGACTTTGAACCCTGGTACAAAACTCATTTCTAAAATCTCATATCGAATGGCTCTATTTGAACTTCGTGAGTTAAAAATTCAACTATAGAATTTGGTACCGAGCCTTTATCCGGTGACTTCCTTTGTGGAATGCACCGCCCGACTTCTCCGTAGGGGACACCATATTCGCATGCGATAGTAAACCGATAGGTGTCATTGTAACGTGCATATCCAAGGTTGGGATATGAGTCACGCTTGAGAACAACCTAAGTCGGTAGAATCGAAATACGCAGCTTTCTAGGCTTAGTTGGTTATTATCGTAGATTCGTTGAAGGATATTCTCGAATCGCTATTCTATTAACGCAGCTGACTCGTAGAGATACAAAATTCGAATGGAGCAAGGAATATCTTCGAAGAACTCAAGAGGAGACCCATTTCAAAGACATGTTCGACCATGCCATCCTCGAAAAGTTTAACGTGGTAGCCGACGTGTTGAGTAGAAGATCGTATACAAAGTACGAGTACGATATTGTCAAAGACTCATTTCGTATAATTTACAAATAATAGAGATGGAGATGAAAACTCTAGGTACCCACGTGATGATATACGAGTATAATCGACTTTAATCGATAAAGTTAAAGCTGTTCAAGCTACACACCGGAGCTGATGAATTTGAAGAAGGAGGTGCAAGAAGTTGTTATTTCAAAAGCGAGAATCGATGAGGTGAGGAAAGCTCAAACCTTCGATTTATTAATCCATTTAAAATTCTCGATCGAATAGGAATTGTGGCCTATAGACTCATTTTACCGCCAAGTATGACGCGTGTTCATAACGTTTTTCAAGTATCGATGTTACGTAAATATGTGGACGACCAACCACGCTATTGAAGTTAGAACCGGACGAGATAGTCAAGACTTAACGTCTGAGAGGTACTGTCAAGATCTTGGATAGGAAAGAACATGTCCTATGTACCGAGGTTATACCACAAGTTAAAGTTTTGTGGAGAAACCATGCTATTGAGGAAATGACCTGGGAGTTGGAAACGAAAATGAAAGCGAGGTATTCTCATCTTTTCGAAACACCAGGTACGTACGTCAATTTCGAGGACGAAATTTCATAAGGAGGGGAGGTTGTAAGACCCCGAATTATTAATAAATGAAATTTATTTTCCTCTATTTATTATTTTGAAATAGTAAGGGTTGATTTGATTAATGTGGATAGCTATGGGTAAAATACGCAAATATTTTAAATAAGCAAGTGGTTATAAAATATTCATTATTGTTTGGGAATATTCGTTTGAATATTCAGACTGCTTGGGAATATTCGCATGCGACGGCACAGCTTTTGTGGGCCCCATAACTTGAAAGCGATTGGATGAAGAAAATGACAAATATAAGTTGTTTATAAATAACTTGGCAGTAGTTGTTACCATTAATATCGTTGGAATACCCTTGGTTAAAACACACTAATACGCGTTGTTGAATAAGAAGACATATGGTATTGCACCAATTATTGATTCTTACGTAAAGAAGGCACTACTCAATAATTGTTACAAAGAATTACTATTCAAAAGATTTTATTTTATTGATTCAATAATTGTTTGCATTGATATTTTATATTATCGTTGTTTCAATAAATTGTCATTACATAGTATTTTCCATTATCTGAACAATAATTCATATTATCCTCGAATAATATTATTGGATAACATTAATGGCAATATCTAGAAAATTCGCATCTAAGGAGAGGTTTGGTCACATAATCATGCCGCCAAAGAAGGAGAGATCCTTATTGAAAGCCCCTCTTTCCTGAACTACCGGTCACAAGATCTTGTGATTCTCAGTAATATTATTTGTGAATAATTAATTATTAATTTATATGATGAGGAAAATATTGATTTTATGTGGATATAGATGGAGAAATTTTTAAAATGACAATTGTTGAAAATTAATATTTTATCTTTTTCTCGATAAAATAATTCATTTAAATATATTATTTTAATAATATATTAATCTGTAATATTTTTAATAATGAATATGGGATATATGAGTATATGAGGAGGAAGAGTATTTTGTGGCATTAAATGTTTAACACATATTTTGTGTGTTGGTGGACACAATTATCGACCGAAATTTGATTATACCAGTAAAATCGTCTGCTTCGGATTTCGGTCAATTTCGCTTTTGAATTTGGAAAAACTTTCTTCCGCAAAGTTGTAGAGAATTGAATTTCCTATAAAAATAAGCGAGATTCAATTTTCTGATAAAAGGGCTATTTATTATGAATTATTGAAGTTCAAGTTCAAAATAATTGATTTTTGAAAGTTTAAAATAATTTAAATAAGAAAAACGTTTTTGTGTTTGGTGGGCATCTTTAACAAATGCTAAGTTGCTGAATTCGAGATGATTCTAAGTGGGCGTAGACAAATTAATATATATATATATATATATATATTTATTATATTAAATTTTCTACTTTTGGTGTTCTAAGCATTTTCCTATAAATAGGTGCATAGGTTAGAATTGAAAATCACACCGTAAACTCAAGTTTTCTCTCTATATTATCGAGTTTATTCTTGTGAGTATTTTGAGTATACTTTGAGTATTGCTATACTATGTTTCAAGTCATAGCCTATATCCTCCTGTTTCAACTAAAGTACTTGTCTTTTCGAGGTAAGGGGATGTTATTTTATTCAAAATTATATTATTTTTCAATATCATTATGCCGAAATATTGGTTGGAAAATTTTATCAAATTTAGAACTTTTTCATGCTCGGGGTTACTATTCATGAGTTACTTATTCACGAGTTACTATTCATGAGTTACTATTCACAAGTTACTATTCACGAAAGTTCTATTCACGTAATTCACTTAATCATGAAGATGTTTTTTTGTGAAATTTCTATCTTTTGGTGTCGAGTTACTATTCACGATACTAAGACTATTCACGAATCTATTCACTATTCACCACTATTCAAAAATGAAATTTCTTCTTTTTCGTCTAAAATATCTATTATGGATACTAGCTTTGATTGTATCCATGTTTTGATCATTCTTGAATTTTACTCCACTGATTACTTATGAAGTATTTTTTGAACTTGGATTGTTTAAAATACTTAATCCTTAATATTTGTTCTTTTGTTTCATTGGATTCGCTTTCCTTTAAAATATTTTTCAACATCCTCAAATCTAAATGATGATATTATCAATATCTTTGGCACCAGAATGCAAAGATGAATGATTTCTTGATGAATATCTTTGGCCCGTAGTAGCAAAAGATGAACAGTGTGTGAGATGAACATGACTTCTTCGATTAATATCTTTGGCCCGTAGTACAAAGATGAACAGTGTTTAGATAAACATGACTAATCGATGAATATCTTTGGCCTCAGAGTGCAAAGATGAATATTTAATTCCGTATATATATTGATTGATGTTACAGAGATAAAATATCGACGATGAACTTTTAAGTTCATATATAGAAGATAGTAGTTTGCATTCTCTACTTAACTCTTCTAATGAATTATTGTTTCCGCTACAGTTGATGATTTAAAACTGTTGTCTATTGTATTCTATTAGATTTTTCCTGTTGAAGACTAACGATAATTTGTTGTATATTATCTTAGTCATAATATTCTTCTTTATCGGGCTAGTTGAGCTCACCCTTTTCCTTGTTGTTCCATTTTTCTTCTCGGGAGGCGAGAATGTAGCGAGTACTAGTGGGAATATGGAATGAAGGTTCTAGAGAGAGTTGTTTAGTAGTCCTCACCATTTTGTAAAATAATGTATCAATAATTATGATGGGGATTTATTTGTGTATGGATATTGTCTAGATGGCAATATCTCGTATTTAAACTCACAGCTTTATATGTTGTATTAATAAAGTTGTAGTTATTTACGTACCATGTATTTGGCGACTCGTAATGGGTTGGATGGAATGGACCTATTTTGGGGAGTCACAATATATATATATATATATATATATATATATATATAGAGAGAGAGAGAGAGAGCAAGGATCAGTGCATACCCTTATCTTACTCACTTAGCTTACCCCCTTTAGCGACGAACCAATTTGATGATACTTTCTATTATATAATCGTTGCTCATACTTTTAGCGACGAGAACAACATATATTGTCATTAAAAAGTATGAGGCAACGGTTGTATAACACGTAAACGTCACGTCCGTCAAGAAAAGGGGGTGAAGCACGTGAGTAAGATAAGGGGTATACACTTGATCCAGACCGATATATTATATATATATTTATATATTATTTTATTATTATTATAAATGTAATAAAACAGAAAACTTTTTATATAAAACAGAATACTTTTTATAAAGTTTTGTTTTATTTGATTATAAATAGAATATATTATATTTTATTATGCATAGTATTTGCATAAGGCTCTGCATAATATTTGTATAGTGCTGCATAGTGTTTGCATAGTAAAACCTTTTGATATAAAACAAAAAAATTTATAAAGTTATTCGTTTTATTAGATTTTAAATAATATATATATATATATTATAAATTTTGTTTTATTATATAATTATAAATAGAATATATTATATTTTATTGTATAGTATCCTTTCCATTCTCCTATAAATAGGATGCTTAGTTAGAATTGAAAATCATACTAGAAATTCAGAGAATTCTTCTTCTATAATCTTGAGCGTATTTCTTTAGAGTTTAAGAAAGCTTTGAGCGTAGAAAATAGTGCAAGTTTTCTTCAAGTATATCCCCGCCCTACCCATCGGAATACTCTTCTTTTTAAGGTAAGGGGTATTATTCTTTCGTATTCATGAAGAGAGTTATTTTTCTTTCAATACTCTTAAGGGTTGTTATTCCATTCTTTATTATTATGTTGGAATAACTTTCTATGCGAAGTACCGCATACATGGTGAAATTCTTCTATTATTCCATTCTTTATTATTCTGTTAGAATAACCTGTCTGTGCGATCTATCGCATGCTTGGTGAATTCTGTTGTTATTCCATTCTTTATTATTCTGTTGGAACATCCTGTCTGTGCAGATTACGCATGACCTGGTTCCATTCTTTATTATTTTGTTGGAACATCTTGTCTGTGCGGATTACGCATGACCTGGTTCCACTCTTTATTATTCTGTTGGAATATCCTGTCTGTGCGAATTACGCATGACCTGGTTTCATTCTTTATTACTCTGTTGGAATAACTCACCTACATGTTGACTACTGCATGCATGGTGAATGATCCTTTATATTCATTCCTTATTAACTTGTGGAAATGATGCATCTTTACGTGGATTACTGCATGGCGAAGCGAAAATCCATTTGCGAGCTTCATATATTCTATTATACTCGGTTGGTTAAAGTTTTGGCTTCTATACTCCATGAAATTAGTAGAATATCCTGGATATTTGCGCTTCATCCAATATCTTTTCATGGAAATATTCTTCTGAGCATTCTTGAATTTTATTCCACAAAGCAGTATCATGTTGACAATTTGGACGTTATTAGTTCCTAGATAAATTAATTTATAAATCTTTAAAATTTATTCTTGAACTTGTTTTATTGAATTGTCATCATCCTCATGCTTATATTATGTTGAAAGTCATTTGAGGCCTGTAGTGCATAGATGGGCTTGGTATGATTATGACCAGGGATTATTCAGTATAATCATGACCGTAATGTTATAAATAATGTGGAAAAAATCCTCATTGGCCCGTAGTGCATTGATGGACAATTTTTGGTATGATTATGGCTATGGATTCTCTTCGGCCAAGGGTGCAAAGATGATTTATTTTATGGCATGATCAGGACCGTTGATGAAAACACGATTATCTTTGGCTCTAGTGCATGGATAATTCGTGGTCGTGATATTAAAGAATATCCTTGTCCTGTAATGCAGGGATGATTCGATAATGTGGATTATTTCTTAAGCCAAGTCTCAACGATAAAAGTGATGAAAAACCTTTTTAAATCATAGAAGATAGTAGATTTTATTCTCTACTTGACTCTTCTAATGGATTGCTTATTCCGCTGCAGTTAAACTTGATGTTTATTATATTGTATCAGTTTAACACTGTTGAAGGCTAACGATAATTTATTTTGCATTATCTTAGTCATAATATTTCTTACTGGGCTACCTTTTGCTTTTATTGTTCTCTTCAGGAAATGAGAACATAACAGGGACTAGTCGGGGAACGGAGTGACGGTCCAGATGATAGCATTAGTAGTCCTCACTATTCTATGAAATAGTGTGATAATAAATGTATTGAGGACTTATTTTGAGTTTGAATACTGTCTAGAAGACAATATTTGTATTAAAACTCACAGCTCATGTTTTATAATTAAGTTTGTATTTGAGTTATGTACCATGTATCTGGCGACCCAAGATGGGTGATGTATACCTATTTTGGGGCCGTCACACTTAATCGGCCATTTCATGAATTAATTTCAGTAAGCATAGTTGTAAACATATTATATGTTGACCTCAAGTTAGAATTCAGTCACATTCAACAACCACAAGCATCACACAATTTTAAATACCATCACACAATCTTAAATAACAATGTTTAAATATCTATATAGAAAGGACAACAATTATGGAAAAGTTAAGGCTATTAGTCAATGTTGACTCATGTGAAGGATAGGAAGGAATGTGTGGGTAAGTGTGCAGAGCACACATAAGTTAAGATGCAATAATACATATCAAGAATAAATATATTGGACAAAACAAACCTCAAAAAAATCTGAACATCTTTCAGGGCCAGAAGCTTCTGCGGTGCACCAATGAAGCTTTTGCAGTTCAGATTCAAGCTCTACTTCAAGCAGATCCATCAAAACTTTTGACTGTGGCTCTTTGGTAAGAGCATTACTTCTGCATTCACCTTCATTACTTAAAGGGAAACCAGAAAGTCTTCAAAAAGTTTGAGTCCCTTGTCATTCTTTCCTGTTGTTATCTGTATATGTGCAATTATTAGCAGGATTCAATAATATCAAATATCAATAAGAAAACCACTCTCCATAATAAAATCTAAATATTAAACCAGCAAGGATAAAATTCCATTGAAATTTAATGTCAAGATATGAGAAATTAAGGTCATTTGCACTCTATCAAGTTGTTTGCACCAAGTATCATCATATGTCTCACTATATAACAATTTAATATGGAGGTGAAATGTTTTCAGTTCCTTTTCTTTCTGGGTTCCACTTGTGCAAGATTTAACTACTTCCAATAGTCTAATTGCATGCTTCAATTTTAAAAGAACATATATCCCCTTTTGGTAACTGAGGAAAGTAACAAATGAATCAAAAGAAAGTGAAAAGGTCATCACGTAAATTAAAGCATAACTACGTAGAGATTCTTTTCCTCTACTCATGAAGCTTCCTTTTTTTCCTAATATATTCTATCTCTTCTTTCAAGGTCAACATATTCCAAATCAGGTATTTCAAATCCTTCTTATTCCCAATTTTTGTTCATCGGTAACTAACAGAGTATATGATATGAAAAAGAAAAAGAAAAAGAATAAGACTATACCGATGAACAAGTAAAAAATAAACCACAGACACACATCATATCAATATACTCCCAATCAAAAAACACAATATCATATTTCACAATTTGGATATACTGTAGATAGTAAATCAATATACTCCCAATCAAAAAACATAATATCATATTACATTTGCTAGCTCACCATACCCAATTCCACAGTTCAAAATATGAAGAAAGAGAAAAAGAGATTCAACAAAGCAAGTGAAGGCATACAAATCCACCTCTAAAGCTGAACAAACAAGTCAAGATTCCAAGCCAACCTGTTATCAAAGAAGCTCAAAACATAAAAAACCCAATAATATCTTGCCCATATTTCTTTGTTTTCTACACCGAGAATATGAATTCAACCAACTCGTGTGCCGTACCAACTCGCGTGCCATAAACCTATTAGAGGCTCATGAGTCAATTACACCTTCTATACCAAAATGATTTGAACTAACAAACACCAAGCAATAATTTTTGAAAGGGATGGAAATAGCAAGTGCAAGAGTAAGGAGGAAAAAAGGTCTGAATACCCAATCAAAGCTTGTGACTGATTACATTCCAATAGGCAACCAAAAATGCCATTACACACTCTGGCCCTTGGTTAATCGAGGGAACCAGAAGGATGGAACCGAAATGTACAAGAACTTATGGTTTAACCCCATGAATATGGGTGCCTAAGATTCAAGAAACAACATCACGATTGTCGAATTCTAATTAAGATAAAGACTATCGAAGAACAAACGAGAAAGGAATGACCTACCAAAGACATGAATGTTTGTATTATGTTATACCGCCACCGCGATATGCAAACTATTAAGTCCAGTGGAGAGTGGAAGGATATAAATTGTGAGGAAAATAAGAAAGATAATACAAGGATTTAGCAAGAACATAGAAGGGAATATAAAGGATACATGTTTAGTTACTTACGAGACAAGGGAGATTATTAGGAGGAATCCAATTCCAATCTCAGCTTGTGAAGACAACATGTTAAGGGTAGCTGTGTTTGACTCCACCCACACACAGATTTCTTCCAAGTATTTTCTATCATGATCACCAAAAATGTTATTGCCAAAGAAGAAAAAGAAACTAATGCAGAGTTGAAACAAATGCATCACCAAGAGGGAAATAAGAATACAAACTTTAACTCCTCTCTGTGCATATTCCAAAGGGAAACAATATTACTCGACCTAGAGACAACAAAATTTTACAACCTTTGCTACAATTTTACATGTTAGACAAAAAATTAATGTCGTATGTTAATCACCCAAGTAAA
Organism: Panax quinquefolius; assembly: GCA_020205615.1. Lineage (NCBI taxonomy): Eukaryota > Viridiplantae > Streptophyta > Magnoliopsida > Apiales > Araliaceae > Panax > Panax quinquefolius. The sequence continues at coordinate 37,714,643 of CM035173.1, forward strand.
TTTCTGGAGAAACAAAAAACTATAGAAGAAAAGACCTACGCATAGGCCTAAATAAAACCGATCTAAGAGTATATTGAGGCTACTACATTTTGCGTAAGGACTTGGGGAACAATAGTTGTCCAAATGAACCAAAGGATAGCCAAATGAGGTATATAGTATAGACACAACCACATAAATTATGATTGTACATTATGAATGAGCTGTAGAACATAGAGACAACCAAACAGATTAATAAAGCAAAATCCTAAGGATATTATTCTCAATCATGCAATAGTTTATGCCGCAAAACATCATTCATGACCAATGCTTACCCCAAAAATAAAGGGTAATAAACAAAGAAAATGATACTCCATTGTCTCATAATAAGTCTCTTTGGGATTCATTATTTTTTAAGGAGAAACAAGGCACCAAATGCATAATAGTTGGTAGGTAAGGACAAATTTTGGAAACCAACACCATCTTTTAAAAAAACTTCATAATCTTGTTTAAAAACTTCCCAAAATTGAAAATTAAAGAGGAATAAGAATTTTTTATTTTTATTTTTTTGTATTTCTTCAAGACACCCAAAAATTAAAAAGTGACACTATAACTCAAAGATAGGTAGTACTTAAAAAATAGAATTTCAAGAGGTACAAATTATTTAACTGATAGTTTAGAGCATATGATATGAGTTCAAAGTTCAAATATTTTTTAAACAAAACCACACTCAAAAATTCAAATGAAATCTTATCACCTGCTGAGAAGATTCTTCTATAGTAGGACACAGTTGACAGTAATTTGACAATCCTAGAACTGAAATTAATGCCTCAAGGAGTTTATAAGCTACAAAATAGGGCTATTTTCCTGTGGGAATGCATCATTTAATGAATTTCGATATCAATCAAGGCATATTCTATAAAAGTAACACTCAACAATCACTAGTAAACATATAGTAATTAAAGACAAAAATGTGTTCTCAATAATAGTCCAAACAAAATTTACCTACTGGTACAAGGAGGAGCGACTGAAATTTCGTCTAAGAAATTTTGCAACATGTTCAAGGGCCCGACACAAAATAGGAAGCAAAGTAACTGCAACAATAATTAACATCAACACACCATGTTCAATAAAAGAGAAGAGCCTACTTTATATTCAAGCATGATGAGAAAAGAAATGTATAAAGAGAGCCAAACAATGCTAACATTTGAGGCTGACTTGTGATGTGACATGGATGACTCGAGTTTTTCAGATGATCTGGGTACTCCATCCATCTGTAGTCCCACGGGGAACTACTATTAACTGAATTGCTGCAACGTAGAAGCTCTAATGAGATTGGCATTTTACCATGCAGAATTTTTGGGGTTAAGCACAGACATTAGACAATATAATGACCCATAACACATTAATCTACCAGATTCAAATCCAAATCTAATGAAAATCAGTCGTCCAATCCAATGAAGCTTCATAGGCAATGTGACGTCCCCAAAATAGGTATACACCACACCCATTCTGAGTCGCCAAATACATGGTACAGAAAGCAAACTACAACTTCAATAATACAATTGTCGTGCAAAATACGACAACACATACTGTGAGTTTAAATACAAATCTTGTCTTCTAGACAATATCCACACTCAAATAAGTCTTCATTACAATTATTCATACACTATTTTACAGAAATAGTGAGTACTGCTAAAAACATCTTTTTAGAACCATCACTCCATACCCTGACTCGATCCTGCTATGTTCTCACCTCCTGAGAAGAAAAATGGAATAAAAAGGAAAAGGGTGAGCTCAACTAGCCCAGTAAAGAATATTATGACTAAGATAATACATAACAAATTATCATTAGTCTTCGACGAGGAAAATCGATAGAATATAATGACAACAAGTTTTAGATCAACAACCGCAATGAAATAAAGAATTCATTAGAAGAGTCAAGTAGAGAATGAGTTCTACTATCTTCTAAGATTTAAAAGTTCATCATCAATATTTTATCCCTGTAACAACAATCAATATACATCTTTAATCAAATATTCATCTTTACACTACAGGCCAAAGATATTCATTTGTATCACCTGTTGGTCATATTCATCTCAACACCTGTTCATCTTTGCACTACGGGCCAAAGATATTCATCAATTAATCATTCATCTTTGCACTATATGCCAAAGATATTCAGTAATATCATCATTTAGGACTGAGGATGATGAAAAATATTTTAAAGAAAACGAATCTAGTGAAACAGAAGGACACATATTAGGGATTCGTATAACAGTTTATTCAAGATCAATAATACTTCACAATAACCAATTGTGAAGCAGAATTCAAAAATAAAGATCAAAATATGGATACAATCAAAGATAGTAACCATAAAAGACATCTGGAAGAAAAAAAGAAAAAAAAATCGGTGAATAGTGCCATATTTGTGAATAGTGCCATATACGTGAATAGTAATCCCGACACAAAAAAGGTAGAAATTCCACAAGAAAAATCATACTTCGTGAACAATACTCGTGAATAGTGTTGTATTCGTGAATAGTGTCGTATACGTGAATAGTAACCCCGACACAAAAAGTTCCAAATTTTATTAAAAGTTCATATCAATACTTCGTCATAATGATATTGAAAGAAATAATATCATATATGAATAAAATAACATCCTTACCTCAAAAAGCAGTGATTACTTGACCGAATATTTGGATATAGTCTTTGAAGGAACTTGCATCGATATAGCAACACTCAAAGTATCAAAATACTCACAAGAATACGCTCGATAATATAGAGAGAGAAAGAGAGAAAACTTGTTTCTGGTGTGATTTTTAATTCTAACTTAGCCCTCTATTTATAGGAAAATGTTAGCACGCCGAAGTAGACTTGACCTGCTACCTGATGGCTTTACCTGCTACTATTGCCACCCATCATATTTGAAAATTCAATTAAGCACATTTCTCACCAACCAATTCTAGAATTTTCCAAAATATTTTATCATTTAAACAATAATCAGAAACTTTAATAATTCATAAAAAATAGCCTATTTATCAGAAAAATACAAATTTTATGTCCATTCCACACGAAATCAAATTCTCTACAACTTTGCAGAAGAAAGTTTTTCCAAATTCCAAATAAAAAATATCCGAAATCCACAAACGGGTGATTTTTAATACCTCCAATCTGACAAAATACTGATAAAACATCTCAGCATTAATTCTTTCATTAATAACCATATAAAATAAATAAATCCATCATTTATATCCACATCAAATAAATATTTCCTTATCATATAAATCAATAATTAATTATTCTCAAATAATATTACAGAATCACAATTATGACAACCACCGTAGCCGCTCGTGGAAAGGGGGCTTTCTGATAAGGATTTCTCCTTACTGGCACGCAATTAGATGACCAAACCTCTCCTTGACAGAACTTTCTAGACATTGCCAATAATACTATCTAATAATATTATTCCAATAATATGAATTATTGATCTGATAATGGAAAATACTGTGCAGTGACAATTATTGAAACAACAATAATATAAACTATCAACGCAACAATTATTGAATCAATAAAATAAAATATTGAATAGTAACTACTGTAACAATTATTGAGTAGTGTCTTCTAACGTAAGAATCAATAATTCAACCATACTGTGCAATACCGTGTGCTACTGTGCAACCACACGTATTACTGTATTTTAACCATCAGGTATTCCAATAGTGTTAATGGTAACCATTACGCCGTTAATTATAAAAACTCATACTTTGTCATTTTCTTCATCCGACAATTATCCTGTTATGAGGCCCACAAATGACTGCGCTGTCGTACGGAGATTCCCGACAAAAAGAATATTCCACGATCAAACGAATATTCCCCGACAAAAGGAATATTTTATAACCACTTGCTTATTTTGCAAAATTTGCACATTTCACCCATAACCAAAACATTATATCAAATTAACACCTTATTATTTCAAAATAATAATTGGAGGAAAATTCAATATTATTTATAAAAGGCTGGGGTCTTACAAGCTCCCCTCCTTATGAAATTGCATCCTTAAAATTGACGTACGTACCTGGTGTTTCGAACAGATGAGGATACCACGCTTTCATTTTCGATTCCAACTCCCAGGTCATTTCTACAATAGCATGGTTCCTCCATAAAACCTTAACTTGTGGTATAACCTTTGTGCGTAGGACATGCTCTTTTCCTATCCAAGTTCTTGACAAGTACATCCTCGTACGTTAAATCTTCAGCTATCTCGTTTAGTTCTAACGCAATAATATGATTCGGGTCGTCCACATATTTACGTAACATCGATACATGAAAAACATAATGAACACGCGACATACTTAGTGTTAAAGCGAGTCTATAGGCCACAGTTCCTACTCGATCGAGGATTTCAAATAACGCCTTCTCTTCATCGACTCTTACTTCTAGAATAACACCTTTTTGCACCTTCTTCTTTATATTCATCGGCTCCAGGTCTGTAGCTTGAGCTGCTTTAACGTTATCGATTAAAGTCGATTCTACTCGTATATCATCACGTGGGTCCCTAGAGTCTTTCACTCTATCTCTATCGTTTGAAAATTATACAAAATAGGTCTTTGTGTTCAACAATATCGCACTCGTACTTGTGTACGATCTTCTACTCAACGCGTCAGCTACCACGTTTGCTTTTCCAGGATGGTATGGTCAGAACAAGTGCCGAAATGAGTTGCCACTTGAGCTCTTAGAAAATCTTCTCGCATTCCTCGCTCCATACGAATTTTGTATCTTTCTGAGTCAGCTAAGTTAACGGAGTAGCAATTCGAGAAAGTCCTTCCACGAATCTCCGATAGTAACCAACTAAGCCTAGAAAGCTAGATATTTCGATTACTGACTTAAGTTGCTCTCAACTGTGACTCATATCCCAATCTTGGATAGCATGTCACAATGACACCTATCATTTTACCACCATATAAATATAGTGTCCTCTACGGAGAGTCTGGCTTTGGTGCATTCCACAAAGGAAGTCACCTGATAGAGGCTCGAGTACCAACTCTTGTACTTTGGTTTTTAACTCCTGAAGTTCAAATAGGAGCCATTCGATATGAGATTTTTAAAAATAGGTTTTGTACCGGGTTCAAAGTTGATACAAAATTTAATATCACCCTCTGGGGGTAGACTAGGAAATTCTTCAGGAAATACGTCAGGAAATTCATTAACAACAGAAATATCATTCAAATCTGACGTATTTTTGTTTAAATCCATGAAATGGGCTAAGAAAGCTTGACATCCGTTTTTCAATAAACGAATGGCTTTATGGCTTGATATGAAAGTGTTTGACTTCAATGGTTTGGTTGCTTGAATTCGCATAACAGATTGGTTAGGAATATGAAAACTAACAACCTTACGAAAACAATCAATTTTGGCATGATGAGTGGTTAACCAATCAATTCCTAAAATCACATCAAAAGCAAGTTTCTTTAAAGAGATAAGATCAACAGGTAATGTGATTGTACCAATTTGAATCAAGCAAAATTTATAAACAGCGGATGTAACGAAAGTTTCTCTTAACGGAGTCTCCACTGATAAATCAAAGTCTAATTTCTCCAGAGTCAAGTTTAAACGTTGAGCACAAGCAGGAGAGATAAAAGAATGGGTAGAACTGGTATCTAATAAGGTATAGACTTCGCAAAAACTTATAATTAACTAACGCGTGATACCTTCATTCGGTTTCCTCGAGTTTTGGGCAATCACGACAAACGCTCTTCCAGAAACCGCTGACTTCGTTTTGTCCATATCCGCCTTTGCTGCCACCGTCCCAGCTAGACTTGATTTCACTATAGGACAAAATCGAGCTATGTGACCTTCATTTCCACAATTATAACATACCTTGGAAGGTCAGAATGGGTTTGGACTTATATGTCCCTCCTCTCCATCTGTAGCATCTAATCTAATCGGTCGTTCCCTCCCTAAAATTTGTTGTTTGTTGTTTAGTCTTTGGTCTTCTTGTACGAAGCGTCTTCCCCGTCATCATTAAATCTTCTCTTCTTGAAATTTCCACTTGACTCACCTCTCCTATTATCATAGCCACGATTACCACCAGAGTGGTTTCCACTTTTGTCAGTATTTTTCCCTCATCGCTGGTTATCATCGCTACGATGACTGCTGTCACCGGTATGACCCTGGTTGTGGTCCCTCAGTTGAACATACTCATTATCTCGCTCTAATAATTGAGCCATGTTGACAACATCTGAATACAGAGAAAATTTATGAGAGATAAGGTATTGACGAATCTCGGGTTTTAGACCTCTAAGAAACATCCGCGTCATTCGTTCCTCATTCTCTACCAAATGAGGTGCAAACCTGGATAACTCCGTGAACTTCGCCTCATACTGAGACACCGTCATGTTGTTCTGTTCTATTCTAATAAACTCTACCTCCTTCATATGATGAATACTTTCAGGAAAGTACTTGTCATTGAATAGTTTCTGAAATCTTTACCAAGACATGTTGAGTGCGGCTGGCTGGGTACGCTTCACGAATTTCCACCAGTAATCTGCCTCTCCACGGAACATAAAGGTGGCGAATGGTACCTTCTGTTCCTCCGTGCATCCCAAGACATCGAATATCTTGGTAATTTGTTTGACCCATGTTTCCGGCTTAATCGTATCGGGATTTCCCCAGAAATCTGGTGGTCTCAACTCCTTGAACTGCTTGGCTGTGACAGACCGCGCGTTACCATTATTTCCACCCGTATTTTGTACACGAGTCTCCTTCATCTGATTTTGCATGAACTGTAAAAAGCTCCTAAATATTCCATCATTCATCGTTTGCTCGGTAGTGTTGTTTACAGGAGGAATATTGCCTTCCTGTTGCACGTTCTCCTGGTTTATGACTAAAGGTTGTTCCACAGTCTCATACACTCCATTGTTAACGTTCTCAGCAGCCATTCTTAAATACTGCCATAAAACAAGGTTAATTAAAAAAATTAACATATCACATAATCCCTATATTATGACAGACCAACAAATAAGCTTAGATAGGACACACTAGGGAAGGATTTACTCATCTCTCCCCTCCTAGTTCTATTCCCCGATCTCCGCCAGAGACCATATCCTAAAGCTTTGATACCAACCGTGACGCCCCCAAAATAGGTATACACCACACCCATTCTCGAAGTCGCCAAATACATGGTACGTAAAGCAAACTACAACTTCAATAATACAATTGTCGCGTGTGCAAAATCGACAACACATACTGCGAGTTTAAATACAAATCTTGTCTTCTAGATAATATCCACACTCAAATAAGTCTTCATTACAATTATTCATACACTATTTTACGAAATAGTGAGGACCGCTAAAACATCTTTTTAGAACCATCACTCATACCCAGACTCGATCCTGCTATGTTCTCACCTCCCGAGAAGAAAAATGGAACAAAAAGGAAAATGGTGAGCTCAACTAGCCCAAAGAAGAATATTATGACTAAGATAATACACAAAAATTATCATTAGTCTTGACGAGGAAAAATCGATAGAATATAATAGACAACAAGTTTTAGATCAACAACTCGCAATGAAACAACAATCCATTAGAAGAGTCAAGTAAAGAATGAGTTCTACTATCTTCTAAGATTTAAAAGTCCATCATCAATATTTTATCCTCAACAACAATCAATATACATCTTTAATCAAATATTCATCTTTGCACTACAGGCCAAAGATATTCATTTGTATCACCAGTTGGTCATGTTCATCTCAACACCTGTTCATCTTTGCACTACGTTCCAAAGATATTCATTTATATCACCAGTTTGTCATATTCATCTCAACACCTGTTCATCTTTGCACTACGGGCCAAAGATATTCATCAATTAATCATTCATCTTTGCACTACAGGCCAAAGATATTCAGTAATATCATCATTTAGGACTGAGGATGATGAAAAATATTTTAAAGAAAACGAATCCAATGAAATAGAAGGACACATGTTAGGGATTCGTATAACAGTTTATTCAAGATCAATAATACTTCACAATAACCAATTGTGAAGCAGAATTCAAAAATAAATATCAAAATATGGATACAATCAAAGATAGTAACCATAAAAGACATCTGGAAGAAAAAGAGAAAAATTCATTTTTCGGTGAATTGTGTCGTATTTGTGAATAATTATGTCGATATCGTGAATAATTGGTGTATACGTGAATAGTAATCCCAACACAAAAGGTAGAAATTCCAAAAGAAAATCATACTTCGTGAACAATACTAAGTGAATAATAGTGTCATTGATTCGTGAATAAGGCCGATATCGTGAATAGTAACCCCGACAAAAAGTTCTAAATTTGATTAAAAGTTCAGATCAATACTTCGACATAATGATATTGAAAGAAATAATATCATATATGAATAAAATAACATCCCTTACCTCAAAAAGACAGTACTTCTGACTGGAATACTGGATATAGTGCTAAAGGAACTTGCACCGTATAACAACACTCAAAGTATCAAAATACTCACAAGAATACCCTCGATAATATAGAGAGAGAAAAAGAGAAAACTTGTTTCTGATGTAATTTTTAATTCTAACTTAGCCCTCTATTTATAGGAAAATGTTAGCACGCCGAAGTAGACTTGACCTGCTACCTGATGGCTTTACCTGCTACTATTGCCACCCACCATATTTGAAAATTCAATTAAGCACATTTCTCACCAACCAATTCTAGAATTTTCCAAAATGTTATATCATTTAAACAATAATCAGAAACTTTAATAATTCATAAAAAATAGCCTATTTATCAGAAAAATACAAATTTTATGTCCATTCCACACGAAATCAAATTCTCTACAACTTTGCAGAAGAAAGTTTTTCCAAATTCCAAATAAAAAATATCTGAAATCCACAAACGGGTGATTTTAATACCTCCAATCGACAAAATCTTGATAAAACATCTCAAAGATTAATTCTTTCATTAATAACCATATAAAATAAATAAATCCATCATTTATATCCACATCAAATAAATATTTCCTTATCATATAAATCAATAATTAATTATTCTCAAATAATATTACAGAATCACAATTATGACAACCAGACCGTTCTCAGGAAAGAGGGGGCTTTCTGATAAGGATTTCTCCTTACTGGCATGCAATTAGATGACCAAACCTCTCCTTGACAGAACTTTCTAGACATTGCCAATAATACTATCTAATAATATTATTCCAATAATATGAATTATTGATCTGATAATGGAAAATACTGTGCAGTGACAATTATTGAAACAACAATAATATAAACTATCAACGCAACAATTATTGAATCAATAAAATAAAATATTAAATAGTAACTATTGTAACAATTATTGAGTAGTGCCTTCTAACGTAAGAATCAATAATTCAACCATATCTTGTGCAATACTGCAGTATCTTCTTTATGCGACCACAGCGTATTCTTGTATTTTAACCATCAGGTATTCCAATAGTGTTAACGGTAACCATTACGTCGTTAATTATAAAAACTCATACTTTGTCATTTTCTTCATCCGACAATTATCCTGTTATGAGGCCCACAAATGACTGCGACGTCGTACGGAGATTCCCGACAAAAAGAATATTCCACGACCAAACGAATATTCCTCGACAAAAGGAATATTTTATAACCACTTGCTTATTTTGCAAAATTTGCACATTTCACCCATAACCAAAACATTATATCAAATTAACACCTTATTATTTCAAAATAATAATTGGAGAAAAATTCAATATTATTTATAAAAAATTCAGGTCTTCTGAGGCAACTTAGTTTCCATTTGATTTGGTTTGACAAAGACAACCAGTTATGCCCACATCTCCATTTTGTTACGATGGAACTACCGAGAAGGATTCGAGTTCAAGCAATGAGCTTATCAATAAATTATAAAAAGAACATATACCAATGAAGGCAAAACAAAAAAGTGAAAGTTAACATACTGAGAGAGATTAGAGGCCATTTTTCGAATATCCCAAAGTTTGATAGCCTGATCTTTTCCATTCAAGATAAGATAACGGCCATCCCCTCGATTGTCAATGAATGTAATGCCTTCAAGATGGCCCACCATGTGAGACCCCAGATTTTATAAATAAATATTTAATTTTCTCGAAATAATTTTTTTGAATATTATGGTGTGGATTTAATACAATATTATAGTTGTGGGTAATATTTACAAATTTTGCAAAGTATGAAAATTGTCATATTATATTCGATTGGTTGGGAAATATTCTTTTTGTCAGGGAATATCCATACGACAGTACAATCATTGGTGGACCCCACAACTGAATTATTGTCGAATTGAGGAAACGACAAAAATATTTTATTGAAAATAACGGCGGAAGTTTTACCGTTAATATTGTTGAACTACTTGGTAGTAAAAGTACAGTAATATGCGTGGTTGCATAGTAGCACACGGTATTGATTATTAATGCTTACGTGATAAGTCACTCAGTTTTGTTTTATTAGTATTATTAACGTAATAAAACAGAAAAACTTTTTATATAAAACAGAATACTTTTATAAAGTTATTCGTTTTATTAGGCTAATAGTAAAATCTTTTTATATAAAATAGAATACTTTTATAAAGTTATTTATTTTATTAGACAATAATTAGATTATATTATATTTTATTATGTATAGTGTTGCATAGTGTTGCATAGTGCCTGCATAGTGTTGCATAGTGTTTTGCATAGTAAAATCTTTTTATATAAAACAAAATATTTTTATAAAGTTATTGGTTTTATTAGGCAATAATTAGAATATATTATATTTTATTTAAAAGATTTTGCTTTAATTATGGACCATCCGATTAAAGTAAATCAACCTGGACCGTTCATGAGTTAGTTACTATGCAGTCCATTCTTCTATAAATAGAAGCTCATTCCTTCATTATTTTCTTACGAATTCAGTGAAACTCTAGAGAGAGTTCTTCTTCTATAATCTTGAGCGTAGTTCTTTAGGGTTTAAGAAAGCTTTGAGCATAGTGCAAGTTTTCTTCGAGTATATCATCGCCCTACCAGTCGAAGTACTTTTCTTTCAAAGGTAAAGGATATTATTTGTTGTACCCGTAAGGGGTATTATTTCTTTCTTATTCATGGAGAGAACTTCTATTCTTTATTATTTTGTTAGAATAACATGTATACGTGGAATACCCTATACTTGGTGACATTCTTCTATTATTCCGTCTTAATTATTACATTAGAATATCCTCGTGCAGTGTTTTACACCCTGACTGGTTCCGCTTTATTATTACATTAGAATATCACATGCATCGTTTGCTTTTTACACCGGACACTGGTTCCGCCTTTTATTATTTTGTTGAAATATCCTCGTCTGTATTTTTTACACCTACACTGGTTCCGTCTTTATTATTCTGTTGGAATATCCTGTCTGTGCATTTTACGCCGGACCTGGTTCCGTCTTTATTATTTTGTTGTTATTATTCTCTACTTGACTCTTTTAATGGATTACTTGTTCCGCTGTAGTTAAACTTGATGTCTTTTGTATTTTATCAGTTTAACATTGTTGAAGACTAATGATAATTTATTCTGCATTATCTTAGTCATGATAATTTATTTTGCATTCTGCATTATCCCTGGCTGAGATGTGAGGCAAGAACTAGGAGGGGAGAGACGGGGGAATACCTTCGCTAGTATGACCTACCTAAGTTTATTTGGTATTTAATTGGTCGGTCAGAGTATTGGGATAATATGTGATTTGTTATTTAACCCTTGTTTTGGGGCAGTATTTGAAAATGGCATCTGAAAATGTTGAGATAAGTAATGGAGCATAGGAGACTGTTTAGTCTCCATAGATCAATAATCAGGACAATGTGTAACAGGATGGCGATAATCTTCCTGTAAACAACAACACTGATCAAATGACGAACGACGATACGTTTAGGAGCTTTTTAGAATTCATGCAACACCGAACGAGAGAGACTCCTGTTCATAATGCAGGTGGAAACAATGGTAACCCACGGTTGGTCACCGCTAAGCAGTTCAAGGAGCTGGGACCACCAGAGTTTTTGGGAAAGCCAGACCCACTTAAGGCAGAGACGTGGATTAAGCAAATCACCAAGATATTTGATGTCTTGGAATGCTCAGAGGAGCAAAAAGTTCAATTCGTCACCTTTATGTTGCGTGAAGAAGAAGATCATTAGTGGGAATCTGTAAAACGTATCCAGCCTAACACACTTAAGATGTCTTGGGAGAAGTTCCAAGAGTTATTCAATGACAAGTATTTTCCCGAAAGCATTCATCACATGAAGGAGGTGGAATTTATCAAGTTGGAGCAAAACAACATGACCATGTCATAGTACGAAGCCAAGTTTGTCGAGTTGCCCCGATTTGCGTCCCATTTGGTTGATAATGAGGAGAGAATGACGCGAATGTTTCTAAGAGGTTTAAAACATGAGATACGTCAATATCTTATCTCTCATAAACTGTGTTTGTATTCAGATATTGTTAATAGGGCTCAGTTATTAGAGCGCGATAATGAGTCAACCCAACCCAAAAGAGAGCAGCCGACAAAATGATAATACCGATGATAACAGTCATCAAAATGGTGACAATAAGCATGGAGGGAATCAACATGCCAGAAATGGTAACCACTTCGGTGGTAATCATGGCCAAAATAATAAGAATGGACATTTCAAGAAGAGAAGGTTCAACAATGACGTGAAGACGTCGGCACCAACACCCGTTTCAAAGGAAGAAGAACGACCATCGGTTGATATGTTTCAAATCTGGACGGAAGGACACATCCGTCTAAAGCTGTATCTGACAATCCAAAGTGTGTTTTAATTGCGGAGAAGGTCACCTAGCTCAATTTTGTCGTATGGTGAAGTCAAGTCCAAATTGGGATAGTAATGCCAAAGGATGTCCCAAACAAGCCAAAGCCGGTGTAGTTTAAGAGAGAGCGTTTTTTCAAATTTGTGAAACCCGAATAAAATTATCACGAGTATGTTGGTCATAAATTCTTGCGAAGTCTATACCGTGTTAGATATCTGGGTTCTACTCACTCTTTTATTTCACCTAGTTGTGTTCAATGTTTGAAGTTAACTCCGGAGAAGTTAGACTTTGATATATCTGTTTAAACTCAGTTGGGAGAAACCTTCATTACCTCTACTATTTATAAATCTTGTTCAAATCAACACTTTTACGTTACCTGTCGATCTTATCTCTTTGAAAATACTTGCCTTTGATGTGGTTTTTTTAGAAACGATTGGTTAACTACTCATCATGCTTTTCGTAAGATTGTTAGCTTTCATATCCATAACCAACTTGTTATGCGAATTCAAGCAACCAAACCACCAAAGTCAATCACTGTCATATCAAGCCATAGGTAAAGAGCCCCGATCCTTTTGTTATTGACTTCCTTGTGTAGAATGCACCGAAGCCCAGACTTTCTGTAGGCGATGTCGTGAATGACGATGACAAGTTGATAAGTATCAATGTGACATACTATCCAAGTCAGGGATGAGAATCATAGTTTCGAATGATATTTCTATTGGTAATAAATTCCTGAAGTATTCTTGAAGACTTCTTAGCCTATCCCAGAACGTGAAATTGAATTTTGTATTGACCCCGGTACAAAAACTCATTTCTTAAATCCTCAAATATTTTTTCAACCAAAATGAATGTAACATACGCCAAAGTCGTTGACTCGAGCTGTTGAAGATTACGATCGTACCATTCACTATCATCATAGAAGAGCGAACGTGGTAGTTGACATGTTGAGTAGAAGATGGTATGCATTTACGAGTGCGATGTTGCTAACACAAAGACTCATTTCGTATAACTTACAAATGATGAAGATAGAGTTAAAGACTCTAGGGACCCACGTGAAGATAACGAATATATGGGTAAAATCGACTTTAATCGATAAAGTTAAAGTCGCTCAAGCTACATACCCGAATCTGATGAATGTGAAGAAGAAGGTTCAAGAGGGCGTTATTCTAGAAGCAAGAGTTACTTAAGAGAGGAAATCTCAACCCTCAATTTAATTGGCCCATTTGAAATCCTCAATCGAGTAGGAACTGTGGTTTATAGACTCGTTTTATCGCTAAGTATGTCGTGTGTTCATAACATTTTTAACGTATCGATGTTACGTAAATATGAGGATGACCCAAACCACATTATTAATTTAGAACCGGACGAGATAGCGGATGATTTAACGTTTGAGGAGATACGTGTTAAAACTTGGATAAGAAGAATCGTATTCAACACTCAAGGGTTATACCTCAAGAGTTAGAATCTGAAATGAAGTCAAGATATCCTCACTTGTTCGGTATACCAGGTACGTACGTAAATTTCGAGGGCGAAATTCCATAAGGAGGGGAGATTGTGAGACCCCAGATTTTATGAATAAATATTTAATTTTCTCAAAATAATTTTTTTGAATATTATGGTGTGGATTTAATATAATGTTATAGTTGTGGGTAATATTTACAAATTTTGCAAAGTATGAAAATTGTCATATTATATTCGATTGGTCGAGAAATATTCTTTTTGTCAGGGAATATCCGTACGACGGTACAATCATTGGTGGACCCCACAACTAAATTATTGTCAGATTGAGGAAACGACAAAATATTTTATTGAAAATAACGGCGGAAGTTTTACCGTTAATACTGTTGAACTACTCGGTAGTAAAAGTACGATGTCTGGCATGGTTGCATATTGATTATTAATGCTATACGATAAGTCACTCGCTTTTGTTTTATTAGTATTATTAACGTAATAAAATGAAAAAAACTTTTTATATAAAGCAGAATACTTTTATAAAGTTATTCGTTTTATTAGGCTAATAGTAAAATCTTTTCATATAAAATGAAATACTTTTATAAAGTTATTCGTTTTATTAGAAACAATAATTAGATTATATTATATTTTATTATGTATAGTAATGTTGCAATAGTACTGCATAGTGTTTTCGTATAAGTAAAATCTTTTATATAAAACAAAATACTTTTATAAAGTTATTTGTTTTATTAGGCAATAATTAGAATATATTATATTTTATTTAAAATATTTTGCTTTAATTATGGATCAGTCCATTAAAGTAAATCAATCGGACCGCTTAATGAGTTAGTTACTATATGTATCCATTCTTCTATAAATAGAAGCTCATTCCTTCATTATTTTCTTACGAATTCAGTGAAACTCTAGAGAGAGTTCTTCTTCTATAATCTTGAGCGTAGTTCTTTAGAGTTTAAGAAAGCTTTAAGCATAGTGCAAGTTTTCTTCGAGTATATCATCGTCCTACCAGTCGGAGTACTTTTCTTTCAAAGGTAAGGGATATTATTTGTTGTACCCGTAAGGGGTATTATTTATTTCTTATTCATGGAGAGAACTTCTAATCTTTATTATTACATTTGAATAACTTTGTATACGGAATACCTATACTTGGTGACATTCTTCTATTATTAAAAGTCTTTATTATTACTCGTTGGAATATATCACATCAGATGTTTTACACCGGACCTAGTTCCGTTTTATTATTATATTAGAATATCACATGCATGTGTTTTACAGGACTGGTTAAAATCTTTATTATTACGTTGGAATATCACATGCATGTGTTTTACACCGACTGGTTTCGCTTTTTATTATTACATTGAATATCACATGCTCATACTGAGTTTCTACGCCGGACTGGTTCCGTCTTTTATTATTACATTGGAATAACTCGCCTCTATCACAATACTGCATGCATGGTGATTTCGTTGTTATTCCATTCTTTATTATTACATTGGAACATCCCGTTGAGTGCGAATTTAGCATGACACGGTTACATTATTATTATTACATTGGAATAACTTTGCCTCATGCGAAGTACCGCATGCATGGTGATTTCTTTTGTTATTCCATTCTTTATTATACTCGGTTGGTTAAAGTTTTAACTTCTATTGTGACGCCCCCAAAATTAGGTATACATCACCCATCTTGGGTCGCCACTTACATAGTATGTAATTTAAATACAACTTACTAACATAATCGCCGGTGTAATAATAC
This sequence comes from Panax quinquefolius, assembly GCA_020205615.1. Lineage (NCBI taxonomy): Eukaryota > Viridiplantae > Streptophyta > Magnoliopsida > Apiales > Araliaceae > Panax > Panax quinquefolius. Next base: position 37,730,664 of record CM035173.1, read on the forward strand.
GATCTAAATCGTGAGTTTAAATACAAATATCGTCTACTAGATATTATACAAACTCAAAAGGAGTCCTCATTACAATTATTATCACACTATTTCACGAATAGTGAGGGACTACTAATGCTATCTTGAGGACCATCACTGCGTTTCCCAGACTCGTCCCATTTATATTCTCATTTCACGAAGAGAACGGTGAAAAGAAAGGGTGAGCTCAACTAGCCCAAGAAGAAATATTATGACTAAGATAATGCGAATAAATTATCAATAGTCTTCAACAATGTTAAACCGATAAAATACAATAGACAACCAGGTTTAATAATCTGCGGTGAATATCTGATCCATTAAAAGAGTCAAGTAGAAAATAAAAGTACTACTATCTTTAGGTTTTAAAAGGTTTTTCATCATCATTATAGCCGAGACTCACTTTTAATAAATATTTCACATCATCGAATCACCCCCGCACACTACTGACCAGGATATTCTTTAGTATCACGACCACAATTATTCATGCACTACGGGCCAAGAATATTTGTGTATTCATTAATGGTCATGATCATGCCAACAATCGTCCATCAATGCACTACTGACCATCGAGGATTTTTACCACATCATTTGTAACATTACGGCCATGATTACACACCGAATAGTCTCTCGTCATAATCATACCAAGTCCATCTATGCACTACAGAATACGAGATGACTTTAAAAAAATATAAACATGAGGATGATGACAATGATATAAGAATTCAATAAAATAAGTTCAAGAATTATTTTATCCAGGATTTATTAACGTCCCAAATTATCAATATGATCTTGTTTTGTAGAGTAAAATTCAAGAATGATCGGAAGAATATTTTCATGAAAAGATCTTTGGATGAAACGCAAATATCAAGGATATTCCACTAATTTCATGGAGTATAAAGTCAAAGTTTTAACCAATTTGGGTATAATAAAGAATGGAATAACAAAAGAAATCACCATGCATGCGATAGATCGCACGAGAAAAGTTATTCCAATGTAATAATAAATAACGGAACCGGTCGTGAAATTCACAATCAAGCGGGATGTTCCAACAGAATAATAAAGATGGAACTGCATCCGGTGTAAAACACATGATAGGATATTCCAATGTAATAATAAAGATTTTAACCAGTCCGGTGTAAAACACACGCATGTGATGTTCCAACAGAATAATAAAGATTTTAACCGAGTCCGGTGTAAAACACACGTATCGGATGTTCCAACAGAATAATAAAGATTTTACCCGGTCCTGTAAAACACATGACGTGATGTTCCAATGTAATCATAGAAGAATGTCACCAAGTATAGGGTAAAACACAGCGTACAAAGTTATTCCAATGTAATAATAAGCAATGGAATAACAATGTTCTCTTCATGAATAAAAAGAATAACTCCCCTTACATTTGGTAGAAGATTGAATACCGCGGCGATTGTAAGAACAAAATACTCTTCTTTTTTCTCTTATTCTCTCTATATTTTCTCTCTCTATAGCTTGAATGAATTCGTGAAAATAATGAAGCCCTAGCCTCTATTTATAGAAGATTTCTAGCTTAGCACCTTAGTGTGAAAAGGCAAGTGGCTTGACGATTGGTTTGGCCTTTGTAATGTGAAACGACAAGTGGTTCGGCGCACCAGAATGTGAAACGACAAGTGGTTCGGACGTCTCGATAAAGGTAATTACTATTAACGGGTAAATACTATTGTGAAGGTAAATACTATTCACAAGGGTAATTACTATTGACGAAGGTAAATACTATTCACAAGGGTAATTACTATTGACGAAGGTAATTACTATTGACGAAGATAAATACTATTCACAAGGGTAATTACTATTGACGAAGGTAATTACTATTGACGAAGAGACTCTTAGATGATGACATATGAGCCCCCCATAAAATAATCAAACTTACCACAAATCATTTTTTTTCATCAACACATATTTAATCTTTCAACAATTATTAATCATTTATAACTTGTCGTCTCAATTATTGATTTAATACTATAACATATTATACGATGATCTTCATGACAATAATTGAATCAATAATATAAGAGATATGATCAAAGAATTATCAGTAGATAATTGAGCATAGGTGAGTGACTTCTCACGTAAGCATCAATAATCAATACTGTGTGCTACTACTATGCGACTCGCAGACATCGCATTTCTTTTACCACCGGGTAGTTCAACAGTTTTAACGGTAACACCTCCGTAGTTATTTTTATAAAATATTTTTGTCGTTTTCTCAATCCGATAATAATTACATTGTGGGGGTCCACCAATGATTGAGCGATTATCTAATATTCCTAACAAAAGAATATTCCCAGACCAAACTAATATTTTATAACAACTTGCATACTTTGCAAAATTTATAAATATTACCTGACTAAAACATTATATCAAATTTATTCCATAATATTCAAAATAATATTTATAGAAAAATTCATCTTTATTTATAAAAGATGGGTTCTTACATCTATACTCCATGAAATTAGTGGAATATCCTTGATATTTACGCTTCATCCAAAGATCTTTTCATGGAAATATTCTTCCGAGCATTCTTGAATTTTACTCTACGTAAGTATCATGTTGACAATTTGGACGTTATTAGTTCTTGGACAAATTAATTCGTGAACTTGTTTTATTGAATTCTTATATCATTGTCATCATCCTCATGCTTATATTATGTTGAAAGTCATACGTGGCTTTGTGGTGCATAGATGGACTTGGTATAATTATGACCGAGGATTATTCTAAGATAATCATGGACCGTAATATTACAAATGATGTGGAAAAAGTCCTCATCGGCCGTAGTGCATTGATGGACAATTTTGGTATGATTATGGCTATGGATTCTCTTCGGCCAAGGGAGTAAAGATGAATTATTTTATGGCATAATCAAAACCGTTGATGAAAACACGATTATCTTTGACCCGTAGTGCATGGATAATTCGTGGTCGTGATACTAAAGAATATTCTTGGCATGTAGTGCAAGGATGATTTAATGATGTGGATTATTTATTGAGCTGAGTCTTAACGATAAAAGTGATGAAAAACCTTTTAAATCATAAAAGATAATAGATTTTATTCTCTACTTGACTCTTTTAATGGATTGCTTGTTCCTCTGCAGTTAAACTTGATGTCTTTTGTATTTTATCAGTTTAACATTATTGAAGACTAATGATAATTTATTCTGCATTATCTTAGTCATAATATTTCTTACTGGGCTAATTGAGCTCACCCTTTCTTTCACTTTATTCTCTTGAGAAATGAGAACGTGGCGTGGGACTAGTCGAGGAATGGAGTGACTAGTCCGTGATGATAGTATTAGTAGTCCATACTATTCTGTTAAATAGTGTGACAATAAATGTAATGAGGACTTATTCTACGTACGTTAATTTCGAGGACGAAATTTCATAAGGAGAGGAGGTTGTAAGACCCCGAATTTTTTTATAAATAAAATGAAATTTCCTCTATATAATATTTTGAAATAGTAAGGGTTGATTTGATTAATGTGGTTAGTTATGGGTAAAATGCGCAAATATTTTAAATAAGCAAGTGGTTATAAAATATTCATTATTGTCAAGAAATATTCATTTGGTCGTGGAATATTTTTACTGTCGAGGAATATTCGTACGACGGCGCAGCCTTGTATGGGCCCCATAACAGAAAGCGATTGGATGAAGAAAATGACAAATATAAGTTGTTTATAAATGACGGCATAGTTGTTACCGTTAATACTGTTGAAATACTCGGTGGTTAAAACACAGTAGCACACGGTATTGCACCAATTATTCATTCTTACGTAAGAAGGCACTACTTAATAATTGTTACAGTAATTACTGTTCAATATTTTATTTTATTGATTCAATAATTGTTGCGTTGATATTTTATATTATTGTTGTTTCAATAATTTTCACTACACAGTATTTTCCATTATCGGAGTAATAATTCATATTATCTAAATAATATTATTAGATAACATTATTGGCAATGTCTAGAAAGTTATGTCTAAGGAGAGGTTATTTAATTGCGCGCTAGTAAGGAGAAATCCTTACCAGAAGGCCCCTTCTTTCCTGAGAACTGCCTGGTTGTCAGTAATGTGATTCTGTAATATTATTTGTGAATAATTAATTATTGATTTTTATGATGAGAAAAATATTCATTTTATGTGGATATAGATGGAGACAATTTTTAATGTGACAATTGTTGAAAATTAATATTTTATCTTTTTCTGATAAAATATTTCATTTAAATATTTTATTATATTATTATAGTAATGGTGATATTTTACAATGAATGTGGGATATATGAGTATGTGAGGAGGAAGAGTAATTTTTTGCATTAAATGTTTAACACATGTTTTGTGTGTTGGTGGACACAATTTTTGACTGAAATTTGATTATAGCCTGTAAAATCGCCCGTTTATGAATTTCGGTCAATTTTTATTTGGAATTTGGAAAAACTTTCTTTTGCAAAGTTGTAGAGAATGGAATTTCCTATGGAAAGGACATGAGGTTCAAATTTTTCTGATAAAAGGGCTATTTATTATGAATTATTGAAGTTCCGGGTTATTGAGTCTGAATTGATTTTGTTACAAAAATTGTTTAAAACATGTTTTTCATTTTTGGTGCATTTGTGTGGAAAATGTGTTTTTGATGTGGCGGGCTAAGGAAAATTTGGTTATAAATATATTATTATATTAAATTTTCTGTTTTGGTGTTCTAAGCATTTTCCTATAAATAGGGAGCTTAGATTAGAATTGAAAATGTAAGACCCCAACTTATTATAAATAAAATTGAATTTTCTTTATTCATTATTCTAAATTAATAAAGTGTTAATTTGATATAATGCTTTGGTTATGGGTGAAATGTGCAAGTTTTGCAAAATAAGCAAGTGGTTATAAAATATTCCTTTTGTCAGGGAATATTAGTTTGGTAAATGGAATATTCTTTTTTGTCGGGAATCTCCGTGCAATGGCATGATCATTGTGGGCCCCATAACAGAAAATGGTTGGATGAAAGAAAATGATAAAGTTTAAGTTTTATAATTAATGGCGTAATTATTCTGAATTAACAACTTTTTGGATTACACGGTGGTTAAAATACGATGTCGTGTGGTTACATGCGAATACCTGCGGTATTACCTGATATTGTGAAATTATTGATTAAATGCGTAAAAGGCACTACTCAATAATTGTTACACGATGGTTACTCTTCAATATTTTATTTTATTGATTCAATAATTCTGCGTTGTTAGTTTATATTATTATTGTTTCAATAATTGTCGCTGCACAGTATTCTCCATTATCAGATCAATAATTCATATTATTTGAATAATATTATTAGATAACATTGTTGGCAATGTCTAGAAAGTTCTGTCAAGGAGAGGTTAGGTCATCTAATTGCACGCCAGTAAGGAGAAATCCTTATTGGAAAGCCCCCTCTTTCCTAGGAACGGCCTGGTTATCATAATTGTGATTCTGTAATATTATTTGAGAATAATTTGTTATTGATTTATATGATAAGAAAATATTTATTTGATGTGAATATAAATGATGCATTTATTTATTTATGTGGTTATATTTGAAGGAATTAATGCTGAGGTGTTTTATCAGTATTTTGCCGGAAGGGAAGTATTAAAAATCACCCGTTTATGGATTTCGGATATTTTTGGTTTGGAATTTGGAAAAACTTAAAGCTACAAGGTTGTAGAGAATTCGATTTCAGGCAGAATGGACATAAAATTCATATTTTTCTGATAAACAGGCTATTTTCTATGAATTACTGAAGTTTCAGAAAATAAAATGATTTTTTATTTAATTATGGGTGGGACCCACTTTTTGGTTAGTGTTAATAACACATGGGCTGCTATTTTCTTCCAACTTGGCTGGCTTGGTTGGTGAAGGTGTGCGTAGGATTTGAAAAATAAATAATATTAATTTATTATTTTAGTCTCCTTTGGCGTTCTAACATTTTCCTATAAATAGACGCTTACGTTAGAATTGAAAATCACACCAGAAAGAAGTTTTCTTTCTCTCTAGATTATCGAGCGTATTCTTGTGAGTATTTTGATACTTTGAGTGTTGCTATCTGGTTGCAAGTTTACATTGACTTTATATCCCAAATTCAAAATAAGAAATGCGGTTATTTTGAGGTAAGGGATGTTATTTTCTTTCGAAATGATATTATTTTCTTCAATATCATTATGCCGAAATATTGGTGAATTTTTAATCAAATTTGGAACTTTTTGTGTCGGGGTTACTATTCACGTATACGGCACTATTCACGAATACGACACTATTTATCGAAAAAAGAAATTTTCTTCTTTTTTTCCAAGATATCTATTATGGTTACTATCTTTGATTGTATCCATGTTTTGATCTTTATTTTCAGTTCTGCTTCACAAATGGTTATTTTGAAGTATTATTGATCTTGGATAAACTGTAATACGAATTCCTAATATTTGTCCTTCTGTCTCACTGGATTCGTTTTCTTTAAAATATTTTTCATCATCTTCAGTCCTAAATGATGATATTATTGAATATCTTTGGCCTGTAGTGCAAAGATGAATGATTAAACTGATGAATCTCTTTGGCCCGTAATGCAAAGATGAACAGGTGTTGAGATGAACATGACCGACTGGTGATATAAATGAATATCTTTGGCCTGTAGTGCAAAGATGAATATTTGATTAAAGATGTATATTGATTGCTGTTACAGGGATAAAATATTGATGATGGACTTTTAAATCTTAGAAGATAATAAAACTCATTCTGTACGTGACTCTTCTAATGGATTGTTGTTTTCGCTGCATTTGTTGATCTAAAACTTGTTGTCTAATATATTCTATCAGATTTTTCCCTGTTGAAGACTAATGATAATTTGTTGTATATTATCTTAGTCATAATATTCTCTACTGGGCTAATGGAGCCCACCCTTTTTTTTGTTCCATTTTTCTTCTCAGGAGGTGAGAACATAGCAGGATCGAGTTGGGGTATGGAGTGATGGTTCTAGGAAGATGTTTTAGCTGTCCTCACTATTTCTGTAAAATAGTGTATGAATAATTGTAATGAGGACTTATTTGGGTGTGGATATTGTCTAGAAGGCAATATTTGTATTTAAACTCACAGTTGTGTTGTCGTATTTTACACGACATTTGTATTATTGAAGTTGTAGTTTGCTTTCTATACCATATATTTTGGTGACTCGGAATGGGTATTATATACCTATTTTGGGGGCGTCACAATTGGTATCAAAGCTTAGGGATATGATCTCTGGCGGAGATCGGGGAATAGAACTAGGAGGGAGAGATGAGTAAATCCTTCGCTAGTGTGTCCTATCTAAGCTTATTTGTTGGTCGGTCATAATATAGGGATATTATGTGATATGTTAATTTGTTTAATTAATCCTTGTTTTATGGCAGTATTTAAGAATTGCTGTTGAGAACGTTAACAATGGAGTGTATGAGACTGTGGAACAACCTTTAGTCACAAACCAGGAGAACGTGCAACAGGAAGGCAATATTCCTCCTGTAAACAACACTACCTAGCAAACGATGAACGATGGAAAGTTTAGGAGCTTTTTGCAATTCATGCAAAATCAGACTAGGGAGACTCATGTACAAAATACGGGTGAAAATAATGGAAACGCGCGGTCTATCACAGCCAAGCAGTTCAAGGAGTTGGGACCACCAGATTTCTAGGGAAAGCCCGATCCGATTAAGGCGGAAACATGGGTCAAGCAAATTACCAAGATATTTGATGTCTTGGGATGCACGAGAGAACGAAGAAGTTCCATTCGCCACCTTTATGTTCCGTGGAGAGGCGGATTCTTGGTGGGAATCAAGTGAAGCGTACCCGACCGACCCTTTTCAACATGTCTTAGTAGACATTTCAGAAACTGTTCAATGACAAGTACTTTCCTGAAAGTATTCATCATATGAAGGAAGTGGAGTTTATTAGGCTGGAACAAAACAACATGATGGTGTCCCGATGACGAGAAGTTTGCGAGAGTTATCCGGTTTTGCACCTCATTTGGTGGAGAATGAGGAGCGATGACGCGGATGTTTACGAGAGTGCTGAAAACCCGATATACGTCAATACCTTATCTCTCATAAATTTTCTCTGTATTCAGATGTTGTTAATAGGGCTCAATTATTATAGAGAGATAATGAGTATACTCAACCAAGGGACCACAACCAGGGTCATATCGGTGACAGCAGTCATCAGAATGATGATAACCAGCAAGGAGGGAAGAATACGGACAAAGGCGGTAACCACTCAGGTGGTAATCGTGGCCATGATAATAGGAGAGGTGACTCAAGTGGAAATTTCAGAAAGAGAAGATTCAACAATGACGGGAAGATATCAGCAGCAGTACGAGCACCAACAACAAATTCTAGGGGAGAGGAACGACCGCCGGTTAGATGTTATAAATGCGGGAAAGAGGGACATATCAGCCCAAACTGTCCACAACAATCCAAGATATGTTATAACTATGGAAAGGAAGGCCAGATAGCTCGGGATTGTTCTGTAGCAAAACCAAGTTCAACGGGGATGGTGACTCCAAGGGCTGTCCCGGATAAGTCGAAATCAGCGGTTCCTGGAAGAATGTTTGTTGTGATTGGCCAAAACGTGAGGAACCCGAACGAGGTGATCACGGGTAAGCTAATCTTGAATTCTTGCGAAGTTTATACCTTACTAGATACCGGTTCTACCCATTCCTTTATCTCTCCTGCTTGTGCTTAATGTTTAAACTTGACTCCGGAGAAATTAGACTTTGATTTATCTGTTGAAACTCCGTTGGGTGAAACCTTCGTTACATCTACAGTTTATAAATCTTGCATGATCCAAGTTGGCACTATCACATTACCTGTTGATCTTATCTCTTTAAAGATACTTGCTTTTGATGTGATTTTAGGAATTGATTGGTTAACCACTCATCATGCCAAAATTGATTATTTTACGTAAGGTTGTTAGTTTTCACATTCTAACCAACTTTGTCATCACAATTCAAACTACTAAACCACTAAAATCGATCCACCGTCATATCAAGCCACAAAGATATTCGTTTATTGAAAAATGGATGCCAAGCTTTCTTAGCCCATGTTATGGATTTGAACAGAGACAAGTCAGATTTGGATAATATTTACATTGTTAAAGAATTTCTGATGTATTTCTAGAAGAACTTCTCGGTTACCCCCGAGCGTGTGACGTTGAATTCTTTATTGACCTTGAACCGGGTACAAAACCCATTTCTAAAACCCATGTATCGAATGGCTCTATTGAACTTGAGGAGTTAAAAGTCCAACTACTGAGAATTATTAGACATCGCCAGTTTCATTAGTCCTAAATACGTCTCCTTGGGGTGCTCTGTTTCTATTAAGTAAAGAAGAAAAGACGGAGTATGCGACTTTGTATTGACTACCGAAATTAAACCATGTCACCATCAAGAATAGGTATCCGCTACCTCACATTGATGACATGTTCGACCAGTTACAAGGAGCACAATTCTTTTCAAAGATTGATCTTCGTTCTGGATATCATCAGCTGAAGATTAAAACTGAGGATATTCCAGAAAGGCGCCTTGAGAACTTGAATGCGGACATTATGAATTCTTAGTCATGTCTTTTGGATTGACTAATGCTCCTACTACTTTCATGGATATGATGAACCGTGTATTCAAGGAATATTTGGATCAGTTCGTTGTTGTCTTTATTGATGACATCCTAATCTATTCCAAAAGTCATGAAGATCATGAGCACCATTTGAAGCTAATACTTGAAAGGCTTCGTGAAAATAAACTATATGCCAAGCTGAAGAAATGTGAGTTCTGGCTTGAGGAAGTAGCATTCCTTGGGCACGTGGTGTCAAAACATGGAGTATCTGTTGACCCGGCGAAGATTGAAGCAATCTGAAAGTTAGGAGCAACCAAAGTCGATGGAAAAGTGCGTAGCTTTCTTGGCTTAGCTGGTTATTATCGGAGATTCGTGGAAGGATTTTCTCGAATCGCTACTCTGTTAACTCAGTTGACTCGGAAGGATACAAAATTTGTATGGAGCGAAGAATGCGAGAAGAGTTTCCAAGAGCTCAAGAGGAGACTCATTTCGGCACCTGTTCTGGCAATACCATCTAGATCGGATGGATTTGTTATCTACAGCGATGCTTCAGGCAAAGGGTTAGGATGTGTTCTCATCCAACATGGGAAAGTCATAGCCTATGCCTCGCGACAACTCAAAGAATATGAGAGGAATTATCCTACTCATGATCTGGAGTTGGCAGCAGTGGTTTTCGCGTTAAAATCTGGAGACACTACTTGTATGGGGAAAAAGTGGAGATTTATACGGACCATAAAAGCCTCAAATATTTCTTCACCCAAAAAGAACTAAATATGCGGCAACGACGTTGGCTTGAGCTGTTGAAAGATTACGATCACACTATTCAATACCATCCTGAAAAAGCGAACGTGGTAGCTGACGCGTTGAGTAGAAGATCATATGCAAGAACGAGTGCGATGATGTCAAGTATACGCATAGAGCCAACTTTAATAGAAAAAGTTAAGGTTGCTCAAGCCACCGACCTGGAGGTAATGCGTATGAAGAAGAAAGTACAAGAAGGTGCTATTCCGGAAGCGAGAATCGATGAAGAAGGAATACTTCGAGTCCACTCCAGACTTTGTGTTCCTAACGACTATGATTTAAAGTATAAGATTATGACGAAGGCACATAATACACCATTTGCAATCCATCCTGGAAGTACCAAAATGTATCGTGATCTTCGACATACATTTTGGTGGAACAATATGAAGAGAGAGATCGCGGAGTTTATCTCGAGGTGTTTAACCTGTCAATGTGTAAAGGCGGAGCATCAAGTGCCAAAGGGTCCATTGCAACCACTTGAGATTCCGAAATGGAAGTGGGAACACATTACCATGGATTTCAATTCATTGTCTTCCCAAAGTTTCTCAAGGCATAGATGCGATTTGGGTTATTGTTGATAGATTAACCAAGTCGCCCATTTCTTTAACGTCGTGAGACTTATTCCTTTGAGCGTCTTGCTCGTATGTGTACGTGAATGAGATTGTGAGATTGCATGGCATGCTAGTATCCATAGTTTGGGATCGTGACCCAAGATTCACTTCAAGATTTTGGGATAGCTTGCGAGAAAGCTATGGACGCAGTTCTGATGCGATTGACATATCATCCTAAAATGGACGAACAATCAGAGAGGACTATTAAAACCCTTGAAGATCTATTAAGACTCTGTGTTCTAGATTTCAAAGGAAGTTGGGATAAGTACTTGCCACTGGTGGAATTCTCCTACAATAACAGTTATCAAGCAAGTATAGACATGACTCCATTTGAGGCGTTGTATGGACGAAAGTGTCGTTCTCCAGTATGCTGGGACGAGGTGGGAGAAGCAACGTTGTTGGGACCAGAATTAGTACACATAACTACAGAAAAGATCCAAATGATTCGATAACATATTCAAACTTTACAAGATCGACAAAAGAGTTATGTTGATCTTCATAGAAAGGACGTGGAGTTTAATATTGGATATCATGTATTGTTACGTGTTGCTCCATGGAAGGGAGTTACAAGATTTGGAAAGAGAGGAAAGCTCAATCCAAGATTTATTGGTCCATTTGAGATTCTTGACCGAATAGGAAATGTGGCCTATAGACTCGCATTACCTCCAAACATGTCTCATGTTCATAATGTTTTTCATATATCTATGCTTCGTAAATATGTGAAAGACCTGAACCACATTATTGAATTAGAACCAGACGAGATAGCCGAAGATTTAACGTACGAGGAGGTACCTGTTAAGATCTTGGATAGGAAAGAGCATGTCCTACGCACCAAGGTTATACCACAAGTTAAGGTTTTGTGGAGAAACCATGTTATTGAAGAAATTACCTGGGAGTTGGAATTGGAAATGAAAGCGAGGTACCCTCACCTGTTCGAAACGCCAAGTACATACGTCAATTTTGAGGATGAAATTTTATAAGGAGGGGAGGTTGTAAGACCCCAACTTATTTTAAATAAAATTAAATTTTCTTTATTCATTATTCTAAATTAATAAGGTGTTAATTTGATATAATGCTTTGGTTATGGGTGAAATGTGCAAGTTTTGCAAAATAAGCAAGTGGTTATAAAATATTCCTTTTGTCGAGGAATATTCGTTTGGTCGTGAAATATTCTTTTTGTCGGGAATCTCCGTACGACGGCGCAGTCATTGTGGGCCCCATAACGGAAAATGGTTGGATGAAAGAAAACGACAAAGTTTGAGTTTTAAAATTAACGGCGTAATTGTTATCGTTAACCTTTGTTGGATTACACAGTGGTTAAAATCGATGTCTGGCGTGGTTGCAATATCATATCTGCGGTATTACAAGATTGTGGAATTATTGATTAAATGCGTGAAAGCACTTACTCAATAATAATTATTACGATGAATTCTTTATTCAATATTTTATTTTATTGATTCAATAATTGCGGCGTTGTCAGTTTATATTATTATTATTTCAATAATTGTCACTGCATAGTATTCTCCATTATCAGATCAATAATTCATATTATTTGAATAATATTATTAGATAACATTATTGGCAATGTCTAGAAAGTTCTGTCAAGGAGAGGTTAGGTCATCTAATTGTGCGCCAGTAAGGAGAAATCCTTATTGGAAAGCTGTGACGCCCCCAAAATAGGTATACATCACCCATTCTGAGTTGTCAATACATGGAACAGAAACAACTACAACTTTATTATTACAACAGTAAAACTGTGAGTTTAAATACAAATATTATCTTCTAGACAATATTTATACTCAAATAAATCCTCATCACATTTATTGATACATTATTTTACAAAAATGGTGAGGACTACTAAACAATCCTTTCTAAAACCTTCATTCCATTACCCAGGCTAAATACTATCTTATATTCTAGCCTCCACGAGAAGAATGGAACAAAAAGGAAAAGGGTGAGCTCAACTAGCTCGATAAAGAATATTATGACTAAGATAATATACAACAAATTATCGTTAGTCTTCAACGAGGAAAAAATTTAATAGAATCTGATAGACAACAAGTTTGGGATCAATATTCAGCAGCGAAATAATAATTCATAGAAGAGTTACGTAGAGAATGAAATCTACTATAATCTATGAATTTAACGGTCCATCATCAATATTTTATCCTGTAACATCAATCAATATTCATCTCAAATCAAACATTCATCTTTGCTACTACGGCCAAGATATTCATCGATCGGTCGTATTCATCTCAACACTGTTCATCTTTTGCACTACAAATGCCAAAGATATTCTTGAAATCATTCATCTTTTACTTTTCTGGGCCAAAGATATTCAATAATATCATCATTTAAGGCGAGGATGATGAAAAATATTTTTAAAGAACGAATCCGATTGAAACAAAATGACAAGGATTAAGGATTAATGATTAGTACTTTGTTTTATCCATGTCCAACAATACCTCAAAAATAATCATAGTGGTGTAAAATTCAAGAATGATCAAAACATGGATACAATCAAAGCTAGTATCCGAATAGATGTTTTGGACAAAAGAAAAATTTTCATTTTTAGGTGAATAGTGCCATATCGTGAATAGTATCGTATATCGTGAATAGTCTTGATACGTAAATAGTAACTCAACACCAAAAGATAGAAATTCCACAAAAAAATATTTTCACGCTTCATGAATAGTACTAAGTGAATAGTAACTTTCGTGAATAGTAACTCATGAATAGTAACTCGTGAATAGTAACTCATGAATAAGTAACCCAGAGCATGAAAAAGTTCCAAATTTGATAAAACTTGGATCGACATTTCAACGTAATGATATTGAAGAAATAATATCATTCTGAAAAAAATAATATCCCTTACCTCGAAAGAATCGATTGCTTGGAAGGAAAGGTCGGAGTGATCTTTGAATGAAACTTGTCTTGACGAATGACTCTCAAAGTATCTAAATACTCACAAAATCGCTCAACAATATAGAGAGAAAGAGAGAAAACTTTGTTTACGGTGTGATTTTCAATTCTAATTTAGCCCTCTATTTATAGGAAAATGTTAGCCGTAAAAGCAGACTTGACTGCTACACGATGGCTTTACACTTTACTATTGCCACCCACCACATTTGAAATAAAATTCAGCACATTTCTTCACCAACCACAAGTGGGGCCCACTCAATTCTAGAATTTTCCACCAAAATCAATTATAAACCTAATTTTGAATCAAACACCTCTTAAAATTCACAACAAATCATTAGTGCATTTTAACGGTTCAAAATTTGTGGACATATACTCAACTTATGTATGTATAACATACCCAAAAATTACCACAATCCAATGGTCGGGATTAAAAATTATATCCCCATGATATATCTCAAAACCCACGATTTAATTTTAATACCTCCATCTGGTAAAATCTTGATAAAACACCTCAACAATAATTTCTTCATTTATAACCACATAAATAAATCCATCATTTATATCCACATAAAATAAATATTTCTTTATCATATGAATCAATAATTAATTATTCACAAATAATATTACGTAATCACAATCCATGATTAAATGACGGTAGTTCCGGGAAAGAGGGGCTTTCAGATAAGGATTTCTCCTTCTTGGCGGCGCAATTAGGTGACCAAACCTCTCCTTGTGAGAACTTTCTAGACATTGCCAATAATGCTATCTAATAATATTATTCAAATAATATGAATTATTGATCCGATAATGGAGATAATGTGCGTGTGACAATTATTGAACAACAATAATATAAAATATCAACGCAACAATTATTGAATCAATAAAATAAAATATTGAGCGATAACTCATGTGAAAATTATTGAGTAGTGCCTTCTTACGTAAGGATCAATAATTCAACAATCTTTGTGCAATCTGGTGTAACTCTTTATGCAACCACGCGTATTCATCGTATTTTAACCACCGGGTATTCAACGATCTTAACTTGATAAACAACTTCTGTAGTTATTTTTAACCAACTTATATTTGTCGTTTTCTTCATCCAATCGCTTTCCGTTATGGGGCCCACACATGGTCACTTGCAGTAAATGCGAATATTCCCAAGCGATCTAATATTCCACGACCAAACGAATATTCCCAAACAACAATGAATATTTTATAACCACTTGCTTATTTTGAAATATTTGCGTATTTAACCCTTAACTATCCACATTAATCAAATCAACCCTTACTATTTCAAAATAATAAATAAAGGAAATTCCTTTTATTTAAAAAAAATTAGGGGTCTTACAACCTCCCTTCTTATGAAATTTAAGTCCTCGAAATTGGCGTGCGATACTGGTGTTTGAAAAGGTGAGGATACCTCGCTTTCATTTCCGTTTCCAATTCCCAGTCATTTCCTCTATAGCATGATTCCTCCACAAAACTTTAACTTGTGGTATGACCTTTCTTGGCGTGGGACATGCTCCTTCCTATCCAAGATCTTGATAGGTACCTCCTCATACGTTAAGTCTTGGCTATCTCGTCCGGGTTCTAACTCAATAACGTGGTTCGGGTCTTTCACATATTTACTGAAATGCACGATATGTGAAACACATTATGAACACGAGACATACTCGGAGGTAACGCAAGTCTATAGGCTACATTTCCTACTCGGTCGAGAATTTAAAATGGACCAATAAATGCGTGGATTGAGCTTTCCTCTCTTCCCAAATCTTGTAACTCCCTTCCATGGAGCAACTTCATGACAATACATGATCCCTACATTAAATTCCACGTCCTTTCGATGAAGATCCGCATAACTCTTTTGTCGATCTTGAGCCGTTTTGTATCGTTATCGAATCATTTGGATCTTTTCGGTGATCATACGTACTAACTTTCGGGTCCCAACAATGTTGCTTCACCCACCTCATCCCAACATATTGGAGAGCGACATTTTCGTCCATATAATGCTTGAATGGAGCCACACCTATACTTGCACGATAACTATTGTTGTGGAGAATTCCACCAATGGTAAATACTTATCCCAACGCCTTGAAGTCTAGGACACGAGTCTTAATAAATCTTCAAGAGTTTGAATAGTCCTCTCTGATTGTCCGTCCGGTTTGGGGATGGTATGCGAACTAAATCGCAAATCCGTGCCCATAGCTTTTTGCAAGCTAACCCAAAATCTTGAAGTGAATCTTGGGTCACGATCCAAAACTATGGATACTGAGCATGCCATGCAACCTCACAATCTCATTTACGTACATACTAGCAAGGCGTTCAAGTGAATAAGTCTCCGTATCGGCAAGAAATGAAGCGGAGACTTGGTTAATCTATCAACAATAACCCACATAGCATTGATGCCTTGAGAAACCGTAGGAAGACCGTAACGAAATCCATGGTAATGTGTTCCCACTTCCATTCCTAATCTCAAGTGGTTGCAACGGACCCTTAGGTACTAGATGCTCCGCCTTTACCGTTGGCAAGTTAAACACATCGAGATAAACTTTGCAATCTCTCTCTTCATATTATTCCACCAAAATGTATGTCGAAGATCACGATACATTTTAGTACTTCCAAGATGGATTGCAAATGGTGTATTGTGTGCCTCCATCATAATCTTGTACTTCAAATCGTCGTTAGGAACACAAAGTCTAGAGTGGACTCAAAGTATTCCTTCTTCATCAATTCTCGCTTAGGAATAGCTCCTTCTTGTACTTTCTTCTTCATCATACGCATCGGCTCGGATTGGTGGCTTGAGCAACCTTAACTTTTTCTATTAAAGTTGGCTCTGTCGTATACTTGACATCATCGCTTTTCGTTCCCGCATATGATCTTCTACTCGATAAATGCGGCTACCACGTTAAACTTTACCGGGGTGGTATTGAATAGTGTGGTCGTAGTCTTTCAATAGCTCGAGCCAACGCGTCATTTGCCGCATGTTGAGTTCTTTTTGAGTGAAGAAATATTTAAGGCTTTTATGATCTGAATATATCTCCACTTTCTCCCCATATAGATAGTGCCTCCATATCTTTAAGCGCAACGATTAGCCGCTTGACTCTAGATCATGAGTAGGATAATTCCTCTCATACTCTTTAAGTTGTCGCGAGGCATAGGCTATGACTTTCCCACGTTGCATGAGAACACATCCTAACCCTTTGCACGAAGCATCGGCAGATAACAAATCCATCCGAACCGGATGGTATTGTTAGAAACAGTCTTAGAAATAAGTCTCCTCTTAAGCTCTTGGAAACTTTTCTCGCATTCTTCGTCTCCAAACGAATTTACGTATCCTTTCGAGTTAGAAGAGTTAATGGAGTAGCGATTCGAGAAAACCCTTCCACGAATCTCCGATAATAACCATTAAGCCCAAAAAGCTACGTACTTGATCCACCGACTTGGTTGCTCCCAACTTTGTATTGCTTCATCTTGGCGGGATCAACAGATACTCCATGTTTTGACACCACATGCCCAAGAAATGCTACTTCCTCGAGCCGAACTCGCATTTCTTCAATTTGGCATATAGTTGGTTTTCACGAAGCCTTTGGAGTACCGACTTCAAATGGTGCTCATGATCTTCACGACTTTTGGAATATATAAGGATGTCATCAATAAAGACAACAACGAATGATCCAAATATTCCTTGAATACTCGGTTCATCATATCCATGAAAGCCGCAGGAGCATTAGTTAGTCAGAAAGACATGACTAAGAATTCATAATGCCCATACCGAGTTACGAAGGCGTCTTTGGAATATCCTCGATTCTAATCTTGGTGATGATATCCGAAGCGAAGATCGATTTTTGAAAAGAATTGTGCCTTACCTTGCAATCGGTCAAACAAGTCATCAATACGAGGTAGAGGATACTATATTCTTGATGGTGACATGGTTCAATTCCGATAGTCGATACAAAGTCGCATACTCCGTCTTTCTTCTTTACAAATAAAAGCAGGAGCACCCCGAGGAGATGTCTTGGGGCGAATGAAACCAATGTCCAACAATTCACGTAGTTGGACCTTTAACTCTGAAGTTCAATAGGAGCCATTCGATATGGGGTTTTAGAAATGGGCTTTGTGCGGTTCAAGATCAATAAAGAATTCAACTTCACGTTACGGGGTGTAGGCCAAGGAAGTTCTTGAAATCGTCGGAAAGTCGATAACAACGGAATATTATTCAAATTTGGCGTGTCTTTATTCAAATCCATAACATGGGCTAAGAAAGCTTGACATCCGTTTTTCAATAAGCGAATAGCTTTATGATTAGATATGATGTGATTGATTTTAATGGTTTAGTTGCTTGAATTAAATACAACAGGGTTGGTTAGGAATATGAAAACTAACAACCTTACGAAAACAATCAATTTTGGCATGATGAGTAGTTAACCAATCAATCCCTAAAATCACATCAAAAGCAAGTATCTTTAAAGAGATAAGGTCAACGGTGTAAGGTAATGGTGCCAACTTGAATCAAACAAGATTTATAAGCGATGGAATGTGATGAAAGTTTCTCTAACGGAGTTTCCACGAGATAGATCAAAGTCTAATTTCTCTAGAATCGAGTTTAAGCGTTGAGCACATGCGGAGAGATAAATGAATGGGTATGCTTAGGTGTCAAGTAAGGTATAAACTTAGCAAGAATTTATAAATAGCTTACCGTGATCACCTCGTTTGGGTTCCTCGCATTATGACCGATCCACAACAAACGCTCTTCCGGAATCGTTGACTTTGACTTTTACGGGACGATCTTTTGAGTCACCGTCCATTGAACTAGGTTTATTCTGCGTACAATCTCGGCGATATGTCCTTCCTTTCCACAACTATAGCATACCTTGAACTGTTGTGGGGCGGTTTGGTGATATGTCCCTCTTTTTTCGCATTTGTAGCATATGGCCGGTGGTCGATCTCCTCCCCTTAGAACCGATTCTTTGCCGCAAGACTGTCGTCTTCACATAGTCGTTGTTAAATCTCCTCTTTTTAAAATCTCCTCCCGACTCGCTTCTTACATTTTCATGACCATGATTACCACCAGAGTGGTTACCATTTACGTCCGTCTGTTTCTTTCTCCGCAGTTATCATTATTACATTGATGCTATCTACGATACGATCCTGGTTATGGTCCTCGGTTGGCCAGTACTCGTTATCTCGCTCTAATAATTGAGCCTGTTTACAACATCTCGAATAAAGAGAATGTTTATGAGAAATGAGATCTTGGCGTATCTGGGTTTCAAACCTCTAAGAAACATCCGCGTCATCGTTCCTCATTCTCCACCAAATGAGGTCTGCAAACACAGATAACTCTGCAAACTTTGCCTCGTCTTGAGACACCGTCATGTTGTTTTGCTCTAATCGATGAACTCCACTTCCTTCATATAGCGAACACTTTCGGGAAAGTATTTGTCATTAAATAGTCTCTGAAACGTCTCCCAAGACATCTTGAGTGCGGTGGATGGAGTGCAACTTCACGAGACTCCCACCGATGAATCTGCCTCGCCACGGAACATAAAGGTGGCAAATGGAACCTTCTGTTCCTCCGTGCATCCCAAGACATCGAATATCTTGGTAATTTGCTTGACCCATGTTTCCGCCATGATCGGATCTCGGCTTTCCCTTAAATTCAGTGGTCCCAACTCTTTGAAGCGCTTGGTTTGTGACAACCCGTGAATTGCTATCATTTCCTCCTGTATTTTGAACACGAGTCTCCTCGTCGATTTTGCATGAGCTGAAAAACTTCTAAACATCCCTCGTTCATCATCTGCTCCATGGTGTTGTTCACGGGAGGAACATTGCCGACTGTTGCACGTTCTCCTCGTTGGTAAATCTGAGCATCTCCACGGTCTCATTTACTCCATTGTTAATATTCTCGATCGACATTCTCAAATCTTTATCATAAAACAAGGGTTAATTAAAAAATCAATATATCACATAATATCCCTTATATCTTGACCAACTAACAAATAAGCTTAGGTAGGACACACTAGCGAAGGATTTACTCGTCTCTCCCTCCTAGTTCTATTCCCCGATCTCCGCCAGAGATCATATCCTAAGCTCGATACCAAGCTGTGGCGCCCCCAAAATAGGTATACATCACCCATTCTCGAGTTGTCGATACATGATGCGAAACAACTACAACTTTATTATTACAACAAGTAAAAGCGTGAGTTTAAATACAAATATTATCTTCTAGACAATATTTATACTCAAATAAATCCTCATCACATTTATTGATACATTATTTTACAAAATGGTGAGGACTACTAAACAATCCTTTCTAAAACCTTCATTCCATACCCAGGCTAGACTACATACTTATATTATATTCTCGCCTCCACGAAAGAATGGAACAAAAAGGAAAAGGGTGAGCTCAACTAGCTCGATAAAGAATATTATGACTAAGATAATATACAACAAATTATCGTTAGTCTTCAACGAGGAAAAATTTAATAGAATCTGATAGACAACAAGTTTCGGATCAATATTAGCGGTGAAATAATAATTCATAGAAGAGTTACGTAGAGAATGAAATCTACTATAATCTATGAATTTAACGATCCATCATCAATATTTTATCCTGTAACATCAATCATATTCATCTCAAATCAAACATTCATCTTTGCACTCTCTGGCCAAAGATATTCATCGATCGGTCGTGTTCATCTCAACACTGTTCATCTTTGCTACTGAGGCCAAAGATATTCTTCAGAAATCATTCATCTTCATTCATTACACTACTGGCCCAAGATATTCAATAATATCATCATTTAAGACTGAGGATGATGAAAAATATTTTTAAAGAACGAATCCAGTGAAACAAAATGACAAGGATTAAGGATTAATGATTCGTACTTTGTTTTATCCATGTCCAACAATACCTCAAAAATAATCATAGTGGTGTAAAATTCAAGAATGATCAAAACATGGATACAATCAAAGCTAGTATCCAGAATAGATGTTTTGGACAAAAAGAAAAATTTTCATTTTTCGGTGAATAGTGCCATATACGTGAATAATCAAGATATCGTGAATAGTCTTGAGTATCGTAAATAGTAACTCAGAACCAAAAGATAGAAATTCCACAAAAAAAAATATTTTCACGCTTCATGAATAGTACTTTCGTGAATAGTAACTTCGTGA
The DNA here is from genome assembly GCA_020205615.1 of Panax quinquefolius. Classification (NCBI taxonomy): domain Eukaryota; kingdom Viridiplantae; phylum Streptophyta; class Magnoliopsida; order Apiales; family Araliaceae; genus Panax; species Panax quinquefolius. The sequence continues at coordinate 37,751,805 of CM035173.1, forward strand.
ATAGTAACTCATGAATAGTAACTTCGTGAATAGTAACTCATGAATAATAGTAACCCCGACATGAAAAAGTTCCAAATTTGATAAAAACTTCAGATCAACATTTCAAAGATAATGATATTGAAGAAATAATATCATTCTGAAAAAATAATATCCCTTACCTCAAAGAATCGATGCCTTGGAAGGAAAGGTCGGAAAGTGATCTTTGAATGAAACTTATCTTGAACAAATGACTCTCAAAGTATCTAAATACTCACAAAATACGCTTCAACAATATAGAGAGAGAGAGAGAAAACTTTGTTTACGGTGTGATTTTCAATTCTAACTTAGCCTCTATTTATAGGAAAATGTTAGCCCGTAAAGCGCGGACTTGACTTTCCACCACGATGGCTTTACACCGCTACTATTGCCACCCACCACATTTGAAATAAAATTCAGCACATTTCTTCACCAACCACAAGTGGGGCCCACTCAATTCTAGAATTTTCCACCAAAATCAATTATAAACCTAATTTTCGAATCAGACACCTCTTAAAATTCACAACAAATCATTCGTGCATTTTTAACGGTTCAAAATTTGTGGACATATACTCAACTTATGTATGTATAACATACCCAAAAATTACCACAATCAACGGTCGGATTAAAAATTATAACCCCATGATATATCTCAAAACCCACGATTTAATTTTTAATACCTCCAATCTGGTAAAATCTTGATAAAACACCTCAACAATAATTTCTTCATTTATAACCACATAAATAAATCCATCATTTATATCCACATAAAATAAATATTTCTTTATCATATGAATCAATAATTAATTATTCACAAATAATATTACGAAATCACAATTATGATGACCAGTAGTTTCTCAGGAAGAGGGGGCTTTCAGATAAGGATTTCTCTTCTCTTGGCGCAATTAGGTGACCAAACCTCTCCTTGATGAACTTTCTAGACATTGCCAATAATGCTATCTAATAATATTATTCAAATAATATGAATTATTGATCCGATAATGGAGATAATGTGCGGTGACAATTATTGAACAACAATAATATAAAATATCAATGCGTGAATTATTGAATCAATAAAATAAAATATTGAACGAGAACTCATTGTGAAAATTATTGAGTAGTGCCTTCTTACGTAAGGATCAATAATTCAACAATCTTTATGCAATCTGGTGTCTTCTTTGTGCGACCACGCGTATTCGTATTTTAACCACCGGGTATTCCAACATCTTAACGGTAACAACTACGCCAGTTATTTTTAACCAACTTATATTTGTCGTTTCTTCATCCAATCGCTTTCAGTTATGGGGCCCACATTGGGCTGCTACCGTAAATTTAATATTCCCCGACAAGCGATCGAATATTCCACGACCAAACGAATATTCCCCGACAACAATGAATATTTTATAACCACTTGCTTATTTTGAAATATTTGCGTATTTAACCCTTAACTATCCACATTAATCAAATCAACCCTTACTATTTCAAAATAATAAATAAAGGAAATTCCTTTTTATTTAAAAAAAATTTCGGGGTCTTACAAAAGCCCCCTCTTTCCTGGGAACGGCCTGGTTGTCATAATTGTGATTCTGTAATATTATTTGAGAATAATTAGTTATTGATTTATATGATAAGAAAATATTTATTTGATGTGAATATAAATGATGCATTTATTTATTTATGTGGTTATAATTGAAGGAATTAATGTTGAGGTATTTTATCAGTATTTTGTCGCAATGGAAGTATTAAAAATCACCCGTTTATGGATTTCGGATATTTTTGGTTTAGAATTTGGAAAAATTTAAAGCTACAAGGTTGTAGAGAATTCGATTTCAAGCAGAATAGACATAAAATTCGTATTTTTCTGATAAACGGGCTATTTTTTTATGAATTACTGAAGTTTCGGAAAATAAAATGATTTTTTATTTAATTATGGGTGGGACCCACTTTTTGGTTGGTGTTAATAACACATGGGCTGCTATTTTCTTCCAACTTGGCTGGCTTGGTTGGTGAAGGTGTGCATAGGATTTGAAAAATAAATAATATTAATTTATTATTTTAGTCTCCTTTGGCGTTCTAATATTTTCCTATAAATAGATGCTTAGGTTAGAATTGAAAATCACACCAGAAACAAGTTTTCTTTCTCTCTAGATTATCGAGCGTATTCTTGTGAGTATTTTGATACTTTGAGTGTTGCTATACGGTGCAAGTTTCTGTCGACTTTATATCCGAAATTCAGTCAGAAGTACGGTTATTTTGAGGTAAGGGATGTTACTTTCTTTCGAAATGATATTATTTTTTTCAATATCATTATGCCGAAATATTGGTGAAATTTTTAATCAAATTTGGAACTTTTTGTGTCGGGGTTACTATTCATGTATACGGCACTATTCACGTATACGGCACTATTCACCGAAAAATGAAATTTTCTTCGTTTTGTCCAAGATATCTATTATGGTTACTATCTTTGATTATATCCATGTTTTGATCTTTATTTTGAGTTCTGCTTCACAAATGGTTATTTTGAAGTATTATTGATCTTGGATAAACTGTAATACGAATCCCTAATATTTGTCCTTCTGTCTCATTGGATTCATTTTCTTTAAAATATTTTTCATCATCCTCAGTCCTAAATGATGATATTACTGAATATCTTTGGCCTGTAGTGCAAAGATGAATGATTAAACTGATGAATCTCTTTGGCCCGTAGTGCAAAGATGAACATGTGTTGAGATGAACATGACCGACTGGTGATATAAATGAATATCTTTGGCCTGTAGTGCAAAGATGAATATTTGATTAAAGATGTATATTGATTGTTACATACAGGGATAAAATATTGATGATGGACTTTTAAATCTTAGAAGATAGTAGAACTCATTCTGTACGTGACTCTTCTAATGGATTGTTGTTTTCGCTGCATTTGTTGATCTAAAACTTGTTGTCTAATATATTCTATCAGATTTTTCCCTGTTGAAGACTAATGATAATTTGTTGTATATTATCTTAGTCATAATATTCTCTACTGGGCTAGTTGAGCTCACCCTTTTCCTTTTTGTTCCATTTTTCTTCTCAAGAGGTGAGAACATAGCAGGATCGAGTCGGGGTATGGAGTGATGGTTCTAGCAAGATGTTTTAGATGTCCTCACTATTTCTGTAAAATAGTGTATAAATAATTGTAATGAGGACTTATTTGGGTGTGGATATTGTCTAGAAGGTAATATTTGTATTTAAACTCACAGTTGTGTTGTCGTATTTTACACGACATTTGTATTATTGAAGTTGTAGTTTGCTTTCTATACAATGTATTTTGGCGACTCAGAATTGGTGTTGTATACCTATTTTGGGGGCGTCACAGAAAATCACACCAGAAACTAAAGTTTTCTCTCTACTTCTCTCTCTATATTATCGAGCGTATTCTTGTGAGTATTTTGATACTTTGAGTGTTGCTATACTGGTCTGCAAGTTCCTTTCAAAGACTACATCCAAAGATTCCAAATGTAAGTACTCTTTCTGAGGTAAGGGATATTATTTTTTTTAAAATGATATTATTTCTTCTAATAGCATTATGCCGAAATATTGGTAAGATTTTTCTTGTGAAATTCTGATCTTTTTATGTCAGAGTTACTATTCACGAGTTACTATTCATGAGTTACTATTCATGAGTTACTATTCACGAGTTACTATTTACGAGTACTATTCATGAAGCATGATAATTTTTCTTGTGAAATTCTTATCTTTTAGTGTCGGGGTTACTATTCATGTATATGGCACTATTCACGTATACGACACTATTCACAAATACGACACTATTCACAGAAAAATTAAATTTTCTTTTCTGTGTCAAAGATTATCTATTATGGATACTAGCTTTGATTGTATCCATGTTTTGATCATTCTTGAATTTTACTCCACCATGATTATTTATGAAGTATTTTTGAACTCGGTTTGGTTAAAGTACGAATCCTTAATATTTGTTCTTTTGTTTCACTGGATTCGTTTTCTTTAAAACATTTTTCATCATCCTCAGTCCTAAATGATGACATTACTGAATATCTTTGGCCTGTAATGCAAAGATGGTTGATTTTCTTATGAGTATCTTTGGCCCGTATTGCAAAGATGAACAGGTGTTGAGATGAACATGACCAATTAATGAATATCTTTGGCCCGTAGTGCAAAGATGAACAGGTGTTGAGATGAACATGACCGACTGATGAATATCTTTGGCCTGTAGTGCAAAGATGAATATTTGATTCAAGATGAATATTGATTTATGTTACACGGATAAAATATTGATGATGGACTTTTAAATTCATAAATGTTAGTAGATTTCATTCTCTACTTAACTCTTCTAATGAATTGTTGTTTCCGCTGCAGTTGTTGATCTAAAACTTGTTGTCTGTCGTATTCTATCAAATTTTTCCCTGTTGAAGACTAACGATAATTTGTTGTACATTATCTTAGTCATAATATTCTTTACTGGGCTAGTTGAGCTCACCCTTTTCCTTTTTGTTCCATTTTTCTTCTCATGAGGCGAGAATATAACGGAAACTAGTCGGGTGTGGAGTGATGGTTCAAGATAGTGGTTTTAGTAGTCCTCACTATTTTGTAAAATAGTGTATCAATAATTATATTGAGGACTTATTTGGGTATGGATATTGTCTAGAAGACAATATTTGTATTTAAACTCACAATTTATATGTTGTATTAATAAAGTTGAAGTTGTTTCTGTACCATGTATTTGGCGACTCAAAATGGGTTATGGATTGAACCTATTTTGGGGGCGTCACAGAGCCACACACAACAATACATGATCCCCAATACTAAATTCCACGTTCTTTCGATGAAGATCCGCATAACTCTTTTGTCGATCATGTGCTGTTTGTATATATTGTCGAATCATTTGGATCTTTTCTGTAGTCATACGTACCAATTCTGGTCCAATAATGTTGCTTCACCCACCTCATCCCAACGTACTGGAGAGAGACACTTTCGTCCATACAATGCTTCGAATGGAGCTACACCTATACTTGCCTGATAACTGTTGTTGTAGGAGAATTCCACCAATGATAAATACTTATCCCAACTCCCTTTGAAGTCTAGGACACAGAGTCTTAATAGATCTTCAAGAGTTTGAATAGTCCTCTCTCGATTGTCCGTCCGTTTGAGGATGGTATCTTAAAGCAATCGTAAATCTGCGTGCCCATAACTTTCTGCAAGCTAACCCAAAATTATGAAGTGAATCATGGGTCACGATCCGAAACTATGGATAATGGCATGCCATGCAATCTCATAATCTCATTTACGTACATACGAGCAAGACGTTCAAGGGAATAAATCTCCCGTATCGGCAAGAAATGAGCAGACTTAGTTAATCTATCAACAATAACCTAAATCGCATCTATGCCTTCATAAATTGTGGGAAGACCCGTAACGAAATCCATGATAATGTGTTTCCACTTCCATTTCAGAATCTCAAGTGGTTGCAATGGACCCTTTTGCACTTGATGCTCCGCCTTTACACGTTGACAAGTTAAACACCTCGAGATAAACTTCGCGATCTCTCTCTTCATATTATTCCACCAAAATGTATGTCAAAGATCATGATACATTTTGGTACTTCCAAGATGGATTGCAAATGGTGTATTGTGTGCCTCCATCATGATCTTATACTTCAAATCAGAGTCGTTAAGAACACAAAGTTTGGAGTTGAATCGAAGTATTCCTTCTTCATCGATTATTGCTTCTGGGATAACACCTTCTTGTACATTCTTCTTCATACGCATCAGCTCCGGGTCTGTGGCTTGAGCAACTTTAACTTTATCGATTAAAGTTGGTTCTATGCGTATACTTGACATCATCGCATGGGTCCCCGGAGTCTTGAATTCTATCTTCATATTTTGTAAATCACACAAAATGAGCCTTTCTGTTGACAACATCGCATTCGTTCCCGCATATGATCTTCTACTTAATGCGTCAGCTACCACGTTCGCTTTTCCAGGATGGTATTGAATGGTGTGGTCGTAACCTTTCAACAGCTCGAGCCAACGTCGTTGTCGCATGTTGAGTTCCTTTTTGGTGAAGAAATATTTGAGGCTTTTATAGTCTGAATATATCTCCACTTTCTCCCCATATAGATAGTGTCTCCAAATTTTCAATGTGAAAACGACTGGTGCCAACTCTAGATCATGAGTAGGGTAATTCCTTTCATATTCTTTGAGTTGTCGCGAGGCATAGGCTATAAATTTTTCATGTTGCATGAGAACACATCCTAACCCTTTGCCTGAAGCATCGCTGTAGATAACAAATCCATCCGAACCAAATGGTATTGTCAGAACAGGTGCCGAAATGAGTCTTCTCTTAAGCTCTTGGAAACTCTTATCACATTCCTCGCTCCATACAAATTTTGTATCTTTCCGAGTCAGCTGAGTTAACGGAGTAGCAATTTAATAAAATCCTTCCACAAATCTCCGATAATAACCAGCTAAACCCAGAAAGCTACGTACTTCGGTCACCGACTTCATTTGCTCCCAACTTTGTATTGTTTCAAAATTCGTTGGGTTAACAGATACTCCATGTTTTGACACCACGTGCCCAAGGAATGCTACTTCCTCAAGCCAGAACTCACATTTCTTCAACTTGGCATATAACTTATTTTCACGAAGCCTTTAAAGTACCAACTTCAAATGGTGCTCATGATCTTCACGGATTTTGGAATATATAAAGATGTCATCAATAAAGACAACAACGAACTGAACCAAATATTCTTTGAATACTCGGTTCATCATATCCATGAAATCCACGTGAGCATTAGTCAATCCAAAAGACATGACCAGGAATTCATAATGCCCGCACAGAGTTTTAAAGGCAATCTTCAGAATATCCTCAGTTTTAATCTTCAGCTGATGATATCCAGAACGAAGATTGATCTTTGAAAAGAATTGTGCTCTTTGCAACTGGTCAAATAGGTCATCAATGCGAGGTAGCGGATACCTATTCTTGATGGTGACATGGTTCAATTCCCGGTATTCAATACAAAGTCGCATACTCCCGTCTTTCTTCTTTATAAATAAAACAGGAGCACCCCAAGGAGATGTACTAGGACGAATGAAACCGATTTCCAACAACTCCTATAGTTGGACCTTCAACTCCTGTAGTTGGACCTTCAACTCCTGTAGTTGGACCTTTAACTCCTGAAGTTCAATAGGAGCCATTCGATATAAGGTTTTAGAAATGGGCTTTGTACCAGGTTCAAGGTCAATAACAAATTCAACTTCACGTTCTGGGGGTAGACCAGGAAGTTCTTCAGGAAATACGTCAGGAAATTCACTAACAAAAGAAATATTATTCAAATCTGACGTGTTTTTGTTCAAGTCCATAACATGGGCTAAGAAAGCTTGACATCCATTTTTTAATAAACAAATGGCTTTATGGCTTGATATGACAGTGATTGATTTTAGTGGTTTGGTTGCTTGAATTCGCACAACAGGATGGTTAGGAATATGAAAACTAACAACCTTACGAAAACAATCAATTTTGGCATGATGATTAGTTAACCAATCAATCCCTAAAATCACATCAAATGCATGTATTTTTAAAGAGATAAGATCAATAGGTAATGTGATGGTGCCAACTTGGATCAAACAAGATTTATAAATAGTGGATGTAATGAAAGTTTCTCCTAACGGAGTCTCCACAGATAAGTCAAAGTCTAATTTCTCCAGAGTCAAGTTTAAACGTTGAGCACAAGCAGGAGAGATAAATGAATGGGTAGAACCGATATCTAGTAAGGTATAAACTTCGCAAGAGTTTATGATTAGCTTACCCGTGATCACCTCGTTCGGGTTCCTCGTATTTTGGCCAGTCACGGCAAATGCTCTTCTAAGAACCGCTGACTTTGACTTGTTTGGGACAACCTTCACCAGTCACCATCGCCATTGCTTTTCTTACTGAAGACAATCTCGAGTGATATGACCTTCTTTTCCACAATTATAACATACTTTGAACTGTTGTGGGCAGTTTGGGCTGATGTGTCCCTCTTTTCCACATTTATAACATACGACCGGTGGTCGTTCTCCTCCCTTAGAAACAGCTTGATCTTTGGTCTTTGGCGACGCCTTCGCATTGTCATTGTTGTACCTTCTCTTTTAAAATCCCCACTCGCTTCTTCTTCTATTATTATGGCCATGATTACCACCAAAGTGGTTACCGCTTTTATCAGTATTTTTTCCTCCCCGCTGGTTATCATTGCTCTGATGACTGCTGCCACCGGTATGACCCTAGTTGTGGTCCCTTGGTTGAACATACTCATTATCTCGCTCTAATAATTGAGCCATGTTGACAACATCTGAATATAGAAAAAATTTGTGAGAAATGAGGTATTGACAAATGTTGGGTTTCAAACCTCTCAGAAACATCTGCGTCATACGTTCCTCATTCTCTACCAAATGAGGTGCAAACCTGGAAAACTCTGTGAACTTAGCCTCGTACTGGGACACCGTTATGTTGTTCTGTTCCAGTCTAATAAACTCCACCTCCTTCATATGACGAATACTTTCTAGAAAGTACTTGTCATTGAACAGTTTCTGAAATGTTTCCCAAGACATGTTGAGTGTGACTGGCTGGGTACGCTTCACAGATTCCCACCAGTAATCTGCCTCACCACGGAACATAAAGGTGGCGAATGGAACCTTATGTTCCTTCACGCATCCCAAGACATCGAATATCTTGGTAATTTTCTTGACCCACATTTTCGCCTTAATTGGATCCGGATTTCCCCAGAATTTTGGTGGTCCCAACTCTTTGAACTACTTGCCTGTGACAAACCGCCTATCATTTCCACCCGTATTTTGTACACGAGTCTCCCTCGTCTGATTTTGCATAAACTGCAAGAAGCTTCTAAACATCCCATCGTTCATCGTCTGATCAGTGGTGTTGTTTACAGGAGGAACATTGTCGTCATGTTGCACGTTCTCTTGATTGGTAAGTAAAGGTGTCTCCACGGTCTCATTTACTCCATTGTTAACATTATCAGTTGCCATTCTCAAATGCTTCCATAAAACATGGGTTAATTAAAGAAATTAACATATCTATATTCTGACCAACCAACAAATAAGCTTAGATAGGACACACTAGCGAAGAATTTACTCGTCTCTCCCCTCCTAGTTCTATTCCCCGATCTCCGCCAGAGACCATATCCCTAAGTTCTGATACCAACTGTGACGCCCCCAAAATAGGTATACATCACCCATTCTGAGTCGCCAAAAACATGGTACAGAAATAACTATAACTTTATTAATACAGTTGTCGTGCAAAATACGACAACACATAAACTGTGAGTTTAAATACAAATATTGTCTTCTAGACAATATTCACACTCAATTAAGTCCTCATTACAATTATTGATACACTATTTTACAAAATCGTGAGGACTACTATAACAACTGCCTTGGAACATCACTCCACACCCCAACTACTTCCCGCTTTATTCTCGCTTCTTGAGAAGAAAAATGGAACAAAAAGGAAAAGGGTGAACTCAACTAGCCAGTAAAAAATATTATGACTAATATAATATAGAAAAAACTTATCGTTAGTCCTCAACAGGGAAAAAATCTGATAGAATATAATAGACAACAAGTTTCAGATCAATATTCGCAGCGGAAATAACAATTCATTAGAAGAGTTAAGTAGAGAATGAAATCTACTATCTTCTACGATTTAAAAGTCCATCATCAATATTTTATCCCTGTAACATCAATCAATATACATCTTGAATCAAATAGTCATCTTTGCACTACAAGCCAAAGATATTCATCAGTTGGTCATGTTCATCTCAACACCTATTCATCTTTGCACTACGAGCCAAAGATATTCAGTAATATCATCATTTAGGACTGAAGATGATAAAAAATATTTTTAAAGAAACGAATCCAGTGAAATAAAAGGACAAAGATTAGGGATTCGTGCTTTAAACAATCCAAGTTCAAAAATACTTCTTAATAAACCATAGTGGAGTAAAATTCAAGAATGAAAATCAAAACATGGATACAATCAAAGATAGTACCCATAATAGACATCTTGGACAAAGAACAAAAATTTAATTTTTCTGTGAATAGTGCCGTATTCGTGAATAGTATCGTATACGTGAATAGTAACCCCGACACAAAAAGGTAGAAATTTCATAAGAAAAATTATACTAATATTTTGGCATAATGATATTGAAAAAAATAATATCATTTACGAAGAAAATAACATTCCTTACCTCAAAAGAATAGTACTATTGGCTAAAATATCAGATATAACGCGGAAGGAAATTTGCACCGTATAGCAACACTCAAAGTATTAAAATACTCACAAAAATACGCTCGATAATATAGAGAGATAAAACTTCAGTTTCTGGTGTTATTTTCAATTCTAACCTAAGAACCCTATTTATAGGAAAATGCTTAGAGCACCAAAACAGAAAATTTAATAAAATATTATTATATTTAAAAAAAATTCATGCCCACCTCTAGAAAATCTAATTTCAACACATTTACAACACATGTGGGGCCCACCAAAATGAAAAAAAAAACTGTTTTTCTTTAAAAAAATATTTAAAACTTTAAAAATCAATTATTCTGGAACTTTAATAATTCATAATAAAGAGTCATTTTATCAGAAAAATTCGACTCTTATGTCCATTCCATAGGAAATTCAATTCTCTACAACTTTGTAGCTTTTAGTTTTTCCAAATTCTAAATAGAAATTGACCGAAATTCACATACAGGCGATTTTATAGGCTATAATCAAATTTTAGTCAAAAATGGGGCCCACCAACATGTTTAACATATTTTTAGCATTTATTGTAACAAAATTACTCTTCCTCCTCATTTATTCATATATCACACATTCATTGTAAAAATATCACTATTATTATATTATTGTAATATAATAATATATTTAAATGAATTATTTTATCAGAAAAGATAAAATATCAATTTTCAACAATTGTCAGTTTTCTAAAAATTCCTCCATTTATATCCACATAAATAAATATTTTCCTTATCGTATAAATCCATAATTAATTATTAACAAATAATATTACAGAATCACAATAATGACAACCAGGCCGTTCCCAAGAAAGAGGGGGCTTTCCGATAAGGATTTCTCCTTACTGACGCACAATTAAATGACCTAACCCCTTTCCTCGACAGAACTTTCCAGACATTACCAATAATGCTATCTAATAATATTATTCAAATAATATGAATTATTGATCTGATAATGGGAAATATTGTGCAGTGACAATTATTGAACAACAATAATATAAATATCAACATAGCAATTATTGAATCAATAAAATAAAATATGAAACAGTAATTACTGTAACAATTATTGAGTAGTGCCTTCTTACGTAAGAATCAATAATTGGTGCAATACAAGAAGTATCTTCTTGTGCAACCGCCGACATTCTTGTGTTTTAACAACCGAGTATTCCAATAGTGTTAACGGTAACAACTACGCCGTTATTTATAATAAAAAAAAAACTTATACTTGTCATTTTTTATCCAATCGCTTTCCGTTATGGGGCCCACAAAAGGCTGCGCCGTCGTATGAATATTCTCCGACAGCAAGAATATTCCACGACCAAATGAATATTCACCGACAACAATGAATATTTTATAACCACTTGCTTATTTGAAATATTTGCACATTTTACCCATAACTAACAACATTAATCCAATCAACCCCTTACTATTTCAAAATAATAAATAGAGGAAATTCAATTTCATTTATAAAAAGTTGGGGTCTTACAATATCGCACTCGTATCCGCATATGATCTTCTACTCAATGCGTCAACTACTACGTTCGCTTTTCCAGGATGGTATTGAATGGTATGATCATAATCTTTTAACAACTCAAGCCAACGTCATTTTCGCATGTTGATTTTCTTTTGAGTGAAGATATATTTGAGGCTTTTATGATCCGTATAGATCTACACCTTCTCTCCATACAGGTAATGCCTCTAAATCTTAAGCGCAAAAATGACAACTGCCAACTCTAGATCATAAGTAGGATAATTCCTCTCATATTCTTTGAGTTGTCGTGAGGTATAGGCTATGACTTTCCCATGTTGCATGAGAACACATCCTAACCCTTTGCACTCAAACATCATCAGAGATGACAAATCCTCCGAGCCAGGATGGTATTATCGTAACAGCAGTCTTTGAAATTAGTCTCCTCTTGAGTTCTTGAAAACTCTTTTCACATTCCTTGCTCCAACCAAATTTTGTATCTTTCCGAGTCAGCTGAGTTAATAGAGTAGTGATTCGAGAAAACCCTTCTACGAATCTCTTAAAATAACCAGCTAAGCCGAGAAAGCTACCTACTTCGGTTACTGACTTAAGTTGCTCCCAGCTTTGAATTGCTTAAATCTTTGTCGGGTCAATAGATATTCTATGATTTGATATCACGTGCCCAAGGAATGCTACTTTCTTAAGCCAGAACTCGCATTTCTTTAACTTGGCATATAACTTATTTTCACGAAGCTTTTGAAGTATCAGCCTCAAGTGTTGCTCATGATCTTCACGACTTTTGGAGTATATAAGGATGTCATCAATAAAGACAACCATAAAATAATCCAAATATTCCTTGAATACTCGGTTCATCATATCCATGAAGGTAGCAGGAGCATTAGTTAATCCAAAGGACATGACTAGGAATTCATAATGCCTGTACCGAGTTCTGAAAGCAGTCTTTGGAATGTCATCAGTTTTAATCTTCAACTGATGATATCTGGAATGAAGATTGATCTTTGAAAAGAATTTGGCACTTACAACTGGTCAAACATGTCATCAAAGCGAGGCAATGAGTACCTATTTTTGATGGTGATATGATTCAATTCCCGATAGTCAATACAAAGTCGCATAATTCCATCTTTCTTCTTCACGAATAGAACAGGAGCACCCCAAGGAGACGTACTAGGACGAATAAAACCGATGTCTAATAATTCCTACAGTTGGGTCTTTAACTCTTGAAGTTCAATAGGAGCTATTCGATATAGGGCTTTGGAAATGGGTTTTGTACCAGGTTCAAGGTCAATACAAAATTCGATTTCTCACTCTGGGGGTAGGCTAGGAAGTTCTTCAGGGAATACGTCAAGAAATTTATTAACAATAGAAATATCATTCAAATCTAACGTATTTTTATTTAAATCCGTGACATGGGCTAAGAAAGCTTGACATCCGTTTTTCAATAAATGAATAGCTTTATGGCTTGATATGACAGTGATTAACTTTAGTGGTTTGGTTGCTTGAATTCGCATAATAGGTTGGTTAGGAATATGAAAGCTAACAACCTTATGAAAACAATCGATTTTAGCATGATGAGTAGTTAACCAATCAATCCCTAAAATCACATCAAATGCAAGTATTTTTAAAGAGATAAGATCAACAGGTAACGTGCAGTTACCGATTTGAATCAAATAAGACTTATAAACAGTGGATGTAATAAAGGTTTCTCCCAACTGAGTTTCAACAGATAAATCAAAGTCTAATTTCTCCGGAGTCAAATTTAAACGTTGAGCGCAAGTAGGAGAAATAAAAGAATGGGTAGAACCGGTATCAAATAAGGTATATACTTCGCTAGAGTTTATGATTAGCTTACCCGTGATCACCTCGTTCGGATTCCTCATTTTTTGGGAGGTTACGAAAAACGCTCTCCCTTGAACTACCGATTTTGTCTTGTCTGGGACGGCCTTTGATGCCTCCATCTCAGCTGGACTTGACTTCGGTGCACGAAAAAATCGGGCTAGGTGACCTTCTCTTCCACAATTGTAATATGCCTTGGACTGCTGCGTACAGTTTGGACTAATGTGTCCCTCCCCTCCGCATTTGTAACATACGACCGACGGTCGTTATCCTTCCTTAACAACAGGTGCTGGTGCTGACGTCTTTCCATCATTATTGGATTTCCTCTTCTTGAAATTTCCACTTCTATTATCTTGGCCATGATTACCACCGAAGTAGTTACCATTTCTGGCATGTTGATTCCCTCCATGTTTGTTGTCACCGCTTCGATGACTGCTACCACTGGTATTATCGATTTGCCTCCTACTCTCTCTTGGTTTGGTTGACTCATTATCATGCTCCAATAATTGAGCCCTATTTACAACATCTGAATACAAACACAATTTGTGAGAAATTAGGTATTGACGTATCTCATGTTTCAAACCTCTTAGAAACATTCGCGTCATTCTCTCCTCATTATCAACCAAGTGGGATGCAAACCGGGACAACTCGGCAAACTTAGCTTTGTACTGTGATATAGTCATATTATTTTGCTCCAGCTTGATAAACTCTACCTTTTTCATGTGACGAATACTTTCGGGAAAGTACTTGTCATTGAACAGTTCTTGAACTTTTCCCAAGACTTCTTCAGTGCGGCAGGTTGAGTACGCTTTACAGATTCCCACCAGTAATTTGCCTCTCCTCGCAACATGAAGGTGGAAAAGGGAACCTTTTGCTCCTCGGAGTATCCCAAGACATCAAATATCTTGGTGATCTGCTTTATCCACGTCTCCGCCTTAAGTGGTTTTGGCTCTCCCAAAAACTCTGGTGGTCCCAGCTCCTTGAACTGTTTAGCGGTGACCGTCCGAGATTTGCCAGTGTTTCCACCTGCATTTTGAATAGGACCCACTTTTGCCTGATGTTGCATGAATTGCATAAAGCCTCTGAACATCCCATCATTCATCATATGGTCGATGTTATTGTTTACCTGAGGATTATTACCTTCCTAATGCACATTATCTTGGTTATTGATCGTTAGTGACTCAACGGTCTCATGTGCTTCATTGCTTATCTCAACATTTCTAGATGTCATATTCAAACACTGCCACAAAACAAGGATTAATTGACATATCACATATTATCCATATACTCTAACCGACCAATTAAATACCGAATAAACTTAGGTAGGTTATACTAGGAAAGGAATTCCCCATCTCTCCCCTCCTAGTTCTTGTCTCACATCTCAGCCAGGGATCATATCCCTAAGCTTTGATACCAACTGTGACGCCCCCAAAATAGGTATACATCACCCATTCTGAGTCGCCAAATACATGGTACATAAATCAAATACAAACTTCTTTTATATAATACGACAACAGCGTATCTTAGAGTTTTTACATGAATATTGTCTCATAGACAGTATTCAAACTCAAATGAAGTCTTCATTATATTTATTATCACATTATTTCATAAAATAGTGAGGACTACTATAGCCACCATCTCGGACCATCACTCTGTTCCCCCACTAGTCCCGGCTACGTTCTCATTTCCTGAAGAGAACAATGAAAGCAAAAGGGTGAGCTCAACTAGCCCAGTAAGAAATATTATGACTAAGATAATGTAGAATGAATTATCGTTAGCCTTCAACAGTGTTAAACTGATAAAATATAATAAACATCAAGTTTAACTGCAGCGAAACAAGCAATCCATTAGAAGAGTCAAGTAGAGCATGATATCTACTATCTTCTATGATTTAAAAAGGTTTTTCATCAACTTTATCGCTGAGACTCAACTTAATAAATAAACCACAACATCGAATCATCCCTGCACCACGGCCAAGGATATTCATGTAATCATCAATGGTCACGATTATACCGAATAATCCCTGGTCATAATCATACCAACAACTGTCCATCAATGCACTACAGGCCAATGAGGACTTTTACCACATCATTTGTAACATTATGGGTCATGATTATACCGAATGATCCTTGGTTATAATCATACCAATCAATAGTCCATCTATGCACGTAAGCCAAATATGACTTTCATCACAATATAAGCATGAGGATGATGACAATGATATAAGAATTCAATTAAAAGAAACAAAGGATACATTTTTAAAGTATAATTTAATTTATCCAGAATTCAATAATGTTCAAATTGCCAACATGATACTACTTTGTGGAGTAAAATTCAAGAATGATATTGTATAAAAAATGATTTGGACCGAAAAGAAATTAATTTTTGTCACGAATAGTACTCTGGGTGAATAGTACCCCGTGAATAGTAATTCGAGAATAGTTCCCCGTGAATAGTACTTTATGAATAGTACTTTATGAATAGCACCCATGAATAGTACTTTTGTGAATAGTACCGTATAAATGAATAGTACTTATGGACAGTACTCTGGCATAAAAAACTTAAAATTTAACAAGAATGTGCAGAAAATATCCTTGTGAAACGATACTAGATGAAGCGCAAATTTCAAGGATATTCTACTAATTTCACGGAGTATAGAAGCAATACTTTATCAAAATAAGGGTATAATCAGGAATACGAGACGAAATAATAATACTGACATATTACAGAGTATGAAAGAAAATATTATTCCTTATGAATACTGAACAAAAATAATATCCCTTACCTCAGAAGAAGACTGAATACTGGAATAGTGAGGTAGCAGACTTCTCTTCTTCTTTCTCTATATAGCTTCTAGCTCTCTCTATAATTGCTCTTGTGAGTCTTAGTGAATTGGTGAGAATGAAAAAAGAATGAGCTTCTATTTATAGGAAAATATAGTTTCGATAATTGCACGTTTTGGGGCTCGAAATATTACAATATAATACCTTCATCTTTTCCTTTATTTTTAATTTAGTCCTGCAAGTATTATCAAATTTGCACCACCTCCCCTAATAGTACATCATGTGAATCAATAGTTCTTTACATGTGAAAAAAATAATTACAGTATAGTACCTTTATCTATACCTCCATTTTTAATTTAGTCATGCAAGTATTATCAATCTTGCACCACCTCCCCTAATAGTACATGCCTATGAATCAATAGTAAACACATGTGAACAAATAGTTATAAGCATGTGAATTAATAGCAATTAATTGCTCATTTATCCGATTAATTACCCGATTGGTCAATATAACCTCCAAACATCAATTATTATCGAAATAAATGTTGATTTCCACTAACACTAATAATCTCAACACAATGAAACTATCAATTTCATTTTTAATCAACACGAACTTATTCATCATTAATATTATAACTCACAATATTTAACAACCAGATCATTCCCAGGAAAGAGGGGGCTTTCCGATAAGGATTTCTCCCTATTGGCGCGTAATTAGGTGACCAAACCTCTCCTCGACAGAACTTTCTAGACATCATCAATATTGCAAATAATAATATGAATAACTTTGTCGTCTCAATTATTGATTTAATAATATAAAAATATTGATACTGTGACAATAATTAAATCAATAATATGAGAGATATTATCGTAAAATTATTCAGTAGTAATAATTGAGTATAATCGAGTGATTTCTCACGTAAGCATCAATAATCAATACTGGTAAGTGCTACTATGCAATCACGCCAGATTCATCGTACTTTTTTACTAAGGTAGTTCAACAGGTTTAACGGTAAAACTTTCGCCGTTATTTTTATAAAAGATATTTACGTCATTTTCTAACTCCAAAAATACTTCCGTTAGGGGTCCACCAATGATTGTGTTGTTGTCTTTAATATTCCTGTTAAAACGAATATTTCCTGACCAATCGAATATTTTAAAATCACTTGCTTACTTTGCAAAATTTGTAAATATTACCCACAACTATAACATTATATCAAATCCACACCATAATATTCAAAAATATATTTTGAGAAAAATTAATCTTTATTCATAAAACTTGGGGTCTTACTGTAACGAGTCCATTCAAGATTTCTTTTCTCGAGTATCTGGTATAGTTAATCAAATGAGAGCTTTTGGAGAAACTATCTCAGATCAGAAAATTGTGGAGAAAATATTAAGAAGTCTTCAGAATAAATTTGATCACGTTGTTACGGTCATTGAGGAGTTTAACCACTTGTTTAAATTTCTCTTAGTGAACTAAGGGTTCTCTTTTAGCGCATAAAGAGAGAATTAACAGGTCAAAGGAGAAGAATCTTGAGCATGCCTTTCAAACCAAGGTGGAGGTCTCAAGTAAAGGAAAATTTGGCGAAGGCTCTTTTGGAAAAAAGCAATTTGGTAGAGGTCTAGGTAGAGTTAGCTACCGTGGTCGTGGAAGAGGTCGAGGAAGGTCTGATATGGGGCACTTTGACAGGCAAGATAACAAAGGAAGACAATGCTATAATTGTATAAATTATGGGCACATTGCACCATATTTCTAGAGAAAATTGAGAAAGCCAAACAACAAGCCGACTTTGTCGAGAAAAAGGAAGAAGAAAGTAGTTTGTTTCTTACTTATTTAAATCTTAACATAAGTAAGAATGATGTTTGGTTTCTAGACAGCGGTTGTAGCAACCATATGACTAGAAAAAGGGAGTTGTTTTGGATGATGGATAAATCAGTCCAGTTAAATGTCGGGCTTTGGTGATGACAATCAAGTACAGATTGAAGGAAGAGGGACAATTGCAATTAAAACAAAGTCAGGTATTAAAAAACTAATTTATGATGTTTACTATATTCCTGGTTTGGCGGATAACCTACTTAGTGTGGGTCAGTTGATTTAAAAGGGATACTTGATCAATTTTCATGACCAAATGCGTGAAATTAAAAATAGGAAATCTAAAAATTCTATTTTTAAGATCCATATGACTAAAAAACAAAAATGCTTCCTCTTGAGTTATTATATTTGGATGATTGTGCAATGGTTGCTAATGTTCCTGACGAGTCTAGGCTTTGGCATTTAAGGTATGGGCATTTGCTTTTTTTTGGGCTAAAATTGTTGGGTCCGAAAAATATGGTGTCAGGATTGCCATCTATTGTTTCTATTGATAGTGTTTGTGAAGGTTGTGTTTACGGAAAGCAACACAAGCTGCCCTTTCTAGTTGGTAAAGCTTGGAGAACGAAGATGCCTTTGGGATTGGTTCACGTAGATATTTGTAGACCGACAAAAACATTATCTTTTAATAATAGTAAATATTTTCTATTATTTACTGATGATTTTTCTCATATGAGTTGGGTGTTTTTTCTTGCTCAGAAATCTGAGGCGTCTGAAAATTTTAAGGAGTTCAAAGCCTTTGCAGAGAAACAAAGTGGCTATGCAATCAAAACTCTCAGAACTGATAGATGGAAAGAGTTCTTATCTGACGACTTTACTTTCTTTTGCAAGAGAATGGTATCCGGAGGCAACTAACAGTATGAAAGACTCCAGAACAGAATGGAGTTGCTGAGCGAAAAAATCGGACGGTTGTAGAAATGGCACGGAGTATGCTAAGAGAAGAAGCTTCCGAATAGTTTTTGATCCGAGTTAGTAGCCATTGCATTCTATCTTCTCAACATATCTCCAATAAAAGCAGTTAGAAATCAGACACCTTATGAAGCTTGGTGGAAAGTTAAGCCCAATGTAAGTAATTTAAAA
The DNA here is from genome assembly GCA_020205615.1 of Panax quinquefolius. Classification (NCBI taxonomy): domain Eukaryota; kingdom Viridiplantae; phylum Streptophyta; class Magnoliopsida; order Apiales; family Araliaceae; genus Panax; species Panax quinquefolius. The sequence goes on from CM035173.1 coordinate 37,771,185, forward strand.
GTTTTTGGTTCTAGTGCATATGCCTTAATTAATTCTACTGATCGTACTAAGTTGGATAAGAAAAGCAAGAAGTGCATTTTTGTTGGATATAGTGCTGAAAGTAAAGGTTATCGTTTATATAATCCTCTTACTAAGAAGCTAATCATTCGACGAGATGTGATTTTTGATGAAAATAGTGTTTGGCAGCAATATGGTGATAAAGATCATAATATATCCTTTGTAGAAGATGGGACAGAATGAGCTCAGCTACAAGAGGATGTGGGTTCACCCAAGAATTCTCCTATACAAAGTCTAACTACAAGCTCAACTGGCAGTCCATCTAGCAGTAATGAATCATCCAACGACAGTGAAACTCCACCAACAAAGATGTGCTCTTTGAGTGATATATATGCTTCCACTTATGCTCTTTTGGTTGAAAAAATTTAAGTTATGATGAAGCTTACGGGAGAGAAAAGTGGGAGAATTCAATAAAGGAGGAAATGTCCGCCATTGAAAGAACAACACATGGGAGCTTGTAGATTTGCCACCAAAAAATAAAGTTATTGGAGTGAAATTGGTCTAAGGTAAAGTACCAACCCGATGGAGGTGTGCAAAAGCATAAGGCAAGGCTAGTCGCTAAAGGGTATCTACAAAAGCATGAAGTTGATTATTTTGAAATTTTTTCACCCGTAGCTAGATTTGAGACTGTTAGAATAATTTTGGCTTTAACGACTCAAAAAAATTGGAATGCTTTTCAATTTGATGTAAAGTGCGTTTCTAAATGGTTTTTTGGACGAGGATGTGTATGTTGAACAACCCTAGGATTTGTCATCAATGGTCAATAGGAGAAAGTTTACAAGTTGAAAAAGGCCCTTTATGGTCTCAAACAAGCGCCGAGAGCTTGATATAGCAGGCTTGACACCTATTTTCAGAAAATGATTTTCATCGAAGTGAGAGTGAGCCCGCCTTATATGTGAAGGTAAAAGGTAATGATGTGTTTATTGTTTGTGTTTATGTGGATGACATTATTTAAATGGGTTCATTCAATGCTTTTGTTAAAGAATTCAAGGAAAACATGATGCATGAGTTTGATATGACGAATTTGGGGTTATTGCATTATTTTCTTGGTCTTCAAGTTCAACAAACAGAACATGGTATTTTTATTTCTAAAGAGAAGTATGCTTCAGATTTGCTTCAAAAATATAACATGCAAAATTGTAAAATTGTTTCTACTCGCATGAATATTTGTGAAAAGTTAACTTTGAATGATGGAACAACAAAAGCAAATGAGAAGTGGTTTAGAAGTATTGTTGGTGGGCTAATGTATTTGACTAACACTCGTCTAGATATCATATTTTCTGTTAGCTTGATCTCAAGGTTTATGCACAACCCTTCGGTACATCATCTTGGAGCCGCCAAACGAATTCTTTGATACATCCGTGCAACCAAAGACTATGACATTTGTTATAAACCATTTCCTAATTTCCAGTTGGTTAGCTTTACTGATAGTGATTGGGTTGGTTTTGTAGACGATAGAAAGAGCACAAGTGGCTATGCTTTTAGCCTCAGTTCAGGAGTTGTTTCGTGGAGTTCAAAGAAGTAAGCTACCACAACACTATCATCATCCGAAGCGGAGTACATTGCAGCAGTTGCAACTACTTGTCAAGCCATTTGGATGAGAAGAATACTTGCAGATTTGCAGCAACTTCAGCATGGTTCCACATAGATTTATTGTGACAACAAGGCGACGATTGCAATGACAAGGAATCCTGTTTTTCACGGAAGAACCAAGCACATCGAACTACGTCATCATTTCATTAGAGATGTTGTTGCCAAAGGATTGATTGCGATGAAATATTGTTCCACCAATGAACAAGTTGCTGATGGTTTCACGAAAGCACTATCCTATCCGAAGCTCGTGAAATTTAGAATTTTACTCAGAGTATCCAGTTTTGCATCATGGCCGGGGAGTGATAAAATATGATGCAAATTAAATTATATGTTATGTTATTAAGGCTAGTGGTAGTAGTGGAATTATGTTTTTGTCATATATAGTGGTTTAGTGGCTTGATAGTAGCGGTAGTGGGTCTCTCCACTATATTAATAGTGGAGTATATTTGTAATGCACTTAGGCATGTTCCATCAGTCTATAAATAACAGTTGTAATAGTTTTAGCGGGTATCATGATGATTATTATTAAAAAGTGAAGGAGTTATTTCTTTAACATTCCTTATTCTTTTTGCTGCTCTCTCCTTTTTTCTGCCATAGCAGACTACTATTTCTTCTTCACATTAGATATTTTCTCTTTGCAATTAATTTACCTTGTTGCGTTACTTACTGCTATTAGAAATATAGCAGATTCCCAACATATTGCACATGAACATGAAAGAACAAGATCTATTTTGGCAAATAAAAGAAGAGTGTTTTTACAACTACATCTATAACAATAAACTAATATCAAATTAACATAAATTAATATTGCAAATCTTTGAGAAATTAATTAATTTAGAGAAATAATAAATTTAGGCGTTGTTTACCTCCTTTTTGCTTTATAAAAAATTTGTTTTTTATTTGTAAAACTAACAATATCGAGAGGGGGAAATTTATATTAGTAGACTACAAGCAGGATAGTTCAATTTCAAGCACTATTGCACATGAATATGCAAGAATAAGATCTTTTCGGGAAAATAAAAGGAGGGTGTTTTCACAACGAGCAATGCTAGGCGGACTGGGAATTGGGACCGGAAAATTGGACCGGTTTATTTTTTATTTTTTTTGTGACTCTCAAAAAATGTATAGTATTTATTTCAACAGAAATTTTTACAAAATATTGTGTTTTAGGTGTAATTTGGATACATATACAAATACAGGGTTATACAGTCTGTATAACCCTGTATTTGAGAGTCAAAATAAAATAAAAAAATAAAAAAAAATTGAATCGGTCCAATTTTTCGGTCCCAATTCCCTGTCCGCCAAGACTTTTCCTTTCACAACTGCAACTATAAAGATAAAATTAATAACCATGCCAGGAAGCATTATTCCAAATATAATAAAAGATTTTCTTTTTAAAAAAATACAAATACTCCATTTGTTATAAAATATAAGATCATTAATAACTTTTTAAAGTCAATTTAAACCCCTCCAAATTGACATAAATTCTTATTATTTTTTAAATAAATGAAATTTGTATTATCTCTAAAAGTTTTCTTCTCTTTGAATCTATATCCACTATTCTCTTTCGTTTCCATATTCAGTAATTGAAATTCAGTCCATTGGGGTTCTATGATAAATGATGAAGAAAGGATAGATGAAGAAAGGAAGGGAATAGAAAATAAAATGTAACTAGAACTTGATCAATACTTAGCCGCCAATTAAGCATATAAAAAAGTGAATAACAATTGAAGAGAACAAAACAGAAGACAACAGTACACAAATTAATTAAAGATCTGCAACATATATACACCATCAATTCATACTCCTCTCCGATAACAATGGAACAAACTTCTTAATGAATAACAACGGAAGGGATGTGACGAACTTTGTGAAAGTCTTGTCCTTCCACACCATCTATCACTCCAACCCTATCATTGAATGCTTTAGGCATCCACGAAATTCTTAATTCTCCAAGGGAGGTGAGGAATTTCAATCCCTCTGGAAGCATTTCCAATTTCTCACATTTAGTAATCTCTAATATAGAAAGTTTGGGCATGGCTCCTTCATCAACCCTCCACTTTTCTAACTTCTCTACATTCCAAAGCTCAAGATATATGAGTTGAGGGAAACTGTTTGCACTACATACAAATTCATTCCCCGCAACGCAATTACCATTTAATTCCAGTATTTGTAGCTTGGGAAGCTTCTGTAGTAACACCATTGTGTCTGCCTCAAAATTACAACCACGTAATCGTATACAAGTGAGGCTACGAGAGAGACGTGGTTGTTCATACGGGTGATCAGGTATCATGTAATTGCCTCTTTTATCCCCGGATATAGTTAACTCATTTAGATTGTCACACTCTAACAATTGAATCAAATCATAAATATGCCACTTAATTTGAAGGGATGTGTACCGTGGGTGGTGCAAGTCCGAGTTGACAAAATTCATCACACCCTCTTGTTCCTGGAGACTATTTGTCGCTGCGCTAATTAGTACTTGAAGGTTGGTTAGTTTCATGAGATCGTTCGCGTCACACTTGCTCGCATCAAAATTCTCTAATAACTCCAACTCCTTGAGGCCATCAAATCTCAATTTCTTATTTACGGTCCTAATATAGAGGGGAAGATAAAGATGCTTCAAACGTTTCATCTTCCATAACACATTCGGTATGAAAAGATCAACTTGATCATATACCCTTAAATCAAGTGTTTCCAAGTATCTCAAGTCCCCTATACATGATGGCAACTCCTTCAATCCACAATCTTTCAAACTCAAATACCTCAAGTGAATGAGTTCAACTATTCCTCGAGATAACTCTCTCTTTCTGAACATAAATTTGTCGAGTTTCAAAACTCTAACCAGCTTAAAATCCTTGATATTGAAATTGTGTACTTTCTCTGGAGAATCATATGCATTGAAGAATAAAAGTGATCGAATCTGTCCAACCATATATTGTTGCTCCAAGGCAATGTCATTAACTTTGTCGGCGGTGTAAATTGCAAGTCTACGTGCTTCCACCAAAAATTGATCATTATGCGTATCTCGAAAATCAATGATCTTAAGAATATCTTCCTCTTTTCCCTTTGACAAACATAGGTCTCGAATAAAGTCATGAAGGCGACATGATCGAACCCTTAACCATGAGACTCGTGAATATTTCTTATATTGTTCATCCATTGGTTCAAGTTGAATCAGACTCCTTTGTGCGAGTTCAACCAAGTATCGTTCTGCAACATCCATAAGCATTTCTCCTTTTGCTTTTTGGAATGAAGGTATCATACCTTCTGCAATCCATAATAGGTACAACTCGCCAATCTCTATCTCCTCATCCTCCTTAAAAGTTCCCAGATAAAGGAACAGTTGTTTCAAACGAAAAGGTAGATCATCATAGCTTAAACCTAAAATATGCATTACTCCACCATCTCCTTCCCTTCTTAAGTTTGAAGCAATATCTTTCTTCACCATCTCCCATTCCATTAATGAATTTTTGTTTTTCAAAAGCCCTCCAAGGGCTGAGATGGCTAAAGGTAGACCTCGACATTGTTGAACCATATCCCTCCCTAATTTTTCTTTCCATATTAGTTCTTCTTTCTTTGGTTCGACTCTAATTTCTGCAAAAAATAAAAATAAAAATAAAAACAAATAAAAAATAAAAATCATGAGACAAATCCATTAGGATAATTAAAATAATTTCTTATTCATTGAAAAAGTGAATTAGGAATAAGATGAAAGCACAAGTTTTTTTTTTCTCTGACAATACATTTATCTGGGAGTTTTTCTTTATTTATTGACATCTTTGTAATGAAGTTTAAGAACAACTGCAACAACTGTGAAACTTCGTTTCGCTGTAACCAATGATATCTAGAAATTAACTTTGAAATTTCTTTATTAACTTGATTTTTTGGGTGCAGATTTATAGTTTAAACTCAACCTGATCATCAACCTAGAGAGACGGGTGGATTACTGGTCAACAGTTCAGGTTGTTAATTAAGCATATGTTTGAAAAAAATAAAGTATCATAAAAATAAAGTACTACATCTATCTATAATTTTGGAATAGGAAAAAAAGATTATCTAAAATTTTCTTTCATCTAAAACTATGCAAATATTCTTATTCTTCTTTTCGTTTTTCTATTTTTTTGCAAATATTTTGGGTGGAGACCAAAAATACCAAGACATTAATTAGTTAAACTAACTTAGAAATATAACTATAAATTTTATTTAAATAAAAAATAACTTAGAAAACAAAATTATTTTTTAAGTTAAGTTGAAAACATTACTTAATTTTTTTAATAAATTAATAGGGCCAGTTAAACTTTTAAGTCATTTTTAATTTTTTAAAATGAGTATTGATAGTTTCAAGCTGTTTTATTTAATTTTTTAATTTATTTAAAATAATTTAATACTCATTCCGTCCCTTAATATAAGATTATAAATAATTGTCTCATGTAAAAGATACCTCATCAATAGTTAATCATGGTTAGAGCTAGTCTTAGTCAAATTTTGAAATCTAAATGATTCGATTGAACATTTAAATTCAACTGCAAATAAGTTGATCCAAATATTCCATCAATTTTAAAATTGATATTAATTGATTTAGCTTTAGAGAATACAATTTTGACAATTTTTGATATACTTTGAAACGGGTGAGTAATTTTATTTTTCTTATTTCTTATCTTTCAATAATTTAATTGTCAACTTTAATAGCAAGTTATTAAGATTATTTCAACAATTACATGAACTAGATAATGAGTAATTCAAATAAGTAATCTGGCTCAAATTAAGTAGGTCCTGTAACAAAAAAAAAAAAAACTGACCTGCCACAACATCTCTTCTGGAAAATGCTTTATTGAGAAGTAGCTTCCAACCTTCCTCGTCGCTTAGAGAACGAAGCTTGTACGGAAATCCAATGTTTGCCACTGCTTCGTTACGAGTTGTAAGCAATATTTTGCTACCGCTCGTCTCTTCAACCGGAAAGGCTAGTTTTAGTAATTCCCAGTCACCTACGGACCAAATGTCATCTATCACGACCAGACACTTCAACTCTTTTTGGGTCGTGTAGAGCTGCTGAACCAATTCTGTATCTCCCATTCTCTTGATCTCATCATTGCTCCTCATCGGAAGAAGTTCTTGAAGGATATCTTGTAAGACTTTTTGTCTTTCCAATTTTTGGGTGATGCAAACCCATGCAAAGACTTGAAAATAGGATCGAACGTCTGTGTGATTGTATAATTTTCTAACAAGAGTGGTCTTTCCTTGCCCGCCCATCCCCCATACGGAAACAACTTCATAGCCTCTGTCTTTGTTTTTTAAATGTAAAACCAATTCTTTTATTTCCTCCTCCATTCCAACAAAATCCCTTTCAATTGAATGGGCATAAGTGATCCTTAATTGTCGTCTTCTCTCCTCTTCCGCTTTTGAGCTTTCTACTTGATGATCATACAATGCCAATGCTTGTATACCAAAAGTTTGTCTACTTGTAGCGAGATTTGTGATCTTAGCTTGAATACTCCCAATCTCCGCACAAGTGTTATGAATTGTTATAGACTCACCAATGATACAAGCAAATCTTCTCATAATCTTCTTGATGTGCCCCCTTACTCTCCTTGATGCAACATTTACTGCATACGTTTCGAGGACATCTTCCGTTTGTAGAGCAAGTTCTCTAATCTCAGCTACCCATTTGCCGACTTCTCGATTCCCTCGTTTATTGTCGGCGTCTTTTAAGAAATTCTGCATCTCCTTTAACTGACGTTGAATTTCTAAGATTTTATCCTTCACTCCGTATAAGAATTTAGCTTCAGAGATCAACAAATCTCCAAGCCTTTCCGCAGCAAAAGAGACGACAGCCTCCGCCATTAATATATCTCGAAACAACACGTAGCTAGCTAGCTAGCTAGATAGATAAAATTAAGACGAGTAGGAGGAGTTTAAATTTTGGTCCAATAACATTGCTTGATTGTTACAAAGTAGTAGTAATTTTAGAAGACTTAAAAGAGCAATTGGGGTTGACCATCTTTTTCCAAGTCAGACGGCGAGTCGTGCTGCGTTATTAATTACAGTCAACTTGCAATTAAGTTTCAATTAATTGCCACCACGCATCATTCTGTCAACTGGAACCCACCCCACTCCTTAAAATTTCAACAGATAGGCGAGTCATGCTGCATTATTATATACTCCCCGACTTTCCAGGCTTCCAGCTAGTCATGCTGCATTATTACATACTACTTTCCGGTTAGCCATGCTCCATTATTACATACCTCTAGCATTCCGATTAGATTTTGTGGAACAAAAAGAAAAAAAACAAAAAAGTTTCAAGTATAAAATGCTCCGGATAAAAGATAATATATACTAGTATATGTTAATACTATTATTATAATATAATATAATGTATACTAGTATATTGCTCGTGCTTGAAAGCACAGCGTAACGAAATTATCCCTCTCTCTTCGTTTTAACACACTAGTACAAAACCTCAAAAAGACAATACTTAAAAAATAACGTTTTAAAAAAAATATTATGGTATTTTTTTTACAATATTTTTTAATAAAACATTGTAGATATATATAAAAAAACGTTATATATTTATAAGGGTAATTTTAATTTTAAATAGATAACATTTTTTTAAACAAAACATTATCTATATAAAAAAACATGGAGCAAAATCCTCAAACCCTTCTTACAAAACACGGAGGGCAGGAGTCGGGTAAGAAAAAAAATTGTCGTGCCTTTGTTCCCTTCCCCTTTTTAAAATCCTCAAACCCTAACTCCACCATTTTACTCGTTCGCTTGTATTTTAGGCTTAGTACTAGTTCACAGCTCGCTACTTCTGTCGAATCATTTTTCTAGGGTTACCATTTTTTCAATTTTCTCATCTCGATCGATGAAACTGTAAATCAAACGAGAAGAAGAAGAGAAGATTGTTAATGTTTGTTCGAAGAAGATGGTGTTCCAAATGCAGCAGCGCGGGATTCAGGGGATGCTAAAAGAAGGGCATAAACATCTCTCTGGACTCGACGAAACTGTTCTCAAGAACATTGATGCTTGCAAACAACTATCCACCATCACCCATCACTAGAACTTCTCTCGGTACCAATGGTTGGTATTACTCGAATTATTTACTACTTTACTATTTTCTCTAAGATCTCTCTTCATTGGTAATGTACTGCTAAAATTTTCTCTAAGATTCTCTTCAAGAATAGTGTAATTTTGCTTCTGAATTGTTTGCATATGTTAGCTGTAATTTAGTACTCTGTTTATTTATAGTACATGACTATATGGCCAAACTTTTTGATTCAGTTGTTTTGTTCAACAACATCTTGATTGATTTCGATAGAGACATCTGGGGTTATATCTCCTTAGGTTACTTCAAGCAGGTGAGCATTTTGATATCTTATTGGACTTTATACTTGAATTTTAAGGGAAAACATTAACCAAGACATTGTACACTGTTGAGCAGATAACAAAGGCTGGTGAGGTTGGGTCCTCAACAATGCCTCACAAGGTGAACCCAATAGATTTTGATTTCGGGGGAATATAACTGGATTTTTTTTTTTACTTCAATACCTCCTCATAAACCCACCCTTGCAGATATAGATTGTTTTGAATGGATTTATTACCTCAACAACTAGTTTGTTTTGAATGAATTTATTAGTTTTCCTGGGAGAGTAGTATTGATTGGTTGTTCTTTTTTTACAGTCCTATTCGTTATTGTTCGATTCACTGAGGCGGCTTGAATTGATGACTTTGTCTCTATCGAAGTTCTGAAGCAAGACCAAGTAGATAGTTTGACTTCTGATGAGTATAGCTGTATAGGAATACTAATGCTATGGTAGGTTCTGTTTAGGTCAGGACCTTAGTTCAGAAAAGCTTCAAGGCAGCATTAGATGAAAATGATATCCTGATTTCGCCTGCGGCTCCATCTGCTGCTTATAAGAATGGTATGTGCTCGTTAGAAAAGAAATTTACTTGATGACCTTCTTACCTATTTAACTTGTTTTTCTTTTTTCCTCCCCTTCCTCTTCTCCCTTTTTTCTTAGTAGAACAATTTTTACCGGGCACTATAATTGTTTCAGGTGAAAAGAAAAATGATCCATTGGCAATGTATGTTGGTGACATCATGACAATAAGTCCAGCCTTTCTAGGTTCCTTTTTATAATTTTCCCGACTTTTTGGTGTTTATTACACTGGTGATTTAGCCACTTGGCTTAAAGAATAGAATCCATTTCACCTGCTAACTCTTTTTATTTCTATTTTTAGATGACAATATAAATAAAACTTATTACATGCTTAGTAGGCTAGTTATTAAAATTTTCTGTTCTAATAATTGTTTAGAGGTTAGATGCTTCACCAATATATGGCTTTTGGGAATTATAGCTCTGCAAAAATTCAAGTTGAGAACATTCGACGACTCAGTACTGTACTAGAAGGAAATTGTTCAGACAATTGTTCCACTTTGTCATTGGGTGGGAAATTGATTTTGGTAGTTCACCTATTTTAAACACTCATAATAAAAAAAAATTACAGATGTACATTCATTTAGTTAGCATCTATAGTATTAGATTCCTGGAGTCGATTTCATCTACTTAAAGATTTGTGTCCCTAAAACTTAATTTATTCTATTAATTAACTCAGGTCAGCAAGGCACTTCTTGCTGAATTTGCTGCTGCCAAGAAGAAAAACAGACCGTTTAAGGGGCTGGGATTAGAGCACATGAACGACTCTTGCCCTATTATCCCATCTCAGTTTACAAGTTCTGCATTGAGGAGCACTCAATTCCAGGTAATAGTGCTATTTTTTTTTTACCTGTTTTGGGCAAGTCATGTTTCAACATTTATGCAATGTTCACAACTTTTCTCTCCCAGACTGATATTCTTTACCTGAGAGAGAGAGAGATCTATTGAACCGTTTTGTTGCTGAAGTTTCACAAGACCAAGCACAAGGAGTAAGCAAAGAACAAACTTTCACTATGGTAAGGATGCACATTTAATTCAGATTGTATTTACCGTTTTCTTTCTCCAATCTTGCATCTATGCATCATTATCAGTTCTGCTTCTTGCATTTCCCCTTCCCCACCCTATCTCTCTCCCTCCTAACTATGTTGTTTTATCTTTTTACTACCAGACTTATCAGCTCGCTGAAGATTTGGGAAAAGCCTTCGCAGATCTGGCTATTATGCAAACCTTTATAGAGGCTGATGCAACTGTGTCTGCAGGCCAGTTGAAGGTATTCTGCAACTGTTTACAATTTTTTTTTATCTGCTTTATCTACATCACTACCTAATACATATACTCTCTTCCTTTATATTCCTAGAAGAGGATAGAAGGTCATTTTGTTATCTTATTTATACTCTGTACATTCGATATAGTCCTAGTATGTTAATTTCCTTTGATTTGTCAATAAAAGAAGGGAATTTTAATGAAAATCCAGTTGTGGGTGAAAATTCAAGTTGATAACATATAAGTTTAGAAAATTCTGGACTTCTTTTTCCCTCTCCTCGATATCTTATTTATCTATATTTCAAGTTGAGAACTTATTACATGCTCCAAAACTGGCAATGACAGTAACAGCCATGATTGAGATGTTGAGAGCAGTTGCTAGCTTAATGCTCTCCATTCCTCTGTAAGTTTCTTAACTGATAATGACATATTGTAATTCTATTGCTCTAATTCTTATTTTTCTAGTGTTTCAGTTTTGACTTTTCTCTTTTTTCCCCTCTTTCACCTGATTCTTGCAACTATTTTTTCGTTCGGTTGGTTATACTTATTACATTGTGTCATATGTAAATCCCCTGGATACGCAGTGTCATTATGTTGGGCTAGCAGGTTATGCAAGAATGTTCAAATCTCCTTCGGTGCAGACAGGATACCGGAAGTTCACCTGCTTGCACAGGCTGAGCAGTCTGCAAAGAGGCAGAAATTAAAGGTGAAATGCAGAACTGGTATCGTAACAGTACTGTCGTTCCTGGTACCGGTGCTAATAGTTTTTTGTTACAGATTTGGGAGAACTATGTTGAAGGAGAAGAAGTTTCTAATGATCCAGCTACTGAAAGAAAACAGAAAGAAGAATTAAAGGTGCTTGAGTTATATGATCAATTTAAGAAATATTTGTTTATTCATCTTTAATCAATTTTGTGAGTATCTTATACTCATTTATACGTTCAGGTAGTGGTTACCAAAGTGCTTGGTGGTGGAAAGTTCTATGTCCAGGCAGTTGCAGATCAGAAAGTGGCCTCTATTCAGCAGCAGCTTGCTTCCTTGAGTCTTCTGGAGGCTCCTGTAATTGGTGCTGTGAGACCCCAGATTTTATCAATAAAGATTTAAATTTTGTCGAAATAATTTTTAATATTGTGTGAATTTGAGATAATATTATAGTTGTGGGTAGTATTTATAAATTTTGCAAAGTATGCAAGTGGTTATATTATATTCGATTGGTTAGGGAATATTCGGTTTAGTAGGGAATATTATAAACTGCCCAGTTCAATCATTGGTGGACCCCACAAATGAAATTATTATCGGATTGAGAAAATTATAAAAATATTTTATTGAAATAACTACGGAAGTTTTACTGGTTGATCTTGTTGAACTACTTTGTAGTAAAAGTACGATAATATGTGTTGTTTGCGTAGTAAGCACTACCGGTATTGATTATTGATCTTATGTGAGAAGTCGTTTCGGTTTGATTTCATTATTAATCGATTAATAATATGAATTATTATAATGATAATGACGTTTTGTTTTTATTCAGTATTATTAACGTAATAAAATGTAAACATCTTTTATATAAAATGTAATCTTTTATTAAAGTTATTACATAAATAGAATATATTATATTTTATTATGCGTAGTGTTGTATAGTTTTTTAGATAGTGTTGCGATAGTGTTTGCGATAGTAAAATATTTTTATATAAATAGAATATATTATATTTTATTTAAAAGATTTTCTTTTAAATAAGGACCGTCGATTAAAAGAAATCAATCTGATTGTTTGTGGATTAATTACTACGCATTCTATTTTCCTATAAATGTGTTCTCATTCCTTCATTATTTTCTTACAATTCAATTAAACTCTGTAGAGAAATTATATATAGAGAGAAGTATAGAGAAAATCATATAGAGAGAAAGAAGAAGATTCTACAGTTCTTACTTCTTTTGATATTCGGTATGTCTTTTACTACGGTGAGGGATATTATTTGTTGTCTTGCAAGTAAGTGTGTTATTCTTTCTTATTCATGAAGAAAAACACATTATTTCATTCTTTATTATTCATTGGAATAACTTTTTATCTGTGACATCATACTATCTTGGTGAAATCCTCTGTTATTCCATTCTTTATTATTCTATTGGAATAACTCAGATATCGCAACATACCCTATACATAATCTGTATCGTGGTTTTACTTCTATACTTGGTGACATTCTTCTATTATTCTCGCTGGAACATCCTCATGCATGTGTTTCTGGCCTGACGCGGTTCCGCTCTTTATCATTCTGTTGGAATATCCTATCTGTGTGTTTTATACTGGGATCCTGGTTCCATCTTTATTATTCTGTTGGAACATCCCGTCGATTGTAATTTCACCGACCCGGTTAGATTATTATTATTCTGTTGGAATAACTCATAATACATCAAGCATCTGCATACATGGTGATTTCGCTTTGTTATTCCATTCTTTATTATACCCAAATAGTTAAAACTTTTGACTTTTATACTTTCAATGAAATTAGTAGAATATTCTCGATATTTGCATTTCATCCAAAGATCTTTTCATGGAAATATTCTTCCGATCATTTTTGAATTTTACTCTACAAAACAATTATCTTGTTGACAAATTGGACGTTAATAATTCCTGGATAAAATAATTCTTGAACTTGTTTTATTGAATTATTATGTCATTGTCATCATCACTCATGTTATATTATGTTATCTTTTGAACTGCGATGCGTAGATGAACTTAGTTTGATTATAATGCGGATCATTCGGTATAATCGTGGCCATTGTTATAAATGATGTGACAAAAGTCGCCGATTGGCAGATGTAATGCAGATGATGGATAGTTTTGGTATGATTATGACTGGGGGTGATTTGGTATAGTCGTGACCATTGATAATTTGATGAAAATCCTCGACCAGTAGTGCGAGGATGATTAAATATTGTGGTTTATTCATTAAACCGAGTCTTAGTGATAAAATTGATGAAAACCTTTTAAACCCTAAAAGATAGTAGACTTTTATTTTCTACTTGACTTTTTTTTAATGGATTACGTATTCATTATGATTAAACGGTTTGTCTATTGTATTTTATCGGTTTAACATTGTTGAGACTATTGATAATTTATTCTGCATTATCTTAGTTATAATATTTTTATGAAATTTAGTTGAATTTCACCTTTTCTTTCACCGCTATCTTGGAAAATGAGAATATAAATTTGGGGACGAGTCGGGGAAAAGAGTGATGGTCCCGAAAATAGCATTAGTAGTCCTCACTATTACATTAAATAGTGTGACAATAAATGTAATGAGAACTCTCGAGTATGGATATTGTCTAAATGATAATATTCCTATTAGAACTCTCGGTTTATGTATTGTCGTATGTTCTGCGACGGATGTATAATTAAGTTTGTGTTTGAATTTATGTATCTACGTATAAGTGGCGGCCAAGATGGGTGGCGATACCTAATTTTTGGGCTTCACAGTGCCTTCAATCCTTAGAAGGGTGACCTTGTTCTTGCATGCTTAGTCTTGATAATTCTTGGAACCGAGTATTGGTGAGAGTGACATCACAATCTTCTTTCAACTTAATTTGAGATTTTCTATACCCTACCAAACTTTTTTCTTCTTTCCGGGCATCTCGGGTGAATGTTTAGTATAATTGTGGGTAAGTTGAATTTCTATGGCGACGCCCCAAAATAGGTATCATCACCTATTCTCGAGTCGTCAAATCGTAGTGCAGAATCTGAATCTGATCTTAATATACAACATGAGTTGTGAGTTTTAATATAAATATTGTCTTCAGATAGTATTTAAACTCAAAATAAGTCCTCAATATATTTATTATCACACTATTTCATAGAATAGTGAGGACTACTAATGTTATAATCTGGACCGATCACTCCGCTTCCCGACTAGTCCCTCGCTACGTTCTCATTTCACAGAAGAGAACAATGAAAGCAAAAGGTGAGCTCAACTCATGGGAAAAAATATTATGACTAAGATAATGCGAAAGAAATTATCCTTAGCCTTCAATAGTGTTAAACTGATACAATATAACAAACATCAAGTTTAACTGCAGCGGAACAAGCAATCCATTAAAAGAGTCAAGTAGAAAATAAAATCTGTGAGGAATAAACATGTGAATGATATTCCTATTTATATTATTTGATTATGATATATACATGAATGAATATGCAAGTATGCTTGCATTAAGAAAAGCTGTAAAGTCCTTTGATAGATAATAGAAACATATGTGCAAGGACTTAGAATGAATTGATCAAATGTATTAGGTTGATCCTACATAAGCAAAACAGCTTTGTAAAGTCCTTAAAAAGAAATGATATATAAGGACTATATATATAGAAAGATCAAGCATGTTAGGTTGATCCTATGATGTAATAAATATGCTTGTTTGATCGTCGAGCATTGCACCAGAAATCGTAGTCTGCCAGGAGAGTCAAAGAAAACTCGAGAGCTATCGAGGCAGAATTGTAGTCTGCAAGATAGTAGATCTCGGAGTTCGTAGACTTTCAGGAGAGACAAGGAAGGATCGTAGTGTGTCGAGGAGAACTTCCTCGGTAGTAGTTCTTTGAGGAAGTCGTGTTCGTAATCATAGAGACAAACTCGCTTTATGGTAAATGAGCATCATCGCCAAAGTGAGTTAAGAATCGTAGACTACACTCAGAGTCGTAGAGTCTACTAATCATATCAGAGGCAGAGATCGTAGTCGGACAAGATCAGATGAAGACAACAAGCACAAAAATAGAAATCGTAGAGTGTCAAGATCTGATCTCAGAGTCGTAGTGTCTGCACAGCCAAAGCTGAATCGTAGAGTGCAGAACTAAGATCTCAACAAGATGTGCTCACAATGCCAAAGCAAAATCGTAGAGCAAATACGATTCTCAACAAATGAGCACTCCCTAAATATCCAAAGAAATGAAGCCTCTGGTTGGTAATGCAAAGATACATCTCACTTAAAGAAAGCCAGAGAGCATTCAACGAATGGCATACAAGCTAATAGAAGACCTAAGCATCAACCCAATCAGCATCAAGATCGAGTTGTGAAGCCATTCGAGATGAAGTCTTCCACAAGATGATCATAAGAAGACTTCAATAGCTGACTAAGGAAAGTCAGCACATGCAGTAGCTGTCAAGTAGAAAGACGATAATGTTCTTGGAAGCAACCAAGATCGTATTATTTGCTAAATGAAAAAGGAACTGATGGAGTACACACTGAGATACTGGTCAGCCTCTGAATAACAAGGCTAAAGTGATTAAGCATTGGGTCAGTCCATTGATGATAAGTGAACGGGAGATCACAAGGAGAAAGCGAGCTGGACAAGCCACAAATCTGAAGTGTCTTGTTATTCAGAAGAGACCAGAGCAAGGAATTGAGCCATCAGTATTTGAGAACAATCGAGGCAAACAGAAGTGATGAAGCACTGCACAAAAAGAGGAAGATGTATTCTACCCTAAAGAACAAGTGAACACTCCTCAAGAACGTAGTGTTGTGTTTACAAGTCAACAAGACACTACGATCAAGTCCATGAAGACATGCATCAGAATCGTAGAGTTCGAATAGCTGAAGACTGAAGCATTGGTAATGGTTCAATCTGAAGGGTAATATTCGGACAAGAGCTCATAGAGAACATCGATGTAAGGACAACCTCTAATCGAGAAATTAGAAGGGTGAAATAAAGTCGTCGACCTGCCCAAGATATCAAAGTAGTATAAATCAACAGAGCCTCAAAGATCAAGAGTTGCTGATGATTGTCAAGTTGCAGAATCGTTGAGTTGGTGAATGCTATTGTTGACTTTACGAGTTCCACCAAAGATCAACAGAACAAGTCTCAGTGACAGTGGGACTACCGAGGTGGAAGTGAAGCAACCTTGAAGAGGAGTTCAAGCAGATCAAAGCTTCACCCAACAAAGATGAGAATGTCACTGAAGATGGCAGTCAAGCTGAAAGCCAAGAAGGCCAAAAATATAGCATTCAGAAAAATGGATGAGTATAAAGAAGATCAAGAGAGCCACTCTACAAATCACCACGAACCTAAAGCTGAAACTGAACAGATGCAGAACCATGTCTGCAAAACATTCAAGAAGGGTTCAGGTATTGTTAAGTGTCAGACAAAGTCTACCAAAAGCACAGAGACTTAACAAATCCAGATGGTGATGGTGCACAGTTGATACAAGATGAAGTTGAGCAAAGAAGAGTAAAGATCAGCTGCACCAAAGAAGATGTGGTCCAGACTCGAAGCAGAATGCATAGAGGATCACACCAAGCTGCTAAGTACATAAGATATTCAGAGCTTAATGACATCTTAGCAGCTCAGCACTAACAACAATAACAACTACAACAACAAGAAGCCAGGGCCTGAGGGGTCCTTGTCCGGAGGGACTAAATAAAGTTCCAAGTCTGCTGGGCTTGAAGAGTTCCTAGGGAACTAGAGGAGTTCCAAGGTCGCTATCCTTGAGAGTTTCTTAGTGAATCAAGTCCCAAGTCAGCCGGCCTCAAGGAATCTTAGTGATTTAGGGTGCTTCCCTTCCTTAGTGGAAATCCTGCTAGTTGAAAGTAGAAGAGTAGATTAGGAGCTTAAGTCTCTGAACCACTTAAAACCCTTTGTGTCTTTTATTTTATGTCATTTACATTATGTACATTAACTGCTATAACTGTTATGTATGTTTTAACTGCTTACCATTGAACTAACTCTACGAACAATGTATGTATGATTATGAGTATATCAATGAAGGGGATCTTTTACTTATTCCGTTGTGCTTGAAAATATTCTTATGTTTGTCATTGCTAAATTATTAGCAATACAAAATAAACCAGAAAAGTATTTGAAATTAAAAAGGATCTATTCAACCCCCCCTTCTAGATCTATTGTGCCTACTAGGAACTAATAATTGGTATCAGAGCAGGTTCTCATTCAAAAGCTAATCGCTTTGAGTCTGATCCTAGGCACAAACATTGTTCTAAACTTAGTTTAGTAGTAAGTCACTTATTATATGCAGATGAGCTCACACGTTGGAAATATTGTGTACAGGTAAATGTGCATATACACCTGAAGCTGCTCAGATTAGTCCATGTCTTTGATTATCATATCAACAAGACCAATCCTTGCTCGATGTCAATCTTGTTGATTGAAGATCAGGCTAGAAAGCTCAAGAGATGTCAACAGGAAAGATTCAAACATCCACCAGCCTGAAAAGATAAAAAGGCCATACATGCTATAAGTAATGCTTATCTAGAGAAGAAAGAAGAACTTCTCAACCACAGGCTTGGTCAAACTGCAGCTGGATGTAAATCTTATGAACTCAAGGATGTCAAAGAATTAGAGATACTGACACTCTCTTAGCTTGTATCTTCAAGACCACGACTGATTGACTGAAGATCAACTGGAGCAACTGGCTGTCAGAAGCAAATGAGACAACATGCACATCAATGCCTAAACTCAGTATATCTAAGATAAATGACTGTTAAGAAATCAACAGCAAAAAGGTACGGTTCCTCGCTAACATAGATATGAACATCTTATGTGCATCTTACTCATGAACTATAACAGTTTTCCTTCAAATATTCATAATCTATCTAAAAAGGTGATGAGAGAAAGTACACTAATGATAGAAACTCAATTGTCTATAAACTTTCTCTCCATCCAAGTTTTATGTTGAAGACGGTAACTTGAAAGAAATCTGAAATAGTTTCTAAAGCCTCACAGGTCGATTAAATGTGAAGAAATCTTTGCTGATGGGTTAATGTGCTTTGTACATCCTATGGTCTAAGTGGTTGATGACACACAGAGTATGATCAGATCTACAAAAGAATCTTGAAGATTCATAGAAACTGATCACCTCCATGAATCAACCAGATGCTAATAAATCGTAGATTTGATTCTCACTCTGTGAACATTTAAACTCTGTGATCATAACTTAGCATATAATGAAACCATCAAAGAAAAGAGCATTCTGTTAGAATGTCAGATTTCTCTCACACTCACCACTATGCTTCTCAAAATGTATTATCTAAATGAAGTACATACATGGGTACAACTGATGGTGGTCAATGTGATATTCATCCAAATATATGAGGAACAGGGGTTTAGAAAACTAACCTAGCAGGACCCATTTAATTGTGGGTTCCAAAAATAGAAATGTATCTAACCTGCAGGTACTTGGTCTATTCGGCCACACTAAGGAATGCTAAAGCAGAAGACTTCAGTCAAGAAGAGTCAACCAGCAGAAGGCTTAGGACTGTTCAGAAATAATTCTGACAAAATTCCTATATGTCAAAGCCTGTCCTTAAAGACCTGTCGAGCTAATCTAAATGAAGCTCAAAAAGGCTGCATATCTTTATATGGAAGCAGGCCACTCAACAAGAAGAAAAGGGTCTTATATACTCAATCATGCAAATCATGTCATAAGAGAAGAATCCTCAAGGAAGCTAACTACAGAAGATCATCAAGCATCAAGAACTCACTATGGGAGCAGAACTCAGCAAGCACAAACTGACAAGGAATACTACGTTCGTAGTGCTGTCAAATGATCGTAGAATGATCAACCCTGAAAATGCCCATTCCTATGATACAAAGAGATTTAATGACTTCAGTCAGAATGAGATATGCATGGTTGCCTTCTGCTACACATGAAGAAGAAGGACTTAGGTCTCTCTAAGAAGACAGTATCAACTATGGGGAGCATTGATCTGTTAAGGAACAACAATACTGAGATATACTATGAAGTAAAATACCAGCTACAGAGTCCCAAAACTTTTTGGCTGATGAACCAAATGAAGATCCATAGTCAGTAGGAACTTCTCAAAACGTACTATTGATAACCTATTAGCCACCCAATTCAAAATCGTGGAGCTCCTACAATCAAACCTATGATCGTAGTGTGAAAGCCAAAAGACACCACGATCACAGCAAATGCAACTGTCTAAAATTGATAAAGGATCTCCTCACTAGAAAAGGTCAAAAGAGATATCAGTGCAAATTTCTCCTAAAGCAAATTCATCTGGAAAGCGCCTCAGGGACAAACCTGACCCTTAGTTCACTCTAAGAGGTTGGCCCTTCCTGAGCTACCTTAACCCAGAAGAATTGCTTAATCAAGTTCATCTCAAGGACCAAGTTAGTCAACGATCGTAGAGTAGAGGTTGGAGAAAACTCCACGATCGTAGTACAATCTTAGCAATCTTAGAAGCAGACTCGACGATCGCAGACCTATAAAGAGGTTACTATTAACTTACAAGAAGTTGGAAAAATAGGAAATTTCTCAACCATTCAGATTATGAGGATATAAGTTCGAAGGCCGGTTGAAAAGAGGTACTAATGAAGGAAAATGCCCAAGGCTTCATAAAGCACAACAATGGATGAGCCATGGAGGTTCAAAATGAAAAGTAATGTCAAAACCATCCACTGTAACATTCTTCAGGAAATTGATCGTTAAGCCAACAAGGAAAACGTAGAGTCAATAGCTGTCCTATCATGCTACTCTACGAACTAAAAAGGTCAAAGGTCAATCCACGTCAATCAAACGTCTACTCTTCTGAAAGAGACAGCTTAAGCGACAAATTCTTGAGGAGTTCTGACACGATCTTTGGGTATCGTGCAACCAATGACTGGGTGACACATCACAGCGTTTGCAGGGATAGAAGAAACTGCCTTAAAGACAAATTCAAAATCTAAAAACAGTTGTTAGAAACTATCAAAACTTCTTCCCTCTCTTTTTCAAACCATAAAAGCCTGTTCACTTCCTGAATCCATTAACCCTCCAAATCCTTACCTAAAATCACAGTCAACTATCTCTCACAAGACTTCCTAAAACCAACACCCATATTCCTAGTTAAATAGATTATTACTAGTTAAAAATTTTCTAAGGCCTTTTTAATTTTTGAATAGTTAATTTGCATTATTTAGAAATTAATATGTAAGATAGTAAAATTCAATCACACAATGCACAGAGATTTATCTGGTTCACAACATACACCCTTTGGTATGTTGCTACGTCCAGTCTTAAGTCCCTACTTGGAACTTGAGATCCTATTACTATCAGTAATAAAAACTCCTTCAACAGGCGAGAAGCCTTTACAAAGTTTTATATTCAAACTTCCAACTGTTTCCAACTAATCTATTTTGGACAGCAAGCTCCCAGCTCCCTCCTCAAGCTTAGTTGTACTTCTTTTGAGTTCAGTTCTATTCTATGATCTGGTCTTGAAACAACAGCCTCTTCCTCACCTCACAAGTACACTAGAGACCCAACTATCGCTGGCCTCTCTAAGACTCTGGTCTTGGTCGAAGAATTACTCGTCTTTCTCACAGGTACATTAAATA